>OX352761.1:40515361-41115361 GCA_947095585.1 Nephrocerus scutellatus
ATGCATGTACGTTTGAAAAACAAAAGGAAAAACAAAAAGCAGAAGAAGTGTTTATGATATTAAATTTCACTTACCTGTTAATTTGGTTAATTGCTGAATAGGATATTCTGGATTTTGATCGAGACAAGACTTTATCGTTAGTCTCTCATTCGCTAAAGCAAAAGAGGACTTCTATTTGACCTAGAGCATTTGCTGTAGCTAAAATTGGTACTTTACCGTTTGACAGATGTAACCATTTTATGCCCAGAAGTGCGGCGGAATGCGATGCATTTCCAAAAAAAAAATTTGACTTTCTTTGTTGCCCTCCATCTGATATGTTCCACACACAAAGATAATCGGAAGAGGACAACATTCACTCAGCAGAATATTCTGTGTAAAGGGTATGAAGAATTAATATATTCATCATAAATTGTTCGCAAATTCTTCACTATCTCTCACCTTTTATAATAATTGTTATAAACAAACAACTAATATTTTTACACACTTCACAAACAATAATAAATGAACTATTGACTGACTGACATCTGTCAGTTTTACAACAGAAAATATACTCGTCTTCAGCAACCGAGTACTACTCGTTGTATTATCTGTTTGTCCAAACTCTCCACGCGTAAACCGCGCTCGTTTTGACACACAGATGGAGCTAGAGAAATATAAATGATCGTAAATAATAATCTGGATATTTATTTCAATTTTTTTTTGTGCAATACTGGTTGGTGTGCCAGATAATTAGTATAAGGGTTGTATGTTTTCTTTTGTGTTTTTTTGTTCAATGTTCAATGATCTGTTCAAGAAAAAATTAAAGGACTAGATCAAACAAGTTAGAATGGACAAATAACAGATATAGACAAAAAAAGGAATAGACGAGGGTAAAGAAAAGAGAAAGAAAGGTGGCAATGGGATCGAAATATTTTAGCGCCATAAAATTGATTTGAAAAATCAGAATTAGATAGCGACCTTGCCCGGCCGACAAAAGAGGACAAACATGTAGCAACAACAAGAAAAATGAGAAAAATAGAAAGGAAAGGAGAAAGATGTTCGCGCCAAAAATCGTCCGAGAATGTTCGGCGATAAGTGGATGGGTTTTGGTTAACTGGTAGACAAAGAAAAAGGCAGTCGATTTTGGACTGCCCGCAAGCAAAGTCGTAGATTGGCATTCAGGAGAATAACAAGTGTTTGAATTCCGTGGCGCTTTCTTAAAAACGAAGAGTCCATTTTTCTTTTTTAAAATTTGAGTGGAAAAACAATTTTTTTTTAGACTTAGTGAAAGTTACTTCTTTAAACTCTTAATGGAGTCAATAAAAATTTTTACTAGCAAAAAGTGCTTCAAAGTGTACTACCAACATATGGATTGAGGAAAACCGAAATTTCTGAGAAATCATCAAATAATTTTTCTTAGTAAAATTTCTTTAAGAAAACAATTTTTAAATGCAGTGAAAATTATTGCTTTAAACTTTCAATTGAGTTTTTCAATAAAAAAAATTTTTACTGGCAAAAAGTGCACCAAAGTGTAATACTAATAATTGGATTGATGGAAAACGAAATTTCCGAGAAATCATCAAATCATTCTTCTTATAAAATTTATTTGGGAAAACAATTTTTAAATGCTGTGAGAACATTTTTACAAACTCTTAATTAATTTAGATAAAATTATAACTCACAAAAAGTTCATCGAAGTGCGGTTAAAAAAATATTGAATTATGGAAAACGAAATTCTTATATGATTCACTTTTGCAGTCACCCACTGCCATCTTGGGTTCAAAAACTGTTTCTGAAAGAATTGTTTGTTTTTTAAACGAAAATTGGAAGCTATTCAACTATTTATATAGCATATCAAACAGAAAAGCAAAGCAAAGCAAAGAAAAGCCTATAAATTGGATGATGTACGCGTAGACGGGGTTAAAAATTATGTTTTCAAATACAATTTATAAATTTAAAAAAAAAGATTTATTCTTTATTTCTTTATTACAAATAAAATACTTGAAACTTGTCTTAATAATAGACTTTTGATGTCTTAATAATAGACTTAATTTATTGAGCAATATTAATTAACTGAATAGCAATAATGTACTTGAATGAATATTAGAGAATACTGATCAACTGAATATTAAACAATACTGGATTCCTGAGCAATTAAACAATACTGAACTGACTCTTATTCTAGAGTGTTATCTTATATACTTTTCGTTGAGTGATCCAACTCGTGTTTTGGTTGTGAAATACTTTTGGACTTTGAACTTTTTTTCGTCTTTGAGGACGTAAACATGTTATTGTCTTAGATCTGAATTGAGATAAGGATGTTTTCGTGTTCCATCATGTTTTGAATGGATATCTAAAATATTCGTTGTAATTGACCATCTGGTGTTTTGATCGTAGGATTGGCCTTGAATTGAAGATGGTAAACATGTTGACAGAATTTGCATTTCAAGATAAGATTGACCTTGAATGTTAAAGTGGTAAACAAGATGATTTCATCATATTGCGAAAGGGGTAAACAAGATATGAATGTTCAGATTTAAGGGGTGTGTGCTTTATATATGTGATGATTAATATAAGTAATATAAGTTGGATCACGCAATTACAGTTACGAATAAATGATATTTCATATGATTGAGGTGGTTTGCATGGTGCTATTTTCTATGTTAACAGTTAAAACAAGAAAACGAAGATTTCCTATACAGCGAAACCATCAGTGACCACCAAACTGTTTTCTTTTGTCAATATATTAATTAAATTTAAAATTTTACTTTCCATACTCCCTTTTGGTTTAATGAGTTTTTCAACTCCTTTATTTAGGTCATTTAAATAAATTTACATCAGCGTAACAGTTTTTATTTTGAAATCCATGGTTTTTTTTTAAAAACGTTCGGTCTAATTTATTTTCACAATTTAAATTTTTTTACGGCATTTGTGAATTGCTATAGTAGTGGAAAGATTGAAAATGTGGTTGGGGTTGATGGCCCTGCGGTGGGTTTTATCAGCGTCTTTCAGATGACGACGTGACGGACTGTAGACGACCGGACGAAGTCGACCTTTCCTCGATGGTTTTGCGATGCCTCGGTGCAGATGCAACCAGGTCATTCCTCTTAGAATAGAATTAGGTAGTAGATAAGTAAATTATTTAAGGAAATGAAATACGTTCTTAAAAGTTAAAGAAATAAATTTCTTTCACTTTTAGTTTTAATATAGGTTAATATAGTGTAGTTTAGTCATAGTTTTAATATTAAGAAAGGAAGGAACGACCTGACTGCAACTGGACTGAGGGACGGTATCCTTTATTCCCTCCTTTATCCAGCCTTTTTTTATTTCCCCCTTTTTGTTACTTTTTTAATAAGTCGACACGACAAACAAATCTTTTTTTGTTCATGACAAGGTGTCACTGGTAAGTGTCAAGGACCACCCGTCCGGCGAGCTTAGCCGAGCAACCGCGAGCGTGTCGCGACGTCCTTGCCAGTGGCAGAACCCCTAGTGGGACCTCGCTCCATAACACCATGTGCATGTACACTGCACTTGCCTGCTTGCAGCGTGCATGTCATGCTGATACCCATGTGTGTACTGTGTGTGTCAATGCCCGTATTCGTAATGTGTGTTCGTCCTCCTGCCTGCTAGACCAAAGCACCGTGTTGTTGTTCTTGTTCTATGTTGTTGTTTTCTAATTATGATTTCTTGTGTTTTGTTTTTCTCGTGTAAATATCCATTTATCGCTGCGTGTTGCCATGAGTATTGCTGTGCAATTATCGGCGCAGTGTTATCGAGCAAAGCCCGTTACAATTCTTTCTTACTCTACAGGGTTCTTATTTCTAATCCTAAAAATAATTGTGAGTATTATAAACTTATTCGTGAGTATTTCAAATATTATAAATTTATTCGTGAGTATTTCCGATATTCCTTCTAAGTTTAATTTCAATCGTGAGCGTTAATTTCTAAGTGTTCTGTATACAAGTATTCAAGCCTTTGGTTTTAATCGTGAGTTGCTAATAATGAGTGTTCTAATTTTAAGCATTTAAATTTCAAGTTTATTTTATTTCAAAACAAAAGTTTACGTTACATAAAATATATATGATAAATATATTTTTGGGTGGAACCTGGCCCGCTGAGATGTGTTGTGGTGGTTGGTTAGTTATGTTGTATGGGTGATTTTGCGAGTGCCAAAAATCTTCCTTCCAGTGTGTAAGGCTGTGTCCACAGACTTCCCCTTGCAGTAAGCATGTTGGGACTTTGCCCAACTCCTAGGTTTTACCTTAGCCCTTATATGAATCTATCAGTCTTTCCAGAGTTTTCAGAAGAAAGGATGATAGAGTTATAGGTCTCAGGTCTTTTGGGTAGCCATGTGAGCTTTTTCCCGCCTTCGCTATAAAAACTACATTGACTTCAATATTTTTTTTTGTGAAAATTGCCTCTAACCATGGGAGTATCCACTCCGAGTTCTTCTGAATTCCCGCAGGGTTTATCCCATCTGGGCCAGCCGATTTAAAGGGTTTTAAACCGCTTATCGCTCACTGGATTCGCGATTTGTTCGCGATCCCTTTTGTTTGAGCCTACTAATTTCTGAGTCACACACCCGAGTTTAGTCAGGAAAGTGAGTCTCCATGAACAGTTCCAACGATTCCTCACTCGGGATCGTCCATGAACCATCCCGTTTTATTAAATAACTTGGAGTGGTTATTGTCATAGAGAGAATCTTTCGTAGGCAAGAGGTCTCCGAGGCACCTTCCATTTTATCACAGAAGAGCCTCCAAGACTTCCTTTGTGCCTTTTTTATTTCCCTCTTATAATTTCTTAGATGTTCCTTGTAGGAATCCCATCCCAGTCCCATTCTTTTGATTTAATCACAGGGCAGGCAGCATCAAAGGATCGATTCATGGCACCTGTTACAGTATCTGCCATGGTATCTATCTCCTCTATAGTGGTGGTGGCTTTGGAGCAACCGGTAGTAGTTTCCCTAGCATCTCCTTATAGATAGATAGATAGATAGATAGTTTGCCCTTTTCTTATTTATAAAGGACTAACGAAAGGCAGGTTTGATGTCTAACTTAAAGATTAAATAGCGATGGTCTGAGAATGAGTGTTCTTTTGCAACCTTCCATTCTCTTTCCTTATACGCTATAAAGTCTGATACGAGAGTTACATCGAGTACTTCTCGCCTATTCTTTGTTATGAAACTGGGCTCTTGCTCAGTATTACAGATAGCGAGGTTCGTATTTAGTAAGTATTCAAAAAATGACTCACCTCACTTATTTACGTTGGTGCTGCCCCATACTGTGTGATGAGCATTTGCATCGCGTCCCAATTTTCCTTTTCTCTGCATCAGAGATGAGCTCCTCCAGTATTTCTGATGGAGTCTGCTTTTCCCGGTCCATGTATGCAGAAACTAGCCAGAATTGTTCGTTTCCGACTTCAATGCTGGCCGCAGTTTTATCACCGTCACTATATTGTGATAAAAGGAATATATTCAGGTTAGTTTTACCCAGAATACAAGATCTAATCTTCTCTGACTTACTATAGTATAGGAGTTTATATCCTTTAAGTCCGAGCCCACGGATCTTAGCTCCATTTATACATGGCTCTTGGATTAGGACAAGATCTTCCCCCGTTTCTGCTAATCTACGTAGAAGAGCTGCCGGAGCAGTTTTGGTATGGTGAAGGTTTATCTGAATTATGTTTAACATCTTTCTACTTACCTTCGCCCTAACATTTGCACTTATGGTAATTCCGTCTCCGAGGATCCGCCGGCACGTTCCGCTCGCTCCCCTTCAACTCTATCACCGTCTTGTTGACAGCGCTTTCTTCCATGGAGTCCGACAAGTTTTGCTCGTCAGGCTCCACGGCAAAAAGGTTGCCCATCCTTAATACCAGAGATTCGCTGGACCGACTATCGGCATCTAGGGCAAGCCCGATATCTTCAGGGCAGTCGGGACCCCCTTTATCGGAATGGTCCGCTTCCTTACCCTTGTTGACTTCGTCTGCCTTATAAACCTTGAGAGTTATCGACCCGAAACCGAAGCTGATAACTCCCTTAGTCTTTGCAATAGGAGCCAGGGATTCCTTGTTGATAACCATTGTTGATATTCTAAAGTTACCCTTAGCCTCCTCTTGTTTAACGATCTTCCAATTTGATGTTGGAAGATCTGGATTGCTGACTACGATGATCTCCATAAGAGCTTTAGCATCGGTAGGTTCGGTAAGAAGCCAGATGCGCGCCCCTGGCCTGCTAGGAATTTCTTCGCTGCTTACGGCCACACTTCACCCACTTCGGCAATCGCTTTTTTACAGAGATCAACCGATCTCTTATCCGAGCACACCGTCAGCTTGACGTCCTTGATGCCAACCTGCATCTCTGCAGAAATGAGGAGGTCCTGGATTCTCTCAGGAAAAAGTTTTATAGCCGCATCTTAGTCCTACATACCGAATTAATTTCATGCGAATCGCTTGAGAAATTGCTTTATTCTCGAAATTCCAGACCATAATGAACATATTCAAGAATTGCCATAGGAAAGTTTTATAGCCGCATCTTAGTCCTACATACCTAATTTCATGCGAATCCCTTGAGAAATTGCTTTGCTCCCGAAATTCCAGACCATAATGACCATATTCCAGAATATCCATAGGAAAAAGTGTTATAGCCGCAACTTAGTCCTACATACCGAATTTCATTCGAATCGCTTGAGAAATAGCTTTGTTCCTGAAATTCCAGACCATAATGACCATATTCAAGAATTGCCATAGTTAAAAGTTTTATAGTCGCATCTTAGCCCTACATACCGAATTTCATGCAAATCGCTTGAAAAATTGCTTCGTTCCCGAAATTCCACACCATAATGAGGGAAAAAGTTTTATAGCCACTTCTTAGTCCTACATACCGAATATCATGCGAATCACTTGAAAAATTGCTTTGTTCCCAAAATTCCAGACCATGACTATATTCCAGAATATCCATAAGTAATACTTTTATAGCCCCATCTTAGTCCTACATACCGAATTTCATGCGAATCGCTCGAGAAATTGCTTTGTTCCCGAAATTCCAGACCATATTCCAGAATTCCCATAGGAAAAAGTTTTATAGTCGCTTATTAGCCCCGCATACCGAATTTCATGTGAATCGCTTGAAAAATTGCTTTGTTCGCGAAATACGGACCATAATGACTATATTCCAGAATATCCATAGGAAAAACTTTTATAGCCCCATCTTAGTCCTACATACCGAATTTCATGCGAATCGCTTGAGAAATAGCTTTGTTCCCGAAATTCCAGACCGCAATGGCCATATTCCAGAATTCCCATAGGAAAAAAATTTATAGTCGCTTCTTAACCCTACCTACCGAATTTCATGGGAATCGCTTGAGAAATTGCTTTGTTCCCGAAATTCCAGACCATAATGACTATTTTCCAGAATATCCATAGGAAAAAGTTTTGTAGCCGAATCTTAGTCCTGCATACCGAATTTCATGCGAATCGCTTGAGAAATTCCTTAGTTCAAAAAATTCTAGTTCCTATTGACCAAATCCCAGTGGATATTAAAAGTGTGACATAACAGAAGACAAAAACACTTGCTGCGTTGCTTTGGCTAATCCAGCTTGGCCTACAACAAAATCGCAGAAGCATAAAGTCGAAAATAAATCCAAAAGTTTTTTGGGATTTATAACTAGCTATGCTCTATGCTTGGCACAGCTTGGGAGTGATATGAGTTTAAGAAATTTGAAAAAGTTAAAAAGATTAAAAAAGTCTGGTTCCAAACAATACAGGTATAAGGAACAAAAAATTAATATTACGAAACAACTTTAAAAATCAAGCAATTTTTCCAAGAAACGATGTCCTTTTATCATATAATAGCTGGTTGCCTGGCGTTGCATTGTTGTAAAATTTGAAACTGATATCTCTCCCTTACCCTCCTCCACACACCAAATGAAACATTCAATAGCGATGTTGTCTCCCAACCGCCGCTGTGCACGGTCATGCTGATCTTCAGCAGACGCAAATTAAAAAAAATAAACAACTGCGTCGTGTTGTGTGTATGGGCAAATAATCAACGGTTCGCGTAATCGGCCGAACAAGTGCAAAGTGCAGTGTGTGTGTCCGTGTGCCCCATCATCAGCAGCGCAGCTAAAGAATTTAGTGAAACTTAACTGTCGTATGTTTTTCATGCGACAGTTTGTTTATCATCTAATTCTTTAGCTCTAAGAATAACGGATTGTGAGTGTTTGTTTCTTTTGGTGATTTAACTCATTTTGTCGTGAAGGCATCGACAATTTGTGTTAATAATCCATTGTGAGACCTTCTCAATTCGGTTAAAAGAAGCAGTAAGTTGTGTTTTGTGTGTTTGTTTTTTTTTTATAGTTATGTGTAGTTTCAGAGTGGATCTCAGCAATATACGTGGGCTGAGAACGAATTTTTTCGCTGTATCCACACATGTAAGTGTCCACAGTCCAGCAAACTCAAGTATTTGTGAATTCTTAGTGCCATTATTTTTCCCACGACGCGGGCTCGCAATTTATGTCCGTATGGATGTTGCGTTCAAACTTTTGCCTCAATTAAGCCAATGTTCCAATGCGGAATTTAATTTCATATGGCTAGAGTAATGGTACAGGGGCGCAACATCCACTACTGCTTTCTTTATAGAAGCCCCAACTTAGACAGAGTTTCAACTCTTCACGAGTTTCATACACTGTCTGACTCAATTGCAAGAATTGTCATAAATAATGATAACACTGAAATCATTATTGTGGGCGATTTCAATGTACACAATTCTGGGTGGCTTCGCCATTCCGGCCAGACAACACCCGTAGGGAGGGATGTTGAGTTGTTCGCTGAGTTAAATCACCTTACTCAGCTTGTAAATGAGCCTACAAGAATACCTGACATTGCAAATCATTCCGCAAACACCCTTGACTTGTTCTTTACCTCTCGTCTTGAGAAAAAACTCCAAAAAAACAGTATGGCAATACGAGAAAGCCAATTGGGACGGCCTTAACAACTTCTTTGGGAGATTTAACTGGTCGCTATTGTTTCGCGATAGCACCGTGGATGCCGCCGCAGATGCAATCACAAACATCATTCTTATTGGTATGAGAAAGTTTATCCCTTTCAGGGATAAGTCTAAACAACCAAAGGATGATGGTTGGTGCGACTCGAGCTGTAAAGACGTTTCTAAGATTAGAGAGGTATGCTTTCAGTTTTACAAAGCAAACCCTACAGTGGAAAACCGAACAAATTTTAAACGAACCAGAAATGATTGCAATGCTCATCTTCGGCGAGTCAAATTCGCCTACGACCGAAAACAGGCAAAAAATACTACAACGTCCCAAAAGCAGTAACAATTTTTGGTCATTCGCGAAAAGAATCAAAAATACAGCCTCGTCGTCCATTCCAACGCTCATTTATAATGGCACTCCAGTTGTCAACTCTAAAGACAAAGCCAATCTGTGTGCTGCACATTTTGCAACTAGCTCCACACTTCCTGATTGTGTACTGATGCCACCTGCACCATCGAGTATTGAACAATCTATGGGACAGATCTACATTCGTACTCGTGCAGTTGCTAGATTTTTAAACGATCTCAACATCCACAAATCCGCTGGGCTAGATGATGAGTTATGGTCGCGAGTTCATACAAAAATCCAATGAAAAAACACTGTATTTTCCAGGCAACTTTTTAAATTTTTGTTTCCTCTTACAAACATTTAAAAAAAAAACCAGCCAAATCTATGGAGCCGTTTAGACGTAAAAACGTAACAGACAGACTTTCACATTAATAAATTATAATAATAGATAAAGATTCCTTTGTTTCTTTTTCTTTTTGTCGAATTTTTTGATTTTAACAATGACAATTATAACTAGTAACGATAAATTCCAAACACAGTGCAAATACAATACAAACTTGAGTTAGAAAATACATCCGAATGGTAATTGTCACATTCTGCATCCCAAAAGCATTTCGCAATGTATTTACATCCAGCTCCTAATTGTTGGCCAATAGTCACTTGGACTACATGTTTGTATTTAGCCATATGAACGTCTCGTAGAGCTGCACTGACCGCTTCGGAAATATCTTTTGACCAATTCATAGCATCATCAACATTGTAGGTTTTCCCTGAAATGTCTTCTTTTATGCACATTATTTTACATTACATTGAACATACCTTGAAGCATACTACCAAGAGTCTTTCGTATAATTTCCTTAACTTTATTTGTTTTAAATGATTCGGCTAACGATGGACACATCTGATATGAACCCAACATACTAACCGCGACACCCGGAACATTATTAACTGCGGCAGACTTCTCAAAACCAACCATTGTCGTGCAACCAATTTTTCTTAAATATTTATTTACTACAATAATAGCTGTATTTTATTTGCCGGGGAATAAGGAATTACAACAAAAATTGCACTTTCTTTTTCTTGTTCCTTCAAATTCAAAATTCAAATTCTAATTCCTTATTCTTCGGTAATAAAATACACCTCATATTTAATCAAACTTATGTCGCGTTTCATTTGTAATTTGACGATCGGTCGGTGGTTGGTCTGTTGGTTTGACAAAACGTAAAGTGGGTTAGGTTTTTGTTATATGAGTGTTTTATGTTGTTAAAAAAATGTGTAATATTATTGAGAATATCTTAAGATTGCAGTTCTCTATACAATATCATGACAAAGACTTTTTGAATGCGGCCGATAATGAAAGAGACAAAATAAATAAATCTCAAAATGAGCAGTGCTGCCAACTACAAATAATTAACTTCAACACTCCTCCTTAAATATATTATTACGTAACTCCTCCATAATCAGAATCAGTATAATCACTCTCTTCCCTTTGTTCAAAACCTGTAGCCACAAGTCTTTGTATTGCCCGTCATGTTTCTGACTTAATATCTAAAGACATGTTGTCTGGTGCCTTGACCAAGTTACAAGTTTTAATTTTAGTAAGAGAATCAAATTCTTCTGTCATAGCTCTTCTCCGTTTTTCATTCTTCAATGCTTTAGATACAGGGATATCTTCTACTTCTCCAATCATATCTATATTTGGTTCATTTTCAAAATGATTTTCAAAAACATAATAATTGAATCTGTCAGGTTTCTTCAAAGTTCGACGACCACGTAAGTTTGGATGAGTGTAATTATTTTCATTTAATGGAAGACTAGTGCTTGTATCAGGCAGGGATGGCTCGTCATCTGGAGTTTGATTTTCTCGACTTTCTTCTTCAGGACTTTCATAGTTTGAACTTTCTAATTCAGATTCATCCCATTCTCCTCTTAAATTTTCATGACTTGTATCCAAAATCACTTTAATATTTCTTAAGATGCTGTCAGTCTTCTCGTCAAAAATCGCATTTACAGATCTTGTTAAATTTCGTTAATCAGGCAAATAAACTCTATTTACTTATTTGCTTAATACAAGCTTATCAACTTAAACTTAACTTAACCTGATTTAAACATTTTTTTTTGTTTTTTGTTCTTTGTTTTTTTCAATAACTGTTATGATTTCAACTTTATTATATATTAGGACTTAGTAAGACTTAAAACAAATTGAATGCAACAAGAACAAAAGGTTGAATTGAAATATACGATGAAGAATTCAGATGTGTGTCTCTATGCAGCCAAAGTAGAAGTGGCTGCTCGTATCATGATGATGCGGTTGTGCTACCATAGCCAGCTTAATTTTGTTTTAGCATTGCATAGTTGGTAGCATTGTGCTTTATAGGGTGCATCATTTCCCCCTTCTTAGTCAATACCAAATCTTACAGGAGGCTTCTTTGGTCTGGTGGACTTCCGCATTTCCGTGGCTATAGATGATGTAGTTGTTAAGACCGGACCGTCATGGTGTGATGTAGATACAATGTCCGACGGCGATTGTTCTGGGACCGGATCAGCAGATGAGTTTTCATTCGTTGACGTTGCTACGAGATGTTGGCTTTTTGGTGCAAAAGAAACATCTTCTGAATTTGATTGGTTTCCTTTAAAGAAAAACGGATTAGTCAAATCACTATTATTTCCACTATTATCAAATAATAAATGTTCAGCTTTTTTGGTTCTTTGAAACGTTTTACGTAAACGCAATTGATTTTGATGACGTCTCGTAGAACCCTTTTTGGTTTTTATTAGGTACATCCGTCGACCTAAACTTCTCAAAATTTCGGCTTCTACCCATTTTTCTCGAGTAGAATATTCTCTGGCGTAGACAGCATCACCGGACTTAAACTTGGTTGTTTTATACGATTCATTATCATGATGAACATCTGGTAACAGAGCTGACAAAAGCGTTCGGTGCTGCCTACCATGAAGATATTCAGCTGGAGACTTTCTTGTCTCATTGGTCCACTACTATAAGCCACATTTTGCCTAGAAATGGACCCGCATAGTCCAGATGAATTCTTTCCCAAGGAGAGTTTGGAGTTGGCCAACTACTATACTCTTTAGATGAACGACTTGAATGCAGTTGACACGCTTTACAATTGGCAACAATCTTTTCAATATCCTGGTCTATTCCAGGCCACCAGCAATATTGGCGTGACATTTGCTTCATACGACTAACACCCCAGTGTCCTGTATGCAGCATTGAAAGAACTCTATATTGTAGCTTGGGTGGAATAACTACTCTTGTATGCTCTGACTGAAAAATAATAACGTTAGCACAAACACAAAGACACAATTTTCTAGTAAAATAAGGCAGGATGGCTTGATAATCATCTCTTTTATGATTGAGTTTTGTGGGCCAACCATACCGAATGTATTTAAAAACGCTTTGAAGGGTGCTGTCCTGGGCATAGGCTTCGGCTACAGTTTTGCTTGTGATCGGGAAGTTTTCCAATACCGCGTTGTACACAGTGTCAACACCTACCCCGTCTTGTTCTTCTTCGTCAAATTTCGTGTCAGGCCCAACCGGCAATCTAGATAAGCAGTCAGCGTTGCAGTGCTGTTTTGTAGACCGGTATCGTATTTTGTAGTTGTAGTTCATAAGAATTATAGCAAACCTTTGCAATATGTGGATAGTCATTTCAGGCAGTTTTTTATTTGGATGAAAAATTGTGATTAGGGGCTTGTGGTCCGTGATGAGTTCAAATTCACGACCGTACAGATATTGGTTGAATTTGCGCACGCCAAATATTATAGACAGTGCTTCCTTCTCAATTTGGCTGTACTTTTTTTGGCTGTCTGTTAGAGTTTTTGAGGCGAATGCAATAGGGTGTTCAGAAACGTCAGGGAGGATGTGTGACAAGACCGCCCCGACCCCGTGCGAAGAGGCGTCAGTTGCTAGTGTCACCGGATAATGTTCAGAAAAATGCACCAAACAAGACACGTTCGTAATTTTATTTTTTAGTTTTTCAAACGCAGTTTTCTGAGCTTGTCCCCATACAAACTCTCGATCATTTCTTCTTAGAAAATTTAAGGGTGCGGCAAGCTGAGCAAAATTTTCAATATATTGATTATAGTAGTTTATCTTGCCAATAAAAGCTTCGAGCCCTTTCACGTCTACAGGAGCAGGCAAGTTCACTAGAGCCTTTACGCGCTCATCAGAGGGTCTCTTGCCTTTGGCGTCGATGACATGGCCAAGGTACTGTATCTTTTCCTGCGCAAATACACATTCTTCTAACTTGCAGGTAAGGCCATGCTGCTGTAGTCGCTCTAGAAAGGTTTTCAGATTATGAAGATGTTCTGCATTATTTCTTCCCGAAATTATGATGTCATCCACATATGCACCACAACAATCTAATCCAGTTAATAACTGATCGATATACTGCTGGAATATAGCAGTTGAGCAAGCTGCACCAAATGGCAATCTTTGTATTTGATACAAACCGAACTCAGTGTTAATAACAAATATTTGTTTGGACTTATCGTCCAAGGGGATCTGCAAATATGCATTAGATAGATCAATCTTCGTAAAAAATTGACAACCATGCAGCTGATGACACAACTCTTCAAACCTTGGAAAGGGATAACCGTGTACTTCTAGTTGTGGATTTAAAGAAGCTTTAAAATCGCCACATATGCGAACTGATCCGTTAGGTTTGGGAACCACAACAATGGGAGCAGCCCATTGACATGTCTGAATTGGCTTCAATATATTTAATTCTTCCAATCGGTTATGTTCAGCTTTGACAGCGGCCTTTTGTGAAAACGGCAGTTGACGATATTTAAAATATTTTGGTTGAGCACCTTCTTTCAAACTTTGCTTTGTACGTGAGCTTTAAATAACTTACTGCAGCCTAAAGTGTTATTAAACACCTTATGATGCTTATCACAAAGCAGCTTTGCATCAGCTTGCAATTTGTCTACCGAATTTGACGTTGATGACAAAAAGTTAACTTCATTGTCAGCTAAGCCTACGCAAAACTTAAGCGCATCAAACCAATCGATCCCCAAAATATTACTACCTTTGGAGCTGTCAGCGACTAAAAGTGGTATTTCTGTCACTTTACCTTTCATCATCACCTTCACCTGAATTACACCACGAATCGGAATATTCTCACCACCATACGATTTGAGAACCTTTGTTGTTTTTCTACAAGTTGGCCTTCCTAATTTCTCGTATCCGTCATCACCAACAATGGAGCAGGTTGCTCCAGTATCAACTTGGAATTGCATGTGTCTGTCATTAACTGTGAGAGATATAAACATCTTATTTCCCCTTCTATCGGTCTCGGTTTGCTTATTTCCACTAAACCAAGATTCTACTGCATGTACTGTCGAAACAGCTTTCTTTGTCTGTCTTGCATGCTCCTTTTCTTTTGCACTGTACACTGAATGCACACTTTGTCTTCTGTTATTGTCAAAATTGTCCTGATGCCTTTTTCTTGAACGACCACGGTTCATGGCGCGATGACGAGACTTTTCTCTATGCCACCTTGCCTGTCTAATTCTTGACTACCACTTAAGCACACATTGCTTATATGACCTTTACGATTGCATATATTACAGACTGAATCTAAATGCCTGCACTGACTACGATCGTGATTGACTCCACAGTTAATGCATGATTTGCGATCTGAATAATTTTCTGTATTTGACTTCTTTGGTTGCCGAAACGTGATTCCTTTTTTGTCACCTGATTTACTTCATGTGTTGCTGTCGCTGTTGCTTCTTTACTCGTATTCTTCATTATGTTTGATGCTATTTGTGTTTCTTCGAAGGCAGCTGCTATAGCCTCCACTTCTTCCAACGTAGGGTTTTTCTTCTGCGACGCTGCTGATCTGACATGATCATGTGGGGTGTAGAATGTAATCATATCTCTTATCATGAACTCCGCATATGATTTTTTGCACCTCTCATTTGTGCAAACAAAACTGCACTGCCTTGCTAGCCCTCTAAGATCAGCTATCCAGTCTCCATATGACTGGCCCGACATCATTTTGTGCCGTAAGAAATTACAGCGAGATGCCAGCACGTGTAATTTTTGTTCAAAGTGTTTTGTTAGTGTACCAATTATGTCTTTAAATGAATGTGTACTTACGCTATCTGTTTCCATTAATTTATTGAGCAACTCATTGATAAAAGTACCACATGAGGAAAGAAAATGTGCTTTCTTCAAATTATCGTGTTCGATGCCGTGAGCAGAAAAGTGCTGTTGGAGCTGAAAGATGTAGGTTTCCCACTTATCTTTCTGTTCATCAAAAGCTCGAAATTGCGGAATTGCGTTGGATGACACTTGATTAGAACTTGCCGCTTTGATAACCTCTTCACTCGTCTTCTTGTTATCCTACATCAGCTTTTCCATCCATTCTTGCTGTTGCTTAAGAACTCTTTTAAGCGCGTTTTCGTCCATAATCCTCGTCGCCAAATGTTATGATTTCAACTTTATTATATATTAGGACTTAGTAAGACTTAAAACAAATTGAATGCAACAAGAACAAAAGGTTGAGTTGAAATATACGATGAAGAATTCAGATGTATGTCTCTATGCAGCTAAAGTAGAAGTGCCTGCTCGTATCATGATGATGCGGTTGTGCTACCATAGCCAGCTTAATTTTGTTTTAGCATCGCATAGTTGGTAGCATTGTGCTTTATAGGGTGCATCAATAACCCATGGATTTTTTTAATTAACTAACTACTTATATAGTACTTACAAGCGAGAGAGAGGTCAAGAGGAGGTATAGAGAGAGGATATACTAGAATAAAAGTCAAGGATGCTCTGAAGTCGGTAGTAATGACATCCACTTCCTTACCTTCCTCTAATGCTTGTAGTGTTTTAGAGATGAATTCGGTTAGGTTAGTCGAAGTGGATATACCCTTGAAGAAACTGTGCTGTTGTGGAGAAAAGATGGATTTGCAGTGAAAATACAGGGAGTCGTAAACAATGCTTTCGAAGATTTTGGGGATTGAAGAGAGTTTGGCTATGGGTTGGTACTTTGATATCTCGCTTTTACTACCTTTTTATATTGATAGGGAAAATAAAGGAGCCCTTCTATAAAATATGGGAAGACGCCTTGGGAGAGTGAGAGTCGAAATAGAGTTTTAAGTGGCTGACTCATAGCATTTACAATTTTGTTTAAGAATATGGCGGGCAGAACATCGTGACCTGGTGAAAAGCCATCCTTGAGCCGATTAATCTTTTCGCGCACTATATTAATCCTTATATCGACAGAGACGATGGAGGTTTGAGGGCCGTTGTTCATGTAGTTGAAATAGTCAAGTTCCGGTTCGTGCTGATGGTCACTAAACAATTGGCTGAATAAGGTGGCAAAGAGGTTGGCTATTACTTTAAGGTTTGCAGATGAAGTGTTAAATAATTTTAGAGTGGAAAGGATCCATCGGACCTTCTTGCGACGTTAATAAATTGGTAGAAACGTGTAGGATCAGTGATAAGGTTAAGTAGCATTCTGTCGAGGTATTCGTGGTAGAGGGATTCGCAGAGGATGGAAAAGCGGAAGTAAGCTTCTTGGTAGAATGAATAGTCTGAGGCAGATCTGGATGTCAGGTAAGTTTTCCATAATTTGTTTCTGGCATTGCGAAGAGTACGTAATTCTTTTTTATACCAGGGAGGGGAGGATAAGCAGTTCTTACGTCGCACGTAAGGGACAGATTGGAGAAGACTGTCAACAATTGCTGTCTAGAAGTATTCGAGAGCGATGTTAATGGGTGTGTTATTGTTCAGAAGAAGGCTAGGTTGTTAACTTTGACGAAGTCTGCTTTACGAAAGTTTAAAGAAAGAGAGAGTTCTCAGAAGCAACAGCAATGATGTCATTTTCATACGAAAAGGTAAGAGTCAGAGGGGAGTGATAGTGGTCAAGGGTGGAGAAAAGATGGGTACTCGCGGTAACCAGGGAATTATGAGCGTCAGATGAGAAAATGAGATTTAGCTGCCTACCAAGATTGTTGGTGATACTACTAATCTGAAAAAGGCCGGAGTCAAATAGACGATAAGTAAGGAGGGTTTTCGTTGCTGAAGAGAAATTAATTGAAACAAAAGATGATTCGTCCCCTGATGGAGCCCATTACAAAAGGGGGAGGTTGAAGTCGCTAACAATTATAAGATCGTCGACGGGATCCGTGATGTCAAACAGATAGTCAAAAGCAGCAACAGCTAGTTGGTATACTTGAACGGGTTGAGCAGGGCGAACATAACACGAGACACGAGGATGCAGATATTTTAGCACATACGAATTCAAAAGAAGTGGCGTTTGAGCTTTTAATGAGGTTTGCATCGGCCAAAGGAGAGGATAATGTTATCCTGGCAGTCAGCGCGAAAAGATGTGAAGTCAGAAGTGAAGAGTTCACAGTTTAGAAAATCGGGACAGAGGTTTATTTCGGTAAGTGCAAAAATGTCATAAGGAAGTGTTTGTGAGTTAAGGTGCACCATCGAGGCTTTGGTGGGAAGTCACCTAACATTCTGGTAGTAAAGGGAAAGGATCTGCAGGGCGCTACCAACTCTGAGAGAAGGAACAATTGGATAGGAGTTAGGTGCGGAAATATTTGTTATGGTTGTTGCGGGATTTTTGGAAATACGAGACACGCTTGGATCCAATTTGAGAAGCATAGGTTGAGAGGTCTGTAGAAGAAGAAATCTTAAAACTATAATGAAAACTGATGTAGATATTTCCCAGGGCCACAGAGTCGGTTGGGAGGCCCTCTTATTGAACTAAAACCATAACATTCGTCTTTGTCTTGCCGTCAGACGGTGCAGACGGAGTCGGGCTTGCCATATAAATAGGCAAGATAAAGGCGGCATTTTCGAAAAGCAGTTCATCACGCAGTCTAGACATAATATAGCGGCTATCGAGATCATTGACGTGGTGTCCGTAAGTTTAGATTTGAGTTAAACGGTGGGAGGAAGCAGTGGATCGAAAGTAGGGGGTGAAGCATTAGGTGGCAAATCGGCCAGGTGAAAAAGATTGCCATGTGGGTTGTCGGAAAGCCATCCGTATTTCTGCAAATTTTAAGGCTACAAGAACTGGAATTCTTGGAAAATGGTGGAGATATTTGCTTACAGTCTTTGATGATGATGGTTAACTTCCGATGAAAGAATTGTGTCATCTCTATGGTATAAGCTTGTCGAGGAGATCAGCTGACCATGAAATCAATGTATTCTTCGGATTTGCTTTTGTTGTCGTTATTGAGTTTATAAATCCTTTGATTTCATTCGATGAGGGTCCATGTTGTACCGAGACGTATAATTGTGGGTGAGGGTTGCGGTGCAGGTTGTGGAGCTGGCAGTGTGGTAGATCGCAGAGCAGCTGGTGGATTACTGTTCCCATGGAATGGCAGGTGTGTGGTGGCATGATTGAAGGTGGAGTAGTAGAATTCGCTTTTGACGGGGTGGTGCACGCAGTTTCTAACATCACAGTAAGGATGGAAGTATTAAAGATAGAATTGCAGTGCGGCTCAGGAATGTCGTCAATTTTGTATGATGTAAGTTTGATTTCTTCGGCGATATCACTCATCATGACTCGGAAGCAGCGACTTCATTGCCTAAATCATCGATTCTACGTGCTAATTCTAGTGGTCGTTGATCAGCACTGAGGTTTTGGAAATGCACTTCCAGATCAGAGTGAAGAGATTATAACGATTCGTAGAGTGTAGATAAATGGGATATTATAGAAGACTGAACGTAAAATTTGAAGTTATCGTTAATTAAATTATCATTAATTAAGGGCAGACGTGAGTCGAGGGCAGATAGCAAGTCTTTTCCAAGAGAGGGGTTCGAGGAGTCCCTTGGGGGATTATTTAACACATCAGCAATACTTGTGAATCACTCGTCTATACTCTTGCGTTTAGACTTGAGAAGGTTTGTTGAGTAGTCTATAATATTGCTAAATTCGTCAAAACTTGTATTAAGGTCGTCGAGCTTTGATAGCTGGCTAAGAAGTTATTTATAACACGAATGGTTGTCCGACGTTAAAGACGCAATGGAGTCACTAACACACTTGATAGCTCGCATTAAATGGGACAGGGAAATGTTATTGCATTCATCGCAGAAAAACAAAAAGTTAACTGAGAGATCCTTGACGTAAACGATAGCCCGTTTGCCCAGTCCAACACACGTGGGGTAGAAAGATTTACCACAAAGACCATTGCACTTAATTAGCTCCACGTTGGTATCATTAACCGCACAATTGACAGAATTAAATAATTGGAAAAAAGTAGGTCACGTAAGCTATATGGAGCACATGAAATTACGACGATGACCGAATTTTGCAATTTGGCAGAAATGGATTAATCTATACGGCGATGACCAAATATTTCAATTTTGCAGAAATGGAATTGTTGCAAAAAATTGCAGAATTGCTCTTAAGTAGCAGGCCGGGAGCGAAGGAAAAATACGTCCGAATATTTTGGAAGTTGGAGTTGGATTAAACATGAGGAGTCCAAGTCATACCCAACAAATACGCCTTTCTTAGATTCCTTTTCAGTCTTAAATCGTTTATGTTCATGTATTAAAACATAGCATTCTGATCCAAACGTCCTTAATTTAGTGAAATCGATTTTTCTCCCGAACCAAAGCTCAACCAGACTTTTACCTATACATGTACTTGTGCCAGTCTGGTTAACTGTGGATATGGCATAATTCAGCCCATCAATTTTCATTTAAATCACGTGCGTGTACAGCTGACCTGGCTGACTCTACAACAGTTTCCATTTCTCTCGAGATTCTCCCATTTTGTTGAGGGGTATAAACATTCGATTTTGTGTGAAATGCACCAGCTCGTTCACAATCTTCTCGTGTCGGCATTTTTGATTTTTGTTCCAGGGATAGACCTTAACCACACTTGACTTTCTCGTCGAAGTGATTTTCTGCCATTTTCATAAAAACATTTAAATTTTCAGCTTCTGTTAAAACATTATCATTCCAATCATCAATAATGTTCAGGGTAGGATTTAATATTCCTTATGCTAAATGCATCTCTCGCTTGCCGTGGGTCGGGGCTTGACAAAGATGTTTTGCTTGATAGCTTGTTTATTGAATTATATTTTACTGAACTAAATTAAGGGTTTATATACAAAATTACAAACTATAATAACAATAAGAATATATAATGCTAACATGACAATAATTGCTTATCTCTTACACGTACAATGTGCAAAAATGCAAAATTGCATTTGCGTGTGAGTATGCTGCATTGCATATTAACATTAGTAATATCATCGTATTAATCTAAAGGTCAAGAATAGTGTGCACAAGGTGAATATGCTGCGCATTTTTGTGGGAATATGCTGTATTGCATATTCACACTGAATAATTTGTTATATCCCCTACGGTTGGTACCTTTTATCATCACTATGTTTCCGTGACGGAACGTCCTCCAGGGCGGCTATGAAGCGACGTGGTTAAGGTTCATCGTAGGCTGATAAATTGCTTCCATTCGAGTGTATGGTTGTCATCAGTGATTGTGCACGCCTTGTGTACTGTTATAGTTCCAGTTGCGCTTATTGTTGTGGTTGCCACTTCCTTATTGCAGATGATGTTTATTGTGTGATCTTCTCTGGAGATAAAAATCCACGTACTTGGATCGTGTGTAGGGATCCACATGTTTCTTGGTTTTATTAACCGTATGTCACATGTCATGACTCCTTTGATCATGATTAAGAAAATCTCGCAAGGTGTGGGTTTCATTTGAGTGTTCCGAATCACGTGGTGAATCACACATAGATATTCTGCAGGTTTAATTGACTTGCAGCTAGAAAGTTCGCCTTCAGACATTTGGTAGTAGAACCCCCTCTTTAAGCTCATCAGAAATAATTCACTTGATAGTTGTTGGTATGCATACATGTCATTATGCCTTATTGGGATAGCGATCGGTTTGATGATTTGATATACCTTGTTGCTTAGTAAGGGTGATGCTTTTTGAGAATTGTTTCTGGCCCAACTGCCATCCGAATTTTTAACGGGGGGCATTTGCATAATTGGTCTTTTCAGCTTTCCGGTTGCTTTCCAAAGTGAGTATTCAGCACTAGAGTCGTTAGGGTAGGGTACGTAGGAATTCACTTATTGTGTCATTTTTCAATTGTTTGATTTCTTGACTTAGTTGAAAATTGAGATTATTTTACCTGGTTTTATCTTGCGGAGCCCTAGTATAATGCCATTTTTTCCTCGCTTTTCTTTAATCAGCTCTAATATTTCTCTAGGGTAGTTATAACCTTTAAG
This sequence comes from Nephrocerus scutellatus, assembly GCA_947095585.1. Lineage (NCBI taxonomy): Eukaryota > Metazoa > Arthropoda > Insecta > Diptera > Pipunculidae > Nephrocerus > Nephrocerus scutellatus. The sequence continues at coordinate 40,536,935 of OX352761.1, forward strand.
TTTTCTTTTGATTTCAGGAGTGTTTTCCCAAGCTGCTTTCTGAATGTCACTGACAAATTTATCCACTTCAAAGTCCAACTGATCTTTGGTTTGCAGTGGTACTGCTAGTTGAATTCTTTGCTCTAATATTATTCTGAAGCTTTCCTAGTCTGTTTTTTTATTGACTAGAGTGGGATTGGAAACTTTTGAAATTATATTTTCGCTTAGCGTTAATATAATAGGGGAATGATCACAACTTAACTCCAAATTTTGCTCTTTTTTCATGTAGTTACTAGAGATATTTCTTATTATGTAGAAGTCTATTAAATCAGGGATTTTGTTTGGATCTGTAGGCCAGTAAGTTGGTTTGCCTGTTAATATAGCTACACACTTATATACTTGAATAGCATTTAGTAGTTCTCTGCCTTTAGTTGTAGTAAGTCTCGATCCCCAATGTGTGTTTTTAGCATTAAAATCGCCTCCAATTATAAATCGATCCCCTATAGTTTTAAAAAATTCAACATATCTCTGGGCTTTAATATTATGTTTCGGCGGACTGTATAAACTAACGACAGTAATGTTGTATTTTTTTGTGCTTATTTTTTACAGCCGTTGCTTGAATATCTTCAGCTTCAATTTTAGCTTCTTCATTGTGATAGATATTTTCTTTTACTAATACTGCACTTCCACCCTTTGCTGCATTTTCTGGATGAATGCTAGATTATATAACCTTTAAATGTAATAAAGGACTGTTTGGTAAAATGAATTCACTGAATTTTCTTTAGATTTGAATTTTTCACTTTCATCAATAACCAACGACCCACATCGAACATGAGATTCGACTAAAAAAGTATATTCACCCAAGCAAACAACGCTACAATATGCGAACGGCTAAGTATGGAGCACTCGCTGTTCCGACTGATACCGTCGTTAGTTGGTATTCTAGTATTGGTTCGTGGACAACTTCACTCCAATGTATTTTTTGATATTTTGGTCATCCTTATGTATTAGTATTTGGCGGTACATTTTTTGAATGTCTGCTGTGTAGGCAATCTTGTACTTCCCACATCTTAACAATATTGACACTAATTCCTCCTGTAGGGTGGGTCTACCCAATTGTTGATCATTGAGACTCTTGTTGTTACTGGTTTTTGCGGAAGCATCGAAAACTACTCGTAACTTTGTTGTAATACTGCCTGTTTGGTCAACAACCGTTGACCTTGATTCAATGCACTAAAAGTATTGTCACCAGCAATACACACACTAAATGCGGACTGCTGACGCGTCTGCATACGATTCGTATTGCACTTACTTTGTTGCCTGCCTAATGATAACCACGATACATTTCGCTGACGACGCACACTGCGACGTTCACTGCTTGTGCGGCTCATCGTCGTCTACTCATCGACTGGGCCCTGTGTGCGGACACCCGATACCTCGCTCCGTTGCGATGTAGTGTGATGGCATATTTGCTAAGGCAAATAAATACAGCAACGACGAGCAGCAGCAACATTGTCAATCTTTGAATACATCGGAATGTCATATCTCCAGCGGATAATTATAGCGTAGGCACTTTCATCATTGTATACAGCTGGATAGCCAAGGCATGGGCATGGTATCAGCTACTCGACGCTCTACACGTCTGGAATATGTGAAGACGCAGCAGCTTGGCGTCACAGGCGATGGTGGTGGTGGACGGACTCGCATGGTGAGGCGAACCGTCATGCAGCAGTCGGCTGCACAACAGAGTTAGTTCTTTCGACTGACTTGGACTCTGCAGTTGCGTATTGCAGCGTTACACTTGGTGTCGACAACAACGTATAATAAGAAAATCGTTAGCTTTTTTTGCATAGAGTATTAGTGAATAAGTTTTAACCAGAATAAATAGACTTAAACTCAAATCAACCGTTTTGTGTTATTATTTCCGACCACCCCCTGACTTTCGGAAGACCAATCCCCGACATTTTGGTGCCTCCTGTGAGGACCGATTGACTAATTAAAAAGGATTAAAATAAAATCCAGTTTTTTTGGTGCTTGTGTGGACACGCTTGTCCAACGGTTCTTTTTAAAAAGTTTAACTTTGTGCTTTTGTGGACACGCTTGTCCCATGGTCTTTTACTCGGGTTATGTGCGCATGCGGCCATAGTTGGCTAACTGTTTATTGTTTGTTTTTGGAAACGCTCATTGCCTTCGCGTCTTTGTCGATAGCCCTTTGCCTTCTGCTTGGGTTACTGTGAACCGAGTTCACCTGCCTCTTCGTACAATGAGTGATTTTTGTTCGACATGACCGATTTAAATCGACGCACTTCCGCATGCACCGCCATCAAGCGGGTGCACGACCGCATCGTCAATATGGACGTGACGGATTTGGATGAGGTCCAAATCCGCATAGAACAGAGTGCGAAAGAAGCGCATTACGCACGCTTCTTGGTAGCACATACGGCATTGGTGAGCGATGCAACACCTGAGGGCCTTCAGGCTCACGATGATCTGCTGGCAGTCGTGGAAGAGCAGTTCAACAACACTTTGGTGGTCTTGGGCAGACGCCAAAACGCTCTGCAAGATATGGCGAAAATTGGGCCGGTTTCCCTACCATAGCATCACAGCACAACCACGCCAAAGGTGGAGATGAAACTGGAGTCGGTGCAAATCCCGACATTCGATGGCCACCTACAAAATTTGTTAGCGTTCAAGGACGCATTTGAGAATTTAGTTCACAACACGGCGGAACTGGCGCCCGCCTACAAACGACAAAAGCTTCGTGTCGCGGTCCTGCCTGGCAGCGTAGGCCTGCTCGGCAAAATCTACTCCGGCGGCTACGAAGATCTCTGGAGTGAGCTCAAAAAGATGTTCGGCAAACCACGACTGTTGTGCGAGACCCATGTTTCTCGGCTCCTTAATCTGCAGGTAGACCAGGACGAATGCTCAAGTGCCCTGCTACGGATCGTGGACACCGTGCAAGAATCACTCCGTGCACTACGAGTGATGAGACAACGAGTGTCCAGTTGGGACGCTTTAACGGTCCCGATTGTTGTGTCCCGTTTGCCAAAGGTGAACCAGCAAGGTTGGTGCATGCATTGCCAAGCCAAACAAATTCCTACGCTCTTGACTCATCGTGCCCACAGTTTGCGACAGAGATCCAGCTCCCCTCTACTTCTGGTCGACAAAAGCATGTTGATCACGGCAACCAAAGACGCTTCCCGTTGCCCGGACTCACGTCGTTGCAGTTCCAGAGAACCGATGCGGCCTGTGCCATTTTTTTTTATTTTATGATTCGCGCACGCTTCAAGGGGTTCGCACCCTTATAATGCTCGGCTATATGCTTGGCACAGCGTGGGCGTTAAGGAAGAGGAGGAGAAAAGAGGAGATGTCTATGAGCTTGTGTTTTGAATGCCTGTGGATCATAGTGATGTGGGAAGACAGAGCTCGACTGAGCAGAGCCATGGCTCTCACCGTTTATACCTGTGCAAAAGGTTCGAGCAGTTGGACCTGGGTCGGCGCCTCAACGTCGCGAGGACGACGGGGGTCTAGTTCAACTGTTTGGAGCCAGGACACAGCGCTGCCGGACGCCCATCCGGAAGTTCCTGCCGCCACTGCAATGGTAGACACCACTCGCTGATCTGCAGGAGGGAGGCGGCAGCCCGACAAGAAACACAACGTCGGCCAGCCCGCCGAGAAGCAGAACGTCACCCAGCCCAACAAGAAGCAGAACGCGCACAGACCCCGCCTGGTCGTTTTATGTTCACCAAGGGACGTTGGGAGTTTATTCTGGAGCGGTGTCCCCAAGCAACTATGGATTCACTCGCTCATGCAAACACTACCGTACTGCTAGCTACGGCGCTCGGCTACGCGTACGGCGCAACCTCGGAGCCCCACCTGGTTCGAGCCCTTTGCGATCCTGGATCGTAGGTAAGTTTAATCACAATCAAATTAACCAAGCAACTACGTCTTCACAAAAGCCGATTGGATGTAGCCGTGCAAGGCTTCGGTATTTCCCGACCCACTATGGCTCAAGGCCAAGTGACGCTGTCACTTCAGTCGACGCGATCAGAGCTCGTGCAGGCCGTAGTGATACCCATGATCACTTCGACGCTCCCCGCAGCATATGTGGATGCAACACAGTGGCCTCACCTGGTTGGCCTACCGCTAGCAGAAAACCATCTGGGCACTCCTGGTTCCATTAACATCTTGCTGGGTGCTGATGTCTTGGGTCTCTTGGTGCAGGACGAGGTCATTCATGGACGACCACACGAGCGCCACGCCCAACGCACACGTCTTGGTTGGGTTGTCTTCGGTCCAGCTGCCCTGGTGCAAGCTGCACACCCCATCCGATCGCTCCATAGCCAGGTGACAGAAGAGTCACCTTTGGAGCCCACTCTGGAACACACTCTGGATGAGCTCGTCAGAAACTTCTGGAAGTTGGAGGAGGTACCCGCAGACGACTCATCACGTCCGATCTGCGCAGAATCCAGCTGAATTCGCTAGCCGAGGTCTTGGTGCATCAAGACTCCTTCAACACTCGTTGTGGTGGCAAGGGCCGAGTTGGCTGGCAAGCGGACGGCTTCCCGTCGGCCCATCCGGGCAGCTACACGCCGACGACCTGGCCCAAGTGGCAGAAAAACTAAAGCCTTGCTTCTTCTCTGGATTGGTCATCACCAAGATGGAATTGACAACACGACGCCGAGATGGGGTTATCATCCCGTTGACCGAGCGGTTCAGCAACCTACACCAGTTGCTCCGTACCATTGCCTATATGCTCCATTGGCGGAGCACTTATCGTCACCTACTTAAGCGATCAGTCGTAGGAGCGGATGAGCTTGACCACGCCTTGGAGCGACTGATCATCATGGAGAAAGCAGCCACTTTCTCTCATGAGGTGCAGTTGCTCAACCGTGCATCGCCGTCAAGTAACAGCCCGTTACTCTCCCTCAACCCATACTTGGATACTCGAGGAGTCCTACGAGTCGGAGGTCGACTCACCCATGCTTCCCTACCAGATGAGCAAAGGCATCCCATTGTCTTGCTGAAATCTGGCGCCTTGGTTTGGCTATTGATTCGCCAGGCACATGACACGGCGGTGTTCAACTGATGCTGCAGACCTTGCGGCAGAAGTATTGGATACTCCATAGTCGACAAGCTGTACAGACTTAGCTGCACAAATGCGTCATCTGCAGACGACACCGCGGAGCGGTCATCAACCAACAAATGGCTTCGCTACCCAGTCCACGAGTTAACTCAGCTCGTCCGTTCCTGGCCTCAGGAGTCGACTACTGTGGTCCCTTTTCCGTACGAGTTGGAACCAAACGATAAGGAACCAAACGATAAGGAACCAAACGATCAAAAGCTACTTGGTGATCTTCGTTTGCATGGCCACGAAGGCTGTGCACATCGAAGTAATCGAAGACCTCTAATCACAGGCTTTCATGGATGCTTTTACCCGATTCACCTGCAGGCGTGGACCCTGTCCCGATCTCTACAGCGACAATGGTACCGCCTTCGTTGGAGCGAACCGGTACCTCAAAGAGGACTTAGCAGCATTCGAGTCCCATCACAATCAACAGGCCCTGGCACATGCAGGGACGAGATGGCACTTCATCACCCCAGCGGCTTCTCATCAAGGTGGATTATGGGAGGCCGCTGTAAAATCTGCCAAACATCATTTGGTTCGTTGGGTGGGTGCCCAGTCTCTAGCGTACCACCAACTCCACACCCTGGCAACACGCATCGAGGCGTGTCTCAACTCGCTGGTCCCACTCCACGACGACCCAGAGGACGAATTGGCGCTCACCCCGGGCGATTTCCTCATCGGTGCCCCCCTCATCGCGGTACCCGAACCACAAGCTGGCGACGTCCCACTTAATCGTCTCAAGCAGTATCAGTGGATATGTAAGCTCCACCAAGACGAGGAGTACTTGGTCACCCTCCAGACCCGCAGCAACTGGAAACGACGAGAACCGGACATTCAACTGAACGACGTGGTCCTCGTGAAACAGGAAAACCTGCCCCCAACTCATTGGAGGCTCGGTCGAGTCATTGCCGTTCACCCGGGCAGTGTCGGATTAGCCCGCAACGCTACTCTACGCACTAGTTATGGCCAGTGCCACCGGCCTGTCCAGAAACTTTGCCGCCTCTTGGAGACATGATCAACAGATCACGAGATGTTGTTATGATCTTGACCTTCCTGGGAGCATCTCATGCACACATTTCGAACCAGAGGGTTCGACCGGGCAGAATGTTCGGTTAGCAACCGCTGACCTTGATTCAATGCAATAAAAGTATTGCCCCCAGCAATACACACACTAAATGCGGACTGATGACGCGCCGCATTCCACACCACCAGTCGCACAAAGTCGCACTACATTCCGTCTGCATACGATTCGTATTGCACTTAATTTTTTGCCTGCCTAACGATATCCACGATACATATTATCATTTCCCTGACGACGCACACTGCGACGTTCACTGCTTGTGCGGCTAATCGTCGTACACTCATCGACTGGGCCCTGTGTGCGGACACCCGATTCCTCGGTCCGTTGCAATGTAGTGTGATGGCATATTTGCTAAGCCACATAAATACAGCAACGACGAGCAGCAGCAACATTATCAATACGTGAATACATCGGAAGGTCATATCTCCAGCGGATAACTATCGCAGTTGCCGGCGTAGGCACTTTCATCATTTATACAGCTGGATAGCCAAGGCATGGGCATGGTATCAGCTACTCGACGCTCTACACGTCTGTAATATGTGATGACGCAGCAGCTTGGCATCACAGGCTATGGTGGTGGTGGATGGACTCGCATGGTGAGGCGAACCGTCATGCAGAAGTCGGCTGCACAACAAAGTTAGTTCTTTCGACTGACTTGGACTCTGCGGTTGCGGATTGCTGCGTTACACTTGGTGTCGACAACAACGTATAATAAGAAAATAGTTAGCCTTTTTTGCAGTATTGTATTTGAGCATAAGTAAATAAGTTTTAACCAGAATAAATAGACTTAAACTCCAATCAACCGTTTTATGTTATCATTTCCGACCACCCCCCTGACTATCGGAAGACCAATCCCCGACACTGCCTTTCTTTATTACTGCATGATGTGGGATAAACTAGTCTTCAGCGGTTCAGTGGATATCATTTCGTTTTCACATAGTCGCATGTGACCTAATGCAATGTATTCCTTTTTTAATCGTCGGCAAATGTTGGGAAAACTGCAAACTTTTTCTCAAATTGCAAGAATCTGGCAAGGGCTCTGGTTTTTGATGTTCTAAGGATTGGTTTTTGTTATCAAACATTTAACTCTTGTTGTCTTCTTTTGGTGTACTGGTCCACATATAATCCATCCTAATTCTCTTTTTTGTGCTACCGACTCTTTTGCAGATCCCTTGATAACTTCATTCATTTATGGCAGGGTAGTAATCTGCGCCCAGTAATATGTCGATTTTATTTGTCATGTTCTAATTCGGAACAGCCCATAAAAAGTTATTAATCTGAGGCCCTTTCCAAGCATTGAAGCTGTCCTCCGGCAGGTCTTCGACTAGCTGATCTACTATTAATGCACTTACTTCAATTTTAAATTTTGAAATGAATCTGGACTTGATGTTAAAGTTGATTCGCTGGTCCGAAAATCTAGAGTAAGCTCCTCCTATTCTTTTATATTCAAAGTGAGTTTTTTTGCTTTGGTGTTTAGTTTTATCGCCGCTTTATAAGTTTGGAATAATGCTTAAGATCCTGGATCAATTAATAAGGCTTTGCTCAAGATAACTTGCGCTATTGTAACTGTATTATTTAGCATATATATACTTACCATTGGTGTTGTTCTTTGTGTTGATGGGTATCGTGATTGTGGTAAATTGTTCTGCTGAAATGAGAATGAAATGAGTTAGCTTTGCTAGTATAGCTGCTTTGGGGACTGCTAGCAAGGCAGCAACAATCACCAAACCACCACCAACCATCCAAGCAAGCAAAAAACCAGTAAGTAACCAAGCTCCAAAACCGGCACCATCTACTGGAAAATCTAACATCTTCGACGATACGGAAAGGCTATTTGGAGCAGACCTTTTCACAATTTTTCAGAAAGCAAGAGAAGTCTTCTTTTACAGGAAACAAATCCCACAGGGAGAAACCCATTCAGTCCAGACGGATACAACATTCACAGGGTCGACAAAAGCAGTGATTGCTCTGGTACGGCGGCCCTTATCAGGGACACTATGGCAGGCGAAAAGGTGCAAATCAGTGGTTTGCGTAGCATGGAAGCAACAGCTGTCAGCATAGAAGTCAACAGGGTTAAGCCTTTGTTGGTAATATCAGTGTACAATCACTGCAATGGAACGAGGGAAAACATTCAACGGGATCTGCAAACTATATGCGGCATCACATACTGTGTGGTTGGAGGGGATTTTAACGCTAGGCACACCCGATGGCAAGATGAAGTGTGCAACAATCAAGGAAATGCCATTGCAGATTGGCTGGATTCAAATCCTCAGCAGAATACCATGGCTGTTGTTTCACAGCCCCGAAAGACATATCCTCGGACACCATCCACGCTTTCTTCTTGGCAACGGCAAATTTCGTCAACATTCTGCCAGATTTAAGGAATTATTTATGTTTTGCACATGATAGTGATTCGGATCATTTGGCCATAGAGCTTCGAGTGAGGTTGAATCAGCGAATTGTGCAAGTTACTCCAACACCTGAACTACAAATTAACTTTACGAAAATAAACTGGAACCGGTTTAGATTAGAAGTCAAAGCGGGACTACAAATTCCAGCGGCATGTAGAAATATGGAGAATAATGAAATTGATGATGCTATCAGAAATTTCGAGATTTCAGTGAACACAGCCATAGATCAGCAAAAAACTGTTCGCTCTAGCAGGGATCGGTTTCAACATATACCTGAGAATATTCAGGAAATACATGCTCAAAGGCTAAGGAAACGCCTTCAGAGGATCTTCAACAGGACTCTCAACACTGTTAATGATGAATATCAGTCTGTATTTTCGCAACTGCGTTGTACAGTAATCATGCTACGTCAAGCTGTGCGAAGTAACCAAGAAGATGAACTGACCAAACGACTTCAGAACATCAACATTCTGTGATCGGAAAACGTATTTACATTCCAGAAAGTATCACGTTTGGAGAGCAAGTCCTGTTAAAAAAGCCGAAGCCTTTGCCTGTCATTTCGAAAGGAGTTTTACGGACCGACCTCCAACTCATCTTCCAGATTTCGTGGAGCAGGTTGAAAGTCTTGTGGAAGACACAACTTCCCCAAGAAATTTTGAAGTGCAGTTCAGTGAAGACAATCCCGCTAGCGCACTTGTAGACGTCGATATGTTTACCGGGAAAGCAGTTGTCAGTGATTTAATTATGAGTGGAAACTCTAAAAAATCATCGGGCACTGACGGAATTGCCAATTATTTACTTAAAAAGCTGCCGAATATGGCGATTTTGATGTTAACTATAATATTCAACAATTGCCTAAACAATGGTTACTTTCCAGACATCTGGAAGGTGGCCAAAGTAGTACCAGTTCCCAAGAAAACTAACCGCTCTAGCGTAACTGGTTACCGGTCCATAGCTTTACTGTGTTGTACCAGTAAAATATTGGAATCCTTGATCCGTAAAAAGATCATTTCGTATTGTTCGGAAAGAAATCTAATTCCTTCCTTTCAGTTCGGCTTTCGAGAAAAGCACTCTACGCTGCACCCTCTGATGAAACTTCACAGTGACGTCACTAAGGGACTTAACGTCAAAAGCAGTACAGTAGCCTGTTAACTAGACATCGAAAAAGCTTTCGATAGTGTCTGGATCAACGGGCTACTGTACAAACTTATTAGATTTGGTTTCTCCAATTATATTGTAAAAATAATTAAAAATGTTCTTTTTAACAGGGTCTTTTTTGTACAGGTGTATGTCAGCCCATCGACAAGGAAAAGGATTAAAGCCGGAGTTCCCCAAGGCTCAAGACTTGAACCAGTCCTATTTAACATCTTCACGGCGGATCAACCCACCAATACAGCCGGAACAAGGACCATGCTCTTCACGGATGACTCCATCACGTATGCCGTTTCCCGCTCTCCTGAGATAGCTGCCCGAAGAGTCGAGGCACACCTCCGAAATCTTTGGGAGTACTACCTGAAGTGGGGACTGAAGATCAATGCCAACAAATTGGAACTCATCTGCTTCCTAGTACCAGCAACCGAAACAAGGATAAGAAAAATCCGGTGCAGAGCCTTAAAAATTACCCTTCCGGTTAACACGACAATAAACACCAAGTCAGAGACTAAGTACCTGGGAATCAACTTTACTGAGAGGCTCAAGTTTAACTCTCACATCGATAAAACAATGAAAAAAGCGAACTACGCTCTTCATTTGGTGCACCCGCTTCTAATAAGACGAAACGGACTGTCCAACAACACCAGGCTAGTCATCTACAAGCAGCTCATCAGGCTATCCCATATGGTTCACCGTCTCACCAACAACGATGAAGAAGATCTCCCTATTTGAAAGGAAGTTACTAACGATCTGTACAGGTCTCTGGAGGATGCCAAACAGCTATAAGTTTGTGTCGACTGCAAGACTTTACGAAGCAGCAGGTCTGCTCCCAAAAACCGACCACTTGTTCCAAATGGTGAGGAAATTCATCGACGGATTGGAAACTCATCCAAGTCCTGAGATGCAAGGACTGAGAAGCGGAGAAATCGAGCCAAGTCACCGGTACATACACATCAGAGGATTCACAGATGCTAGCTTCGACGACATCTTTAATAAACAAGACGTCTCCTTCTACGAGAAGGCCAGCAATCAACATTACAGAGGCTGAAGATCGCCATGTTTATACCTCCTCTTATATTTTTTTTCATTTTTATTTTATTTTAAAATTTATTGTTTATAATTAAATTGCTGTAAATATATACATGTAGTAGATTAAGTAGTCAAAGTCATTGTTTAATAATAATCAATACAAAAAAAAGACAATGTAAATACGTCGAGCCCATATTGTTGAGCCGACACTTATTAATAATAGTTATAAGTTTAGTTTTAAGTCAAAATTGTATATTATCTAAACGCTTAATAAAATATCTTAATCTAAAAAAAAAGAGAGAGCGGGCACTTAATTAACAAAACAAAAATAAGGTCATTATCAAAACAATAAATGACCTAGTAATCCACTGACTAATAATGAATTCATTATTTGGTTTTCTTGTGCGAAAATGTCCCTAGGGACAGTGGTCCTAAAGAACACAAAAAACTTTGAAAAGATTTCGAGGAGTCTGAAAATAGAGATTAAAGCAAAAAGTGCTCTCTGCGCATTAAGTCGAGATTACTGTATTGAAGAAAGAGGCAAGTGTTAAGTTAGAACAAGTTTGGAAGCCTGTGTAAAGTAGCTTAGGGGAGATTTAAAATTCAATTCGATAATTATCTTAGAAGAAGTTCAGTAAAGCAATTTAGAAAATTTTTATATTCAATTCATTGAGCCATAAAAGACCGAACGAAAAATTTTATCAAAAAGGAATTATTAAAATTGTAAAATCTTGAGCAGTTGAACAAAGCAGTTTAGAAAAATATCATATTCAATCCCTAAAAATCCACAAGAATATAAAATAAAAAAGGAGAATTTTATTAAAAGCGATCGATTACATGCATTGCAGAGCAGAAAATAATTCAAGATAAATTTAGCAGACGCCAACCGCCATTTTATCTTGAGAGAAAAAGCAATTAAGCAGATAAGTTGTTGTACGAGGAGATTAAACAAAAATTAAAATTAAATTAAAATATTACTTCAATTAAACATTAATTTTATAGTTTTTTTAAAGATAAGTTTGTAACGTTTCTACTCGGGTGACGCTCGCCGGCTTACCCAGGGTTCTTCTCCTCTACGTCGGTGTTACAAAATGTTTTTGTTTTCCTTATAAATAAGAATTCGGTTTTTTTGTTGGTATTTTGGTTTTTGTCTTTATTATTTGTTTTCTTTTCTTTTCTTCTCTTCTTGAGATTTTATATTAAAATTACATGCTTTTCAAGTGCTTAAACTAAAAATAACTACCTAAATATATATATATATATATATATATATATATACCTAAACCTATGTATAGAAGGTATTCGCCTATATAGGATATTGGCGCATCCAATACCCTATACCACAGTCGAACTTCGCAGTCGACTGAAAATAACTGGCTATAGTGGGGAAACACAGACTGACGTCACCTATTCCCCGCTATATGCGATTGACTATAATGGGCTTTGATGAGGAAGAAGCGATAAAATCGACTCACTTCCCATCAAGTGCGATGCCGGTCAGTAGACTATGGCGCCAGTAAGGAAAAGCGATAAAATCCACTTATCCCTTACAAGCCCACGAGGACTTTCGGCAGAACATGCCATCAGTAAACGAAAAGGCGATAAAATCCACTTATTTCGCACTGCGGGTATTGTTTGTCGACTTCCAGCCAGGGTGTAATCTGTTAGTAAGAGAAGGCGATAAAATCCATTTATCTCTTAATAACAAAATTGCACAAGCTGCGTTGTAGTTATGGGGTTCAGTAGGTTACTGTTCCCTTCAAAAAGTTGTTCGTGTATAACGTTGAGAGACTCTAACCACTTTCAGTGTATACACCGAGTTAGGTTTTTGTAGTATATTTCTCTGATTGTACTACGTTTTCAGTCCCTATGTCTTTAATAAAAAGTAAAGGCTTGTTGAGAATTATATTTATATTCACCACCAAAAAGAAATTTCTAATAATTTATTGACTGATTATTGTTGAATTAATAATGCTATTATTATATGAATATACCTTTTCCTCCATTGTTTATAACAAATACAAGCCTTTTCTTTTGTTATAAAGACATAGGGCCGAATGAATATTTTATTATATATGATATTAAAAATTAAAAAATATCCTAGTCAATGCCGGGGTATGAACTTGGTAACTAGAGATTTCTAGCTCATAGCTTTCTGCTGGCGCTATTGACTCACTTGAGTAACACAAGAAAAGAATATATCGTAATATCAGAATGAGAAATATTCTGCCGCATGCTTACTACGTTGACATTCCTATATGGTTACTCAAGCAATTATTCTTAATGTTTGTACGTATGTATGTACGTATATGATCTTAATATATATATATTGACCGGCGCCATGAAATTCATATGGGATTTTTGCGCACAATATATACATATATTTTTTTTGAACATACTTATTATCCTAATTCTTTGACTGGTGCCATGCAACTCATGTGAGTTGTGCGCACACATTACATATATATATTTTTTTAACTATAATTTTATTAGCCGTATGGTTGTGGCGTAGTTGCTGGTAGGCAACTTCGTTACAAGTTTTTCATATAAATATAAAAATATAACAAAAGGGAGAACTAATTTGGTTTAATTAACGTCAATTTTGTCGTTGTTCAGTAAGCTTAGAATAAACATTTTTTTTAATTTCTTTTGTGTACTGCAGGTTAGTAGTTGTCGCAATTTTCATCTTTTTAATCTACAGCACTTCTACGACTTCTGCCGGCAGGATCTCCTTGAAGAAGCTTACCCCCTTTTTTAATTTATAAAAAAATAAAGCGATGTATTTACAAGTTGAAATCGAAAAAGATTGACTTCTTTTTGCCGTTGCCTTTTGATTAGGAGATTTTTCCTTTTTTTTCCTTTAATTTCATATGGCTGCGAGTAATGGTACAAGTGCGCAACATCCACTATTGCTTTCTTTATAGAAGCCCCAACTTAGACAGAGTTTCAACTCTTCACGAGTTTGATGCACTGTCTGATTCAATTCCAAGAATTGTCACAAATGATAATAACACTCAAATCGTTATTGCGGACGATTTCAATGTACACAATTCTAGGTGGCTTCGCCATTCTGGCCAGACAACACCCGCAGGAAGGAATGTTGAGTTGTTCGCTGACTTTAATCAACTCAACTTGTAAATTAGCCTACAAGAATACCTGACATTGCAAATCATTCCGCAAACATTATTGACATTTTCCATAGATCTCGTCCTGAAATTACCTTGTCACTGTATTATCGCATCTAGGCTCGTCTGACTATTGTGTAGTTTCAACTCATTTCTCGTTAATAAACCACGCAGTTTGAGAAAAAAAAACTCCCAAAAAACAGTATGGCAATAAGAGAAAGCCAATTGGGACGGCCTTAACAACTTCTTTGGGAGAAATACCTGGTCGGTATTGTTTTGCGATAGCAACGTGGATGCCGCCGCTGATGCAATCACAAACATCATTCTTATTGGTATAAGAAAGTTTATCCCTTTCAGGAATAAGTCTATCAAACCAAAGGAAGATGGATGGTACGACCCAAGCTTGTAAAGAGGCTTCTAGGATTAGAGAGGTATACTTTTGGTTTTACAAAGCAAACCCTACAGAGGAAAACCGAACAAATTTTAAACGAGCCAGAAATGATTGAAATGTTCATCTTCGGCGAGTCAAATTCGACTACGATTAAAAGAAAAATTGTTGGTCATTCCTGAAAAGAATCAAAAATACAGCCTCCTCGTCAATTCCAACGCTCATTTATAATAACACTCCAGTTTTCAACTCTAAAGACAAAGCTAATCTGTTTGCTGCACATTTTGCAGCTAGCTCCACGCTTCCAGATTGTGCATTGATGCCACCTGCACCTCCGGGACAGATCTTCATTCGTACTCGTGCAGTTGCTAGAGTTTTATCTCAACATTCACAAATCCGCTAGGCCAGATGGTATTTCCCCATTAGTTCTGAAGAGGTGTTCTTCCAAGCTGGCATTACCATTGCGTAAGCTTTTCTATCTATCCTATTCTTCTGGACTCTTCCCGAGAAGTTGGAAAACAGCCTTTGTCCAGCCCATACCCATACGACCAAAAATTCTACAATGTCCCAAAGGTAGTAAAATTTTTTAGTCATTCCTGAAAAGAATCAAAAATACAGCCTTGCCGTCAATTCTAACGCTCATTTATAATGACACTCCAGTTGTCAACTCTAAAGACAAAGCTAATCTGTTTGCTGCACATGTTGCAGCCATACCCAAAAAAGGCGAGCCGTCGTCTCCTTCTTCGTACCGACCCATAGCACTTAGATCCAGTCTTTCCACCTTGACAGCATAATACAATGGGGAGAAATCAATCGAGTAGAATTTAACGCTTCCAAACCCCAATGCTGTCTCCTGTCGTCCAAGCGAATCCTAAACCCCATGCTATTATCCATGAATGGCACTTGCCTCGAGGAAAAAATAAAATAAAATTAAAAAAAAAAAAAAAAAAACTCCCTCTGATCTGCCTACTATCTACAAGGCTTTTATTCGCCCAAACTTGATTACAATTTTCATATTTGGTCTGGTGGAGAAATAGCGAGTTGCATGCTACCTCTCTTTGAATTCAACTGCAATACTCGTGGCGCTCTAAATGCTCATCAGTTTACCCTTAAGCCAATCTTCGGACGTACAGTGAAGTTCAGGGATTCGTTCTTCAGCCTTACAAAACGTATGCTGAATGCTCAACCAAGCTCTGTCTTTCCATATCACTATGACCCACAGGCATTTAAAACACAAGCTCATAGACATCTCCTCTTTTCTTCTCCTTTTTCTTAACGCTCACGCTGTGCCAAGCATATAGCCGAACATAATAAGGGTGCGAACCCAGCGTGCGCAAATTATAAAAATTTTTTTTTTTTTTTTTTATTTTTGTTTTTGGTTTTTGTTTTTTGTTTAAATTTCTTTTGCACTTAACAGGTTTCTCCTAAGTGCTACACTTTTTAAGTTATTAACAAAAACTAGAAAAACTGTCTAAATAATCTTCCACTTCCGGCTGTCCGATTTCCTTCAAAATCATCTGGCCCCTCACAATTTATGTATAAGGCTTAAATATAAATTTTCATCCCGAAAAGTTCAGCGGTCTGGACTGTAGAGTGAACAAAGAGTTTTATTTATTTTCGCTTTTTTTGACACAGGAGTTACGGCAATGGGTAGATCTGCAAAAATGAGAAATATTATACAACGAAATACACAGTAGCAACAACTAATGGTGCGGCGTATCAACTCGACTGTACATTGTCTGCGAGTCAATGTAGTGTGGACGAAGTACAATACTCTTATATACCTATATTATGTACAGTGATGTAGTACATTACATTCCTCCAACTGCGGTTGGAACATCTCCAGATGATTGAGCTCGAACTCTCTCGGAACGGCGAAGGTCTTCGGGGTTGTTTGGTTCTTTAACTGGTTTTGGTTTCTTACATCTTGATGGTTTTGTAGTTTGTGGATCATCAGGTTGTGAAATGTCCACTCCAGTTATGTCAGTCGCTACTGACGATGGAATAGCTGCAGTTGGCTCTGTTGGTGAATTGGTGACTTCGGATGATTCTGGTTGATTATCACGTAATCGCAGCTGATCGATGTGACGGCGGATGACGTTGCCATTTGTAGTCTCGACTTGGCAGGAGACTGGTCCAGTTGTCTTGGTGACAACCGCCGGAATCCATTTAAAACCTGCCGCGTAGTTGCGGGCCCAAACATCTGACTTCTCAGATAGTATTCTAGTCTTTCGTTCAATACTCGTTTTTCCTTTCGACGCAATCTCGGACGGAATAGGGGAAAAGTGGTCAGTAAGGAGTTTAATAATGTCCTTATAAACTACGCCCATAACCTTTTTGGGAGCTATAAGGGATTCTAATAGCTCATACGTTGTTCCCCCACACAGCGTCAGGAAAATCGCTCGCTTTTTTGTTGCATCCACGATGTCGTTTGCTTCGAAATATAATTCGAATCGTCGGCAATACCCTTGCCAACTTGCGCCTTTTTTAACCTCGAATTGTTTCATGTTCCCAATTGATGCCATGATGAAAACACGTGCACACACAATTTGTCCCGTATTCACACAAATTTACTTTAGCAAAATGACCCAATTAATGTTGTTTAATTATTTTAATAAGAACTTATTTAATTTCCTAGTGGCCAATATTATGTTGTGAGGAATAACACAATTGCAAGTCTTTAATAATTTACTTTTTGACATTAATATATATACTACTTGATTACTGGTTGTTACCAATTGAACGAATACCATGAGACTGCATGAGAATATTATACAACGAAATACACAGTAGCAACAACTAACGGTGCGGCGTATCAACTCGACTGTACATTGTCTGCGAGTCAATGTAGTGTGGACGAAGTACAATACTATTATATACCTATATTCTGTACAGTGATGTAAAGGGTGTTTTTTTGGGAGGTTTGTTTTTCCGATAGATGTCGTTTTATTTTATGACAGTTGTTTTGACAGCTCAAAGTGGCATTTCTACTCAGTATTGTTTGGCAAATCATTATGAAAAAAAAAAAAAAAAAAAAAAAAAAAAAAATGACATTTGTGAAAAATAGTCGTGGTAGCCATATGCCAGAAATTGTGTTTAAATGTTAAATGCCAAAAAATTATCTACCAAATAAAAAAAAATTTTGGTCATTTCATAATTTTATATGTGTTTTATTCAAAAAAAAAAATCGGCAACCTCTTAAAAAACACGTTATATCTAACGGGTGTTTTTTTAAGAGGTTGCCGATTTTTTTTTTTGAATAAAACACATATAAAATTATGAAATGACCAAAATTTTTTTTTATTTGGTAGATAATTTTTTGGCATTTAACATTTAAACACAATTTCTGGCATATGGCTACCACGACTATTTTTCACAAATGTCATTTTTTTTTTTTTCATAATGATTTGCCAAACAATACTGAGTAGAAATGCCACTTTGAGCTGTCAAAACAACTGTCATAAAATAAAACGACATCTATCGAAAAAACAAACCTCCCAAAAAAACACCCTATAGTACATTGCATTTTCCATTTTGTATTTTTTTCAATATGTCAACAAGAGAAATTTTTTTTTGTTAACTAGGAGGTGTCACTGGTAAGTGACAAGAACCACCCATCCAATGAGTATTACCGTGCAACCACGAGCGTGTCGTGACGTCCTTGCCAGTGGAAGAATCCCTAGTGGTACCTCGCTCCGTTACAAATGGCGCCCAACGGAAACATTTACCAATTGTTTCTCGAAAGGAAGGAATTTCCAAAAGGATGTTCTTGGCTTTTGACAACAATGGTAGTACAGCATTGTTTTTTATTTTTAAACTTAAAGTATCATTCTTACATTTAAATTTCAATAAATTGCATTTTTTTTCATTGCCTTTTTATATTGCCTTTTTATTTTTTTTACTTATAACTTTAAATTTTTAACGTTTACATTTAATTTTTCTTAATTTTGTTTTTCTTTATTCCCATTTTAATTTCCCACAATTCGTTACCTTTAACCTTTAAACTACATGACAGGAAAGTTTAGATTCCGACTGCTCTCCAGACGAGTTGGCAATCCTAATTCATGGTTTTTTATAAATCCAAAAATTAAAATAAAAATTTGGTGGTGTTAACACGTTTGGAGACCGACCGAAAACCGAAGTCAATATTTGGTTGGTGCAGTGTAAATGAAGTCAGACTTTGTTTGACTTGTCCGCCAAATGAACAAAGATTCGACAAGGGTGCAGCGAACAGCCTGCAACTCGGAAAATTCGGGAAAAACTGAAAAAGCCGTTTTCCATGGGATTTAGGTATGAACTATAACTCACGATTCGAACACGTTATATATTTACATATTAAATTCCAATTAACTAACTTACTTCGGTCTAACGCCTCTATTTATACTCATTCAAAAGCTTCCAGAAAACTTCCAATCTTATAGACAGAAATATCGGGAAAATACCAGAAAATTGTAGCATTATTCCCTTATTTACAACTAACGACACTTATATGTAATGAGTCATCTTCTAAAATAAACTACATGTACAATCATGTTCTTTTACAAAAATTAAGGCAAAAAATACTACCAAAGGTAGTAAACATTTTTGGTCTTTCGTGAAAGGAATAAAAAATACAGCCTCGTCGACGATTCCAATGCTCATTTATAATGACATTCCAGTTGTCAGCTCTATAGATGAGGCCAATCTGTTTGCTGCGCATTTCGCAGCTAGCTCTACGCTTCCAGATTGTGCTTTGCCGCCTCCTGCGCCTCAAAGTATTGAACACTCTATGGGACAGATATTTATTCGTACTCGTGCAGTTGCTAGAGTTTTAAATGATGTCAACACTCACAAATCCGCTGGGACAGATGGTATTTCCCCATTAGTTTTGAAGAGGTGTTCTTCCAAGCTGGCATCTTTGCATCATTTTGGAGAAAGCAAAGCTGTTTCACTCGATATTTCAAAGGCATTTGACAGAGTTTGGCATCAAGTTCTTTTGTCTAAAATGCGTGCATGGTGTCGATGATAAACTGCTTCATTAGAAGAAGCTATCTTTTGGACCGCTCAATCCAAGTTGATTTGGACGGTTTCAAGTCTGAAATACACCACATAAATGCTGGCGTTCCCCAGGGCTCTGTTCTGTCCCCGACACTCTTTCTCATTTTTTATTATCTCTTATCTGTGACTTCTAATCCAATTCACTCTTTCGCTGACGACAGCACTCTCAGCTTCTCATATAAGTTTGAGGAACGTCCCTCCACCTCTGATGTGGAACTCAAACAACTTCGTAGGTTAAGCACGTTAAATTCTGACCTTGACAGCATAATAAAATGGGGAGAAATCAATCGAGTAGAATTTAACGCTTTCAAAACCCAATGCTGTCTCCTGTCGTCCAAGCGAATCCTAAACCCCATGCCATTATCCATGAATGGCACTTGCATCGAGGAAACTGAAAATCTCGCAATTCTCGGTATATGCGTTAACGACAAGCTATTTACCGTCACTAAAAATGCTGCGAAATGTTTAGGTTTTCTAGCCCGGTGCAAGAAATATTTCACTTCCTCTGATCTGGCTACCATATACAAGGCTTTTATTCGCCCAAAACTTGAGTACAATTGACATATCAGGTCTGGTGCGCCTAAGACTACTTTGCATCAGCTAGATAGAATACAAAACCGCGCAATAAAACTTATCGATGACGAAAATATAGCGACATCAATAGATTCGCTTGAACACCACAGGAACGTTTCTTGCTTGTCACTGTCTTATCGCTTATTCTACCAGCGGTACTCAACAGAAATAGCCAGCTGCATGCCACCTCTTCTTGAATTCAACCGCAATACTCGTGGCGCTCTAAATGCTCATCAGTTTACCCTCAAGCCCATCTTCGGACGTACAGTTAAATTCAGGGATTCGTTCTTCAGCCGTACAACACGTATGTGGAATGCTCTGCCAAGCTCTGTCTTCCCACATCACTATGATCCACAGGCATTCAAAACACAAGCTCATAGACATCTCCTCTTTTTTCCTCCTCTTCCTAAACGCCCACGCTGTGCCAAGCATATAGCCGAGCATTATAAGGGTGCGAACCCCTTGAAGCGTGCCCGAATTCTAAAAAAAAAATTACCGGAATATTAATTAAGTTGTTTCGAATTTATAGATCTTTCTTGGCTATATTTTCTTTAAAAACTTTAAAGAAAGTAAGAGAAAATAATTTTCTTTATCTCGGAGAGAATTCAAATGAAATGAGTTATCAAAAAGGACTAGTGGCGCTGTTCGTAAAAACAGTCACAACTGATGGGGGTTCAGACTAGGCAAAAGGTCAGAAAAGCTTCAGAAGAAGCTTTGGTTCAAGCTAGAGATCAGGATAGTGAAAGCTCTAACCTTCTAATATAGAGCAAAACGCCAGGAGGTCTTCAAAACAAGTTGGGAAGAATAATTCAAAGAAATATAGCGAAAATTTCATCACCTTGTTGACAATAGTAATCAGGAGGCAGTGGAGCCAAATACTTCTTCTGTAAATGATCAATTACTCAGCAAAATTCAGGAAGTAGTTTCAGGCGTGATCCAAAGAGACCAGATGGCATTAGGTTCACTTTTCACAAAGAAACGAAAATTAGTCTGCGACTAGAAGATCCAACATTGGTCCTGCAATTAAAATAGTGGAGCGTGAATTTAAAGTAGTGCAATCCTTTAACTATCTCAGGTCAATTGTAGCAGCCTATATTAGCAAGGAACCAGAAATACGCGCAGGGTTGGACAAAGCCAACAAAGCCTACTTTAGTCTGTCAAGACTCTTCAAATCCAGGAATTTAACCATAACATCCAAGCTGGTGGTGTAAAAGACAATGGTCATACCAGTACTTACATGGATCCGAGACTTGGATTCTTAGAAGAAACATTCGGATCTCTTAGCCGCGCTTTAGAGAAAAGTTTTACGGGGACTATATAATAATGAGATTTACGAGCGTTACTGCGATGTCGACATCGTGAACACAATTAAGCTCGGTAGGCTACGGTGGGCAGGACACCTAGCTCGCATGAGCGAAGATGATCCTGCTCGGAAAGTCCTTTGTGGTAGGATTTATGGAACACGACAGCGAGGCCGGCCAAGCCTACGATGGAAAGATGGCGTAGACCAGGACGCCCAGAGTTTATCGGCACGGCCAGGACCGGACACCAGGAAAATAGAAATGGTAGGCTGTGTCGTCTACCTGTTCACGAGGGTTTTGAGCGTGACCACGATTACAAACATTGACTGACAATGCGCTGTTTTTTTTTATTTAATTTTTTACCTACAGTTTATGTTATTATAAAATAGTTTTCGAGTTTAAACCTTTTAATTCAATTCATTTAGTAATGTAAAAATTATTAAAGTCAAAGCGAGCTGAGCAGAGAGCCAACCAACTATTGCACATGATTGTTTCGTTCTGCTCATGGTATGTACCTAAATTGAATTTTAATCATCTTTAGTAATGTATGCAAATCGAACAGAGAGTATGCTATCACTGCTACCGCGCATGTTTTTTTCATTCTGCTTATGGTATGTACCTTGAATGTTATTGACATTTAGTAATGTAGAAATTTTTAAAGAAGAGCTGAGCTGAGCAGAGAACCAACCAACAGAGAGTATACTATGGTATGTAAATTGAATGTTATTGATATTAGTAATGTAGAAAGAAAAGTCAAAGCGAGCTGAACAGAGAACCAACCAACAAAGAGTATACTATCACTACTACTGCACATGTTGGTTTCGTTTTGCTCATGCTATGTAACTTGAATATTCCCTCACTATGGTAGGTGCCTTGACGTTGGGCGAAGGCGCGGCTGGGGCTAATCCGCCAACCCGAGGGTGAAGCCTCCACCAGTAGGCAGCAAGTGCGGACGCCACAGTTGGGTACACCGTCAGTGGATAGTTCTGAGTCTATCCCCAATCGTCCGCCGACCACTGTCCCCAAGGTGACGCTAGGAGCAGTCCCCAAACCTAAGCCGAAAGGCTCTAAGAGGGGAGGTGTGGACGATCCCCTGAGAAAGGGTCTCAGTGGGGCGGGGACTAGGCACTATCTCCGACTCCTTGAGCAGGGCATAGAACCCGCACTAGCGAGGAAGTAGGTAAACTTAGGAAGCTGGCGGCTGTATGGCATAGACCTCCCGTCGTCATTCCCCAGGGGGCGAAGAGGGGGCCATCGGTCCTCACTCCACCACCTAGGGAGGACAAGAGATTGAGGGAGGGCACCGGGCAGTCGACCAGTGCCCCCTTCGGGGGTAGCGGGGGCTCTCAGCCTAGCTATGCAGAGGCCATTAAGCAAGTCAGGGTCGCTATCCTCGCGGAGCATGATCCGGAGGAGACACTGACCCACGAGCAGTTGGCAGCTTTGGAGGAAGCCATCCTGGATAAGGTGGCGCTGGGCTGGGAAGTCAAAATTGGCATTGACGGCGTCCACTTCAGGCCAGGGATGATTCTTGTCGACTGTTGCAATGGACGCTCGGCAGCCTGGCTTAAGGCACATGTTCCAAACCTTTCGACATGGAAGGGACCGAAGCTCGTGGCCAGGGACGGGGAGGACATACCAAAGCCGACTGTTATGTCGGTGTTTCTGCCACGTAGCAATCGGCAGGGGATGGAGCGCTCCATCTCCCTGATTGGAGCACAGAACGAGGGACTCCACGTAGATATGTGGAAGATCATCGGCTGTCGAGAGGAAAGGGGTGGAGTATTCGCCACAATTTCCATAGACTCCCGAAGCAGAGATGTCATAAAAGAGGCAGGTCACTCCATAAGATACCAGTATGGCAAGATATCGGTGGGTGACCTAAAGAAGAAGAAAGAAAGCTCACAGGTGGAGAAGTGGCAGAAAGACCCTCCCGCCCTAGCAGCAGATGACCCCCAGGGGGCAGTAACAATGGATACGGAAGGAGAAGCGGGAGCAGAAGAGGTACCCATTATGGAAGACCTCGCTGCCCTTCCCCAACCGGACATTGTACTAGACGAGCTGGAGGCGGTCCGACAGCTAGAGGAGGATGAGTTGCTGGAGGAGATTCAGCACCTCGAGCTAGAGACTGGAGATGGGCAGCTGCCCTCTTCAGATAACTAAATCATGACCAGCACACGCATTGCTCAGGTGAACACCAATAAGGCCAAAGGGGCAGCCGCCGTGGTGGCCAGGACGTTCACCAAACAACATCTGGGGCTAGTGCTGGTCCAGGAACCCTGGTTCTACAGGGGACAGATATGTGGTCTGTCTTGCAGAGATGCAAAGGTGATATATGAAGTGGGGCAGGTTGCCCCACGGGCCTGCATCGTCGTTAGAAATAGTATTAATTATCTTTCAGAATTAATAACCCGGGACGTGGTAGCAATCCAGTGCTAGTTTAACGTAGTCGGCACGCACCGGGAGATAGTCATCGCTTCGGCATACTTTGCCGGGGACAGGGATGAAATACCGCCCCCAGAAATTCAAGAACTGGTAGAATATTGCCGAAGGCTTAGATTAATTTTGTTTGGTAGGGTTGGTCGTAGGGGAAAGGGTTATTAGAAACCCCAGAGGGACAAATTGGGAAAAATTTAGAATCTATTTACAGAGCAATGTACTACACGCTTCAGTTCAAAGAGTGGCCAGGTGCCCGCACGAGCTAGAATACGCAGCAGTGAAAATGAATAGGGCAATCTCTGACGCATATGAGTCGAGCTGCCCGATGAGTTCACCCAAAGGGGGCAATGAAGTTCCTTGGTGGAACGTAGAACTGTCAGCCAATCTAAGGCAGGTAAGAAAACTTTGTATCCCAGGGTTACGCGGACGATATAGTCATTGTGGCCAGGGGGAAGTTCGAGGAAGTTCTATGTGACATAGTTCAAAATGGACTAAATATCACAAGCAGATGGTGCCATGAGGTGGGATTTCGGGTGAACCCAAGCAAAACCACACTGGTTCCCTTCACCAACAGAAGAAAATTGGGGCGAATGCGACCAATAACCCTCAATGGCGAAGTGATCTCAATCAGCGAAGAGGTCAAGTACCTTGGTCTGATATTAGACAAGAGACTGCTATGGAATAAACATCAGCAGGCAGTAATACAAAAATCTAAGAGAGCGCTCATGGTGTGCAGAAGGGTGGCAGGCAAATCATGGGGAGTAAGCCCCAAAATAATGCACTGGATGTACACTATGATAGTTATACCAATGATCACCTACGGAAAAGTGGCATGGGCAGGTAGAACCAAGCTAAGCACCACAAGAAGAGAATAGGAAAAGGTACAAAGGCTAGCTGGTGTCCTAATCACAGGAGCTATGAGGACCTGCCCAACGGCAGGTATGGAGGTAATCATTGGGCTACTCCCGCTGCATACAGTGGTAGAGGGCAAATCCAATGAAACCATAGTACGCTTGACCAAGGTTGGCTGCTTCACGGGCAGCAGAGCGGGGAGCTTAATGAAATCACTAGCCAAGCTAACCCTTGTGGCATGCATGCCATGTGACAACATGGTGCAAAAGCTTGAGTTCAAAAAGAACTATGAGGTCAAACTAAGCACCAAGACGGACTTCAGGTCCGAAACAGATTACAAGATACATCCAGGAACTATAAAATGGTATACGGATGGATCAAAGAAGGCGGATGGCACAAGTGCGGGGGTAATAGGGCCACGAACCAAGTACTCTGAAGCAATGGGCCATTATCCGAGTATCTTTCAGGCAGAGGTTTACGCCATCGAAAGATGCGCTCAATTCAATCTGGATAGGAAATACATGAGGCAGCAAATAGCCATCATGTCAGACAGACAAGCTGCGCTAAAAGCTTTAGATGCATTCCACAACACGTCTAGATTGGTGGAAGAATGAAAAACAAAGTTAAGCAAACTTGGTGTAGACAACAAAGTAAAGTTTTACTGGGTGCCGGGACACATCGGTATAGAAGGTAACGAACAAGCGGACAAGCTCGCAAACAAAGGGGCAGAGACTCCGCTGGTAGGAACCCGCCGGAACCCTTTTGTGGAATTGGGTACCGTATTATGCGTGAAGAATTACGCAATATAGGTAAAGAAACCGCTTCATTAAGGTGGGAGGAACTCCCAGGTCTACGGCAAGCGAAGGAAATGTTGGGTGGCTATAACCCAAAGAGGTCCCGATCAGTAATGGGACTAAGTAGGAGTAATGTTAAAATCATTACGGGGTTCCTAACAGGGCACGCACTGCAGGCTGAAGGGACACCTAAAGAAAATTAAATTAGAAGAGGATGACAGCTGCAGGCTATGTGGAGAAGCGGAGGAAACCCCGTGGCATCTTCTCAACGACTGCGGAGCAACGATCCGCCAGAGTAGGGAACAGCTGGGAACTCACGCATTCTCCGAGCTTGAACATCATTCATTAGAACCTCTCCATATCATAAGGTTCCTAAAGGCCATTGGTATGGAGGGAGTGCACTAGGGTTGGGCAGGCACCGTCCCTACAGCGCTAGTCGGGGGGGGGGGGGGCGCAATAGATCCACAAGGGTCGAAGTGACATTGATTTCATCATCGTCATCATCATCCACTTGAATGTTATTAACATTTATATTGTAGATATTATTATATTATATATTATTAAGCCAAAAGAAAAGTAAAAATAGCAAGGTAATTTAAAACTCATAAATTTTATATGCCTCTTTATATGTAACATACTAGTAGTACTGTTTTTTTTTTAAATTGAACACAGGATTTTGTTGTTTGCCACAACAAACAAACACATATGGACGCGAAGTAAATAGGTGTAAAGAATTTAAAAAAGCGATGCTTATTCATGGTTAATGTAATTATGCTGTAAAAATGAACCTACAGTAAAGTTTTTAAAAATTTTGAGCTGCACGCTTAAGTGCACACGAACTGGTTATTGATGAATGTCATTAGAGGGTTTTGACCAAAACCTTTTCTACAGGAAGCCCAACTGTTTTGCTTATTGACAGGTCCATGCTAAAAACCTAACAGAATCCATACAAAATTTTTCTGTGTCTACTGCAACGTTTCTCCCTCTTTCATTAATTTTCTCCGCGTTTCATTAAATGCGTCTGTTTATTTTTTCTACACTGTATTCACATCTTACAAATACAGCCGCTTTTGTTATTTTTTCAAATCATTAGTATGCGTACAGTTGGGCTTTCTGTAGAGAAGGTTTTATTCTACACATGACAAATCCAACTTTGTGAAAACTATAGGGAGCAGCGTATACAAAGAAAACAGTAGCAAATATCAAATCAATGTCGCTTGAAACTTGTTAGAGGCACATAAGTGCATGTTAGTTTTCAGACTTTCATAGGAAATGCAGTTGTGCTGTCAAGTTGAACCAAGAGTAAAATTATAATAATTCCATGATTTGCGCTCTTTTAGTTTTTTAATTCATAAAAAGTACAGTCGATTTTAGTTTGCAGAGAAGTAAAGAGCAGCATTAATTTCGCATTCGAAATGGTTATCGTTATAATTGGTTGATTGCCGCCTTAAATTATTACATAAAATTATTAGTAATGAAAGAAATGTCTAATATATAAATTTTAAAGTACGTTTGTTTTTTATAAAAATCCACGCCACATCTGGATGCGACTAAATACTCGCAGGTATAAGATTTCAAAAACCCATTGCACATTTATGACCAATGTAATTCTGCTGATTCATTATCAATGCTCAATAATTTGAATAATTAAAATTATCGTAAAGATGATTTTATTAACATTTAGTAATGTAGAACTGATTAAAGAAATTTTTCTTCTATTCTAAGTACTATAAACAGGACATTCCTACAGCTGGAACCGTAACTCATCACATACATCATCGTCATATCACATACGACCAGTACGGACCCGTTTTTCTCCCGCTCCGCCAAATTAAATATCAAATCAAGTTCCCTTACGCAGCAATATAAGCTGGGCTCACCGAGTAGAATAATTTCTCAAAAACAATATCTGTTTACTTGCAATATTCGGTTTTCGCCGTTTTTTCGTGCTGAATTAGTGTCAACTCGCAATATTCGGTCATCGCCCTAAGCTTTACGCAAATTACTGATACTTGTAAAATTGCAAATCTTGGTCATCGCCGCTATTTCGTTGTGCTCCATAACGCTTTCGTGACCTACTTTTTTGTTACCGACCTTCCCCCACAACTCAGCTTAACAATCGCAGCTCTGCGAATATTCGTATTGTGCGGTTAAAGAGTAACCGGTTAAAGATACGCGGAATTAATCCAGTGTAATGGTCTTTGTAGTAAATCTTTCCACCCCATTTGTGTTGGTCTGAGCAAACGTGCTATTGTTTACGTTAAAGATCTGATCTGATCTGATCAATAAAACTTCCCTTTCCCATTTAATGCGTGCTATTAAGTGTATTAATGACTCAATTGCGTCTTTAATGTCGGATAACAAACTGCAATATAAGAAACTACTCTGCCAGCTATTTAAGATCGATGAGTTTAACTTGTAACACTACAGACCACTCAACAAACCATTTTAATTCTAAACTTAATAGTATTGACAAGCTACTCGCAAATATTGTTGATGTGTTAAATAATCCCCCTAGTGACTGTTTTGGCGTGTCAAGCAGTTTACGACGCTGTGCAATTTTGATCAATGGTTCGTGATCCGTTTCAACCATTACGTCTGATTTTCCACAAACGTATTGATTAAATCGCAAACATGCAAACAGAATAGCGAGCAGTTCCTTCTCCAACTGCGAATAACTTTGCTGTGATTCTGTTAATTTTTTTGATTCGTATGAAATAGGAATACCATCTTGCATAATGGTTGCACCCATTGCGAATGATGATGCATCTGTTTGTATTGTAAGCGGTTTGTTTACTTCAAAATATTTCAACGTTGGTGATTCTGTAATAATTTTCTTCAAATTTGCAAATGTTACTTGTTGTGAATCCGACCACGTAAATTCGGCATCGTTATGTGTTATGTTTAGGAGCGGTTCTGCTATTTTTGACAATTCTTTGATATATCGTCCGAGATATGAAATCATACGAAATCGAACTAACTCTTTCTTGTTTTTGGGCGGTGGAATTGCATTGATTGCTTTGATCTTCAGTGGGTCTTCTTTCAACCCATTATTTGTCAAAATACGACCATAAAATCGAACGGAGGTGGCGCACAAATTTGTCTTATCTGGATTAAGTTTTGAATTTCTTTCTTTAATGCGAATCATCAGTTGCTCCAGGTTTATGTTGTGATCTTTTGTTGCTTCTTCGATAGTACTGCCCTTTCCATATACCAATATGTCATCTGCAATTACAGCGACCCCTTTTAGACCATTGATTAACTCGTGTTGTTTTGCCTGGTATATTTCCATAGCTGGTTTCAACCCGAATGTCATTCTCAAAAATCGGTATTTACCATAAGGTGTATAAAATGTTGTCAACTTGCTGCTTTTTTCATCCAACTTTAATTGCCAAAATCCCTTTCTCGCATCCAGTGCACTGGTACAGTTTTTTGCATTTTCCAACTCAGGCAACATTTCATCGAGTGTCGGCATGACATATTTGCGGTCTAAAAGCGCATTATTGAGTTCGTTCGGATCTATGCAAATTCGGATTTTGCCATTTCTTCGTGTAACAAGTATGTTGCTCACCCAATCAGAATGATCATTGCCTTTTACGATGATGCCGTTCTTTTCCATCCACAATAACTATTTTTTCAATTCGTCATTCAATGTCACCGCGATTCTTCTTGGTTTTTGCATAATAACCGGATGTGCATCTTTATCTAGCTTTCAAAATTGCATTTGTATTTATCAATAATTCGCTTGCTTTCTTCATTCGTATGTTGATCGATTTTTGTACAGATTTTTATCAAACCCAACTTCTCGCACGTATCACCAGACAGGAGTGGAATGTGATCGATTTCCACAACCTGAAAAGATAAATCATTTTTATTATTTTTATAAACGCAAGGCATACTTAATTCTCCAATTGTTTTCCAAAATTTTCCAATTTGATGTTTGTTTTTGTTAACTTTGGATTTTCACCCAGGATTTTGCAAATGTTATTGATGCCAACAACGTTGCATGTTGCGCCTGTACCAGCATGCACTGCACTGGTACAGTTTGATCTCGTACACAAAACATTAAATCTGCAGTGAAAAATTTTGTTCGCTTATACGATTAAAGTGTTGCAACTTTTATTTCTTCCGGTTGTTTGTTAAGCCCTGTCGATGTACCGTATTGTTCCCATTGAAATTTAAAAAAATTGAAATTTTCCATTAAGGCACCGTTATCCACATCTAACGGCTTTGGCAGTGGAACTACGACTGGATTCAACGAAGACTGCGCTTTTAAAAGATGATCCATCCGCAGCAATTGCTGTTTCAATTCCTCGATTTCTTCTTGCATTTTTATTTTGTGGTTTTGTCAGCGCACTTCTCAAAAAAAATTCTTTTTTATTGTTTTAGTTTTTTTAAATTGTCTATAATAACTTCGCGTACACGTGGCTGGCTGGCTGGTAAGATTTTCTGATCAATTTTTAACCCACTTCCCATAGCCCGATTTTCTTGAAATTTTGCACACATGTATATTTCCGGTGACAAATACTTTCTGTTAAATAAAATTAATTTGAGGCCCCTCGGACCTCGTGGTCGGGGGGCTCCCATACAAATATTTTACAAAATTTACCCGATTTTCTTAAAATTTTATACAAATGGTATCTCCCATGGAAAACACTTTTTGTAATTTTGCTGAGATTGGGCAGCGGGATCGAGGGGCTCCCATATACATTTTTTTCCCATATAGCGACTTCATATTTCATACTATAATGACTGTGTTCTGTCGTTGTGTGTAGTACACACAGCTTTGAATTTTAATCCAATCTCCGATAGACCGAACTTTTTGTACAAATTTTTTTTGAGTTTTTGATTTTAATTTTTTTCCCATACAAATTTTTTTTGAAAATTTTTGAAAAATAATATTAATTTTTTCCAAATTAATACGGTTCAAAATTTGCACACATATGTATCCCCTATTAGAGAATTTACATGAAAAATTTTAATTTTTTTGGGTTGTTTTTTTTTTATAATATCTCCTATTCGCAAAAACGTTTGGTTCGGAAAAGAAATGACACCATGTTTTAAAGTTCAAAATGGTGTTTTTAAAGTTAGTTATTTTTAATATATTTCAAGTACGTGTTGTCGTCTCTAACAGTTCGCGTGTGTGTTTTTAATTTTGACGTATCAGCTAGTTTTGGTATGTGACTGCTTTACGCAAATTACTGATACTTGTCAAATTGCAATTCTCGGTCATCGCCGCTATTTCTTTGTGCTCCTAACGCTTTCGTGACCTACTTTTTTGTTACCGACCTTCCCCTTCAACTCAGCTTAACAATGTCGCAGCTCTGCGGATATTCGAGTTGTGTGGTTAAAGATACCCACGCGGAATTAATCCAGTGTAATGGTCTTTGTAGTAAATCTTTCCACCCCATTTGTGTTGGCCTGAGCACACGTGCTATTGTTTACGTTAAAGATCTCACAACTAACTTTTTGTTTTTCTGTGACGAGTGCAATAACACTTCCCTATCCCATTTAATGCGTGCTATTAAGTGTACTTATGACTCCATTGCGTCTTTAATGTCAAACAATAACAAACTGCAATATAAGAAACTACTCTGCCAGCTATTTAAGATCGATGAGTTTAATAAAAGCTTCGATGAGTTCAGTAACACTACAGACCACTCAATAAACCATTTTAATTATAAACTTAATAGTATTGACAAGCTACTCGCAAATATGGTTGATGTGTTAAATAACCCCCCTAGTGACTCCGTGAATCAAAATCTTCTATCGCTTAAAAAAGACTTGATGTCTGCCCTCGACTCGCGTATCCCCTCAATTTACGAGTTCTTTAAATCTTACGTTCAATCCCAATTATCAACATTCAATGACTCGTTTAAATCCCTTCGCTCCGATCTGAAAACGCATCCGTAAAACCCCAGTGTTGATCAACGCCTACATGATTTAGCACGTAGAATCGACGACCTAGGCGATGAAGTCGCTGTATCCCGAATCATGATGGGTGACATTGCTAAGGAGATCAAAATTACATCAAACAAAATTGACGACATTCCTCAGCCGCAATCCTGATCTGTCTATAACACCTCCATCCTGACTGAGATGTTAGAAACTGCGTGCATCACATCATCAGAACTGCATTCATCTTCTTCAGCATCAATCATGCCACCACACACACGTCTTTCCCTCGGAACCGTAATTCACACACAAGCTGCTCTGCGACAACCAGAAGTGCAACCCATACCCACACTTATTCGTCTCGGTACGACATGGACCCTCTCCGAATGGAATCAACGTATTAACAATCTTAATAAATTTAACAAAAGCAAATCCGAAGAATACATAGATTTCATCGTCAACGGCTTTCCTCGATAAGCTGATACCACCTGGATGACACAATTCTTTTATAGGAAGTTCAACATCATCATCAAAGACTGTAAGATAACCTCCCCATCCAACTCCAAAAATTCCAGGTCCTTCAGCCTCAAAATTCCTAAAAAATACGGTTGGCTTTTCGTCAACCCATCTGGCAAAGTCTGTCACCTGAATAAGATGAGGATGAGAAGATTGATCCCGGAAGCTGACAACGTTAGTAGTAATTTTAGCATGAAGCCCAATCATAAATTTAATTCTAATTCTTCTCAATCCCTTCTTCAACATAAGCTTAGTCCTAACACTTCACACTCCCATTTTCAACGTACAATAAACCCTAATTGGAGCTTCAATAGGGGAATCTTCCCTAACTTTACCCCTCTGCTTCGACCACCCTCCCCATTCCGCAACGAATTTACTTATGTATCCACTAATCCATTAAACACCTCTCTACCTTCTAACCTATTCTTCAACGTAATCGCGTCTCATTCAATCTGACGCCCGTCTCTGCTCCTCCCTCTACTACCAAAACCCCTTCTTCTTCTTACACCATCCTACTCGAATTTCAAATACTCCCATACTCTTAATCCTTCTCCACCCTCTTCCTCTTCTTCTCATTTAACCAATCCTAGCACTTCTGCCCCTTCCACATCCACGTATTCTCGTAATAACTCTACCGCCTTCGCTGAACCCTATTCGGCCGATTTGCCACCTAATGTATCTCCCCCTACTTTCGATCCACTGCTTCCTCCCACCGTTAAACTCACATCTAAACTAACGGACCCCACGTCATTGATCAATGACCTCGACTGCCGCTACATTATGTCTAGACTTCGTGATCACCGGCTTTTCGAAAATGTCCGTCTTTATCTTGCTTTCTTATGTGACAAGCCCGATCACGTCTGCACAGACGGCAGGACAAAGACAAATGTTATGGTTTTGATCCAAAAAGAGGGCCTCCCAACTGACCCTGCAGCCCTGAGAAATATCTCGTTTTCATGAGAGTTTCTACATTTCTTCTTCCACTATGGATACAGACCTACGCTTCTCATATTGGCTCCAAACGTCTCTCGTATCTTCAAAAATCCCACAATAACCATAAAAATTATTTTCGCCCTTAACTCCCATCCAATTGCTCCATCTCGCACAGTCGGTAGTGCACCGCAGTTCCTTTCTCCTTACTATCAGAATGTCATGGCACTTCGTACTAAAACCTTGATGGTGTACCTTCACTCACAAATACTTCCTTATGACATTTTTGCCCTTACCGAAACCAACCTCTGTCCCAACGGTGAACTTTCCACTTCTGACTTTGCAGTCTTTCGCGCTGACGGCCAGAATAATATTGGCCTCTCCCTCGGTCGCGGTGTTCTTTTAGGCATATGTATTGATCTCGATGCAACCCTCGTTAAATGTTTAAACGCCCCTTCCTTTGAATTCGTTTGTGCTAAATTATCCTTATCCAAACGTAGCTTATACATATGCTGCTGTTATATTCGCCCTGCTCAACTAACCCAAGTGTACCAACTAGCTTTTGATGCAGTTGACTCTCTATTTGATGTCGCTGATCCTGGGGACGATCTTATAATTGTTGGCGATTTCAACCTCCCGCATTTGCAATGGGCTCTATCAGAGGACGAATCATCCTTTGTTCCAATTAATTCCTCCTCAGCAACGGAAACCCTCCTTACTGTCTTTTCGACTCCGGCCTTTTTCAGATTAGTGGGATCACCAACAACCTTGGGAGGCATCTAGATCTTATTTTCTCTTCTGACGCTCATAACTCCGTGGTTACCGCAAGTACCCATCTTCTCTGCACCATTGAACACTATATTCGTATGATAACAACAGCATTACTGTAGTTTCTGAGAGCTCTCTGTCTTTCAACTTTCAAAAAGCTGACTTCGATAAACTTAACAACCAAGACAATAACTTAAATTTCAGCCTTTTTCTAAACAATAACACTCCCATTGACATCGCTCTCGAATTCTTCTACACAGCAATTTTTGACTCTGACTGATTGGACAGTCACTTATTTGCCACGTATAAACTGCTCGTCCTCCCCTCCCTGGTATAATAAAGAATTACGAATCCAGATCAGACTCAGACTTTTCTTTCTACCAGCAAGCTTACTTCCGCTTTTCCACCCTCTGCGAATCTCTTTATCCCGAATACCTCTACAGAATGCAACATAGCCTTATCACTGAACCAAGACTTTTCTACCAATTTATTAAAGTCAAAATAAAGTCCGATAGCTTCCCGTCTACTCTAAAACTAATCAACACTTCATCTGCAGACCCTAAAGTAATAGCCAACCTCTTTGCCACCTTTTCAGCCAATTATTTAGTAACCCCCCTCACGAACTGGCACTTGACTATTTTAACTACCTGAATAATAGCCCTCAAACTTATTTTGTCTCTGTCGACATAAGGACTGATATAGTGCGTGAAAAGATTAATCGTCTCAAGGATGACTTTCCCCCCGGTCCCGATGGTCTGCCCACCATATTCTTAAAAAAATGTGTAAACGCTATAAGTCAGCCCCTTACGACATTATTTCGACTCTCATTCTCCCAAGCCGTTTTCCCAAAATTATGGAAGGACTCCCTTATTTTCCCTATTCATAAAAAAGGTAGTAAAAGCGAGGTATCAAACTACCGACCCATAGCTAAACTCATTTTCATTTCATGGCTGAAATCTTACCTTGAGAAGCGCCAGTATAGGGTTCTCTTCAGATTCTCAATCTCAGACCCCATTAACGCCACTTCAGGTGTTCCTCAAGGCAGTCATTTTGGTCCATTGATCTTTGTCCTAACAATACACGATGTTGGTCACATCATTAAAGACTTAGATCTGTCCATTTATGTGGATGATATGAAAATAATCAAGGTAATATCTACCCCCAATGATTCTCTATTACTTCAAAACGACCTTAATTAATTCTACACCTGGTGCGACAAAAACTTCTTAGAACTTAATGTCGGTAAATGTCAATCCATTACCAATCCACGACTTCCCCTACCCCTCAGAACCTTGTAACGAGGTTTTTCCCAGCCGGGGTAAAACTCAGTGTGACCAGGGTTTCTTCTACTACTAGGGTCGTTACAATAAAAAGAATTTGTTTGTTTAGGGAATGGAATTCAATTGGTTTTATTATTTTTTCCTTTTCTTAGCTTAATCCGTAAACTTAAAACTATTATTGGCTTAAAACTACGTATAAGGTTAAATTGTGTTTGTTAGGCAAGGATTTCACTCTTGCACTCTCGGCCGTGAGGATAGTTGTACTAGCGTAAGGCGTGGACGTGAAGGCAAGGATTTCACTCTTGCACTTTCAAGCGTGAGGATAGTTGTACTAGCGTAAGGCGTGGACGTGAAGGCAAGGATTTCACTCTTGCACTTTCAAGCGTGAGGATAATGATACTAGCGTAAAGGCAAGGATTTCACTCTTGCACTTTCAAGCGTGAGGATAATGATACTAGCGTGAAGGCAAGGATTTCGCTCTTGCACTTTCAAGCGTGAGGATAATTGCGTTAGCGTAAAGCGTGGATGTGAAGGCAAGGATTTCACTCTTGCACTTTCAGGCGTAAGGGTAGTTATACTAGCGTAAAGCGTGGGCGTGAAGGCAAGGATTTCACTCTTGCACTTTCAGGCGTGAGGATAGTTATACTAGCGTAAAGCGTGGGCGTGAAGGCAAGGATTTCGCTCTTGCACTTTCAAGCGTGAGGATAATGATACTAGCGTGAAGGCAAGGATTTCACTCTTGCACTTTCAGGCGTGAGGATAATGATACTAGCGTGAAGGCAAGGATTTCACTCTTGCACTTTCAGGCGTGAGGATAATGATACTAGCGTGAAGGCAAGGATTTCACTCTTGCACTTTCAGGCGTGAGGATAATGCTACTAGCGTGAAGGCAAGGATTTCACTCTTGCACTTTCAGGCGTGAGGATAATGATACTAGCGTGAAGGCAAGGATTTCACTCTTGCACTTTCAGGCGTGAGGATAATGATACTGGCGTAAAGCGTGGATGGGAAGGCAAGGATTTCACTCTTGCACTTTCGATCGTACACTTGTTGCCGGGAGGAGGGATCACTAGGAAAGAAAGGCGATTGTTAGGACTGCTGGCCTTTTATACTCTTCCGTCTTGTGAAGGAGTCCCGTTAAATGCTACGATCGAAGAGTCCGTTAAATCGTATGATCGGTCGATGGTGTATTGTTGTTGCTTTCTTTGTTCTGGCATTGTTGTTGTTGTTTGTTGTTGGCCGGTTAGCATTGCTGCGCTTGATGGCTTGTTGTTCCCAGGTCCCGTTGATGCAACGATAGGGAAATCCGTTAAATCATACGATCGACCAGTGGTGTGGCGTTGTTGTTGCCTCCGTCGACCCTATGTTGTTTGTTGATTTTCCTGGCCACTATGCATTGCGTGCTGTTTGTTGTTGTTCTATTTGTGATTCGGTGCCGTCTTATAATACATGCTCGTTGTTGTTGTCATCGATCGGATCTTCCGAGTCTGCATTGCCTGTTTGTTGTTATTGTACCTCTCTGCTTGTCTAGTGGTGCTGCGAACTGTGGAATGTACGCGGCCATGTATGCATATTATTTGTTGTTGTTTCCTTCCTAAGTCTGCCCCGTTTTGTAGTGCATGCTTATTGTTGTTGTTCTCTTGAATCGACATCGATCGGATCTTCCGAGTCTGTGTTGTTTGCTTGTTGTTGTTGTACCTCTCTGCTTGTCTGATAATGCTGTGAACTGTACGCGGCCATGTATTGCGTATTGTTTGTTGTTGTTTCTTGAATTGACATCGATCGGATATTCTATGTCTGTGGTGACTCATACTGCCTGTGTGTTGTTGTTGCTTGAATCGACATCGATCGGATATTCTATGTCTGTGGTGACTCGTACTGCCTGTGTGTTGTTTTTTTGCTTCCGAGTGTATTGCGGGTGCGTTTACTCCTTAGTCATCGATTTGGGTATTCCCAGTCTGTGTGATCTCGTATCATGTTGTTGTTGTTTCGCTCAGCCGCTTGATGATGATGCGTACTAGCTATGTGTGGTGAGTTTACGAGAGAAGAGAGGAAAAGGGGAAACAATAGAAAACTGGAGTTTCCTGAACCATAAGACGAGAGTATTCTTTTGGTGAGTGTTTTTTACAATTCACTCAAGGAGAGTGGGCAGCATGTTGCAATCCACTTAAGGAGAGTGGGCAACATGTTAAATGAGAAACAAAATACTATGGTGTCTGT
This sequence comes from Nephrocerus scutellatus, assembly GCA_947095585.1. NCBI lineage: Eukaryota > Metazoa > Arthropoda > Insecta > Diptera > Pipunculidae > Nephrocerus > Nephrocerus scutellatus. The sequence goes on from OX352761.1 coordinate 40,573,833, forward strand.
TCGTAATGGGTATACAAGTTTACTTTTATTCAAATTAAAAAATGTATATATACCAATAGTGTGGGAAAAAATTGTATGGGACAATTTTTTTTTCCTCACACCTCCCCCTCACTTCGGCGGATGCTGACTTTCCCTTACAAGTTACTAGTACTCCAAACCGAGTTTTCCCTTGTGTGTGGAGGAAATGTATTCGCCGCATCGTTCCAGTTGCCACCCTTTCCTTGGCTTCATTTATTTTGGCCTGGAGTTCTTGGGGCAAGATTTCAGCCGTGGTCCCGCCGTCGTGCACCGTGTCGCTTCCTGTGAGTGGCAGGACGTCGTTATGCTGCCTGGGCGCCTCTGGGTTTGGGGGGTCACGTTCATCCGATACGAGCTTGGTGGGGTCTTCCTGGTGGTGGGCGGTCGTACGGGTGGAACTTCCTCTTTCCCTCTTGTTGTCGGTTGCTGCTGCTGCTGCTACTGCTGCTGCTACTGTTGCTACTACTACTGCTGCTGCTACTTCTATCTTGTCTGCTACGGCTCCGGTAGCGATGGCGAGTGCGGCGCGGAGTTCTTTGCCTACTGCGATTGTTCCTCTCTCGTCCTAGGTCGTCGTCGTCTAATTTGAGGTCTGGGAGTTTTATCGTTCGTTCGGCATTGCCCCGGATAAAAGCTGCGAGCATCCTTCGTTTCTTGTGGGCGCTGTCCACCGACATCTTCTGTCCTGGCGATTCGGGTCCTGATAATCCCCATGCGAGGACTTTTTCTGCGGCCTCCAGGAGGAATGCGCCGCAATCCACCCCGTTTTGTTGCTGTGGCATCTCCATATGACGGCCTGGATAGCAAGTTTCGAATTCGGCCCAGGTCCACGGATGCCCCTTCGCTAGGTGCTGTTGTATGACATACCCGCGGATAATTTGGATGGTTTCCGTCCTCGGTGATTTGGCCCACGAGTCATACACGTCGATGGTGGCGCGGAGTGGTCTGCCCGGGTTGGTAACCACCACGAGGTACCAATGGTTGCCATCACAGATGGGCACTAAGACCAGGTCCTTTTCGATGAGCTCCTTACGCCGGTCCCACCTACTCACCAGTGCGTGTCGCCTAATGGCTGTCCTCTCAGGGCCCTCTTGCTGCTCTGGTCGGTACTGCTGCATGCGTGAAAAGAGGAACGTGCTACAAACCATGATCCTGTCCCTGTATTCTCCCTCCATTCTTCCTCCTAGCCACCTTAGTCCGACTTCTACCAGGACGTCGTTTAGATAGACCCCCCTCTTCAGTCGGCAGTAGTCGGCCATTCATACGTCGACGCCGCCTGGCCCTGGGGGAAAACTCCCGATCACTTGGCCCAGATCGATTTCTTCGGATGCGGGTGCAATACCTGTGCCCTTTTCGATGATACGTCGTACGGCTTCGTTGTCTTCCTTTAGTATCCTCTGGTTGTTCATCATGTTTGCTTTCTTCTGAATTTTTGGTTTACTGTTCGGGTTTGATGTCTGACTGGACTCAGTAATCACTTTAGACTAATTTTTACTTGCTGAGTGCACTTGAAACGAAAACAAGTTGCGGGACCTGTGTTCCGTTGTTTCTCTTCTGGCGCAGTTCACTTCGTTGTTATTCCAGTGTGTTTTAGTCGGTTACAGCATTTGGGCGTCGTGGCGTTGATTTCGATGTTTTCGAGTTGTTGTCACAGCTTTACAGTAGTTCCAGATGAGGTCGTCAAATGCCGTTTTTATTTTAAGTGTAAGTGTGCTGTTGATGTGTTGTGCTGGATTTCGTGGATTAGGTTGTCGATCGCTGTCGTATTTTCATCATGCATCTGGCTTCTCTTTTCGGCTTGTGCTCTGTGGTGTGGTTGCTTGAGGTTTGTTGCTGAGTGTTTTGGCCTCGTGGTTTTAATGGACAGGCGTTTTGCCAATGGCTCTTTGCTTGCAAGTTATGTGGGTGGCTATACCCTTTATTCTGCCGTTTGCTACTGTAATGTATTTCTGTTGATTCCTGAGGGTGTTCCACGTGTGGTGGCATTGTTGTTGCGATGCAGTGTGTCTTTTCTGTTGATTCCTGAGGGTGTTGCACGTGAGGTGGCATTGTTGTTGCGATGCGGTTTGTCTTTTCTGGCTCGGGTGGGGGGTTTCCGTGAAAGTCCTTTAGTTCACTGACATGGGCTGTGCGCTCCTTACTTTGTCCATGTTTCCTCAGCCTTACGATGACTGGCGAGATGAAGTCCATCACGAAGTATGGTCCATCGTTTCGCGGTGCTAGCTTACTGGCGAACCCTTCTACTGCTTTTGATAAGTGGTGCTGTTTGACCAGTACTAACTTCCCGATTTCTGGCTTCCAAGTACGTCGCCTGAGATTGTAGTGGCGGGCTTGGTCCTTTGCGGCTCGTTCCAGGTTCTGTCGCACGATCTCGAAGATTTCTCTCATTCGGGTCTCTCGGTCCTCGGGGTCTTTACCTAGCGTACCTGTCCCCGGAGTGGTCTCGTCATATAGTGTGTGTGGGAGGCGTGGTTCTCGGCCTTGTGTCAGAAAGGCTGGGCTGTACCCCGTTGAGTCCTGAACGCTTGAGTTTATCGCCAACATGACTTCGGGCAGCCTTTCGTCCCAAGTGCGTTGTTGTGACCCTGATAGTTGTGCAATTATCGTTTTGATGGTGCGGTTGGCTCTTTCCGTAGGGTTTTCCTGGGGGGTGTACGGTGCTGTAAACTGTTGGCGTATGCCCATGGTCTCCAAAAATCGACGAAACGCTCTGCTGCTGAATTGTGCCCCGTTGTCCGTTATCAGGATTTTGGGCACGCCGTATCGTGCCAGTATCCGTTCGCGAAACGCCCGTTGAACTCCTTCTGTCGTTGCCCTCCTCATTGGGATCAGTTCAACCCACTTTGAGAACCGATCAAAGAAGACTAGTAGCATGGTATTTCCGTGTTTCGATCTGGGGAGTGGCCCAATGAAGTCACTGCACAACGTGGCCCATGGTTCGTCGGCCACCTGGGTTAGCATCTTCCCTGCTGCTTGCTGTTGACTGGGTTTGTAGCACTGGCAGCTTTCGCATCTCTTCACGTGCTGTCGGATGTCGCGAAACATACCCGGCCAATAGTAGCGACCACATATTCTCGCCGTGGTCTTCCGGATTCCTAGGTGTCCTGCTGACGCGCTGTCGTGGTTCTCTTGTAATACTCGACTTCGCAGGGTACTCGGCACACACAGCTTCCATGGTGCGTTGTCCTCGTCTCCGGCTCGATGCCCTATGTGTCGATACAGTTGTTGACCTTCGATCACGTAGTCGGGGAATTTGGCGGGGTCCTCTGCGACCTGGTGGATTTTCTTCTGCAGCCAGTGGCACTTCTGTTGCCCGGTGTGTCCTTCGGAGGTTGTCATCAGCGTTTCTTGAGGTTGTCTTGATAGCGCGTCTGCGACGACGTTGAGTTTACCCCGCCGGTATTGTATGTCATATGTGTATTGTTGTAGCTCCAGTGCCCATCGTGCGATCCGACCGGAGGGGCTGGATATGGAGTTGAGCCATTTGAGGGAGAGGTGGTCTGTTACTACCGTGAACCTATACCCTTCGATATACGCCCGCATCTTCCGTATTCCCCATATGATAGCCAGGCATTCCTTCTCGGTCGGCGAGTAATTCCTCTCTGCAGGGTTTAGGTGCCGGCTGGCGTAAGCTATGACCCGTTCACTGTCGTCGATCTCCTGGGTGAGGACTACTCCCAAGCCGTAATCGCTGGCATCTGTCTGAAGTGTGAATTTCTTAGAGAAATCGGGGCATGCCAGGATTGGGGCCTCGGTAAGTTTAACCTTCAGTGTTTCGAATGCTTCCTGTTGCTCCTCTCCCCACTTCCAGTGCTTCCCTTTCTTGAGTAAGTTGGTCATCGGTCGTACGGTCTCGGCAAAATCTGGGACAAACCGTCGGTACCATGAAGCGATGCCCAGATACCGGCGCACTTCTCGTACATTCCTTGGTGGTTGGAGTTCTTTGATCGCCGCCACTTTGTCGGGGTCAGTGTGTATGCCTTTGTTACTGACCACGTGTCCTAGGTATCGTATTTCTGTTTTGCAGAATTCACACTTTTCCGGGTTAATTTTTAAGTTAGCCATTTGCAATCGCTTGAACACCTTGCGCAGATTTTCTATGTGTTCGTCAAACGTCCTCCCGATGACAACTATGTCATCCAGGTATGCAAACGCATGGGGCTCCATCTCTGGTCCGATGACTCGATCGAGCGCTCGCTGGAAGGTTGCGGGGGCCGAGTGCAGTCCAAACGGCATAACGCGCCATTGAAACAGTCCACGGCCGGGTACCGTGAAGGCGGTGTACTGCTTACTCCTCTCTTCCATGGGGATTTGCCAATATCCATTTCTCAGGTCCAGGCTACTGATGAATTTTGCGCCGCGAAGCTTTTCTAGGATGTGTTGGATTCGTGGTAAGGGGTATGCGTCGGGCACCGATCGTGCGTTCAGCTCTCGATAGTCGATACAGAGTCTCCATTTGCCCGTCTTCTTTCGCACGAGAACTATGGGCGCGCTGTGGGGGCTATGCGAAGGCTCGATACATCCCTTTTCCAACAACTCGTCGATCTCTGTATTTATTATTTCCTGCATGGCTGGATTACGGGGGAAGTAGCGTTGTTTTATGGGACGCTCGTCGTGCATGACGATTCTGTGTTCCGCGATGTTGGAGACGGCGGGTAGTTGATCAAATTTCTTGAATTCTTGTTGCAGAAACGCTGAAAGCTGTTCCTGCTCTCTCCGTGGTGTTTCCTGTGTGGTGGTGCATTGTCGGATGTGTTCGGCGGGCGTTGTTCTGTGTTGTAATTTTATGGTCTGGCCACCGCAGCTTAGACGGGCCTCCACCCGTGACAAAAAGTCCAAACCTAATATTACTTCGTCCATTGCATCGGGGAGAATCAAGAATGGGAACTGTATCTCCCTATTACCTATCTTGACATCTAGCTGTAGGGCTTCTCGGATCAGCTTGGCTGTCCCTTCGGCCATCCGCACGGTCACATCTACGGGTAGGCCCTTTGTTGTTCCTCTTTTGTCCTCCGCAAAACGTTCGCTTACGAAACTCCTAGTAGCCCCTGTGTCAATCGTAGCTTTTACCGGTGTTCCTCCTAGGGTGATGGTGGCGAATATCCGGTTGGAATCAAATGCGAGGAAGTTTACTGAGTCCGGGGTGTCGGCCTTGGGGTTTCCGTCGCACCACGGTTTCGACGGTCCCCTTGCTCGTTTCCCGATCGTTCGACGCGTTTCCGGCAACATTCCACGGTCCGAACATTTCGCAAGCCGCAGTCCCAACAGAATATGGTTTGGGGGTTACGACAGTCCCGCCTCATGTGTCCGTCCTGGCCACATCGCAGGCAAGTTGTCCTAACATTTATTCGTCCTTCCGGATTTTGTGCTACCATGAAACTCCTTTCGGGTTGTCTGGGCCGAGGCGAGGGTTTGATAGGTTCTGCTGCTCCAGCGATGCCTTCAAAGTCTTCCGCTAGGCTGATGAGTTCGTGGAGGTCTCTAAAGTCCTTCCTCCGGATATAGTACTGGTACTCTTGACGACAGTTCCGGAAGATCCTTTCGACCTGTTGTGTAGTGGTGTAGTTAGCGTGCCTCATGAGATTTTGCATGACGATGACGAAATCCTTGAAGCACTCCTTTGGCTTTTGTTGGCGTTGACGAATTTCGTCTTCCAAGTGTTCCCAGTACCTGGAGGGCAGGAAGAACTGTAGGAAGTCTGTCGTGAAGGCGTTCCAGGTCTCCCATTTTCGGTTGTTGTTGCGGAACCATAATAACGCACGGTCACGGAGCAGTTCCGGCATGGTTCTCGGCAGGAGGTCCCTGTTTAAACAGTAGGCATCCGCCAGTTCTTCTAGCCTTTCGATGAACAGAAGGGGCTCTTTACCCCCATCGTATCTCACTGACCACTTCCTCACTTGGTCCATTATTTGAGCGTACGACGTAACTGTCGTGCCCGTCCTGTTTCGCGTTGGAACCAGTTCCGGTGGTGTCGGAGATGTTGCCCTGATGGTTGTCTTTAGTTCGTCGCGTGCCGTATCTTCAGACGGGTTTAGAGTTATCACGGGCACTGGTGACGAGCTGCGTCTATGCTTCTCCTCGAGCTCACTTAGGCGTATCTCGTCCTCCGACGTAACGTCTCGTCCCGAAACATAGCTGGAAAACCTTTTCCTTAACTCTTCCACTGCGCCGTTGCTGTCGATTCGGAACTCGCTCATGTAGCTCTTTAGCTCCTCTTTTGACAGTGTATAAATCCAACTGGTCTTAACCATCGTGGTTATCTAATTGTGTTCTGTCTTTATTGGTATAATTTCTTTTCTCTATCAAATTCCAGGGTCCCTGCTCAGGCGCCAATTGTAACGCGGTTTTTCCCAGCCGGGGTAAAACTCAGTGTGACCAGGGTTCCTTCTACTACTAGGGTCGTTACAATAAAAAGAATTTGTTTGTTTAGGGAATGGAATTCAATTGGTTTTATTATTTTTTCCTTTTCTTAGCTTAATCCGTAAACTTAAAACTATTATTGGCTTAAAACTACGTATAAGGTTAAATTGTGTTTGTTAGGCAAGGATTTCACTCTTGCACTCTCGGCCGTGAGGATAGTTGTACTAGCGTAAGTCGTGGACGTGAAGGCAAGGATTTCACTCTTGCACTTTCAAGCGTGAGGATAGTTGTACTAGCGTAAGGCGTGGACGTGAAGGCAAGGATTTCACTCTTGCACTTTCAAGCGTGAGGATAATGATACTAGCGTGAAGGCAAGGATTTCACTCTTGCACTTTCAAGCGTGAGGATAATGATACTAGCGTGAAGGCAAGGATTTCGCTCTTACACTTTCAAGCGTGAGGATAATTGCGTTAGCGTAAATCGTGGATGTGAAGGCAAGGATTTCACTCTTGCACTTTCAGGCGTGAGGGTAGTTATACTAGCGTAAAGCGTGGGCGTGAAGGCAAGGATTTCACTCTTGCACTTTCAGGCGTAAGGATAGTTATACTAGCGTAAAGCGTGGGCGTGAAGGCAAGGATTTCGCTCTTGCACTTTCAAGCGTGAGGATAATGATACTAGCGTGAAGGCAAGGATTTCACTCTTGCACTTTCAGGCGTGAGGATAATGATACTAGCGTGAAGGCAAGGATTTCACTCTTGCACTTTCAGGCGTGAGGATAATGATACTAGCGTGAAGGCAAGGATTTCACTCTTGCACTTTCAGGCGTGAGGATAATGCTACTAGCGTGAAGGCAAGGATTTCACTCTTGCACTTTCAGGCGTGAGGATAATGATACTAGCGTGAAGGCAAGGATTTCACTCTTGCACTTTCAGGCGTGAGGATAATGATACTGGCGTAAAGCGTGGATGGGAAGGCAAGGATTTCACTCTTGCACTTTCGATCGTACACTTGTTGCCGGGAGGAGGGATCACTAGGAAAGAAAGGCGATTGTTAGGACTGCTGGCCTTTTATACTCTTCCGTCTTGTGAAGGAGTCCCGTTAAATGCTACGATCGAAGAGTCCGTTAAATCGTATGATCGGTCGATGGTGTATTGTTGTTGCTTCCTTTGTTCTGGCATTGTTGTTGTTGTTTGTTGTTGGCCGGTTAGCATTGCTGCGCTTGATGGCTTGTTGTTCCCAGGTCCCGTTGATGCAACGATAGGGAAATCCGTTAAATCATACGATCGACCAGTGGTGTGGCGTTGTTGTTGCCTCCGTCGACCCTATGTTGTTTGTTGATTTTCCTGGCCACTATGCATTGCGTGCTGTTTGTTGTTGTTCTATTTGTGATTCGGTGCCGTCTTATAATACATGCTCGTTGTTGTTGTCATCGATCGGATCTTCCGAGTCTGCATTGCCTGTTTGTTGTTATTGTACCTCTCTGCTTGTCTAGTGGTGCTGCGAACTGTGGAATGTACGCGGCCATGTATGCATATTATTTGTTGTTGTTTCCTTCCTAAGTCTGCCCCGTTTTGTAGTGCATGCTTATTGTTGTTGTTCTCTTGAATCGACATCGATCGGATCTTCCGAGTCTGTGTTGTTTGATTGTTGTTGTTGTACCTCTCTTCTTGTCTGATAATGCTGTGAACTGTACGCGGCCATGTATTGCGTATTGTTTGTTGTTGTTTCTTGAATTGACATCGATCGGATATTCTATGTCTGTGGTGACTCGTACTGCCTGTGTGTTGTTGTTGCTTGAATCGACATCGATCGGATATTCTATGTCTCTGGTGACTCGTACTGCCTGTGTGTTGTTTTTTTGCTTCCGAGTGTATTGCGGGTGCGTTTACTCCTTAGTCATCGATTTGGGTATTCCCAGTCTGTGTGATCTCGTATCATGTTGTTGTTGTTTCGCTCAGCCGCTTGATGATGATGCGTACTAGCTATGTGTGGTGAGTTTACGAGAGAAGAGAGGAAAAGGGGAAACAATAGAAAACTGGAGTTTCCTGAACCATAAGACGAGAGTTTTCTTTTGGTGAGTGTTTTTTACAATTCACTCAAGGAGAGTGGGCAGCATGATGCAATCCACTTAAGGAGAGTGGGCAACATGTTAAATGAGAAACAAAATACTATGGTGTCTGTTCGTAATGGGTATACAAGTTTACTTTTATTCAAATTAAAAAATGTATATATACCAATAGTGTGGGAAAAAATTGTATGGGACAATTTTTTTTTCCTCACAACCTGTTACTTTCGGAACGATCCAATTCCTGCAGTCTCTTCTATATGCGATCTGGGTATTATCTGTGACAGGGAGCTCAGCTTCCGTTCCCATATCGATCATATTATAAATAGGGCAAATTCTTCTCTCGGTTTCATAAATTGATGGTCCAAAGAATTTTCTAATCCTAACGTTACTAAATCCCTTTACATTAACTTTGTCAGACCACAGCTTGAATACGCCAGCTAAGTCTGGTCTCCATTTCACAACAACCACTCCCTTAGAATTGAAGCTGTGCAGCGTAGATTTATCCGTTTTACGTTACGCGGTCTCTCATGGGCCGACAACTATATCCTACCCCCCTACGAAAATAGGCTAAAATTTATCAGCTTGCAAACCCTTGTGAAACGTCACGAAGTTGCTGACATACTCTTCATACACCAATTATTAACTGGAACAATCGTTTCTCCCGCACTGTTAGAAATGATCTCCCTTCACACTAACCCACGTAGCCTTAGATCTGTTCCGCTCTTTTGTCTCCCACACCACCGCACCAACTACGGCTATTTTGAACCAATGTCCAGAATGCTGCGTCTGGCCAACAAGGCAGGAACACCTTTGATTTCCATTCAAGTATATCCTCCCTTAGAAATTCTCTCTATACCTCCCCTTGACATTTCTCCCCTTTAAATTAAGTGTTATTATTAAGTAGTATTAAAGAAAGTAAAATATAAAAAGTCCAGCCCCTGGGCCCGCCCGTTGGAACAAAAACAAACAAAAAAAAACAAATAAAAAATAAAATAAAAAATAATAGGTTAAGTTAAGTTAAGCTTGTGTTAAGCAAATAAATAAATAAATAATAATATTCGGCGCGGCAGACCAGTGCAGTCCAAGGCCTAGCTTCTCGCTACCATTTGTGTTGCGCATTTAAATTTTTGGACACAAATGGAAGGAAACTAAGGAAATTTAAGGCCGGCTCCGAACAGCGAATTGTGAAGTTTTCCATGAGTTATTACTCTCGGAACGTTTGAGAAATAGCTTAGTTACAGAAATTCCAGTTCCTAATGACCTCATCCCAGAATGTCCATGGGAATGCATTTAAAAGTTGCATTTTACTCCCACGTACGGAATTTCACACAAATCGCTTGAGAAATGGCGTACTTCCAGAAATTCCAGATCCTAATGACCATATATCAGAATTTCCATGGGAACCCTTTTTACAGTCGCATCTTAGTCCTACATACCAAATTTCACAAAAATCGCTTGAGAAATTTCTTAGTTCCAAAAATTACAGACTCTATTGACCATACCCCATATTACTATAGTCGCATCTTAGTCCTACATACCGAATTTCATGCTTGAGAAATTGCTTTATTCCCGAAATTCCTGACCATAACGACCATATTCCAGAATTTCCATAGGAACAAGTCTTATAGTCGCATCTTAGTCCTACATACCGAATTTCATGCGAATCGCTTGAGAAATTGCTTTGTTCCCGAACTTCCAGACCATAATTACCATATTCCAGAATTTCCATAGGAACAAGTCTTATGGTCGCATCTTAGTCTATTTTTAATTATCAAGGGCAACGTCCTAAGGATGGAATCTGGATTGACGGCGCGAGACACACATTTAGGGCGGATAGTTTTTGGACAATCCAAGTCTTATCCAGCAGGAACAGCATGTTCAATGCTTGACATAGAAGATTCCGGCGAAGAAGACCTACGGGACCTCCTAAGAAAATTTTGGGAATTTGAGGAGTTAAGTAACCCGACATCAGATTAAGAAGATGACCAATGGGTGAAGAAAATTTTGAAAAGACTTGCTATTGTGACAGAACAGGGCGTAATGTGTTCACCAATCCTATAAACCCTCGTGCAGAAGCTTTAGGGAACTCAATTTTTCAAGTTGGATAAGAGATAAAGAGCTAAAAGGGAATTACGTCGAACTCATGCGACAATACGAGCATCTAGGTGACATGTGGCTAGCATCGCTATTTCCTATAGATCAGGAAAATACCTACTACATTCTTCACCATTGCGTAAGCAAGAAGTTCCGCGTGGTATTGGATGCATCGTACAAAACCAACAGCGTAATCTCCCTCAACGACGTGCAGTTTTCTTGGCCACAGTTTTACGCTGATCTACCAGCCGTCTTTTCGCGCTTTCATCGCTTCAAGATTGGAGTCACAGCCGACTTAAAGAAAATGTTTCGGCAAGTTAGGGTAAATCCTGAGCAATGGAACTTACAGCGGATATTCTGGAGAAAATACCCGAGTGAGCCACTTCGTGAATATTGGCTTAATGTCGTGACATATGGAATGACGTCCAGTAGTTTTAACGCAGTGCGAGTGATGTGTAAATGTCCCTCCGACCATAAATACGAATATGAAAATTTTCGAGCAAAAAAGAAGAATTCTGAAGTACAAGCGAGTCGAAAGCGAACTGAACCAGTTTTATTAATATATAAATGTAGTATATGACAGTAGTGAAATTACAAGAATGTAGTAGAATACAAACTATGTTTACAAGTACCATATTCCTTTTTTTTGGTAATTTTAACACTTCCACTTTTGTCTACATAATCATTAAAAACAATAGAGATTCAAAAAATTCTGTTCAAAATTTATATTTACATTTACTTATTAACTTATAAAAACAGAAATACCATATTCCTTTTTTCTTTTTGGTAATTTTAACACTTCCACTTTTGTCTACATAATCATTAAAAACAATAGAGATTCAAAAAATTCTGTTCAAAATTTAAATTTACATTTACTTATTAACTTATAAAAACAGAAGTTCAAAAAGATATTGGAAATAAAAATTTACATTAGTGAAGTATAACTTTGATTATTTACGAAAATCTTCTAACGAAAATATGTTTAAAGCACTTTTAAACTTATGAAACTTTTCTTTACAGAATGGTTTTGTTAATATATCTGCAGTTTGTTCTTCAGAAGAAATATATTCTAATTTAAACAAATTATCTTCGTAAATTTCTCTTATAAAGTCACGTCAATATGTTTTGTGCGTTGGCGAAATTCAGGATTTTTAATTAATTTTATATCACTCTGGTTATCCATGTATAAAGTAGATGTCAAGTTTAGGTTTTGTGTTAGCTCCTGTAAAAGTTTCTGCAACCACATCAGGTCCTTTATAGCTTCGTATGCTGTAACATACTCCGATTCAGTTGTGGATAATGCAATGCATTTCTGACGCTGCGACTGCCAAGATATTGCTCCTCCACATAGTAGCACAGCCAGACCGCTTGTCGATCGCCTTGTTTCTATATCACCCGCATAGTCAGCAACGCTAAAACAATTTAAAAATAATTGGTTCACATTATTGTAAAAGATACCGTGATTAATGGTTCCTTTAATGTATTTAAATATACGCTTCACTGCGCCAATATCTGCTTCATTCGGTTGTTCCAAATGTCTGCTAACACAGCCAATAGCAAACGAAATATCAGGTCTAGTGGCGACAGCCAGATACATAAGGCTACCGACCGCTTCGCGAAAAGGATATTGCCCTTCGTAAACACCTCTCTTGATGTTACTTGATAGTTTTTCACACGGTGTTGACACAGCTTTGGCATCTTCCATATTAAATTTTCTTAACAGCTTTCTGGCATACGCTGCTTGATGTATTAACACTGCACCATCCTTTCTGCGTATTATTTTCAATCCTAAGAAGTAATCAGCAACGTCATGTGTTACCTCAAAATCCAGCTTTAAACATTGCAGAAACACGTCTACATCCTCTTTGCTTGAGGCGGCCAGTAATCAATCATCAATGTAAATTGCCAGCAACATGTTTTTTTCTTTAGAATTGCTAACAAATACGCATGGGTCAGATGCGCTGGCCTTAAATTTAAACCTTTGGAGAAAGTTGCTAAACTTCCTATTCCAACATCTTGATGACTGCTTCAAGCCATAAAGGCTTTTTTTGCAATTTACACACCTTTCCGCTTTTATCATCGTAGCCCTTGGATTGTGCCATATATATATCCTCGTGAAGATCACCATTTAAAAATGCGGGTTTTATATAGAATTGAAATAATTTTAGATTTTTTGCTGCAGCTATGGCTAGAATCATTCTCAGTGAAGAAAATTTAACTACAGGACTAAATGTTTCTAAATAATCTAGCCCAAACTTTTGATTGAAACCCTTTACAACCAAACGGGCTTTGTGCCTGCTTACTTCACCATTTGCAGACAGTTTTAATTTATGCACCCATTTATTATCTATGGCTTTTCTGTTTTTCGGCAAATCAACTAGCCTCCACGTATTATTCAGAACCTATTACTTTCGGAACGATCCAATTCCTGCAGTCTCTTCTATATGCGATCTGGGTATTATCTATGACAGGGAGCTCAACTTCCGTTCCCATATCGATCATATTATACATAGGGCAAATTCTTCTCACGGTATCATAAATTGATGGTCCAAAGAATTTTCTAACCCTTACGTTACTAAATCCCTTTACAATACCTTTGTTAGACCACAGCTTGAATACGCCAGCTAAGTCTGGTCTCCATTTCACAACACCCACTCCCTTAGAATTGAAGCTGTGCAGCGTAGGTTTATCCGTTTTGCGTTACGCGGTCTCCCTTGGGCCGACAACTATATCCTACCCCCCCTACGAAAATAGGCTAAAATTGATCAGCTTGCAAACCCTTGTAAAACGTCGTGAAGTTGCTGACGTACTCTTCATACACCAATTATTAACTGGAACAATCGATTCTCCCGCACCAACTACGGCTATTTTGAACCAATGTCCAGAATGCTGCGTCTGGCCAATAAGGCACAGAACACCTGTGATTTCCATTCCCTTAGAAATTCTCTCTATACCTCCCCTTGACATTTCTCCCCTTTAAATTAAGTGTTATTATTTAGTAGTATGAAAGAAAAGAAAATATAAAAAGTCCAGCCCCTGGGCCCGCCCGTTGGAACAAAAACAAACAAAAAAAAACAAAAAAAAATAATAGGTTAAGTTAAGTTAAGCTTGTGTTAAGCAAATAAATAAATAAATAATAATATTCGGCGCGGCAGACCATTGCAGTCCAAGGCCTAGCTTCTCGCGACCATTTGTGTTGCGCATTTATATTTTTGGACACAAATGGAAGGAAACTAAAATTCAAGGCCGGCTCCGAACAGCGAATTGTGAAGTTTTCCGTGAATTATTACTCTCGGAACGTTTGAGAAATAGCTAAGTTCAAGAAATTCCAGTTGCTAATGACCTCATCCCAGAATGTCCATGGGAATGCGTTTAAAAGTTGCATTTTACTACCACGTACGGAATTTCACACAAATCGCTTGAGAAATGGCGTACTTCCAAAAATTCCAGATCCTAATGACCATATCCCAGAATTTCCATGGGAACCCGTTTTACAGTCGCATCTTAGTCCTACATACCAAATTTCAAAAAATCGCTTGAGAAATTGCTTAGTTCCAAAAATTACAGACTCTATTGACCATACCCCATATTACTATAGTCGCACTTTAGTCCTACATACCGAATTTCATGCTTGAGAAATTGCTTTATTCCCGAAATTCCTGACCATAACGACCATATTCCAGAATTTCCATAGGAACAAGTCTTATAGTCGCATCTTAGTCCTACATACCGAATTTCATGCGAATCGCTTGAGAAATTGCTTTGTTCCCGAACTTCCAGGCCATAATTACCATATTCCAGAATTTCCATAGGAACAAGTCTTATGGTCGCATCTTAGTCTATTTTTAATTATCAAGGGCAACGTCCTAAGAATGGAATCTGGATTGACGGCGCGAGACACACATTTAGGGCGGATAGTTTTTGGACAATCCAAGTCTTATCCAGCAGGAACAGCATGTGCAATGCTGGACACAGAAGATTCCGGCGAAGAAGACCTACGGGACCTCGTAAGAAAATTTTGGGAAATTGAGGAGTTAAGTAACCCGACATCACATTAAGAAGATGACCAATGGGTGAAGCAAATTTTGAAAAGACTTGCTATTGTGACAGAACAGGGCGTAATGTGTTCACCAATCCTATAAACCCTCGTGCAGAAGCTTTAGGGAACTCAAGAGCAGTAGCTGTGCGCAGATTTTTCTAGTTGGATAAGAGATAAGGAGCTAAAAGGGAATTACGTCGAACTCATGCGGCAATACGAGCATTCAAAAAATTACAGACTCTTTTGACCATACCCCATATTACTATAGTCGCACCTTAGTCCTACATACCGAATTTCATGCTTGAGAAATTGCTTTATTCCCGAAATTCCTGACCATAACGATCATATTCCAGAATTTCCATAGGAACAAGTCTTATAGTCGCATCTTAGTCCTACATACCGAATTTCATGCGAATCGCTTGAGAAATTGCTTTGTTCCCGAACTTCCAGACCATAATTACCATATTCCAGAATTTCCATAGGAACAAGTCTTATGGTCGCATCTTAGTCTATTTTTAATTATCAAGGGCAACGTCCTAAGGATGAAATCTGGATTGACGGCGCGAGACACACATTTAGGGCGGATAGTTTTTGGACAATCCAAGTCTTATCCAGCAGGAACAGCATGTGCAATGCTGGACATAGAAGATTCCGGCGAAGAAGACCTACGGGACCTCCTAACTAGCTAGCATCGCGATTTCCTATAGATCAGGAAAATACCTACTACATTCTTCACCATTGCGTAAGCAAGAAGTTCCGCGTGGTATTGGATGCATCGTACAAAACCAACAGCGTAATCTCCCTCAACGACGTGCAGTTTTCTCGGCCAAAGTTTTACGCTGATCTACCAGCCCTTTTCGCGCTTTCATCGCTTCAAGATTGGAGTCACAGCCGACTTAAAGAAAATGTTTCGGCAAGTTAGGGTAAATCCTGAGCAATGGAACTTACAGCGGATATTCTGGAGAAAATACCCGAGTGAGCCACTTCGTGAATATTGGCTTAATGTCGTGACATATGGAATGACGTCCAGTAGTTTTAACGCAGTGCGAGTGATGTTGAAATGTACCTCCGACCATAAATACGAATATGAAAATTTTCGAGCAAAAAAGAAGAATTCTGAAGTACAAGAGAGTCGAAAGCGAACTGAACGAGTTTTATTAAAATATAAATGTAGTATATGACAGTAGTGGAATTACAAGAATGTAGTAGAATACATATTATGTTGACAAATACCATATTCCTTTTTTTTGGTAATTTTAACACTTCCACTTTTGTCTACATAATCATTAAAAACAATAGAGATTCAAAAAATTCTGTTCAAAATTTAAATTTACATTTACTTATTAACTTATAAAAACAGAAGTTCAAAAAGATATTGGAAATTAAAATTTACATTAGTGAAGTATAACTTTGATTATTTACGAAAATCTTCTAACGAAAATATGTTTAAAGCACTTTTAAACTTATGAAACTTTTCTTTACAGAATGGTTTTGTTAATATATCTGCAGTTTGTTCTTCAGAAGAAATATATTCTAATTTAAACAAATTATCTTCGTAAATTTCTCTTATAAAGTCACGTCAATATGTTTTGTGCGTTTGCGAAATTCAGGATTTTTAATTAATTTTATATCACTCTGGTTATCCATGTATAAAGTAGATGTCAAGTTTAGGTTTTGTGTTAGCTCCTGTAAAAGTTTCTGCAACCACATCAGGTCCTTTATAGCTTCGTATGCTGTAACATACTCCGATTCAGTTGTGGATAATGCAATGCATTTCTGACGCTGCGACTGCCAAGATATTGCTCCTTCACATAGTAGCACAGCCAGACCGCTTGTCGATCGCCTTGTTTCTATATCACCCGCATAGTCAGCAACGCTAAAACAATTTAAAAATAATTGGTTCACATTATTGTAAAAGATACCGTGATTAATGGTTCCTTTAATGTATTTAAATATACGCTTCACTGCGCCAATATCTGCTTCATTCGGTTGTTCCAAATGTCTGCTAACACAGCCAATAGCAAACGAAATATCAGGTCTAGTGGCGACAGCCAGATACATAAGGCTACCGACCGCTTCGCGAAAAGGATATTGCCCTTCGTAAACACCTCTCTTGATTTTACTTGATAGTTTTTCACAAGGTGTTGACACAGCTTTGGCATCTTCCATATTAAATTTTCTTAACAGCTTTCTGGCATACGCTGCTTGATGTATTAACACTGCACCATCCTTTCTGCGTATTATTTTCAATCCTAAGAAGTAATCAGCAACGTCATGTGTTACCTCAAAATCCAGCTTTAAACATTGCAGAAACACGTCTACATCCTCTTTGCTTGAGGCGGCCAGTAATCCATCATCAATGTAAATTGCCAGCAACATGTTTTTTTCTTTAGAATTGCTAACAAATACGCATGGGTCAGATGCGCTGGCCTTAAATTTAAACCTTTGGAGAAAGTTGCTAAACTTCCTATTCCAACATCTTGATGACTGCTTCAAGCCATAAAGGCTTTTTTTGCAATTTACACACCTTTCCGCTTTTATCATCGTAGCCCTTGGATTGTGCCATATATATATCTTCGTGAAGATCACCATTTAAAAATGCGGTTTTTATATCGAATTGAAATAATTTTAGATTTTTTGCTGCAGCTATGGCTAGAATCATTCTCAATGAAGAAAATTTAACTACAGGACTAAATGTTTCTAAATAATCTAGCCCAAACTTTTGATTGAAACCCTTTACAACCAAACGGGCTTTGTGCCTGCTTACTTCACCATTTGCAGACAGTTTTAATTTATACACCCATTTATTATCTATGGCTTTTCTGTTTTTCGGCAAATCAACTAGCCTCCACGTATTATTCAGAACCTATTACTTTCGGAACGATCCAATTCCTGCAGTCTCTTCTATATGCGATCTGATTATCTATGACAGGGAGCTCAACTTCCGTTCCCATATCGATCATATTATACATAGGGCAAATTCTTCTCTCGGTTTCATAAATTGATGGTCCAAAGAATTTTCTAACCCTTACGTTACTAAATCCCTTTTCAATACCTTTGTTAGACCACAGCTTGAATACGCCAGCAAAGTCTGGTCTCCATTTCACAACACCCACTCCCTTAGAATTGAAGCTGTGCAGCGTAGGTTTATCCGTTTTGCGTTACGCGGTCTCCCATGGGCCGACAACTATATCCCCCCTACGAAAATAGGCTAAAATTGATCAGCTTGCAAACCCTTGTAAAACGTCGTGAAGTTGCTGACGTACTCTTCATACACCAATTATTAACTGGAACAATCGATTCTCCCGCACCAACTACGGCTATTTTGCACCAATGTCCAGAAAGCTGCGTCTGGCCAATAAGGCACAGAACACCTGTGATTTCCATTCATGTATATCCTTCCTTAGAAATTCTCTCTATACCTCCCCTTGACATTTCTCCCCTTTAAATTAATTTTATTATTTAGTAGTATTAAAGAAAAGAAAATATAAAAAGTCCAGCCCCTGGGCCCGCCCGTTGGAACAAAAACAAACAAAAAAAAAACAACAAAAAAATAATAGGTTAAGTTAAGTTAAATTTGTGTTAAGCAAATAAATAAATAAATAATAATATTCGGCGCGGCAGACCATTGCAGTCCAAGGCCTAGCTTCTCGCGACCATTTGTGTTGCGCATTTATATTTTTGGACACAAATGGAAGGAAACTAAAATTCAAGGCCGGCTCCGAACAGCGAATTGTAAAGTTTTCCGTGAGTTATTACTCTCGGAACGTTTGAGAAAAAGCTTAGTTCCAGAAATTCCAGTTGCTAATGACCTCATCCCAGAATGTCCATGGGAATGCGTTTAAAAGTTGCATTTTACTTCCACGTACGGAATTTCACACAAATCGCTTGAGAAATGGCGTACTTCCAAAAATTCCAGATCCTAATGACCATATCCCAGAATTTCCATGGGAACCCGTTTTACAGTCGCATCTTAGTCCTACATACCAAATTTCAAAAAATCGCTTGAGAAATTGCTTAGTTCCAAAAATTACAGACTCTATTGACCATACCCCATATTACTATAGTCGCACTTTAGTCCTACATACCGAATTTCATGCTTGAGAAATTGCTTTATTCCCGAAATTCCTGACCATAACGACCATATTCCAGAATTTCCATAGGAACAAGTCTTATAGTCGCATCTTAGTCCTACATACCAAATTTCATGCGAATCGCTTGAGAAATTGCTTTGTTCCCGAACTTCCAGGCCATAATTACCATATTCCAGAATTTCCATAGGAACAAGTCTTATGGTCGCATATTAGTCTATTTTTAATTATCAAGGGCAACGTCCTAAGAATGGAATCTGGATTGACGGCGCGAGACACACATTTAGGGCGGATAGTTTTTGGACAATCCAAGTCTTATCCAGCAGGAACAGCATGTGCAATGCTGGACATAGAAGATTCCGGCGAAGAAGACCTACGGGACCTCCTAAGAAAATTTTGGGAAATTGAGGAGTTAAGTAACCCGACATCACATTAAGAAGATGACCAATGGGTGAAGGAAATTTTGAAAAGACTTGCTATTGTGACAGAACAGGGCGTAATGTGTTCACCAATCCTATAAACCCTCGTGCAGAAGCTTTAGGGAACTCAAGAGCAGTAGCTGTGCGCAGATTTTTCTAGTTGGATAAGAGATAAGGAGCTAAAAGGGAATTACGTCGAACTCATGCGACAATACGAGCATTCAAAAAATTACAGACTCTATTGACCATACCCCATATTACTATAGTCGCACCTTAGTCCTACATACCGAATTTCATGCTTGAGAAATTGCTTTATTCCCGAAATTCCTGACCATAACGACCATATTCCAGAATTTCCATAGGAACAAGTCTTATAGTCGCATCTTAGTCCTACATACCGAATTTCATGCGAATCGCTTGAGAAATTGCTTTGTTCCCGAACTTCCAGGCCATAATAACCATATTCCAGAATTTCCATAGGAACAAGTCTTATGGTCGCATCTTAGTCTATTTTTAATTATCAAGGGCAACGTCCTAAGGATGGAATCTGGATTGACGGCGCGAGACACACATTTAGGGCGGATAGTTTTTGGACAATCCAAGTCTTATCCAGCAGGAACAGCATGTGCAATGCTGGACATAGAAGATTCCGGCGAAGAAGACCTACGGGACCTCCTAACTAGCTAGCATCGCGATTTCCTATAGATCAGGAAAATACCTACTACATTCTTCACCATTGCGTAAGCAAGAAGTTCCGCGTGGTATTTGATGCATCGTACAAAACCAACAGCGTAATCTCCCTCAACGACGTGCAGTTTTCTCGGCCAAAGTTTTACGCTGATCGGATTGGAGTCACAGCCGACTTAAAGAAAATGTTTCGGCAAGTTAGGGTAAATCCTGAGCAATGGAACTTACAGCGGATATTCTGGAGAAAATACCCGAGTGAGCCACTTCGTGAATATTGGCTTAATGTCGTGACATATGGAATGACGTCCAGTAGTTTTAACGCAGTGCGAGTGATGTTGAAATGTACCTCCGACCATAAATACGAATATGAAAATTTTCGAGCAAAAAAGAAGAATTCTGAAGTACAAGAGAGTCGAAAGCGAACTGAGCGAGTTTTATTAAAATATAAATGTAGTATATGACAGTAGTGAAATTACAAGAATGTAGTAGAATACATATTATGTTGACAAATACCATATTCCTTTTTTTTGGTAATTTTAACACTTCCACTTTTGTCTACATAATCATTAAAAACAATAGAGATTCAAAAAATTCTGTTCAAAATTTAAATTTACATTTACTTATTAACTTATAAAAACAGAAGTTCAAAAAGATATTGGAAATTAAAATTTACATTAGTGAAGTATAACTTTGATTATTTACGAAAATCTTCTAACGAAAATATGTTTAAAGCACTTTTAAACTTATGAAACTTTTCTTTACAGATTGGTTTTGTTAATATATCTGCAGTTTGTTCTTCAGAAGAAATATATTCTAATTAAAACAAATTATCTTCGTAAATTTCTTTTATAAAGTGATATCGCACGTCAATATGTTTTGTGCGTTTGTGAAATTCAGGATTTTTAATTAATTTTATAGCACTCTGGTTATCCATATATAAAGTAGATGTCAAGTTTTGGTTTTGTGTTAGCTCCTGTAAAAGTTTCTGCAACCACATCAGGTCCTTTATAGCTTCGGATGCTGTAACATACTCCCATTCAGTTGTGGATAATGCATGGCATTTCTGACGCTGCGACTGCCAAGATATTGCTCCTCCACATAGTAGCACAGCCAGACCGCTTGTCGATCGCCTTGTTTCTATATCACCCGCATAGTCAGCATCGCTAAAACAATTTAAAAATAGTTGGTTCACATTACTGTAAAAGATACCGTGATTAATGGTTCCTTTAATGTATTTAAATATAAGCTTCACTGCGCCAATATCTGCTTCATTCGGTGGTTCCAAATGTCTGCTAACACAGCCAATAGCAAACGAAATATCAGGTCTAGTGGCGACAGCCAGATACATAAGGCTACCGACCGCTTCGCGAAAAGGATATTGCCCCTCGTAAACACCTCTCTTGATGTTACTTGATAGTTTTTCACACGGTGTTGACACAGCTTTGGAATCTTCCATATTAAATTATCTTAACAGCTTTCTGGCATACGCTGCTTGATGTATTAACACTGCACCATCCTTTCTGCGTATTATTTTCAATCCTAAGAAGTAATCAGCAACGTCATGTGTTACCTCAAAATCCAGCTTTAAACATTGCAGAAACACGTCTACATCCTCTTTGCTTGAGGCGGCAAGTAATCCATCATCAATGTAAATTGCCAGCAACATGTTTTTTTCTTTAGAATTGCTAACAAATACGCATGGGTCAGATGCGCTGGCATTAAATTTAAACCTTTGGAGAAAGTTGCTAAGCTTCCTATTCCAACATCTTGATGACTGCTTCAAGCCATAAAGGCTTTTTTTTTGCAATTTACACACCTTTCCGCTTTTATCATCGTAGCCCTTGGGTTGTGCCATATATATATCCTCGTGAAGATCACCATTTAAAAATGCGGTTTTTATATCGAATTGAAATAATTTTAGATTTTTTGCTGCAGCTATGGCTAGAATCATTCTCAATGAAGAAAATTTAACTACAGGACTAAATGTTTCTAAATAATTTAGCCCAAACTTTTGATTGAAACCCTTTACAACCAAACGGGCTTTGTGCCTGCTTACTTCACCATTTGCAGACAGTTTTAATTTATACACCCATTTATTATCTATGGCTTTTCTGTTTTTCGGCAAATCAACTAGCCTCCACGTATTATTCAGAACCTGTTACTTTCGGAACGATCCAATTCCTGCAGTCTCTTCTATATGCGATCTGGGTATTATCTATGACAGGGAGCTCAACTTCCGTTCCCATATCGATCATATTATACATAGGGCAAATTCTTCTCTCGGTTTCATAAATTGATGGTCCAAAGAATTTTCTAACCATTACGTTACTAAATCCCTTTACAATACCTTTGTTAGACCACAGCTTGAATACGCCAGCTAAGTCTGGTCTCCATTTCACAACACCCACTCCCTTAGAATTGAAGCTGTGCAGCGTAGGTTTATCCGTTTTGCGTTACGCGGTCTCCCATGGACCGACAACTATATCCTACCCCCCCTACGAAAATAGGCTAAAATTGATCAGCTTGCAAACCCTTGTAAAACGTCGTGAAGTTGCTGACGTACTCTTCATACACCAATTATTAACTGGAACAATCGATTCTCCCGCACCAACTACGGCTATTTTGAACCAATGTCCAGAATGCTGCGTCTGGCCAATAAGGCACAGAACACCTGTGATTTCCATTCAAGTATATCCTCCCTTAGAAATTCTCTCTATACCTCCCCTTGACATTTCTCCCCTTTAAATTAAGTGTTATTATTTAGTAGTATTAAAGAAAAGAAAATATAAAAAGTCCAGCCCCTGGGCCCGCCCGTTGGAACAAAAACAAACAAAAAAAAAACAACAAAAAAATAATAGGTTAAGTTAAGTTAAGCTTGTCTTAATCAAATAAATAAATAAATAATAATATTCGGCGCGGCAGACCATTGCAGTCCAAGGCCTAGCTTCTCGCGGCCATTTGTGTTGCGCATTTATATTTTTGGACACAAATGGAAGGAAACTAAAATTCAAGGCCGGCTCCGAACAGCGAATTGTGAAGTTTTCCGTGAGTTATTACTCTCGGAACGTTTGAGAAATAGCTTAGTTCCAGAAATTCCAGTTGCTAATGACCTCATCCCAGAATGTCCATGGGAATGCGTTTAAAAGTTGCATTTTACTACCACGTACGGAATTTCACACAAATCGCTTGAGAAATGGCGTACTTCCAAAAATTCCAGATCCTAATGACCATATCCCAGAATTTCCATGGGAACCCGTTTTACAGTCGCATCTTAGTCCTACATACCAAATTTCAAAAAATCGCTTGAGAAATTGCTTAGTTCCAAAAATTACAGACTCTATTGACCATACCCCATATTACTATAGTCGCACTTTAGTCCTACATACCGAATTTCATGCTTGAGAAATTGCTTTATTCCCGAAATTCCTGACCATAACGACCATATTCCAGAATTTCCATAGGAACAAGTCTTATAGTCGCATCTTAGTCCTACATACCGAATTTCATGCGAATCGCTTGAGAAATTGCTTTGTTCCCGAACTTCCAGACCATAATTACCATATTCCAGAATTTCCATAGGAACAAGTCTTATGGTCGCATCTTAGTCTATTTTTAATTATCAAGGGCAATGTCCTAAGGATGGAATCTGGATTGACGGCGCGAGACACACATTTAGGGCGGATAGTTTTTGGACAATCCAAGTCTTATCCAGCAGGAACAGCATGTACAATGCTGGACATAGAAGATTCCGGCGAAGAAGACCTACGGGACCTCCTAAGAAAATTTTGGGAAATTGAGGAGTTAAGTAACCCGACATCACATTAAGAAGATGACCAATGGGTGAAGCAAATTTTGAAAAGACTTGCTATTGTGACAGAACAGGGCGTAATGTGTTCACCAATCCTATAAACCCTCGTGCAGAAGCTTTAGGGAACTCAAGAGCAGTAGCTGTGCGCAGATTTTTCTAGTTGGATAAGAGATAAGGAGCTAAAAGGGAATTACGTCGAACTCATGCGACAATACGAGCATTCAAAAAATTACAGACTCTATTGACCATACCCCATATTACTATTGTCGCACCTTAGTCCTACATACCGAATTTCATGCTTGAGAAATTGCTTTATTCCCGAAATTCCTGACCATAACGACCATATTCCAGAATTTCCATAGGAACAAGTCTTATAGTCGCATCTTAGTCCTACATACCGAATTTCATGCGAATCGCTTGAGAAATTGCTTTGTTCCCGAACTTCCAGGCCATAATAACTATATTCCAGAATTTCCATAGGAACAAGTCTTATGGTCGCATCTTAGTCTATTTTTAATTATCAAGGGCAATGTCCTAAGGATGGAATCTGGATTGACGGCGCGAGACACACATTTAGGGCGGATAGTTTTTGGACAATCCAAGTCTTATCCAGCAGGAACAGCATGTGCAATGCTGGACATAGAAGATTCCGGCGAAGAAGACCTACGGGACCTCCTAACTAGCTAGCATCGCGATTTCCTATAGATCAGGAAAATACCTACTACATTCTTCACCATTGCGTAAGCAAGAAGTTCCGCATGGTATTGGATGCATCGTACAAAACCAACAGCGTAATCTCCCTCAACGACGTGCAGTTTTCTCGGCCAAAGTTTTACGCTGATCTACCAGCCGTCTTTTCGCGCTTTCATCGCTTCAAGATTGGAGTCACAGCCGACTTAAAGAAAATGTTTCGGCAAGTTATGGTAAATCCTGAGCAATGGAACTTACAGCGGATATTCTGGAGAAAATACCCGAGTGAGCCACTTCGTGAATATTGGCTTAATGTCGTGACATATGGAATGACGTCCAGTAGTTTTAACGCAGTGCGAGTGATGTTGAAATGTACCTCCGACCATAAATACGAATATGAAAATTTTCGAGCAAAAAAGAAGAATTCTGAAGTACAAGAGAGTCGAAAGCGAACTGAGCGAGTTTTATTAAAATATAAATGTAGTATATGACAGTAGTGAAATTACAAGAATGTAGTAGAATACATATTATGTTGACAAATACCATATTCCTTTTTTTTTGGTAATTTTAACACTTCCACTTTTGTCTACATAATCATTAAAAACAATAGAGATTCAAAAAATTCTGTTCAAAATTTAAATTTACATTTACTTATTAACTTATAAAAACAGAAGTTCAAAAAGATATTGGAAATTAAAATTTATATTAGTGAAGTATAACTTTAATTATTTACGAAAATCTTCTAACGAAAATATGTTTAAAGCACTTTTAAACTTATGAAACTTTTCTTTACACAATGGTTTTGTTAATATATCTGCAGTTTGTTCTTCAGAAGAAATATATTCTAATTTAAACAAATTATCTCTTATAAAGTGATATCGCACGTCAATATGTTTTGTCCGTTTGTGAAATTCAGGATTTTTAATTAATTTTATAGCACTCTGGTTATCCATGTATAAAGTAGATGTCAAGTTTTGGTTTTGTGTTAGCTCCTGTAAAAGTTTCTGCAACCACATCAGGTCCTTTATAGCTTCGGATGCTGTAACATACTCCCATTCAGTTGTGGATAATGCAACGCATTTCTGACGCTGCGACTGCCAAGATATTGCTCCTCCACATAGTAGCACAGCCAGACCGCTTGTCGATCGCCTTGTTTCTATATAACCCGCATAGTCAGCATCGCTAAAACAATTTAAAAATAATTGGTTCACATTACTGTAAATGATACCGTGATTAATGGTTCCTTTAATGTATTTAAATATACGCTTCACTGCGCTAATATCTGCTTCATTCGGTTGTTCCAAATGTCTGCTAACACAGCCAATAGCAAACGAAATATCAGGTCTAGTGGCAACAGCCAGATACATAAGGCTACCGACCGCTTCGCGAAAAGGATATTGCCCCTCGTAAACACCTCTCTTGATGTTACTTGATAGTTTTTCACACGGTGTTGACACAGCTTTGGAATCTTCCATATTAAATTTTCTTAACAGCTTTCTGGCATACGCTGCTTGATGTATTAACACTGCACCATCCTTTCTGCGTATTATTTTCAATCCTAAGAAGTAATCAGCAACGTCATGTGTTACCTCAAAATCCAGCTTTAAACATTGCAGAAACACGTCTACATCCTCTTTGCTTGAGGCGGCAAGTAATCCATCATCAATGTAAATTGCCAGCAACATGTTTTTTTCTTTAGAATTGCTAACAAATACGCATGCGCTGGCCTTAAATTTAAACCTTTGGAGAAAGTTGCTAAACTTCCTATTCCAACATCTTGATGACTGCTTCAAGCCATAAAGGCTTTTTTTGCAATTTACACACCTTTCCGCTTTTATCATCGTAGCCCTTGGATTGTGCCATATATATATCCTCGTGAAGATCACCATTTAAAAATGCGGGTTTTATATAGAATTGAAATAATTTTAGATTTTTTGCTGCAGCTATGGCTAGAATCATTCTCAGTGAAGAAAATTTAACTACAGGACTAAATGTTTCTAAATAATCTAGTCCAGACTTTTGATTGAAACCCTTTACAACCAAACGGGCTTTGTGCCTGCTTACTTCACCATTTGCAGACAGTTTTAATTTATACACCCATTTATTATCTATGGCTTTTCTGTTTTTCGGCAAATCAACTAGCCTCCACGTATTATTCTTTAATAAACTTGAAATTTCATCGTCCATGGCAAGCTTCCACTTCTTTGATGTAGGTGACTGAATCGTATTCTCATAACTGCTCGGTTCTATTAATTCGGCGACAAAAGCAAAACCTTCAGATATTACGATGTTTGTTTGTTTTCTTTTGTGTAATCTATTTTTGATTGAGTTTTCTGAAGCATTTTCTAACTCACCAGAATCGCTGAGTATATTATTTTTATTGCCGTCATCCATTTCCGTTGCCGCCATTTCATCTACAGAACAACTGTATTCGCTTACGGTTGGTTTTTCGAACACGTCTTTTTTACTCTCGGCACATGCATTGGGCTTTGATGTATCAATAGATTCTCTTCTTTATCGCTAGTTTGAATGTCAAATATCCTTGAAAATGTGGCGTCAGCTTTTTGACCGTCTTCTTTTTTCTTTGAAACACATCTCTCATTAAACAATAAGTGACGTGAAATTTCAACTATTCTACAGCCGTCTAAAAGAATTCGATGTCCTTTTGTTTTATCAGCATAACCGACCCAAATTTCTCTTTTCGATTTCTGTTGCCATTTTTTTCTCTTTTCGTCGGGAACATGCATGAACACTTCACAACCGAATACTTTAAATTCTAAATTATTAGGCGACTTATTACTCCATAGCTCAAACGGTGTTTTGTGTGAAAACTGGCACCCCTCCCTCCCTCGAGCGACGAGATCCAGTTCAAGGTAAACTTGAAGCAGCTGAATCCGCCACTTACCAAACGAGCGGTGGTCAGTACAATTGCGAAGCTATACGACCCAAATGGCTACATTGCACCAGTGGTGATCAGGGCGAAGATCATCATTCAAGATCTCTGGCTATCGGGCATAAAGGTGGACGAGCAGATCCAAGGAGTAGAGCAAGAATGGAAAAAATTCTATGAGGAGCTGCCACGTTTGGCAGATGTGCGAGTGCCATGATTGTTGGACATTCAACGTGCGAATAAAGTGGACATCCATTGGTTTGCGGACACGTCTTCAAAAGACCAGAGTGGCGCCGCTGAAGACCATATCCACCCCGCGGATGGAGCTATGCGCTGCACGCCTCTTAAGCAGATTAATGAGCACCAAACTTGAGGCATGCGGGATGCAGGACGTGCCAATAAACTTCTAAACTGACTCAACAATAGTGCTACATTGGCTGAGCAAGTGTCATGTGAGTTGAAGACATTCGTCTCCAATCGGGTGAGCGCAATCTACGAACTGGCAGGATGGCATCGCTGGAAACAAGTCCCATCAGCCGACAATCCTGCAGATTTTGATTCCAGAGCAATCTCATCCAACGATCTGCTCAACAAGAGCTTATGGTGGAGTGGACCTTCCTGTCTCGAGCTCCCAGAAGAACAATGGCCGAAGTGCATGACCATGAACATTCAGCAGAAAATTGGAGCGACAAAGAAAAGAGGGCAGTCTTTATCGGCATCAATGATGTTAGCTTGCTAGAGCGGAGATCAATGTTACGGAGCGTACTGAAGGTGACAGCCTACGTCATTAGATTTGCGCGAAAGTGTTAAAAGGTTCTTATTAGAGAAGCAAATATTAAGACGTTGCATGGTGGTGTACAGCTGTGCATGCAGTACATCAGGCAGCGTTTTTGGATAAACGGGCTTCGCCGTGCAAAAAAAACGCACATTGGGCGCTGTGTTATCTGTCAGAAGCAGATAGTCGGCGAGCAGCTAACGGGCAATCTTCCTGGAGATCGCGTGCAGGAAGCAAGAGTGTTTAAGAATAGCGATGAAGACTATGTAGTACCTTTGCAAATTATCGAGAATGGCTACATCGCGCTATTCGTACATGTCAACGAAAGCGGTGCATTTAGAGCTGGTGAGCGACCAGACCACAGGAGCATTTTTAGCCGCATTCCAGAGATTAACAGGACGGCGTGGGAGATGTGCAGTACTATGGAGTGGATTCGTGGGTGCCAACAACGAGCTAAAGATGACAGAAGAGCTATGGAGCAAACTTGTGCAATGGGAAGCGAATGGAAATTCCTCGTGCCAGGAGGAATTTGGGAAGCTGGAGTAAAGTCCATGAAGCATCACTTGCTCAGGATTTTGGGCAATCACATTTTACGATCGAAACATTAACGACGGTCTTATTGCAGATTGAACCCTGAACTCCAGGCCAGTATAACAGAAGCAGAAGCTGTGAGTGCTACCTATGGACAATTAACGTTTTGGGCAGTGCTGAAACCGAGTTTACAACGGCCACGGGCAACGAGAGTAAATTGCAGGGCACAATAATAGGGTCATGGAAATTTCATTCAACCGACCACTATAACGTCACAACATCATGCATGCTACTATGATTTGCATTACTATTTGCGCTACATTCACCATCCTAACGTGCTATGCTAATAACACATTTCGGTGCTCTCGCTATGATCACGACATACGAGCATGGCAGTGTGCGCTACGAGTGCATGCTGTGCTACTCTTACCACTCACCGTATGTGAAAGGTGGTGGTTTTTGTGCCGCAGACAGAGAGCATAGACGACGCAATGCATTGGGCAAGTGCATATATGCTTCTTCCTTTTGAGCAGTCAAAGAGAGTGGTTCGTTTTCTTAATCTTGATCATATAAGTTAACGACACATTATATTATAAAGCAAAACTCTACATTCGTGGGAAAGCACGTACAAGAAAAAGCACACGAGCATCCGTTCTGCCGACTCAGCGTCTGGACACAACACGAGCAACGATTTTGCAACATTGCACCTGTCGGTCGTCACCTGGGCTGATGCAATAGATTAAGCGTAGGTTATTTCTTTATTGTAATTCTTGTTAGACATTAGTATTAAAGTGAACGTCAAATAATAAAGTTGCTTTTTTTTAAAGAGGAAAATCTATTTTTTCTTAATTGGCGCCCGAGCAGGGACCGGGAGTGTTGTTTTAATAGAACCAGTGTCCTTAAATTAAGTACCCGTGTCATCAGTTACCAGTGTCCTTAACATAAGTGCCCGTGTAACAGAAACAACTTAAAGTGTTGTTTATAACCTCTCGGTCCCACGTAAAAGTGATAGCAGCGAACGTGAAACTAAGGGCCCCTAAGTAGCCGCTGGCAGCTAACCACTCGTCCAGTGGAGGAAAAGGAATTGTCAGGAGACAATAGCCGCACTGTTCCTGATCACCAAAGAAGATGAAGATCCTTACCCGGATATTAGTTTTGTAAGTTATAGTTAACCATACCCGATAAATTAATAGAAATAATAGTGCTAAACAAATTAGAGAAACAAAAGAAAAATGCTTGCAAAATATAGAAATTAAATGAATTTAATTGAAAAGTGAAACACAAGAAATAGAAATTAAATTATCTAACGAATACAAGAATATTTTTTAAAATAATTTTTAAACGTACGAAGAGTTTATGAAATATAAGTGTTTAAAGAAACCAAACAAAGGTAAAAGGTGATTAAACCTAGAAAAGATAATACAAATTTTAAGTGAATTTTACCCATATTTTTTCATTTCATATCATATTCATATATTCCAAACTTTATAACATTCCTCAAATATTTTTTTAAATTTTAAACATATTTGGAGTTTTACTATTTCATTACGTTGATAAATCTTGTGCATCGCCACAATCAATTTAAAGTTTTTTCGTGTATTCCGCAACTGTAAATTTAAGATTTAAATATTCCTTTGAGAAGGGTTATATTTCTTATTTGCCACGACATTTATTCCTCCGGTTATTACCTCAATAATCGTAGAGTTAGTAAATACCTTCTTGAATCCTTTATTGACCATTCAACTGTTTCCTTGTGATAACTTTTAATAATGGCCAATCCTGTCGTCCAACCTCCGATCTTAAACCCTCCAGTTCTCCCAAATCCGCCACAAAATCCTCAAAACCCAAACAACGTTCCAATATCCTCTCCTGCTTTACAATGTCTTATTTCCTCGATCGTAAGCCAAGTCCTACAAACTGAGGAAAGAAGCTTAGTTCAATCAATTTTAAACCCCAACGCTGACCAGTTCGCAGGAACTGATCAAACGATTAACCAGGATCAGCGAGCCAACATAGCGGAATTAGACAAAATTCCGGATGTTATTCGTTGTTTGCGGGAATTCTCTGGGCAACCAGGAGAATTTAGCTCTTGGAAGAAGAGCGTAGAAAGGATACTGCGTATATATCAATCCATTAAAGGTTCACCAAAGTATTTCGGCATCATTAATGTGATTCGGAATAAGATTGTGGGACATGCGGACCACATTCTTGAATCATACAATACCCCACTGAACTGGGATTGTATCGCTCGGTGCCTCACGCTGCATTACGCAGATAAACGTGACTTAGGCACATTGGAGTACCAGTTGATATCATTAGTACAAGGTAACCTGTCCCTACAAGAGTTCTACCAGCAGGTCTATTCCCACCTTTCGCTCATTTTGAATAAGATTTCGTGCATGAGCATTGGCGTGGAAGCCCTTAATCTATTAATGGACAAGGCACTCGATACCTTCATACGAGGCTTAAAAGGCGACTTACCCAAGCTTCTCGGTATCCGTGAACCTGCAGATCTGCCACAGGCATTACATCTTTGCCTAAAGCTCGAAAACCAAACTTATAGATCTCAGTATGCTTATGCAAACAATCAGCATAACAGAAGAACGCATCATTTACCACCTCCTATACCACCGAAACGTCATCATCAAGGACAACACCCACATCCGCAGTATAATCAGCAATTTTACCCGCAGCTATTCCATAGTCCGATGAATTACAATCAGTACCCAACAAACTATAACCCAAGGCCTCCAATGAATTTCAACCCCAGACCAATGGTTCCTCCCAGAATTAAACGACCATTCATTCCTTTCAATCCGCCGCAGAATCAAACCCCTAGACCTCAACCAACGCCAATGGAGACATCCACCATCAGGACGA
Source organism: Nephrocerus scutellatus (assembly GCA_947095585.1). NCBI lineage: Eukaryota > Metazoa > Arthropoda > Insecta > Diptera > Pipunculidae > Nephrocerus > Nephrocerus scutellatus. The sequence continues at coordinate 40,605,183 of OX352761.1, forward strand.
ACAACATAAATTACAACAACAGACCCCAGCAAAAGAACTGGCCACCCGCACAAAAAAGGCCATTTGCTGAAACATCGAATCAACTTCATCCCCATAAGATGCAGAGGAATTTCCACTTGAATACTATTGAGCCCGAACAATCTCCGTGTACATCTGAGGATCCCAATCCCACTCAACACGAGCAAGCGATTCAGTCAGAAGACAGCCAATACGATCAAAGCTTTCAGGAGTATTCTGAATCATTTCAACAGCAATGTGGAGATGATAACCTAGAAGAACTATCTGAATTTAACGATATTCATTTTTTAGACTAAACTGCTCCTCTCTTCCGTACTTTGAGTGTAAGGCGAAGAGCGGAGAAGTCTTAAAAATTTTGATCGATACTGGATCAAACAAAAATTACATAAAACCCACTCTTATTAAAAATCCCAAAACAAATGAAAAACCTTTTTATGACAATTCCATGGGAGGAAACATAAAAATTAGTCATCATACATTTTTAAACCTTTTTGGTCTTAATGACATCAAAATTAAATTCTTTCTTATGCCGGAATTAAAATCTTTTCATGCCATTCTGGGCAATGACACTTTAAAAGACCTTTCAGCTGTCATTCATACGAAAGATAACTACATGGTAATTAACAATAGCGTCAAAGTAAGATTAAAACAGTTGGTTACCCAATCAGTTAATTCTATTAATATCCGAACCGAACACATGACCAGTGAGCAAAGATTTCATATTCAATCTGTTGTGAAGGAATTCCCTAATCTATTCAATGATCCCGATAATAAATTAACTTGTGCCACTAACGTTAAGGCAGAAATAAGAACAACTACAGATACCCCCGTCTACGCTAAATTTTATCCCTATCCAATGGCCCTTAAAGAAGGGGTTGAGAGCCAAATTGCCAAACTTTTAAAAGATGGTATAATCAGACCTTCCAGATCTCTTTACAATGCACCAGTGTGGATTGTACCAAAGATGCCTGATGCTTCCGGAGTAAAGAAGTACAGGATAGTTGTCGACTATCGTAAGCTTAACGATGTCACTATTCCTGAGAAGTACCCGCTGGAGAATATTGAAAAACTTTTATCCGAGTTAGGTGAAAACAAGTATTTTACAGTCATTGATCTCAAAAGTGGATTCCATCAGATTCCTCTTAAAGAATCAGACATGGCGAAGACCGCATTTTCGATCAATAACGCCAAATATGAATTCAACAGACTTTCAATGGGTTTGAGAAGTGCCCCTCCAACTTTTCAGAAGTCATAAGATGACATTTTGCGTAAGCACATTGGCAAACGATGCCGCGTTTATATTGATGATATAATCATTCATAGTAAAAGCGAAGAAGAACATTTGAAAGACATTCGCAATGTCTTTGAGACTCTTAACGATGCTAATCTGAAAGTTCAGCTCGATAAATGTGAGTTCTTCAAGAAAGAGATAGAATTCTTAGGTTTCATTGTATCGTCAAATGGTATTACAACTAACCCAGGAAAAGTGAAATCTATACAGAATTTCCCAGCTCCTCGAACTTTAAAAGATTTAAGATCTTTCCTCGGTCTGTCAGGGTATTATCGCCGTTTCATTCGCGACTACGCTAAACTTGCTAAACCCTTGACATCCCTCTTAAGAGGGGAGGATGGACGTGTGTCCAAGAATATTTCTAGCAAAAAGCTAATATATCTTAACGATGAAGCACAAGATGCTTTTCAAAAACTCAAAAACTCCCTTGTATCAGAAGATACCGTTTTAATTTATCCCGACTTTAAAAAACCTTTCGAGCTCACCACAGATGCTTCAAATTATGCATTAGGTGCTGTTCTATCACAAGAGAACAAACCTATTACCTTTATATCGAGAACTTTGACTAAAACAGAAGAAAACTATGCTGCCAATGAAAAAGAGATGCTAGCCATTATATGGGCTTTGAACTCTCTCAGAAACTACCTTTACGGTACGGCAAAGGTTATTATTTATACCGATCATCAACCTCTGACTTACGCTCTAAGCAACAGAAACAATAATAGTAAACTAAAAAGATGGAAAGCTATGCTAGAGGATTAAAACTATGAGCTTAAGTATAAGCCAGGAAGGAGCAACGTAGTAGCTGACGCGCTTTCTAGACCACCTCAGAGCAGCCAAATTAACTTTTTGACTCCTACTATTCATAGCGATGAAAGCTCAGCCCATGGTTTGATCTACAGCGTTGAATGTCCTATCAATGTCTTTAAAAATCAAATTCTTCTTCAGGAAGGTACACCAACTTCTGAAAAATTCGAAATTGTTTTCCCAACTATCCATAGACATACTATTATTGAACCTTTCTATGATGAACAAAAACTTATCGAAATTCTAAGAAAACGTCTTAATCCAACAGTCACTAATGGTATTAAAACAGCTGAACCCATCATGTGTATGATTCAGAACATTTATACAACACACTTTAATAATTACCGCATACGTTTTACACAGATAATGGTTGAAGATATGAAAAATGAACGAGACCAAGAAACTCTTATTATTCAGACACATAACCGAGCCCATAGAAATGATAGAGAAAACAAAATTCAGATCTTAGAGAAATATTACTTTCCTGGTATGTCGAAAAAAACTAAGCGATTAGCTAAACTTTGTTTGATATGCAAAGAAAGTAAATATGACCGTAATCCCAGCAAAATTGAAATTCAAGCCACCCCAATTCCTAAATACCCAGGTCAGATTGTCCATATTGACATTTTTTCCACAGAAGGAAACCTAGTTCTCACTGCAATAGACAAATTTTCCAAATACGCTATTACAAAAATAATAAAGTCAAAGGCTGTCGAACACATAAAGCAACCATTAAGAGATATTATCTTTGGATATGGAGTACCAAAAATTTTAGTTTTCGATAACGAAAAATCCTTTAATTCATCCCTTATAACCTTCATGATTGAAAACGAGCTTGGAATCAAGGCTTTTACAACACCTCCTTATACAAGTACATGAAATGGTCAAGTGGAACGTTTCCACTCGACTTTTGCCGAAATCATGAGATGTTTGAAATGTGAAAAAATCTACCTGTCCTTTGCAGAACTGTTAGAAGCAGCTGTTTATGCTTATAATTTCTCTATACATTCAGTCACAAACCAAAAACCCGTTGACATACTTTTTGGAAGGAACATAGGTACAGATCCTACACAAATTGAAACCGCACGTTTGGAAAATACAAACAAATTGAAATCAAAACAGCAAACCGATTTGGCATACCACATTAAAACCAGACCCTCTATTAAAAATTACTCTGTAGGAGATATAATTTATGTTAAAGTTAACAAAAGATTAGGTTCCAAAATATCAGCCAGATATAAAAAGGAGGAGTTAAAGAGAACAAATCTACTACTGTAGTAACAGCATCAGGAAAAATAGTACACAAATCAAACATACGGAATTAAAGTAAATTTTATCCCAACAGATTTTTAATCGGAACTAGTCAAGGAGATGTAAATATTCTTGACTACACCAACTCCCCAATAATCGTCCTAAATGATGGAACAGCTAAAATTATGGAAGGCTCCTTAAAATTAATGCACATCATCGAAATAGCACCATACGAGAAATTTATTGCAGAAGTTGTTCCCGTTATCCAAACTCGAGTTCCTCAATCCAATCCCTTCTACCCACTCCTACAATTCGAAATCCAGCAAATAAGGAATTATATTCAAAATTTAAAAGTTAATCGCGCAAAACGATCATTAAATTTCATTGGGTCAGCCTGGAAGTGGATTGCAGGTAATCCCGACCATGATGATTTTGAAATAGTAAAAAACAAAATTAATAACGTAATTGATAATGGTAACAGTCAAATCATAATAAATAAACAATATGAAGAAAGAATTAATGCACTCACTAACGTAACTAACGAAATATTAAATACAATAAAAAAGGATAGCATAATCCAATACGAATTAAATGTAATTTTATTATATAAGTTGAAATTAATAAAAGAAGAATTAAGTACCGTAATATACGCTATTGAACTGGCTAAAGCCAATATCGTTAATTCGAATATTCTTGATAAAAAAGAATTAGATTTAGTATTAGATACTTTAGAAAGAGATGTAATACCATATTCAAATATAGAGCATGCACTTAAATTTGCAGACATTAAAATCGCTTCCAATTCGAGAAGTTTAATTTACATAATTGAAAATCCAAAAAACAAAAAAAGATTTATATGAAAATTTATTATTAGTACCAATAAAAAGAAATAATGGGCTTATCCACAAACTTGAATTTAGAAATATATGAAGAAAAAACAAATCGGTGTATGGAATTAAAACCAAATGTAAGCTAATTGATGAATTGTCCTTATGTAAACTATCAAATTTAATAGATATAGATAATGATAATTGCATAATAAAATTATTAGAAAATAGGAATGCATCATGCAACGCGACAAACAGCCAACACATCCCTCAGGTCGAAGAGATAGCATCCGGAATCATCGTGCTCAACAAATTCAACGGAACCATAGAAGCTCGCAATGGAAGCCAGTCACTACAAGGAACATTTGTCATCAAGTTCAGTAACGAAAGTATCATGATAAACAACCAACAATACATTTCCAAGAAGATCGTAAGAACGCAGGTTCTACCCCCAATGCTACACCCCACAGACGCTTATTCAACAGTCGAAGAAATACTCTCCTTGGAACTCATGAAAGAACTACATACAAGAAACACCAAATACATCGAAAAGATGCAAGCTGAGAAGAAGATGCACCAGATGGTAACATATGGAACTTTAATTGTATTGTTCCTAGCAATAGCAGCTATTGGATACAACAGAGCCAAAGCAAATCCCGTCAATTTACTACCAACACCACCAATAATTGCAATGACGACACAACCGGAGATCATTCTTCCAGCATCTCCTCAGAGGTATCCCAGCATTTACAACATTCCATTCATGTAAAAGTTGCGAGGACGCATCATTCTCAGAAGGGAGGAGTTAACGACACATTATATTATAAAGCAAAACTCTACATTCGTGGGAAAGCACGTACAAGAAAAAGCACACGAGCATCCGTTCTGCCGACTCAGCGTCTGGACACAACACGAGCAACGATTTTGCAACATTGCACCTGTCGGTCGTCACCTGGGCTGATGCAATAGATTAAGCGTAGGTTATTTCTTAATTGTAATTCTTGTTAGACATTAGTATTAAAGTGAACGTCAAATAATAAAGTTGCTTTTTTTTTAAAGAGGAAAATCTATTTTTTCTTAATTTATATGAGTGTGATTATATACTTGTGCAAAATAGAAAAAATAAAATACAGTTCGCTACCTTAGAAAGGGATAATTTCGTTTTACTTATTTACGTTTTATTTATTCTTGTATTGAACTATTGAACAGAAGTTATTCAAGAAGTATGGCAATAATTGAAATACCAATTGAATTCGGTACGGCCTCCAATTAAAGAAACCGCAGAATGGAAAAAGTGTAACGAGTGTAACCGAGCCGGGGTGGACCTCAATGTGACCAGGGTTCAAAAGGGGGGTCGTTACAATAAAAATTTGTTGTTTCGGGTCTTGGAAAATTAAATTTGTCTCTTTATTCTTTCAAAATTGCTTGTGTTTGTTTCAATTACAAAATAGTATCATTAGATTTACATTCATTAAGTAAAGAAAAAATGTAAAAGTAAAAGTACAAAGACCTTTCACCATTTGTTCCTAGATTTAGGGAACGAACGGGTTAATGGTAGTGGTAAGGTAGTACTCTTGAACCACTCTAGCTGAAAATGAAGGTTTATTGATTAATAGTTGATACAAGTACGAAGTACTTGAACCCTTTGTTCCTAGAATTAGGGAAAGAACGGGTTAATGGTAGTGGCAAGGTAGTACTCTTGAACCACTGTAGCTGAAAAGAAGGTTTATTGATTAATGAAATACTTACTTACAAATACAATGCGTGAAGTACTTAGTATTTTGAACTCTCGTGTGGGGTTTCGAAAATATTTAGCGTGGAGGTAATAGCAAGGTAGTACTCTTGAACTATTAGTCGGGGACTTGGGTTTTCAGCGTTTAGCTCGAAAGTAATAGCAAGGTAGTACTCTTGAACTATTACTCTAGGATCTGGGTCTCGCAGGGCTTAGTTCAGCAGTAATAGCAAGGTAGTACTCTTGAACTATTAGTTGTGAACTCGGGAAGAATATGCCTTTTGGTTGAGCTGCGTGCTCCTTTTATACTGTTTCATGCGGCTTGGTTTTCCGTCTGTTCATCGTTTTTCATTGTGTTCGTTTGCTGTTGTGACAAGATATTATATATATAGACGCATGTATGTATGTTTGAAATATACATGTTCTCAATTTGATGTTCCCTCTGAGTAACAACATTTTTTTTTTCATGTATTATATACATGTTTCTTCTGTATTACAACGTGTGTTTGTATTCGCAATATCCATATTGTCTCACTTTGGAATCCTTATGTTGTTGTCTACATGCGTTGGTAATTTCTTGTCTATGGTGTCAGGTCATTTACACCATCAGCCGTTGCATAGTGCTTTGATTGTTGTTATGCGTTGGAGTACGTCTGTACATAATGTCTGAGCGTGAGGGGGACAGACGTTCTCTCAGGCGAATTCGCTGCTGTGTGCCGTAGTGATCATCTACTGATTTCGTAATAGTGATCATGCGTTGTGCGTTTGCGTGCTGGTGATTTTGTTCAATGCACTATGATCTATAAATCGCCTATCACTCGTAAGAGAAAGAGAAAAAGAGGAGAACACGAAATATTGGCCATTTCGCCGTCAATTGAGTGACTTTTGAGTTACTTTGTAGAGGTGCGTTGGTAACTATGAATGATTATTAAAAACTACATTTTGAGTTTTTTTTTGGCAATTATGTATTCCCAGACATATTGTGTGGGGAAAATTCTAATGTAAAGAATTTTGCTCCTCACAAAAGGTTATTTAATTTAATTAGCCAAAAAAAAAACTACTAATGATAAATTGCAAGAGGAGTTAAACTAAAATAAAAGGCACCAGGAAGGAAGGAAAGAGAAAATTCTTAAAATCGAATTTAAAAAAACTGAACTCTGAAACTGTGAAAAACTGGGTTCAATCAAACATCCCTCGATAGAGTTAGAGTCAATAACTGACTTTCTCGTAAAAAAAAACTAATTTTAACCTTTTATTTGATATGAATATTTAGGCCCACCCAGTTTTAAACACGCCCCCTACTGAAATTTCATGAGAAAGTCAATTTTTGGCTCTAACTCTGTCGAGGGTGGTTGGATTTAACCCAATTTTTTATTACCTTTTCTATTATACTAATTAACCCTCTAACTTCCATCAAACTACTGAGAAAAATCATTTTTTAAAAAAATAACTCAAAACTTTGGAAGCCCCAATTTGAACCCAATTTTTTATAAGATGAAAGGTATTTTTATTACCTTTTCTATTATACTAATTACCCTCTAACTTCCATCAAATTACTGAGAAAAATTAATTTTTAAAAAAATAACTCAAAATTTTGGAAGCCCCTCCCTCCTAAATCCCGATAAAATTTTTAGGCAGCGTGAGATGGGGGCGTGGCAGTGGGGGTCGCAGATAATGAAAATTCCATTAATCGCTATACTATATATTCGCCAATTCTTTTTTTTTATTTTTTGTTTTGTTTTTTTTTTAATTTCTATTGCACTTAACAGATTTCTCCTAAGTTTTTTTTTATAATTCGCGCAAGTTAGATATTGGAGCTAAATCCATTAATAATTAAACATTGTAGAATATTATTGCATCACCCCAATATTTTACATTGTTGTACACACATTAAATTTATTGTATCAACCCAATATCTTACAATGTTGAACACACATTAAATTTTATAGCTTCTTCTTATCTAAACATTCTATCCCATTATCCCAACAGTCTACAATGTTCTACAATGTTGTCAAATAAGTTCCGACCCAACTATACATTAAGCATTAAGCATTCCTATCATTATATAAACATTCTTACTCGTAGACTAAACAATATGTTGATGTTGCAAAATACGCAGCTGCTGAGATGATTTGCAACACATCAATTTATCTTGGGTCGCAACTTATAACGTAAACAAAATATTACTTACTATGTAAACCGAATAAGATTTCATTCTCCTTAGTGGTGGCACTTGGTCACTATATAAAGAAGAGCTTTTGACACTTCTAGCTTAGTTTTAGATTTAACTTCAACTCTGTACAATCAATAAGTAGTGCAGCCTCGCTAAAGACAGCGGCTACTATTGATTTAATTAAATATAATATATCAAGCAATTGGTAGTGCAGCCTCGCTTAAGACAGCGGCTACCATTGTTTTAATTAAATAATATTATATATATATATAACAGTTGGAAGTGCAGCCTCACTTAAGACAGCGGCTACCTCTGTTTAATTCAAATAAAGATTATTCTTACAAAAAAGAAAATTAATAATAAAGAGAAAAGTTATTTTTAAAAAAAGGTTTTCAACGAGTATAAATTTAATTGGCGCAGTCGGTAGGATCAGGTACAACTATCCTGGTCCAAACGAGGAAGAACCAAAAAACGTTCTAAAAAGTGAAAAGTTTTTTTTTAGTTTGTAAAAATTTTTTTTGTTGTTAAAAAAAAAAATACATTAAAAGGTCGCCGGAAAACTCGGAGGTATCCAATAGAGATCTCCTCGACTTACTGAAGGCAATAGTGATGAGAATGCCACAACCTAGCATTGGTGCCAACGTACTAAGGGAAATTCAGTACTTGCCAGAATTTGACGGCGAAAGCAAACAGTTGACACAGTTCATCGTAATGGTGGAAAACCACTTAAGGAATTCTGGAGGAAACGCAGTAGCTACACGGAACATCATTCAGCAGACCAAAATTAAGGGACGAGCCATGGATCTACTATTGATCAACAACGTAGCAACATGGGATGAAGCTAAAGAGTTATTCAAACAACATTATCGACCAATCATTAGCAGCACCGATTTGACCAGAGAAATTTTAAATATCAGAGTAAGTTCAATTTATGATCTAACAAATAAATTGGAATACTTAGTGAGTAAAATTAATACATATGTAATTTTTTGTGAAAATAGAGAACAAGAAAAATTATTACTTTATAATATTATAAATAATAAATTAAGAGATATTACGGTTGAATATCTAGCTAGAGAGTTAAAAGATAAATATGATAAACAAGAAATTAAAAAAATGTTATTCTCGTATATTGGTTATGATCAGGGAAATTTAAACATAAGTGAAAATAAACGAATTTCATCAAATTCAATTCAACAAGTTAGACCCAACAAATTTACCTCACAAAATGAAGGACAAAGACTAACAAACAATAACTTTCATGAAAGAAGACAGAACAACTAGGAAATAGTTTTCCAAATAATTCCAACTATTCAGGTCAGCATAACCAAGGCCCTAGTTATCACCGACAAAATAGGAATAATTTTCAGAATAGCTATAACAATTTTAGACCCTTGAATAATTATAGTCGCAACCATTCTATACAGAATAGAAATAATATTCCAGAACCTATGGATACTAATAATGTACAGACAGACCAAGAGGTACTAAGCCCAGACACCAATACAATTGAACCACCAAAGACATTATATATTGATTGATACAGGAAGTGCCATGACTATTGTCAATACAAGCAAACTTGACATGAATCCATATACCATTTACGGTACGCAATGCGTAGAAATGAAAACTATTAACAGTACTACAACTATGGATACAAATATTTACCAGATACCGGTACCAAAAGAATTTGGGTACAAGGACAATATGTTCATTGAAGCATATGGATATAAATTAGAAAATACAAATTATACATTCTTATTTGGTATGGATGTACTTAAAAAATTCTTAAAAATAATATATACTGAAAAAGGAACAATAACTTTGAAGAAACAAACAATTTTAAAAACAACACCAGAAAGTAATTTTATATGTAATTACCTAGAGGAAGGCAATCCTGACTTCGGCAGCCTTAATCGCGAAGAACAGACAGCATTAACTTCACTACTAGATAGATTCACAAGTCTGTATTATAAAGACGGTGATACGTTAACACATACATCAAGTATCAGACACGAAATTCATCTTAAGGAAGATAAGCCAATGCATGCAAAACTATATAGACTACCAAGAAAACATGAGGAGGAAGTAGCCAGACAAATATATGACATGGAAAAACAAGGAATAACAAGGAAAAGTAAGAGTAGGTATGCCTCACCAGTTGTAGTAGTAGCTAAAAAGCCAGACAACGATGGTCAAACAAAATATCGGATTTGTGTTGATTATAGGGCGCTTAATGAACTTACAATTGACGATAAATTTCCGTTACCAAATATTGATAGCCTCTTTGATAAATTAGGCAAAGCGCAATACTTTTCAAGTATCGATTTAGCAAAAGGGTATCATCAAATACTAATGCATCCCGACGACGTGGAAAAGACGGCATTCATCACTCCTCAGGGACTTTACGAATATATTCGTATGCCTTTCGGACTGAAAAATGCGCCTGCCACATTTCAACGACTCATGAACCACATATTACGAAAATACCTTAATAAAACTTGCATTGTTTATCTAGATGATATTTTAATATTTTCCACATCTCTTCAAGAACATCTTAAAAATTTATCAGATATTCTCGCAGTTCTACAAAAAAAATAATTTGAAACTTCAACTAAGTAAATGCTCATTTCTTAAGAAACACACGGAATTCTTAGGTCACATTTTGACGGGAGAAGGAATGAAACCTAACCCTAACAAAGTTGATGCAATTAAAAGTCTTCCACTTCCACAAACGGAAAAACAACTCAGGAGTTTTTTAGGAGCATCAGGATATTATAGGAAATTTATTGAAGGCTACGCAAAAATAGCATATCCAATGACAAGATATCTAAAAAAAGGAGCGAAAATAAATAAAAACGATCCCGAATATGTAAATTCTTTTGAAACACTTAAACTCAATCTTATAACACATTAGCATACATAACGAAGTAATTCATATGGACATATATCATTTTAATAAACACATTTTTTTAACAATGATCGATAAACTAACAAAAAAGGGTTACGTTTACAGACTTGATAGTAAAAATCACATTCATAAAACAGAAACTATTACTGAACACTTAGCCAAAGAAGGTTCACCTTCTTAAATTATTACTGACAATGAATTTAATACTATATACCTTAGAGAATTTTTTAGAGGACATAACATTCAGGTACATTTCACAAAACCCAATGCTCATACAGGCAATGCAGACATTGAACGCTTACATAGCACCATAGCAGAAATTTTATTAACTATGAGACAAGAAGAATCCGTCATTACAAAGATGTTTAAAGCTTTTTAAATTTACAACAAACGATTCCATTCTACAATAGGCATGTCCCCAGAAAAAGCACAAAATACAATTGAGGAGGCACTAGTAGTTAGGGTCAAGAATAGGAAATCTAAAATTATTGAAAAAAGGAACTACTTAAGAGAAGACTACACTGAAACCAGAGAATCAGGTTATATTAGAAACTATAAACATGCAAGACATAAGAACGAACCTAATTTTAGACATAACAAATTAAATAATGTACATTCATTAAATATAAAACGACCAAACAAATTTTCAGTTTCTACCAGTGATGATAATCTTACTGACGTTAATAAACCAAGGACAAACGACGTTAGTAATAACTCCAATTGAAAATAACAATGGATTTACAATGATTAACATGGGTGAAGGAGAACTCGTCAACCAAACACAAACCATTCTACATATTATTAACATAAATAATTTAATAAGAATTTTAAATGAAATAAAGAAATTCGAAATTGTTAAACACGATAAAGAAATTGAAAACGAATGTCTCACAATATATAGTAAAATCATTAGCTTTATGCCTTATAACAAACGAACGAAAAGAGGATTAATAAATTTTGTAGGAACGACACAAAAATGGTTATTCGGGACAATGGACGACGAAGACAGAGTACAAATAGAAGAACACTTAAATGTTATAGATATCAATAATCGCAATGCAATACAGGAGCTAAATAAACAAATCAAAATTAACACACAACTAGAGGACAACATGAATAACATTCAAAGGTTAATTATAAAAGACAGAGAAGAAATAGAACGATATCAGAACGAAATTCAACGAATACAAAAAAGCATACTTGTTCGGCTACAAATTTTGACCAGACTCCAAATGTTAGAAAAACTGATCGATAATCTATTAGACACAATAGCTTCAATTAAGTTAGGTATTACTCATCCCAGTTTACTTAGCAAAGAAGAACTCAACATGACAAATATGAATTTCAATAAAATAAAAAATATTAAAGCAGGTATAATGAGGTATCAAGATGAATCAATAATTATAGCCTTGAAAGTTCCCGAACAAATCAATAAATAAAACAATAATCCGATTAAAATAATTTTACCAATCACAAACTTACAAAACCAAGAGATAGATTTAGAACCGTATCTTATTATCAATTATAATGGAAAAGAATATCAATATAATAATCTGAAAAATAATGTAAATGACCTAAGAGAAAGAAATGATTGTATTGTAAAACAAAATTGTTGGTTAAAAAACAACACAAATTTTGAAATCATAAAACTAGATGAAAAAACTTATGTTATTAAGAATGCTAAAAACTTTACCATCCAAAACAATTGCGATCTACGTCAGATAACGCTGAAAGAAAATTACCTTGTAAATATTCAAAATTGCAGCATTGCAATATTAAAATTGCAGACATAATTATTAGTAACAAACAACAAATTTATACATTTCAACTATATTATGAAGAAATAATTAAAGAAAATATTACGACTAATACAATTTTTGAACAATTTCAAGAAATCAAAAAATCGATCAAAGACATGTCATAGAATTACAAGAGTTTCATAAAATAAAATCATATGTAATATCAAGCACATATATATTAGTAGTCATAATTATAATAGTAATTACAATTTTCATTCTATTTAAAAGTGTCAAAAGAGTAGGAAAGATAAAAGTTAAAATAAATAATCAATATAAAGATAATAATGACATAGATTTAAAAGACTCTAAGAACTTCCGGAGTAAAGTTCAATCTAAGGAAGGAGGAGTTAGATATTGGAGCTAAATCCATTAATAATTAAACATTGTAGAATATTATTGCATCACCCCAATATTTTACATTGTTGTACACACATTAAATTTTAAATTTATTTCATTAACCCAATATCTTACAATGTTGAACACACATTAAATTTTATAGCTTCTTCTTATCTAAACATTCTATCCCATTATCCCAACAGTCTACAATGTTCTACAATGTTGTCAAATAAGTTCCGACCCAACTATACATTAAGCATTAAGCATTCCTATTCTTACTCGTATACTAAACAATATGTTGATGTTGCAAAATACGCAGCTGCTGAGACGATTTGCAACACATCAATTTATCTTGGGTCGCAACTTATAATGTAAACAAAATATTACTTACTATGTAAACCGAATAAGATTTCATTCTCCTTAGTGGTGGCACTTGGTCACTATATAAAGAAGAGCTTTTGACACTTCTAGTTTAGTTTTAGATTTAACTTCAACTCTGTACAATCAATAAGTAGTGCAGCCTCGCTAAAGACAGCGGCTACTATTGATTTAATTAAATATAATATATCAAGCAATTGGTAGTGCAGCCTCGCTTAAGACAGCGGCTACCATGGTTTTAATTAAATAATATTATATATATATATAACAGTTGGAAGTGCAGCCTCACTTAAGACAGCGGCTACCTCTGTTTAATTCAAATAAAGATTATTCTTACAAAAAAGAAAATTAATAATAAAGAGAAAAGTTATTTTTAAAAAAAGGTTTTCAACGAGTATAAATTTAATTGGCGCAGTCGGTAGGATCAGGTACAACTATCCTGGTCCAAACGAGGAAGAACCAAAAAACGTTCTAAAAAGTGAAAATTTTTTTTTTAGTTTGTAAAAATTTTTTTTGTTGTTAAAAAAAAAAATACATTAAAAGGTCGCCGGAAAACTCGGAGGTATCCAATAGAGATCTCCTCGACTTACTGAAGGCAATAGTGATGAGAATGCCACAACCTAGCATTGGTGCCAACGTACTAAGGGAAATTCAGTACTTGCCAGAATTTGACGGCGAAAGCAAACAGTTGACACAGTTCATCGTAATGGTGGAAAACCACTTAAGGAATTCTGGAGGAAACGCAGTAGCTACATGGAACATCATTCAGCAGACCAAAATTAAGGGACGAGCCATGGATCTACTATTGATCAACAACGTAGCAACATGGGATGAAGCTAAAGAGTTATTCAAACAACATTATCGACCAATCATTAGCAGCACCGATTTGACCAGAGAAATTTTAAATATCAGAGTAAGTTCAATTTATGATCTAACAAATAAATTGGAATACTTAGTGAGTAAAATTAATACATATGTAATTTTTTGTGAAAATAGAGAACAAGAAAAATTATTACTTTATAATATTATAAATAATAAATTAAGAGATATTACGGTTGAATATCTAGCTAGAGAGTTAAATGATAAATATGATAAACAAGAAATTAAAAAAATGTTATTCTCGTATATTGGTTATGATCAGGGAAATTTAAACATAAGTGAAAATAAACGAATTTCATCAAATTCAATTCAACAAGTTAGACCCAACAAATTTACCTCACAAAATGAAGGACAAAGACTAACAAACAATAACTTTCATGAAAGAAGACAGAACAACTAGGAAATAGTTTTCCAAATAATTCCAACTATTCAGGTCAGCATAACCAAGGCCCTAGTTATCACCGACAAAATAGGAATAATTTTCAGAATAGCTATAACAATTTTAGACCCTTGAATAATTATAGTCGCAACCATTCTATACAGAATAGAAATAATATTCCAGAACCTATGGATACTAATAATGTACAGACAGACCAAGAGGTACTAAGCCCAGACACCAATACAATTGAACCACCAGTTTTTTCTGAAAGAAGCCTCGGAGAAATCTTAACAATACCCATTGAATTAAATAACCAAAGACATTATATATTGATTGATACAGGAAGTGCCATGACTATTGTCAATACAAGCAAACTTGACATGAATCCATATACCATTTACGGTACGCAATGCGTAGAAATGAAAACTATTAACAGTACTACAACTATGGATACAAATATTTACCAGATACCGGTACCAAAAGAATTTGGGTACAAGGACAATATGTTCATTGAAGCATATGGATATAAATTAGAAAATACAAATTATACATTCTTATTTGGTATGGATGTACTTAAAAAATTCTTAAAAATAATATATACTGAAAAAGGAACAATAACTTTGAAGAAACAAACAATTTTAAAAACAACACCAGAAAGTAATTTTATATGTAATTACCTAGAGGAAGGCAATCCTGACTTCGGCAGCCTTAATCGCGAAGAACAGACAGCATTAACTTCACTACTAGATAGATTCACAAGTCTGTATTATAAAGACGGTGATACGTTAACACATACATCAAGTATCAGACACGAAATTCATCTTAAGGAAGATAAGCCAATGCATGCAAAACTATATAGACTACCAAGAAAACATGAGGAGGAAGTAGCCAGACAAATATATGACATGGAAAAACAAGGAATAACAAGGAAAAGTAAGAGTAGGTATGCCTCACCAGTTGTAGTAGTAGCTAAAAAGCCAGACAACGATGGTCAAACAAAATATCGGATTTGTGTTGATTATAGGGCGCTTAATGAACTTACAATTGACGATAAATTTCCGTTACCAAATATTGATAGCCTCTTTGATAAATTAGGCAAAGCGCAATACTTTTCAAGTATCGATTTAGCAAAAGGGTATCATCAAATACTAATGCATCCCGACGACGTGGAAAAGACGGCATTCATCACTCCTCAGGGACTTTACGAATATATTCGTATGCCTTTCGGACTGAAAAATGCGCCTGCCACATTTCAACGACTCATGAACCACATATTACGAAAATACCTTAATAAAACTTGCATTGTTTATCTAGATGATATTTTAATATTTTCCACATCTCTTCAAGAACATCTTAAAAATTTATCAGATATTCTCGCAGTTCTACAAAAAAAATAATTTGAAACTTCAACTAAGTAAATGCTCATTTCTTAAGAAACACACGGAATTCTTAGGTCACATTTTGACGGGAGAAGGAATGAAACCTAACCCTAACAAAGTTGATGCAATTAAAAGTCTTCCACTTCCACAAACGGAAAAACAACTCAGGAGTTTTTTAGGAGCATCAGGATATTATAGGAAATTTATTGAAGGCTACGCAAAAATAGCATATCCAATGACAAGATATCTAAAAAAAGGAGCGAAAATAAATAAAAACGACCCCGAATATGTAAATTCTTTTGAAACACTTAAACTCAATCTTATAACACATTAGCATACATAACGAAGTAATTCATATGGACATATATCATTTTAATAAACACATTTTTTTAACAATGATCGATAAACTAACAAAAAAGGGTTACGTTTACAGACTTGATAGTAAAAATCACATTCATAAAACAGAAACTATTACTGAACACTTAGCCAAAGAAGGTTCACCTTCTTAAATTATTACTGACAATGAATTTAATACTATATACCTTAGAGAATTTTTTAGAGGACATAACATTCAGGTACATTTCACAAAACCCAATGCTCATACAGGCAATGCAGACATTGAACGCTTACATAGCACCATAGCAGAAATTTTATTAACTATGAGACAAGAAGAATCCGTCATTACAAAGATGTTTAAAGCTTTTTAAATTTACAACAAACGATTCCATTCTACAATAGGCATGTCCCCAGAAAAAGCACAAAATACAATTGAGGAGGCACTAGTAGTTAGGGTCAAGAATAGGAAATCTAAAATTATTGAAAAAAGGAACTACTTAAGAGAAGACTACACTGAAACCAGAGAATCAGGTTATATTAGAAACTATAAACATGCAAGACATAAGAACGAACCTAATTTTAGACATAACAAATTAAATAATGTACATTCATCAAATATAAAACGACCAAACAAATTTTCAGTTTCTACCAGTGATGATAATCTTACTGACGTTAATAAACCAAGGACAAACGACGTTAGTAATAACTCCAATTGAAAATAACAATGGATTTACAATGATTAACATGGGTGAAGGAGAACTCGTCAACCAAACACAAACCATTCTACATATTATTAACATAAATAATTTAATAAGAATTTTAAATGAAATAAAGAAATTCGAAATTGTTAAACACGATAAAGAAATTGGAAACGAATGTCTCACAATATATAGTAAAATCATTAGCTTTATGCCTTATAACAAACGAACGAAAAGAGGATTAATAAATTTTGTAGGAACGACACAAAAATGGTTATTCGGGACAATGGACGACGAAGACAGAGTACAAATAGAAGAACACTTAAATGTTATAGATATCAATAATCGCAATGCAATACAGGAGCTAAATAAACAAATCAAAATTAACACACAACTAGAGGACAACATGAATAACATTCAAAAGTTAATTATAAAAGACAGAGAAGAAATAGAACGATATCAGAACGAAATTCAACGAATACAAAAAAGCATACTTGTTCGGCTACAAATTTTGACCAGACTCCAAATGTTAGAAAAACTGATCGATAATCTATTAGACACAATAGCTTCAATTAAGTTAGGTATTACTCATCCCAGTTTACTTAGCAAAGAAGAACTCAACATGACAAATATGAATTTCAATAAAATAAAAAATATTAAAGCAGGTATAATGAGGTATCAAGATGAATCAATAATTATAGCCTTGAAAGTTCCCGAACAAATCAATAAATAAAACAATAATCCGATTAAAATAATTTTACCAATCACAAACTTACAAAACCAAGAGATAGATTTAGAACCGTATCTTATTATCAATTATAATGGAAAGAATATCAATATAATAATCTGAAAAATAATGTAAATGACCTAAGAGAAAGAAATGATTGTATTGTATAACAAAATTGTTGGTTAAAAAACAACACAAATTTTGAAATCATAAAACTAGATGAAAAAACTTATGTTATTAAGAATGCTAAAAACTTTACCATCCAAAACAATTGTGATCTACGTCAGATAACGCTGAAAGAAAATTACCTTGTAAATATTCAAAATTGCAGCATTGCAATATTAAAATTGCAGACATAATTATTAGTAACAAACAACAAATTTATACATTTCAACTATATTATGAAGAAATAATTAAAGAAAATATTACGACTAATACAATTTTTGAACAATTTCAAGAAATCAAAAAAATCGATCAAAGACATGTCATAGAATTACAAGAGTTTCATAAAATAAAATCATATGTAATATCAAGCACATATATATTAGTAGTCATAATTATAATAGTAATTACAATTTTCATTCTATTTAAAAGTGTCAAAAGAGTAGGAAAGATAAAAGTTAAAATAAATAATCAATATAAAGATAATAATGACATAGACTCTAAGAACTTCCGGAGTAAAGTTCAATCTAAGGAAGGAGGAGTTAGATATTGGAGCTAAATCCATTAATAATTAAACATTGTAGAATATTATTGCATCACCCCAATATTTTACATTGTTGTACACACATTAAATTTTAAATTTATTTCATTAACCTAATATCTTACAATGTTGAACACACATTAAATTTTATAGCTTCTTCTTATCTAAACATTCTATCCCATTATCCCAACAGTCTACAATGTTCTACAATGTTGTCAAATAAGTGCCGACCCAACTATACATTAAGCATTAAGCATTCCTATTCTTACTCGTATACTAAACAATATGTTGATGTTGCAAAATACGCAGCTGCTGAGACGATTTGCAACACATCAATTTATCTTGGGTCGCAACTTATAATGTAAACAAAATATTACTTACTATGTAAACCGAATAAGATTTCATTCTCCTTAGTGGTGGCACTTGGTCACTATATAAAGAAGAGCTTTTGACACTTCTAGTTTAGTTTTAGATTTAACTTCAACTCTGTACAATCAATAAGTAGTGCAGCCTCGCTAAAGACAGCGGCTACTATTGATTTAATTAAATATAATATATCAAGCAATTGGTAGTGCAGCCTCGCTTAAGACAGCGGCTACCATGGTTTTAATTAAATAATATTATATATATATATAACAGTTGGAAGTGCAGCCTCACTTAAGACAGCGGCTACCTGTTCAATTCAATTCAAACAAAGATTATACTTACAAAAAAGAAAATTAATAATAAAGAGAAAAGTTCTTTTTAAAAAAAGGTTTTCAACGAGTATAAATTTAATTCGCATGCAAAAAGGGGTTCGCACCGTTATTATGTTCGGCAATATGCTTGGCACAGCGTGGGCGTTAATAAAAAGGAGAAGAAGAGAGGAGATGTCGATGAGCTTGTGTCTTGAATGTCTGTGGATCAAAGTGATGTGGAAAGACAGAGCTTGGCAGAGCATTCCACATACGTGTTGTACGGCTGAAGAACGAATCCCTGAACTTAACTGTACGTCCGAAGATGGGCTTAAGGGTAAACTGATGTGAATTTAGAGCGCCACGAGTGTTGCGGTTGAATACAAGGAGAGATGGCATGCAACTGGCTATTTCTCTTGAGCACCGCTGGTGGAAGAAAAGAAGCGATAAAACAGTGACAAGCAGGAGACATTCCTGCGGTTATTAAGCGAATCAATTGATTTCGCTATGTTTTCGTAACCGATAAGTTTTATCGCACGGTTTTGTATTCTATCTAGGTGATGCAAGGTGGTTTTAGGCGCACCAGACCAGATATGGCAATTGTACTCAAGTTTAGGGCGAATAAAGGCCTTGTAGAGTGGGAGTGAAAAATTTCTTGTACCGGGTAAGAAAACCTAAACATTTTGCAGCATTTTTGGCGACGGTAAATAACGGGTGTTTTTTTAAGAGGTTGCCGATTTTTTTTTTGAATAAAACACATATAAAATTATGAAATGACCAAAATTTTTTTTTATTTGGTAGATAATTTTTTGGCATTTAACATTTAAACACAATTTCTGGCATATGGCTACCACGACTACTTTTCACAAATGTCATTCTGGAGGTCCAATTTTCCAGCACTTTTTCAAGCATTTGAGGGCGTATGTCAGCAATGACACGTTGAATATTGGTTTCCAAAGCGTCAATCGATTGAGGTTTATCCACATAAACCAATGACTTCACGTATCCCCACAAAAAGTAATCGAGTGGCGTCAAATCGCACGAACGCGGAGGCCAATTCACCGGACCATTTCTCGAAATAATGTTGTCGTTGAAAGTTTCTTTCAATAAGTCGATTGTTTCACGTGCTGTATGGCAAGTGGCACCATCTTGTTGAAACCACATTTCATCCATATCCATATCTTCAAGATTTGACAACAAAAACTCATTTAACATGGTTCTGTATCGATTTCCATTCACGGTAACGCGTCGTCCTTCCTCATTTTTAAAGAAATATGGACCGATGATCCCACCAGCCCATAGACCGCACCAAACAGTACATTTATCAGGATGCATTGGTAATTCTTGAACGGCGTGTGGATTATCTTTGCTCCAAATGCGACAATTACGTTCTTTATGGTGGTCTCTGACGGACGATTATGTGCACCATAAAATTCACGAAGTGCTCTATAAACATTTTTAATTGAACACTGATTTTGAAAATAAATTTCCACGATTTGAAAACGTTGTTCTGGAGTTAACCTATTCATAATGATTTGCCAAACAATACTGAGTAGAAATGCCACTTTGAGCTGTCAAAACAACTGTCATAAAATAAAACGACATCTATCGGAAAAACAAACCTCCTAAAAAAACACCCTTTATGTGGTCATTCCAACGAAGCTTGTCGTTGACGCACACACCGAGAATTGCGAGATTTTCAGTTTCCTCGATGCAAGTGCCATTCATGGATAATGGCATGGGATTTGGGATTCGCTTGGACGGCAGGAGACAGCATTGGATTTTGGAAGCGTTAAATTTTTCTCGATTGTATTTACCCCATTTTATTATGCTGTCTAGGTCAGAATTTAGCGTGCTTAACATACGAAGTTGTTTGTGTTCCACATGAGATGTGCAGGAACGTTCCTCAAACTTATATGAGAAGCTTAGAGTGATGTCGTCAGCGAAAGAGTGAATTGGATTAGAAGTCACAGAGAGGAGATCATTAATAAAAATGAGAAAGAGTGCCTGGGAACGCCAGCATTTATGTGGTATAATTCAGACTTGAATCCGTTCAAAACAACTTGAATTGAGCGGTCCAAAAGATGGCTTCTAATCCAATGAAGCAGTTTATCATCGACACCAAAGGCACGCATTTTGGACAAAAGAGCTTGATGCCAAACTCTGTCAAATGCCTTAGAAATATCGAGTGCAACAGCTTTGCTTTCACCAAATTGATGCAAAGACCGGTTCCACTGTTTTGTGAGATATACCATCAAATCACCAGTGGAACGTTGCCCACGAAATCCGTATTGCCGGTCACCAAGTATTTCATTGGTTTCAAGATATTTCATAAGTTGAAAATTGATCACCGTTTCCATGACCTTGGAAAGAATGGATGTAAGTGCTATGGGTCGGTACGAAGAAGGAGACGACGGCTCGCCTTTTTGGGGTATGTGCTGGACAAAGGCTGTTTTCCAACTTCTCGGGAAGAGTCCAGAAGAATAGGATAGATGGAAAAGCTTACGCAATGGTAATGCCAGCTTGGAAGAACACCTCTTCAGAACTGATTGGGAAATACCATCTGGACCAGCGGATTTGTGAATGTTGAGATCGTTTAAAACTCTAGCAACTGCACGAGTACGAATGAAGATCTGTCCCATAGAGTGTTCAATACTCGGGGGTGCAGGCGGCATCAATGCACAATCTGGAAGCGTGGAGCTAGCTACAAATTGTGCAGCAAACAGATTGGCTTTGTCTTTACAGGTGACAACTGAGTGTTATTATAAATGAGCGTTGGAATGGACGACGAGGCTGTATTTTTGATTCTTTTCGCGAATGACCAAACATTTTTACTACCTGTTCGGTCAACAACCGTTGACCTTGATTCATGGCAATAAAAGTATTGCCACTAGTAATACTCACATTAAATGCGGACTGCTGACGCACCGCATTCCACACCACCAGTCGCACAAAGTTGCGGTACATTCCGTCTTCATACGATCCATATTGCAATCACTTTGTTGCCTGCCGAATGATCACCACAACACATATTATCATTTCGCTGACGACGCACACTGCGACGTTCACTGCTTGTGCGGCTCATCGTCGTCCACTCATCGACTGGGCACTGTGTGCGGACACCCGATACCTCGCTCCGTTGCGATGTAGACGGATGGCCTATTTGCTAAGCAAATAAATATACAGCAACGACGAGCAGCAGCAACATTGTTCGCTCTGCGTACATCAGAATGTCTTACCGACAGAGGATTATTATCGCAGTTGCCGGCGTATGCACCTTTCTCATCGTATACAGCTGGATAGCCAAGGCATGGGCCTGGTATCAGCTACTCGACGCGCTACACATTTGGAATGTGTGATGACGCAGCAACTTGGAGTCACAGGCGATGGTGGTGGTGGACGGACTCGCATGGCAAGGCGAGCTTTCTTGCAGCAGTCGGCTGCACAACGTTCTTCAGTTCTTCAGGACCAGCTCAACCGAGTGCGACAAAAATTGAACCCGACGGAATCGCCGCGCGAATACACAGAGAGATTAGAGTTTGTAATAAGAATTTAGAGTAAATAAATTTAGTTAATAAATCGTTTGAAAGAAAAGGTACATTTGAGTTTGTGTTCTTATTTCCGACCACCCCCCTGACTTTCGGAAGTATTAATCCTCGACATTTTGGTGCCTCCTGTGAGGAATAATTTAAATTAAATTCGGTTTAATTCGTGCTTTGGTGGACACGCTTGTCCCACGGTTTCTCTCTATTTAAATTTGTGATTTAATTCGTGCCTTTTGTGGACACGCTTGTCCCACGGTTTCGCTTAAGTGAACGGTTTAGTTTGTGCTTTGTGGACACGCTTTTCCCACGGTTCGTTCCTCGGGATATGTGCGCATGTGGCCACAGTCGCCTTGCAATTTATTGTGTAGTTTTGGCAACACTTATTGCCTTCAGCTTGGGTTACTGTGAACCGAGTTCACTAGCCTATTGAGACTTGTACAGTGAAGTGATCGATATTCGACATGGCCGATTTGAATCGACGCACGTCAGCATGCACCGCCATCAAGCGGGGGCATGACCGCATCGTCAGCATGTACGTGACGGCTTTGGATGAGGTCCAAATCCGCTTGGAACAGCGCCAGATAGAAGCACACTACGCACGCTTTCTGGTGGCACACACGGCATTGGTGAGCGATGCCACACCGGAGGGCCTTAAGGCCCACGATGATCTGCTGGCAGTCGTGGACGAGCAGTTTAATAACGTCTTGGTGGTTTTGGGCAGACGCCAAAACGCCCTCCAAAATCTGGCGAAACTCGCGCCGGCTTCTCCACCACAGCATCACAGCTCAACCACGCCAAAGGTGGAGATGAAACTTGAGTCGGTGCAAATACCGACGTTCGATGGCCATCTGCATAATTGGCTAGCATTTAAAGATGCATTCGAGAATCTGGTGCACAACACGGAGCTGGCGCCCGCCTACAAGTTACAGAAGCTTCGTGCCGCTGTCCTGCCTGGCAGCGTAGGCCTCGTCGGCAACATCTACTCCGGCGGCTATGAAGAGCTCTGGAGTGAGCTTAAAGAGAGGTTCGACAACCCACGCCTGTTGTGCGAGACCCACGTTTCTCGGCTCCTCAATCTGCAGGCAGCCCAGGACGAATGCTCCAGTGCCCTGCTTCGGATCGTGGACACCGTGCAAGAGTCACTCCTTGCACTACGAGTGATGCGGCAACCAGTGTCCAGTTGGGACGCTTTGACGGTCCCGATTGTTGTGTCCCGTTTGCCAAAGGTGACCCAGCAAGGTTGGTGCATGCATTGCCCAGCCAAACAGCATCCTACCCTCACCGGCCTGCTCGAGTTCTTGACTCATCGTGCCCACAGTTTGGCGACAGAGATCCAGCTACCCTCAACCTCTGGTCGACAACAGGCAGGTGGATCACGGCAGCTAAAGACGCTTCCCGTTGCTCGGACTCACGTCGTTGCAGCTCCCGAGAACCGATGCGGCTATTGCCATGGCTCTCACCGGCTATATCAGTGCACAAGGTTCAAGCAGTTGGACTTGAGTCGGCGCATCAACGCCGCGAGAACGACAGGTGTCTGTTTCAACTGTCTGCAGCCAGGACACAACGCTACCGGATGCCCATCCGAAAGTTACTGCCGCCACTGCAACGGCAGACACCACTCGCTGATCTGCCGGAGGGAAACGGCAGCCCAACAAGAAACACAACGTCGGCCAGCCCGCCGAGAAGCAGAACGCCAACCAGCCCCACAAGAAGCGGCACCTCAGCCAGAACAACTAGAAGCAGAACGCGCACAGACCCCGCCTGGTCGCTATGTGTTCACCAAGGGACGTTAGGAGTTCATTCCGGACCAGGGTCCCTCAACTATGGATTGACTTAATCAAGCGAACACTACCGTACTGCTAGCTACGGCGCTCGGCTACGCGTACGGCGCAAACTCGGAGCCCCACCTGGTTCGAGCCCTCTGCGATCCTGGATCGCAGGTAAGTCTAATAACAACCAAACTAACCAAGCAACTTCGTCTTCCCAGAAGCCGATTGGATGTAGCCGTGCAAGGCATCGGTATTTCCCGACCCACTCTGGCTCAAGGCCAAGTGACGCTCTCACTTCAGATGACGCGATCAGAGTTCGTGCTCACCATGTGATAGTGATACCCCTGATCACTTCGACGCTCCCCGCAGCACATGTGAATGCAACACAGTGGCATCATCTGGTTGGCCTAGCAATAGCAGACAGCCATCTGGGCCCATCGACATCTTGCTGGGTGCTGATGTCTGGGGTCTCTTGGTACAGGACGAGGTCATTCATGGATAGCCACACGAGCCCCACGCCCAACGCACACACCTTGGTTGGGTTGTCTTCGGTCCAGCTGCCCTGGTGCGAGCAGCACCACCCATCCGATCGCTCCACAGCCAGGTGACGGAAGAGTCACCTTTGGAGCCCACTCTGGAACACACTCTGGATGAGCTCGTTCGGAATTTCTGGAAGTCGGAGGAGGTACCCACAGATTAATCAAGAGAGGACGAGTGCAGCCGGCACTACTCCCAGACCCACTCCCGCACATCGGAAGGCAGATACATGGTCCAAATCCCCTTCCGACACGACGCACCAGCACTAGGTGCCTCCTACCGAGCTGCAATGCGACAATTCTACTGTCTGGAGCGGCGACTCCAGAACAACCCAGATCTCAGAGAGAAGTACATCGCCTTCATGCGCGAATATAAAGAGCTTGGACACATGGAACAGGCTGGTCAACATGGCGACCACCCCCATTGTTACTACATTCCACACCATGCGGTAACTAGCAAATTCCGTGTGGTCTTCAACGCATCTGCACAGACCACTACTGGAGTCTCACTCAATGACGTCCAGCTGGTTGGTCCTACCATCCAAGCTCACTAATCAACATCATCCTGCGGTTCCGGCGCTACTTGGTAGCGCTGACCGCTGACGTAGAGAAGATGTTCCGCCAGGTTTTGGTGGCACATAAACATCGAGACTACCAACGGATTCACTGGCGAGAATCACCGTCCGACGAGCTGACCGTCTTCCGCTTGATGACGGTACCCTACGGTATGGCATCCAGTCCATACACTTCTGTGCGAGAGAGAGACGATTGAGAGGGCCTTTTATGTGGACGACCTCCTCACCAGCTGCAACAGCATTTCCGAAGCAGTCGGTCTGGCTGCCGATGTCAACACTGTCCTCATGGCAGGACACTTCAAATTGCGCAAATGGAACTCCAACAGCGCACAGGTAATTTCCATGGTGACTAGCGAGACTTCCTCTTCTCCCTCTTCCACAGAGCTTGTCATAGAATGCCCAACGGCAACGGTACTTGGCTTGCGTTGAGATCCAGCTGCTGACGAGCTCTTCTCCTTGGTGGAAATGGAACCGCTGGGACCCTCCCCTACGAAAAGGCGGATTCTGAGCGAGGTTTCGAGACTGTTCGATCCTACTGGGCTCCTTGCGCCGGTCATCATCACAGGAAAGATGTTCATCCAAACGCTGTAGTCAGCAGGCATCACTTGGGATGCCCCACTTTCTCCAGAGCTGCTCAACACCTGGGCAGCATTCCGCAACGGGCTGCAGGCCCTCAACCAAGTCAAGGTACCTCGATGGCTTGGCATGCATAGTCAGCATGTGACCACAATTCATGGGTTTTGCGATGCCAGCTCCCGAGCATATGCAGCTGTCATCTACCTGAAGACATCAGATGCCGATGACCGGTCCCAGGTCGCACTGCTGACCGCCCGGACTAAGGTGGCTCCACTCAAGGGCGCTACCATTCCTCGTCTGGAACTGTGCGCCGCTAGTCTCCTCGCGGCCACATAAGAGAATGTCCCCACCGCTCTAGGCCTGCAGACTGCACCCTACTACCTCTGGTCGGACTCCAGCATTGTTTTGTGTTGGTTGCGGAAGGAACCATCCACTCTCAAAACCTACGTCGCAAACCGAGTGCGATCCAGGAGTTGACGTCTCCAGCACGTTGGCATCACGTCCTCTCTGCGCAGAATCCAGCCGATTGCGCTAGCCGAGGTCTTGGTGCATCAGAATTCCTGCAACACTCGCTGTGGTGGCAAGGGCCGAGTTGCTGGCAAGCGGACCGCTCCCGTCGGCCCACCCGAGCAGCTGCACGCCGACGACATGGACCAAGTGGCAGACGAATTAAAGCCATGCTTCTTCTCGGGCATGGTCATCACCCAGATGGAACTGACAACACGACGCCGAGACGAAGTCATCATCCCGTTGACCGATCGGTTCAGCAACCTACACCAGTTGCTCCGTACTGTTGCCTATACGCTCCGGTGGCGGAGCACTTACCGGCACCTACTAAAGCGATCAGTCGTTGGAGCGAATGAGCTCGACCACGCCTTGGAGCGACTTATCATCATAGAGCAAGCTGCCGCTTTCTCTCAAGAAGTGCACCAGTTGCGCAACCGTGCACCACCGTCAAGTAACGGCCCGTTACTCTCTCTCAACCCATACTTGGATACTCGAGGAGTCCTACGAGTCAGAGGTCGACTCACGCATGCGTCCCTACCGGATGAGCAAAGGCATCCCATTCACATTCCGGGACGAGATGGCACTTCATCACTCCTGCGGCCCCTCATCAAGGTGGATTATGGGAGGCCGCCGTAAAATCTGCCAAACATCATTTGGTTCGTTTGGTGGGTGCCCAGTCTCTCTGGTACCACCAACTCTACACTCTGGCAACACGCATCGAGGCGTGTCTTAACTCACGTCCGCTGGTCCCACTCCACGACGACCCCGAGGACAAACTGGCGCTTACCCCTGGCGATTTCCTCCTCGGTGCCCCCCTCATCGCGGTACCCGAACCTCACATTGGCGTCCCGCTTAATCGCCTCAAGCAGTATGAGTGGATACGTAAGCTCCACCAGGACTTCTGGCAGCGCTGGAGCGAGGAGTATTTGGTCACCCTCCAGACCCGCAGCAAATGGGAACGACGAGAACCGGACATTCAACTGAACGACGTGGTCCTCGTGAAACAGGAAAACCTGCCCCCCAACTCATTGGAGGCTCGGTCGAGTTATTGCCGTTCACCCGGGCAGTGACGGATTAGCCTGCAACGCTACTCTACGAACCAGCTATGGCGAGTGCCGCCGGCCCATCCAGAAACTTTGCCGCCTCTTGGAGACATCATGAACAGATCATGAGATGTTGATTGAATCTTGACCTTCCTGGGAGCATTACATGCACACATTTCGAACCAGAGGGTTCAACCGGGCAGGATGTTCGGTCAACAACCATTGACCTTGATTCATGGCAATAAAAGTATTGCCACTAGTAATACTCACATTAAATGCGGACTGCTGACGCGCCGCATTCCACACCACCAGTCGCACAAAGTTGTAGTACGATCCGTCTGCATACGAATCATATTGCAATCACTTTGTTGCCTGCCGAATGATCACCACAACACATATTATCACTTCGCTGACGACGCACACTGCGACGTTCACTGCTTGTGCGGCTCATCGTCGTCCAATCATCGACTGGGCACTGTGTGCGGACACCCGATACCTCGCTCCGTTGCGATGTAGACGGATGGCCTATTTGCTAAGCAAATAAATATACAGCAACGACGAGCAGCAGCAACATTGTTCGCTCTGCGTACATTAGAATGTCTTACCGACAGAGGATTATTATCGTAATTGCCGGCGTAGGCACCTTTCTCATCGTATACAGCTTGATAGCCAAGGCATGGGCCTGGTATCAGTTACTCGACGCGCTACACATTTGGAATGTGTGATGTCGCAGCAACTTGGAGTCACAGGCGATGGTGGTGGTGGACGGACACGCATGGCAAGGCGAGCTTTCTTGCAGCAGTCGGCTGCACAAAGTTCTTCAGTTCTTCAGGACCAGCTCAACCGAGTGCGACAAAAATTGAACCCGACGGAATCGCCGCGCGAATACACAGAGAGATTAGAGTTTGTAATAACAATTTAGAGTAAATAAATTTAGTTAATAAATCGTTTGAAAGAAAAGGTACATTTGAGTTTGTGTTCTTATTTCCGACCACCCCCCTGACTTTCGGAAGTATTAATCCCCGACACTACCTTTGGGACATTGTAGTATTTTTTGCCTCAATTTTCGGTCGTAGGCGAATTTGACTCGCCGAAGATGAGCATTGCAATAATTTCTGGCTCGTTTAAAATTTTTTCGGTTTTCCTCTGTAGGGTTTGCTTTGTAAAACCGAAAGCATACCTCGCTAACCCTAGAAGCCTCTTTACAGCTCGAGTCGTACTATCCATCATCCTTGGGTTTGATAGACTAATCCCTGAAGGGGATAAACTTTCTCATACCAATAAGAATTATGTTTGTGATTGCATCAGCGGCGGCATCCACGTTGTTATCGCGAAAAAATAGCGACCTGTTAAACCTCCCAAAGAAGTTGTTAAGGCCGTCCCAATTGGCTTTCTCGTATAACCATACTGTTTTTTTTGGGAGTTTTTTCTCTAACTGCGTGGTTTATTAACGAGAAATTAGCTGATACAACACAATGGTCAGACGAGCCTAGAGGCGATAATACATTGACGGAGTAATTATCAGGACGAGAGGTAAGGAACAAGTCAAGGGTGTTTGCGGAATGATTTGCAATGTCAGGTATTTGTGTAGGCTCATTTACAAGCTGAGTAAGGTGATTTCAGTCAGCAAACAATTCAACATCCCTTCTTACGGGTGTTTAGCCTAAACGATATCAAGCGATAGTCGCAGAATTTTTGCTTATAAAAAAAAATAACTTGCTTTTTGTCTGATTTTGATTTTTTAATTTTGGCTTTTCATCTTGTACACCAGTTAATTGAATTTTATTAAGAAATAGTTTGTTACTAGTTGTTAACATTTAATTTGAAATAAAAGTAATCTTTGTTAAAATCATTATAAAATAGATTTTATATTTCATTGGGGTGCTACGGCATCCATTGTTGGATCTTAGAATGATCATTGATTTTGGCTTATATATGATGTACCAGCATTACAAAGATATATAAGCGGTTGCAGTCTATACCCGCATTGGCTGTGGGGATTGTATATTTAAACATCAGCCTTATCCCCAAATACTGGTATACTTTTTGAGTTATTTGCAAAAACTCGAACTCACTTCCGGCTGTCAGATTTCCGTCAAAAGAAATCTGGCCAATCAGTTGTTGACCTTCAAGAAAGAATGCAACTAGTTCTTGAAAGACCGAATTTTTCAATGGAGGTTCCAAGAATTTTGAAGACTCACGTATGTTATTTTTTTGTAATATTTTCTTGGTCAAGGTTTTTTGTAATTTTCTTTGACCATGATCGATTCACTAAAGCATTTGGATTCGCGTCGTTTTAGTTTTGTGATCGTTTTTCCGTATTGCTTTTTTCAATGAATCAGGGAGAATTCCGAGAAAATAATTTGAAACAAACGTGAGGAATGTAATATATTGTAAATCACATTTCTCCGATTTAATTCTTAATTTTAATAAAGGGCTTAGCCCACCTTATTGCCGTGGCGCAAGTCATTCAGGGAGTATTCACTTGGCAATAAGTTTAAATAAAAAAATACAAACAGACGCAGATTTTTTTTTGCTTTTTCTGACCCAGATACGGTAATGGGTAAATCTGCAAAAATCCCGAGAACGAAAATGTTCATGCTTACTACACTTCCTTTTACTATGTAAAAGAAAGTTAAATTTCTACCACAACGTTATCGCAGTTTATTTCTTTGGCGAATATACGATTAACGAAATTTTGACCATCTGCCACGCTTACTGCTACGCTCCTACTTCCCACAGCCTAAAAATTTTGACGGGACTTGGAGGCGGCGCCCCCTTTAGGAGGGAAGGGCTTTCAAAGTTTCGAGCTTTTTTTTTTGGGAAAAATTCATTTTTCTCAGTGGTTGATTGATGTTATGGAGTTAATTGGTATCATATAAAAGGTAATACGCATTCCACACCACCAGTCGCACAAAGTTGTAGTACGATCCGTCTGCATACGAATCATATTGCAATCACTTTGTTGCCTGCCGAATGATCACCACAACACATATTATCACTTCGCTGACGACGCACACTGCGACGTTCACTGCTTGTGCGGCTCATCGTCGTCCAATCATCGACTGGGCACTGTGTGCGGACACCCGATACCTCGCTCCGTTGCGATGTAGACGGATGGCCTATTTGCTAAGCAAATAAATATACAGCAACGACGAGCAGCAGCAACATTGTTCGCTCTGCGTACATTAGAATGTCTTACCGACAGAGGATTATTATCGTAATTGCCGGCGTAGGCACCTTTCTCATCGTATACAGCTTGATAGCCAAGGCATGGGCCTGGTATCAGTTACTCGACGCGCTACACATTTGGAATGTGTGATGTCGCAGCAACTTGGAGTCACAGGCGATGGTGGTGGTGGACGGACACGCATGGCAAGGCGAGCTTTCTTGCAGCAGTCGGCTGCACAAAGTTCTTCAGTTCTTCAGGACCAGCTCAACCGAGTGCGACAAAAATTGAACCCGACGGAATCGCCGCGCGAATACACAGAGAGATTAGAGTTTGTAATAACAATTTAGAGTAAATAAATTTAGTTAATAAATCGTTTGAAAGAAAAGGTACATTTGAGTTTGTGTTCTTATTTCCGACCACCCCCCTGACTTTCGGAAGTATTAATCCCCGACACTACCTTTGGGACATTGTAGTATTTTTTGCCTCAATTTTCGGTCGTAGGCGAATTTGACTCGCCGAAGATGAGCATTGCAATAATTTCTGGCTCGTTTAAAATTTTTTCGGTTTTCCTCTGTAGGGTTTGCTTTGTAAAACCGAAAGCATACCTCGCTAACCCTAGAAGCCTCTTTACAGCTCGAGTCGTACTATCCATCATCCTTGGGTTTGATAGACTAATCCCTGAAGGGGATAAACTTTCTCATACCAATAAGAATTATGTTTGTGATTGCATCAGCGGCGGCATCCACGTTGTTATCGCGAAAAAATAGCGACCTGTTAAACCTCCCAAAGAAGTTGTTAAGGCCGTCCCAATTGGCTTTCTCGTATAACCATACTGTTTTTTTTGGGAGTTTTTTCTCTAACTGCGTGGTTTATTAACGAGAAATTAGCTGATACAACACAATGGTCAGACGAGCCTAGAGGCGATAATACATTGACGGAGTAATTATCAGGACGAGAGGTAAGGAACAAGTCAAGGGTGTTTGCGGAATGATTTGCAATGTCAGGTATTTGTGTAGGCTCATTTACAAGCTGAGTAAGGTGATTTCAGTCAGCAAACAATTCAACATCCCTTCTTACGGGTGTTTAGCCTAAACGATATCAAGCGATAGTCGCAGAATTTTTGCTTATAAAAAAAAATAACTTGCTTTTTGTCTGATTTTGATTTTTTAATTTTGGCTTTTCATCTTGTACACCAGTTAATTGAATTTTATTAAGAAATAGTTTGTTACTAGTTGTTAACATTTAATTTGAAATAAAAGTAATCTTTGTTAAAATCATTATAAAATAGATTTTATATTTCATTGGGGTGCTACGGCATCCATTGTTGGATCTTAGAATGATCATTGATTTTGGCTTATATATGATGTACCAGCATTACAAAGATATATAAGCGGTTGCAGTCTATACCCGCATTGGCTGTGGGGATTGTATATTTAAACATCAGCCTTATCCCCAAATACTGGTATACTTTTTGAGTTATTTGCAAAAACTCGAAGAACTGTCTAAGTAAACTATCACTTCCGGCTGTCAGATTTCCGTCAAAAGAAATCTGGCCAATCAGTTGTTGACCTTCAAGAAAGAATGCAACTAGTTCTTGAAAGACCGAATTTTTCAATGGAGGTTCCAAGAATTTTGAAGACTCACGTATGTTATTTTTTTGTAATATTTTCTTGGTCAAGGTTTTTTGTAATTTTCTTTGACCATGATCGATTCACTAAAGCATTTGGATTCGCGTCGTTTTAGTTTTGTGATCGTTTTTCCGTATTGCTTTTTTCAATGAATCAGGGAGAATTCCGAGAAAATAATTTGAAACAAACGTGAGGAATGTAATATATTGTAAATCACATTTCTCCGATTTAATTCTTAATTTTAATAAAGGGCTTAGCCCACCTTATTGCCGTGGCGCAAGTCATTCAGGGAGTATTCACTTGGCAATAAGTTTAAATAAAAAAATACAAACAGACGCAGATTTTTTTTTGCTTTTTCTGACCCAGATACGGTAATGGGTAAATCTGCAAAAATCCCGAGAACGAAAATGTTCATGCTTACTACACTTCCTTTTACTATGTAAAAGAAAGTTAAATTTCTACCACAACGTTATCGCAGTTTATTTCTTTGGCGAATATACGATTAACGAAATTTTGACCATCTGCCACGCTTACTGCTACGCTCCTACTTCCCACAGCCTAAAAATTTTGACGGGACTTGGAGGCGGCGCCCCCTTTAGGAGGGAAGGGCTTTCAAAGTTTCGAGCTTTTTTTTTTGGGAAAAATTCATTTTTCTCAGTGGTTGATTGATGTTATGGAGTTAATTGGTATCATATAAAAGGTAATAAAAATACTTTTCATTTTATAAAAAATTCACTTTCTCATGAAAGCTCAGTAAGGGGCGTGTTTAAAAGTGGAAATGCTTATTTATATAATAACTTATATAATATATAGGAGATTTCTTTTGAAAAATGCATTTTTCTAAGTGGCTTGTTGGATGTTATGGGGTATAGTATCATATGAAAGGTAATAAAAATACCTTACCTTTTATGGGCGTGGCCTAATTTTAACGGAAGATTGATCAAGTTGTATTTGGTTCATATGGTATTTTATATAATAATTGAGTCATATTGAAGCAAAGTTAGCTTCATGTATCTCATGATGCGCTTTACTGCAAGCCAATGTGCCATTCCAGGTGTTTTAATATGCTGACGGAATTTATGGCATGCTGAATATCTGGTCGAGTCAGCTGAGCTGCGAATAAAATAGAACCCACAGCTTCCTGATATGGGATTTTTTCATCTTCTTTCGAGACTCTTCGACTTTAGGGCACATTTCCATGGTCAATTTTTGTCCAGTTGGAGTTTTTACAGGATTGGAGTTTTTACAGGATTACTGTCTGCCATCCCAAATCTATCCAAAATTTCTTGGATGTAACGACTTTGATTGATTGATATGGATCTGTGGCTGTGGCCTTATTTCGAGTAATTTCCATACCAAGAATAAATTTTGCTTCTCCTATATCCTATATCTTGAATTGGTCATGAAGGTTCCGTTTTAACTAGTTCTTGGTTCTGACATCGTTGTAAAAATTAGAATATCGTCGACATATACTGCAACAATTAAAAAACTATTATCGTTAACTTGATAATAAATGCATTAATCGACTTTACATCGATTTAATCCAAATTTAATGAGATTTGTTTTTAACTTCTGATTCCAGATGCGACTAGCCTGCTTGAGCCCGTATAAAGATTTATTTAAGCGACATACTTTTTGCGTTCCATCATCGAATTGTTCTGGTTGAACCATATAAATCTCGTCATTTAGTTCACCTTCCAAAAAGCTGTTACTGCATCTAATTGGTTAATCTGTAAGTTATACTTCACGGCCATGGAAACTAAAAAACGAATAGAAGCATAACGTACCACTGAAGAAAACGTCTCCTCGTAGTCTATTCCTTTACGTTGCGCACATCCCTTCACAACCAAACACGCCTTATTCTGGTTCACAACTCCGCTTGAATTGCATTTCGTCTTAAACACCCACTTGCAGTTCATTTGTTTGCGGTTTGCAGAGAGATTAACCAGTGTCCAAGTTTTTTTTTTTTTCTTTTGGCACGTGCATCAATACTTTGCATCCAAACACACGAAAATGCGATAACACTGGACGAACGCCTGACCATGCTTCTTCCGGTGTTTTATTGCTGACGCCTCGACAAGGTGATCGATTTATGATATAAGCTGCAATATTAACCGCTTCTGCTAAAAAGTTAATAGATAGATTTCCGTCGATCAGAATACATCGCGCTTTTTTAACTAACGTTCTGTTCATGCGCTCAGCCATACCATTTTGTTGTGGGGTATACGGAGCACTAGACTGATGGACAATTCCACACTGTTTTAAAAAGTTCGAAAAATTGTTATTGTTCGAAGCACTTTCATTTTTTGCCCTGTCTGATTTTCAGCCATACATTTAAATTCCTTTAATCTAGCAAACACCTCTGACTTTTGTTTGATAAAATAAATGACAACCTTTCTGCTATAATCATCCAAGAAAGTCACAAAATATCGGGAACCACCAAAAGAATCAACGTTAATTGGGCCACAAACATCTGAGTGCACCAAACCCAAAACATGTGATGAAGTAGAACTACTGTTTTTAAATTGTTTTCTTGGTTGTTTGCCTTCTAGACAAATTTTGCAAATTTTACTTTCTGCAGTGTCAAACTTTAAATATTCAGGAAAATCACTTTTCAGTTTCTTCAGATTGTCATATCCGATATGGCCAAACCGCCTATGCCATAGTAATTGTTCTCTGCGATTTTTTGTGCTTACAATCATTGCTTTCGATTGCACTTGACTAAGTTTAAACATGCCATTCGTAAGTACTGCTACAACCAACAATTTACCATCTCTGCCAATAATACGACATCCATCTGAATTGAAATTTACCGACATTCCTTTTTGTACTAATGTGCTCACTGACAACTAGTTGGTTTTTTTTTTTTTTTAATTCGCGCACGCTTCAAGGGGTTCGCACCCTTATAATGCTCGGCTATATGCTTGGCACAGCGTGGGCGTTAAGGAAGAGGAGGAGAAAATAGGAGATGTCTATGAGCTTGTGCTTTAAATGCCTGTGAATCATAGTGATGTGGGAAGACAGAGCTTGGCATAGCATTCCACATACGTGTTGTACGGCTGAAGAACGAATCCCTGAATTTAACTGTACGACCGAAGATGGGCTTGAGGGTAAACTGATGAGCATTTAGAGCGCCACGAGTATTGCAGTTGAATTCAAGGAGAGGTGGCATGCAACTGGCTATTTCTCTTGAGCACCGCTGGTAGAATAAACGATAAAACAGTGACAAGCAAGAAACGTTCCTGTGGTGTTCAAGCGAATCTATTGATTTCGCTATATTTTCGTCACCGATAAGTTTTATCGCGCGGTTTTGTATTCTATCTAGCTGATGCAAAGTAGTCTTAGGCGCACCAGACCAGATATGGCAATTGTACTCAAGTTTTGGGCGAATAAAAGCCTTGTATATGGTAGACAGATCAGAGGGAGAGAAATATTTCTTGCACCGGGCTAAAAAAACCTACACATTTCGCAGCATTTTTAGCGATGGTAAATATGTGGTCATTCCAACGAAGCTTGTCGTTAACGCACATACCGAGAATTGCGAGATTTTCAGTTTCCTCGATGCAAGTGCCATTCATGGATAATGGCATGGGGTTAAGGATTCGCTTAAACGAAAGGAGACAACATTGGGTTTTGGAAGCGTTAAATTCTACTCGATTGATTTCTCCCCATTGTATTATGCTGTCAAGGTCAGAATTTAACAAGCTTAACATACGAAGTTATTTGTGTTCCACATCAGAAGTGGAGGGACGTTCCACAAACTTATATGAGAAGCTGAGAGTGCTGTCGTCAGCGAAAGAGTGAATTGGATTAGAAGTCACAGATAAGAGATCATTAATAAAAATGAGAAAGAGTATCGGGGACAGAACAGAGCGCTGGGGAACGCCAGCATTTATGTGGTGTATTTCAGACTTTAAACCGTCCAAAACAACTTGTATTGAGCGGTCCAAAAGATAGCTTCTAATCCAATGAAGCAGTTTATCATCAACACCATAAGCACGCATTTTAGACAAAAGAGCTTGATGTCAAACTCTGTCAAATGCCTTTGAAATGTCGAGTGCAAGAGCTTTGCTTTCTCCAAAATGATGCAAAGATCGGTTCCACTGTTCGGTGAGATATACCATCAAATCACCAGTAGAACGTTGCCCACGAAATCCATACTGCCGGTCACTATGGATTTCGTTGGTTTCAAGATATTTCTTAAGCTGATAATTGATAAGCGTTTCCATGACCTTGGAAAGAATGGATGTAAGTGCTATGGGTCGGTATGAAGAAGGAGACGACGGCTCGCCTTTTTTGGGTATGGGCTGGACAAATGCTGTTTTCCAACTTCTCGGGAAGAGTCCAGAAGAATAAGATAGATGGAAAATCTTACGCAATGGTAATGCCAGCTTGGAAGAACACCTCTTCAGAACTAATGGAGAAATACCATCTGGCCCAGCGGATTTGCGTGTGTTGAGATCATTTAAAACTCTAGCAACTGCACGATTACGAATAAATATCTGTCCCATAGAGTGTTCAATACTCTGATGTGCAGGAGGCGGCAATGCACAATCTGGAAGCGTAGAGCTAGCTGCGAAATGCGCAGCAAATAGATGGGCTTTGTCTATAGAGCTGACAACTGGAATGTCATTATAAATAAGCGTTGGAATCGACGACGAGGCTGTATTTTTTATTCTTTTCACGAAGGACCAAAAATTTTTACTACCTTTGGGACATTGTAGTATTTTTTGCCTTAATTTTCGGTCGTAGGCGAATTTGACTCGCCGAAGATGGGCATTGCAATTATTTCTTGCTCGTTTAAAGCACAAAGCACTGGAACAAAAAAAGCGTTCCGAATGTCTATTTCTTTGGTATGATTTTCACATTTTAATTTAACTTTAACATCGCCTGTTAACACAGCCTGAAGTTTTGTATCATTGGCAATTGTTACATCATTAGATGCAGTTTGCTTGACATTAGTGATCCATTCAGAATTATTGGTAATATGCGCTGTCGCACCAGAATTTATAAACCAATCATTTGGATTGCACTGATTCATTACAAAACGTGTTAAATTCGCTTTGTCAGTTTGATTCTTTTTATATTGAGTGTTCTTAAAAAATTTGATTCTGTCGTTATTTTTTAATGGCCACTTATTTTGATAATGTCCAACCTTTTTACATTTAAAACACTTCACATGCGACTGGTTTTGATATTTTCCATTTCTTAAAAATAACGCCGAAGAACCATTTTTTGTCGCTTCCGAGTTGACTTCCTGCAACAATTTCGTTTTTATTTGATCTGACGAAATTTTGACACCAGAACTTTCGATTGCCATTATCATGGGCTTATAATCGTTGCTTTAACCAACCAGCAATAAAGTACCGATCCATTCGTCATTAATCGTCATTCCAGCTCCTTTTAATTTGTGCGCGGTAGTAGTGATTCTGTTCACGTATACCTCAATTGAGCCACTGCTTTCAAATGAAGTTGTGACTAAGGTTCGGAACAAATTAACCCGTCTCAGCAGTCTTTGCAGTTTTTAAGCAAATCCCATACTTCTTTAGCTGAAGTTGCATCTTGAATGTGTGCATAATTGATCGGCTCCACTAGCAAGATTATTTTCGCCTTTGCCATCGTGTCATTCTTGGCACGTTTTTCTGGGTTAGTTTCCTCTGTCGTATCATCAACATAAGTCCACAGATTTTCCATCTCTAGGAAAGCACGATCTGAAAACTTCCACGTTTCATAGTTTTCGCGTCCCTTCAACTTCTCAATTGATGACAATGTGATCGACGACATTTACAAAAAAATTTATCTGAATTTGAAACGAAAGAATTATTAAATTACAATTTACAAAATATGGTTATTTTCCTGGGCCAATAACCTGATGCAAAGTTAGCTTTATTACAGTGGATGAATAAAGAAAACACTTAGCCGAATTACAAAACAAGTCTTATCGTTTAATATTAATAGGAAGAAGAAAATATAATATGACATTAGGAAATAAACTCAGTACAGAAATACATTAAAGTGTGAAACATATTATAATATCTATGGGGATGATCAATTTCTCAACACATATATTATATGATTGAGTTTTTCATAGATAATTACAAGATATACCAAGATGGAGCTTTTTAAAAGGAAAAACTCCTATCTAAATATAATTTAATTGAGTGCACTGTATCCATAAATTTCAAAAACGCCTTTAAAAAGGACAAACTACTTTTTAAAAATAAAAAAAAAAGCTTCATTTCAAAAGTCAATTTGTGGAACGCATATTGTGGAAAGAGTGTGGTGTTGCCAAATGCATACATCACATACGCCCCTCTTACAAAAATAGTACGAGATAAATTGTAATTTTTACATTTCGAATCTTGCAGGCTTTTTTAATTCTAATCTATTTTGTTTTTTAAATAAGTTCTAGTTGCAGAGAACCGCTTGTCGTTTTATACTAATGTGTCCCATACCAACAAATACTCTCAGTAATAAAAACTATGCTTAAATGCTGGTTATTTAAAGCGCACAAGAGCAACAGCACAACTCTGTTGAAAATTATCGATGCGATTTTTTTATATATTTTTTTTTTTATATTTGAACTTTATTGTCAACAATTATCGATTCGGTTACATTTTTAGTCTTAATTTTGTGGTTTATAACGGTTCAAATATATAGATCTTTCAACAGTTTTCCTTTTTTCTATCATATTATCTTTAAATAAAATTTTACAATTACATTTTCTTATCTGGTCTTTTAATGTGCCGGCCTGATTCAATTTTACACAGGTGCACTCGTGGCCAGAAGACTTTCATTATACAGGCTTTTACCCATTGTGGAATATTTTTTACAGAATTGAAATCACGAATCATAACTACCGATTTTAAATTTTTATCGCTCGCTTCTTTAAACTGCTTTTGATTTAAATTAGCTGGTGTCAAAAGATCGAGTTTACTTCTTGGCAAATACGTAAATATCAGAGATGCAGAAGTACTTTCGTAGATCAATGCCTATTGTTTCTATAATCAAATAAAAATTGATTCTCTAGCCTTATTTGTATTTTTTACAGTTCGAACGGCGTTTTCTGCTGCTCCATTAGTCGCTGGATACCCTGGTGCTTTAATCATTTCTTCAACCTCAAGATCAAGATTTGGCCACCATAAGTAGGATCTCAAGGGAGATTTCGTTTTTACAATTCCCATGTGAGTTACATGAGATTGTTTCAAAATTAATTTTCGTAAGGAAGTGGAATTACCACTCTATGGCCCCACATCAATACGTCGTTTTCGCCTACAAGTTCGTCAATTCATTTTAGAATAGAGAAAACCCTTCTTTGCCCTGAATTCAATTTATATCAATTCCGTATCAATTCCGCGTCAACCAAAATGTTTGAATAAGTTTCTATGCGGTTTAAATACGTTGCAGTATTTTTTTCGTCGTCTTTTAAATCTTCGTCGTTAATCATACATTGAGGGAAACGAGATATTGCGTCAGCCACATTTTCTGCGGATTTAATATATTTAATATAATATATATATATATATTTGATACTGGAAATAGAAATGTGAGAGATAAAAAGCCCACCTTTGCAACCTACTTGTGGACATTTGTGGGATAACTTTCTTTTAACCAAAAGTTGCAACAAGAGGTATGTGATCCGTTACCAAATCAAATGACCTTCCGATTAAATACTGATAAAATTTTCGTGCAGCAAATAATGGCTAGAGCTTCTTTCTCCATAACCTCGTAATTTTGTTCGAATTCAGATAGGGAACGTGAAGCAAATTCAATTGGTCGTTCAGACCCGTCTGTAAATGTGTGCGCTAAAACTGCTCATATGACCACATTAGATGCATCGCACGTAAGCACTACTGGTAGTTTCGGATTGTAGCGTACTAAAACCGTGTCTGACATAATTTCTTCATTCATGCTCTCAAAGGATTCCATAGCTTGTTTAGTCCACACAAAAGCTTGGCTT
Source organism: Nephrocerus scutellatus (assembly GCA_947095585.1). Taxonomy (NCBI): domain Eukaryota; kingdom Metazoa; phylum Arthropoda; class Insecta; order Diptera; family Pipunculidae; genus Nephrocerus; species Nephrocerus scutellatus. The sequence goes on from OX352761.1 coordinate 40,645,792, forward strand.
TTCAAAACGACGTAAACAGGAGACATTTTAGTAGCTAAACCAGGAATAAATCGTCGCAAATAATTAACGAAACCATAAAAAGATCTAACATCCGAGATGCTTTCGGAACTGGAAAATTCGTTATAGTTTCATCTCTATTTATTTTTACCAAACCTTTACTATAAATTATAAATACTTAATTTCGTCTCTCCCGAAAACGCACTTAGTTTTAGTCCCGCATTATACAATCTTTCAAAAGACGAGTGAAGTATTTCGTTATGCTTCCTTAGATTAGGTGCCGAATTGATTATATCATCTAAAAAGTTAACTACTCCCTCGATTCCAAGTAAGAACTTTTCCTTTTCTCGTTGAAAGATACCAGTGGCTTTATGCTAAAATGTAATCTATTCATTAAGAAATTACCAATGTGTGTACTCCACGTGACCAACCTTCTTGAAGACTCGTCTAATTCGATCTGAATATAGGCATAAGCTAAGTCTATTTTGGAAAAAAACTCGTCCATCTTATTTATTGTCAATTGAATTTACCGCGAATAGCTGAGGTAATTCGTGTCTTTCAAAAACTTGTTAACCGTAAATTTATAATCTGCGCAAATTCGTATTTTCCCGTTTTCTTTCAGAATCGGCACAAGGGGTATACCCCATTGTGTGCTTTCGATTTTCGTAATAACTCCGCGTTTGACTAAATCGTATATTTGACTCCCAACTTCCTCCCTGAAAACAAATGGATTCGGGAGTGCTTTCACAAAAATCGGTTAAACGTTTTAATTCGCCGTTTTAATTGGCCGTCGTGTCGTTTCTGGAATTTCTTTGCTGCCTCCAACGCTCTCGTAAGTGTTAGTTTTTCATCGTCACATAATTTGTCACAGACGACCCCCGACTTTAAAAGTCGTTGTATCTACTCTGGAACTCTGTTTGTGTTGCCTTCTTTGCTGTACCGTTCTCTGCTGCTGTTGACTTGTCCTCTGTTGCTGTTGTTTTTTCTGATAACTCGTTCACAGATGTTTTCCACATGTGTGTTACGTTTTGATTCGCCGTCGTGTCATTTCTGGAGTTTCTTTGCTGTCTCCAACGCTCTCGTAAGTGTTAGCTTTTCATCGTCACATAATTTGTCAAAGACGACCCCCGACATTCCAATGACAAATTTATCCAAGCGCATGCTTTTTAAGCGCCTACCAAATGCACACTTCTTCGCCAGATTACGCAGCCTGATAAGATAATCTTGCGCCTTTTCATTTTTTTTTGCTGCAGCCTCGTAGAAAGTTCGTCTTTCACAATACAAAATCGTTGAAATTGTGAAATAAGCGTTAAATATCGTGATTAGTTCGTCGTATGACTTCTCTCCAGGCGTTTTAAGTGCACATAATCCATGTACCCCCTCGTAAGTTCTGTCTCCTAGTAAATTGATGAGAACTGCTCGTTTCTTCGTTTCGTCCGTGATATCGGCCTGGCAACAATATTGCTCCAGGCGCCCTTTAAAAATAGACCAATTTTGTACATCGTATTCAAATGTGGGAATACTAAGTACTGCTGATAAAGGGTTCAGTGCAAAACTGAATTGATCAGCGTGCATTTTAGCACGTGTAGGAGTTGCACAGATTAAAGGAATACAGGTTATATTCTAATCCGCACATATATTCGCAATCACTGCACTCGTCGCCAATGTTATGTCTCTTGCCAAAATAAAAGATTTACTTTTCTTGATTTTACTATTAATTTAAATTATAAACTATTTTAAGAAATAATATTCTATTTTAAAGAGATGTGTTCTTTGGACGACTGGATGAGAAGTGATTGATAGAAAAAAATATACATTAAAAACGTCAATTTGTGGAACGCATATTGTGGAAAGAGTATGGTGTTGCCAAATGCATACATTGTTGTACATTAAACTAGTTGTACTATTTGGTCACATGAAAAAAATTTCGATGTCATTTTATGGTCTATTGGTTAGTAAAAATTGCTCAAATTTATGTCGTTTTTTTTTTCGTAAAACTCTGCCACAGAGTTTTTTGTGGCTGTCAAGTTGTTCGTTTCCCCTTCAAAACGACTCTACCGTAAAGCTAAAATTTATCTGTATATTTTGGGTAGCACAACAACAACACATGTAACAAAAAAATGTAAACAAAAGACAAACAAAACTTTCGTGTTCGATTTCCCTTTTGAAAAATTCTGAGGTCGAGCGCGCTCTGGGGTAGAGTTTTTAGGAAAAGAAATTGACATTAAACATCCAATAGAAAGCTCTATTAATTGGTGGAGATCGGGAACACAACATTGACAGCCATTTTGAAATTATAATTTTAAGAACTCTTCCCAAATTCTAATGGAAAAAGAAGTTAGTGGACAGCGGGTTTGGAAGTTTACTCCTAAAAAATATTCGAGTTAAGCATACTTTGAGAAGTAAAATTTTTACAAATAAAACATTCTAAATGTCTTCTGTTACAAAATATTATCATGGCAAATTAAAGGTGCAAAAAGTTTAAATGTGTAGTGCTACGGTTTGTCATGACGACTTCATAGCGAAAGCAATCAATAAAGTAAAACGGCGCGAACACCAAGAAGTAAAAGTATTAATGCTCCGTTATATATGTGAGTTAATTACCTTTGTTAATGATTACTATTCTTTTTTATTAGACACGCAATATAATGTCGAGTTCTATGTTCATCGAGAGCAGTAGTCCTATAACGAAAAGAAACGAATGGCTTGAAAACGTTGGCCCTGATGTAGTTTCTAATTCGGGTTCTAATTTGGTTGTTGTCTATGGCAAAAATGGTATTAGTTTTGATAGACAAGGTTTGGAAAACTTAGCAGGTAAGCTGAAGCTTAATGGCATTACGCAAATAATTATATCTTAAGAATTTATTCTTATTTTGTATAATGTTTCATTATCATAACAGACTAAAGTTCGTAATTTTTCTATATGAGCAGTTTATTTTTGGGTGAGTACTGAGTAGATGCATCGTTTGAATCTGGTTCTCTGTAGCTGCATCTCTTAAAAACAATATAACACTGTATAATAGCTTTGTTCAATAGTGTGAACCGATCTAATCGGTCCATATGGTCTCGCACTCTCGCTTTCATCGGTTTACTTATATATGCTACCTTCAAACACGAAATTGAAACCACGGTTAAGCTGTGAAAGTTATAAACCAAAAATTCGTTTTGTTTCCAATCGTTATGTGTTGTTATTTGTGTTCTGAAGAGTGCGACATAAAACGTCGTTTCACTGCCGTGTCTGATCGAAAACGCAAAATTTTTCAGAACTTTGTTTTGCTTGTCGATCGCCGAAAAGTAGCAAAACTGCAGTTTCTGTTAATAAGGTTTGCATATACAACGCAAAATTACATCGAATCCTAGATACGATTGGCATATGAAACGTTTAACCGAAACCAAGGTACAAATGTTGAAGCTACCACAAAATTGTACAGCTCATTAATGTTAACTGAACCAAAGTAATCTTAAGTTATTCGGATGCCACTTTAAAATATTTTGACATTGCAGTTTAGATTGAACCTGCTTTCAACTGTGTTCACGAAAATCGTTAAACCTATGTCGTGTTTTTTTTTAAATCTATCGCAGGTTGGCTTTTTGGCTGTCAAGTTGTTCGTTTTTTCTAAAAAACCAATCTACGGTAGATCGGATTTCCTCTAAAACAGATCTTGATTTTTTGGGAGATTTACTCCTCTTTTCATTAACTACAACAATAACACATGCAACAGAACAATGTAAACAAAAGATTCTTTCGTTTCGAGAAAAAATCTGAGCTCGAGCGCAGAAATTCTAAAACAAAAAAAATACGACATTAGTAAATACAAAGGGTTCATGATTTGTAAACTTTTTGCTTCAATTAAATCTGATGACACTGGGGGACACTCAATGTCGAGTGCCCGCAAGATATTTTTTCAAACGCAAATGTTTTTATAAGAATAATAGCGCGAGTAAAGCGATTAACATAAAAATATATTTTATTCACGTTACTTTAGAAGAGAGATCACTGTCATCGATTAGTGTGGTTCGATTAACTTCACCAACGCCCAGCATGCAAGCGGAGGAGAAAGATACTAAAATACAAGATATGTTGCTACGGAAACAAGTAGCGGATACGGATGAATCTTACAGCAATACAGCTTCATATGATATTGATAATTCTGAAGACGATGATGACGAGAGTAATGAAGGTGAGACAAACGATGACACTCGTAGCACTGAAGAAGAAGAAGGAAATGGTTTAAAATCACTTAGAAAACTACGGAAATGCAAACAAAAGGTACGACATGATAAAACACGTCCTGAAATAGTTGGTCTTACCGTTGAAGAATTTTATCCACCCGAGGCCGCAAATGAACTAGCAAAACAAATTTTAAGTATGCGATATTTAAAGTCTTTGATCAAAGTTAAAAATTTTAATTTCCTTTTTGTTACAGAGTACGCTGGGGTATCGAAAAGAAAACATGATGCTGAGTATGAATTTCAGTTGTACGTCATTCAAAATGATCATTGTTACACTCCATATACGTCACCATCACAAATGAATGCGAAATTAGTGGAAGGAACAGACAAGATCGTGTCAAAACGAAAGATTTTCGTAGCTCCCGATACTGTAAGGCACCTTTTAAATAAGAAAAAGTTACAAGCTAAAGAAATAATTGCCGTCCGTCAGCCTTTTAATAAAAATAACGACGACACAACGTCAGATGACAGAACACGAAAAAATTGTTTTAATGACACAAATACATCTTTGTCTTCTGATGAGTTTGAAAATATGAATAAGGATGTTGAAAAGCGTGAGGAAGTTGATAACGAAGAATATAATGAAGATGACAGTAATTACACGCAAAGTGACGAGTCTGCAGAAAGTGATAATGATAGGGACAGCGATTTGGACTTTGATGTCAACAACAGAAATGGTCGTAAACGGAAGACTACATTAAAAAAAACACGTCGAAGTGTATTGTTAAAAGTGAGCAAACGTCATCAGCAAAGTCAAGATGATATTGAGAGTCCAAAAACTCCGTCAACACCAACGAAAATAAATCCACATCGCTCTAGCATCGATAACCGAAAGCAATTAGTAACAACACAGGCATCATTATCTAAGGGTGTGTCTGATCTTTTAGGGCAAAAACTGCCATCAGTATCTACTATGACACAAATTCTCTCAAAAAAAGTTGAAACAAAGCGAGATGTTTCTGAAATTATGGTTACTACTTCATCTCCTCTTATTCCTTCTAATGCAATAAGACGAGGACCATCTGCGCAAATAGGACCAGTGCAGAATCAGAAGCCAACGCACACCCAGTCGCTCCCGCAATTAGTTAAGCAAATTGGTATCAACAAGGTTGCAAGTCCAAAAGGGGGGTTTACGGACATAAGTTATTTGTTGTCACTGCCAAATAGTCACCTACAAAAAAATGTCAAGGTTTCGGAGATTAAGTTTACTAGTACACCATTAACAGCAGTTGTATCAACACCAATACAGCATATGGAGACAGTTGTAAAAGGTTTTATGCCCTTGGGAATAGAGACAGCGACCAAAAATCAGCTTCCAGCACAAATCTCTGTTCAAACTCATCAAAGCTCTTCTGAATTAGCTGCTGAACATGATAAACAGTTGGATTTGATTGATTCTATTGTTAAAAATGAAATAAACAATTCAGGAATAATAGATAAAGATTCCATGAACCAAAACATTCCAGAACTTGTAATGATGCTGGAAAGTACAGAAAAAGCTGTGTTGGAAAAGTCTAAATTATCTTCGTTTTCAAAATCCGTTGAAGACATTGACATTGCAAATGCTCCTTTGTTGGAAAGCCCTGAGCATGAAATTCCCGAAGATTTGCTGCAGCATGTCGTGGACTTAATAGAGGACGATAAGACCCTGCAGGATGCAGTTGTAAAGCAGGTTTTCGTTAATCCTGGACCAGAAAGTCTGCCGTCAATATTACTATCACAACCGCTAGAAGAAGATAATCAGTCGACACAAATTCTTCAACAAAAATCTATTCTAACAAAAAAAGCACTAGAATTACATAGCACTCAACGACAAGGCATTTATATACCTTCAGTTGTAATGCAGCGGCAAAACCTAGGGCCACAAAATACTTTCCAATTGGAGCCATCGACGACTAAAAGCATTATTCAAGCAACAATTTCAAATGTCACACCGAATTTGAGCACGGATTCTGGCACAGCTATTTCAGTTAATACAATAAATTCCCTAAGTTCTGCGCGTAACGAACCCATTCAAATAGTTCGAGGAAACGGCCGTGTGATAACTTTGCCACCAATCGAAGCACCAACAACCCGAGCGAAACGTCGAGCCTTAGTGCAACCAAAATTAATAGCGCAAAAAGAGGGTTTATATGACAGCCCACCAGCTTTTTGTTCTTTTGATTCAAACCAACACTCAAACGAATCGTTTAGTACTGGCGATATATCGATACAAACAAATTCATCAATCTGCAATGGAAAACAGAGTATTTTTGACGATACAATGAATATGTTCGAAGAGAAACCTGAAACATCGGGATCTTCAAATAGACGTACATCAAAAGAAAATATAAGCTATAAAACATCTATTGTTAAAAAAAAACAGCGTAATACCCCTAGAAAACTAACAGCCACGGAACCAGCGAGTACACAAAATAATGATGAAAGCCAAGTGGATGATGAAGAGGATGAGGACGATCCGAATAAGTAAGCAAAATTACATCTTTAGTAATTTACATTAATTTTTATTTATATTATTTTTCAGGCTTTGGTGTATATGCCGTCAACCGCATAACAATCGCTTTATGATTTGTTGTGACGTTTGTGAAGATTGGTTTCATGGAACTTGCGTTAGTATTACAAAATCAATGGGCCTAGACATGGAGCTGAAAGGGATTGAGTGGACATGTCCCAAATGTGTGAAGAAGCAGGAAGAAAAGGTGAGATGCGGCGAGATTTTATTAAGTTTTGATTATATTATTTATTTACTTCTGACAGAAACAACGTAAAATAACCGATATATTTAATACGAAAAACCCTGAAGAAAGTCCCGCATTGCAATCGTCAGAATTAAAAGTACAAAATCTTGACGGTCAACAGCAATCTCTAAACTGGACCCACCATGGCGTACAATTAGAACCGCAGGCAACAACACAAGTACAATCAAATAAAGATTTTTCGTCTAAAAAACAGCTAAAAGAAAAAAAGAAATTTCAATTAGAAAAATTAATAACAATGAAGAAGTTTGAACCAAAAAATATCTCTATTGCACCGAAACCTCAACAAAGTATCCAAAAAAATATAAAAATTTCTCGAAATAGCGATTTAACTTGTACGCCGATAAAGCAAGTAGTTTCAATGCAGACTGCGTCGATTGTGGGGAAGTCGTCAGTGCCAAAAAACTCTGCTAACCTGATAAAAACTCAGTACCACCAACAGACAAGAGTACACATGGGATTGGATACCATAGCCATCACAAATCAAATGTCATCTGATCAGGCAAATCATTCTGTTATTGATATTATTCCTACATGTAATCAATTAAGGCCACAGGAAAATCTTCCGCAGTCATCATTGAAATGTAGTGTCGTCAAAGATATTCCTGCTTGTATAGTTTGCAAAAAAAACTCGCGGTCCAATTCAATATATTGCAGTGATGATTGTATTCGAAAACATGCTCAAAACGCTTTAATTAATGTTTCAAAACATTATTCAAAACCATCCGACCAAAGCGCTACAAATACCTCAACAAAAGCGGGAGTAGAAGAAAAAAAGAAAAATCCAAAGGGTTTGTTTGAAGACTTGTTATGTATGGCTGATCGCAAGCCTAAGGTGGAAAGGGTAAAACTAGTAATTGTTTAAAAAAAAAATCATTATAAGAACTCATTTTAGGTTTATGTTTTTGAACGTAAAACCGGACGAATTTTAACCGGGAGTAATGCTCCAACAACAGCAAATCTTAAGAAATGGTTACATGATAATCCCACGTTTGAAGTTGTTCAACCAGGAAGTGCTCAAGCATCCGATATCGAAGTAATTTCCTTACAAGAGCTTTGTTTTCAAAAAATGTTATCACACTTTCTCAACCAGCGGTATAATTTCAAAGATATACATAGTATGTTGTTTGCTGTCGTCCTCTTCTCCCCTTCTTTTTTGTCAAAACATCAAAACGACCAAAGCATTTATGTAATAGTTGAAAAGCAATGTTTTGTATGAGTGAAGAAGAAATAATTTATCTTGATTTTTGGAAAATAGAAATTTTAAAGTATTTTATTCCTATATAAACATTGAATGACAGTGTGTATACATTTTTTGATGCATCTATTTTCTTTTCTTTTAAAGCTTTTTAAATTCTGACTATTTGTATACTTACAGAAGCTGAAGTATAAACATCGATCTACTACATGTTTTCCGGTAACAGGAACTTCTCCATCAACGATCCCAATAACATCTAGCAATACCATCACATCCAACATGCCAAACACTTCGATTTCAAATTTATGCAAACTGGATAACCACTCCATCCAAATTTACCCTAGTTCCTTACCTGCGGCATCTCCAACTAATCAGACGCCGATATTCAATAAAGTAGTCAAAGAATTGCAAGAACAGACAGCCGGACAGAATTCAATAAAGCCTTTAACGCCAAAACAACTTACAAAATATCCACAAAATGTTTCGATCAAGCCTGATAAACAAGAAAAAGAGAAGTTGACAAAGGAAACGAAGGACGAAAAATATAGGTTAAAGAAAAAAACAATGGAAAGCAAGTCAACACCACAGTGCAATGTTTCGGCTGCAGATACAGAACCAGTCCGTTTAAATGTGCGGCGCACACTAAGAGAACAATTAATGACTCGCATGAATGAACTATCCAACGAGGAAAAAAGGTTGACCGCTGATGAAGTTGAGTTTTTCGCTACAGACGCAGAAAAGGAAATGTTTCGTATTTTTAATCGCGACATTGGGTCCAAATACAAGGCAAAATATCGGTCGCTGATGTTTAACATTAAAGATCGTAAAAATCAAACGCTCATTGAGAAAATCTGCGCCAAAGATATCGAACCAAAGCAATTGGTTCGAATGTCTCCAGAAGAGTTAGCCAGTCAGGAGTTGGCACAATGGCGTCAAAATGAAGCAAAACATCAGTTAGAAATGATTAAGAAATCTGAATTGGATTTGCTGTCATGTACAAAAAATTACGTTCTTAAGACTCATAAAGGCGAAGAGGTAATTGAAGGCAAATCTGCAGAGCGCGTTGATTTAGACATAACGATTCCAGTGGAAGATGTGGTATCAGTGTTAATCAATTCCGGAATAAGTAAAATAAGCGAATTTGAAACTGTACCTACATCGGAATTAAACTCAATCGGAATTTCTCGACAAGATACTTTTCAAGATATCGAAGATTATAACGATCTCTTAAAAGTGGAAACATTCAATAGACATGTGTCTCAGAGCCAAAAAAAGGAGACATCACCCAAATATGAAGCGCAGAAAAAAATATCAAAAGAAACTATTGATAAAAAAAAATTATGCAATAAGGAAAAGGATCGTGAACAACGTCACAAGAGCAAGGATCGTCACAGGGAGAAATCAAAGACAAGGAAGCGAAGTTGCAGTCGCAGTCAAAGTGGAGAAAAAAGCCACAAAAGTTCACATAAGGATGAGAAAAAAGATAAAGAGGAACGTAGTGAAAATAGAGAACGAGAATTTCATCGCGAATGTATGCTTGATTCAATGCTTCACAAAGATGATAACGAGCTGAAATGGTTTTCATCAAGTACCAAGTCGACATCTTCTGTGAAACAGATAGAATTGCCGTTTCACTCTAAGTCACACTTGCTGAAACAACACAAAGATCGGGAATCGTCTAATTTCATAATCCTTTCTCATGACACTAAAAATTTAAAAAATACAAAGCCGTTGGAATCGTTTAATCTTATAGATCAAATTCTTGAATCGACTAAAACTGTCGAAGAGGCAGCCAACTTACTTTCAGGAAAAGAAAAAAATAAGGAAACAAAGTTACAAAATCTTGAACCACCTCAAGCAAACCCAACTGAGGTTGCTAAGTTTGCGTCTAAAGCATCACCTACACACGGCTATTTATCACCAACATTCTGTGATCAGGCACAGACTTCGAGTTCTGTGTTAATAGCGAGTCTACCTGAGAACCCTTACATTAGATACTCAACCAAAGTTAATTCGGTTCTATGGACAGGCAACATCAACATGATTGATGTAGCCTCCTTTCAGACAAGTTTGCAACCGGTGAGTGGAAAATGCGGATTCCTGCAGAGTGATCTGCCAAATGAATTAGATGTAGTCGGAAGAATTGTTCCAGATATTGTATGGGATTATATATCAAAAATAAAAAAAAGTCCCAACAAAGAGATCGTTATTATTTGTTTGCTGCCATCGTGTGAATCAGAGACAATGGCGTACACAATTTTGTACAAATATTTGGACAAGCGAAAGCGCTTAGGAGTAATAAAGACAACTTCGCCACACATCAAAGATTTTTACATAATGCCGTTGGGTTGTGGAAGAAGTTTGCCAACCGTACTGCAACCAGTTGAGAATTTTCAATTCTTTGATGACGAGTGTCGTCCGGATATGCTTTTGGGTATTTTAATTCGAATAACTGGCAAGAGGTCAGCCAGCAATATTTCGTCCATATCCTCCAGTAGGGTAAGCATTAAATGAATAGGTTTACGCTTAATGTTTTAAGATATTCTTTACAACACCGAATTGGAAAGCAAAAAGAACAAACTACGTAAATAACTTGAGCTTGGAAAAAACTCTCAACCTTAATTTTCATTTGGTTTCTCACAGAGATATTCATTCGGCAATGACATTTAGGTCTACCTCAGATATAAATTTGTATATACTCACCTTTTTGCTTATTCCTTGAGACTTTTTTTTATAAATAATAAATGGAAATGATCAACCTTAAACCTTTTTCGTCGAGATGAAATCGAAAATCTTCATTATTATAGAAATAAATATAAGTATAATAAAACAACCCATTAAAATTTAAATTTTCGTGTAAATTGTTTCTGTTAAATGGCCCCTCCGGCCTTTGCAACACACTTTTCGCAAATTTGTAAATTTTGTTGTCGATTTTCTTTAAATTTTATATACATATGTTTCTCCGATATACAACACTTTTACTTTCTTTTACATAGTACAAGGAAGGAATTAGTAAATTTTCGAACTCAGGATTTTTGCAGATTTACCCATTTCCGTATCTCCTGAATCCGAAAAAGCAAAAATAAAATCTCTGCCTGTTTGCTGTCTGTCTGTGTCCACTCTACAACCCAGACGTCTGAATTTATGGAGATGAAAATTCATATTTAAGCTTTTTACGTCAATTGGTAGGTCCCAGTTGATTTTGGGAGAAATCGGCCAACCGGCAGGTGACAGTTTACTTGTACAGTTTTTCGAGTTTTTCCGAATATTTCAAAAAGTGCATCACTTATAAAAAATCTCTTAAGTGCAAAAGAAATTAAATAAAAATTTTTTAAAAAAATATCAATATACAATTACTGAAAATTCCGGCCCCTTACGTAAAAGAAAGTCGTGTTGTGAACACACCTCCATTTTTTGTAATTTTTTTAGAGAATGTACACGAAAAATTTTCATTTTTATGGGTTGTTTTTTTTTTATTTAAAAAATTAAGATTGACTTAAAGCAAACTTTTAAGGCTTTTAGAACTTAACTATACCTTTTCTCACTAAAAATAAAACTCAAAGAAGAAGAAAAAAATCTGTCAACACTTACTTGCGTCGCCGTGACGACTACTTAAATTAATTAAATGACGCTGACGCAACTCTAAACCACAAGTACTGCACTTTGATTTGACTGTGCTCGCACTATATTGAAAACCATTTCTAGCTGTTTATCTGATCTTTGATCTTGATAGTTACTTTAACTTGCACTCACTTCGACTGAACTTTGTTTCACGAGTATATTTACCCATGCTTTGTCAAATCACTACATTTCAGCGATTCCTCCGTGAATTTTTTTTAATAAGGGTTTCTCTCCGACCAACAGCGAAACCGGTTATAAAGTGATACTATTATCTTGTCTCAATAACTGAGAGTAATTTAAGAACCTTTCAAAATGTTGAGAGTTATTTTCGAGCTCTAGATAACTGGATAAATATTCTAGCTTATTCTTACCAACATGCTAATTATGAGTTTATTGTCGGTTGCATGTTGACTTTATTGATCCTGTTCCTAAAGTCAAATTCAAAATGTTCTAAGAAGTCCGACTTATTTTAAGATAACATTGATAAGAGCCTAAATCGAAGGTCCGGTTTTATTTACAATTTTTTTATAACAACAAATTCACACTCTCTCTTTATAACATTAGTATAGAAGTATAGATATGTATATATTTGTAGACTTCTCATAGAGCCAAGGAATCGGTTGTTACATCAAATCGAATAGTTACCCGTTCAGAGGAAGGCATGACACCACCAAGAAGTCCGAAATACAAGTCAGAATGTAACAAAACAGGTAACAAAAATTCACGTGTAGTACCAAAATCGGGAAAGGAACACAAGGTTGACCATATTGATGTTGACGCAATAATAAAAGCACCCATCTCCTCAAAAATATCCAAACGTAGGTATACCCTTGAATACTGATTTTGGCTAAATAAGCTTTTTAATTTTTGTTCTTACTTTCATTTGAAGTTTTGCATCCTTATACAGCTCAAATGTAATTTAATTATAAATTCTTTATTTCATAAACATTGTGTATTACTTTAAAGCAGCTGTGGAACAAGCTATTGATGATGCAAATGACCCGTATTCGCCTGGTGGCGGTAGCTCTGATGATGAGATTCCCTCAATGCCATTACCACAGTTAATGTCAACAGCGGTGACTATGTATGTCGACAATCCTGTTAACAAAGTTTCTGACATAGAACTGAAGCAAAAAATGGATGAACTTAACCGCCAAATTGAGACCCAAAAAATGGAAATAGCTGGTTTGCTTAATGTTGAATCTGCGGTAAGTATGTATACTGATGTTTTCTTCGGGTATCTCCAAAAAAATTGTAAATATTCAAAAATAAGTTCTAATATCATACAAAATGGAGTAACATAACATTTTGCAGTAATAATTGTATAGAATGGGTGACAAACGTTTCGAGTGTAATAACTGTTTGATCTATCAAAAAAGATCGCACAGGGTGCTATTGTAGGTGTCATCACTGGACACTGTCTCAAAGGCAGGCATGCAGCAAGACTCGGAGTCTTCTCGAAATACTTCTGTAGAAGCTGCATGGATGAGAAGGTGGAGGAGACAATCGTCCATCTTCTCTGTACTTGTCCAGCCCTCTCCCAAAGGCGTAAACTCCATATGGGAGTTTTCTTTTACAACGACACTTACGATCTCATTAACATTGGCATTGGTAGTCTCCTACGCTTCATACGAAGCTCTAATTGGTTCATCGAGTAGGTAGAAGAAATTCTTCCTGATCCGTGTGGAGCACAATGGACCATTAGTGGTCTAAATGTGTCGGTTCCACTGACAGTCACTTTAACCTAACCCAACCTAACCAGTATTCAGGCAGTACATTGGCTACCATAGCTTACAAGAGAACACTAATGACAATGGACAATGAGTCATAGAGATGGCAGCAAGCAATAATTTGGTCGTTGCGAGTACAAGGTTTGCGCGTACCTGAGGAATTGGAGGCTCCACCAATGACCGAAGATCATACTCTGCTGCCGCCACCAAGTATAGACGAAGTTAACATAGCGATAAATCGGCCCAAAAATAATAAGGCCCCGGGATCTGATGGGATTCCAGCGGAACTGATAAAAATAGGAGGCCCCAAATTACACCAAGCTATTCATGAAATAATAGTGCAAGAATGGGAGGACGAAGCTTTGCCAGAAGACTGGCGAAGAGGCAGCCTGTGCCCCATACATAAGCAGGGAGATATCACTAAATGCAGCAATTATCGTGGTATAATGTTGTTGAGTATCGAATATAAGATTTTCTCCTCTATCCTTTAAGACAGGATAGCCCCATATGCTAAAGTCTTCATTGGTCCATTCCAGTGTGGCTTCATCCCAGGCAAATCAACAACTGATCAGATTTGCACCCTTAGATTTAGGAAAAATGTCTAGAGTTTCAAAACTCACTACATCATCTTTTTATAGACTTTAAAGACGCCTATGATAGTATAGCCAGAGTAGAATTTTATAAAGCCATGAGAGAATTCGGCATCCCAAATAAACTGACACGACTATGTAGGTTGACCATGACAAATGTTATAAACCAAGTAAAAATATCGGGAACACTATCAACCCTTTCAACATCTATTACGGGCTCCGACAATAGGAGGGACTGGCCTGCGTTCTCTTCAACCTAGCGTTGGAGAAAGTGATCCGAGACTCTGACGTAACGGCGAGAGGAACAATCCTCTATAAATCCATTCAGATACTGGCTTACGCAGACGATATTGACATCGTTGGTAGAAACCCAAGAGCTTTACAGGGAGCTTTCATTCAGATCGAGCAGGCAGTACGGAATCTTGAGCTGCACATTAATGAGAGCAAAACAAAGTACATGGTGGCCACGTCTGCGACTAGAAGATCCAACCTTGGTCAACTGTAGCAGCCGATAACAGCATGGAACCAGAAATACGCGCACGGTTGCTTAAAGCCAACAAAGTCTGTAAAGACTCTTATAACCCAGGAACTTAACCATAACATCCAAGCTGCTGGTATATAATACAATGGTCTTGACTCGTTCAAGTCGACCATTCCCTCTATATACTCATGTTGTGACATACGTGATCGATGTTGTTTCTTGAGCAAAAATTCTTAAAGTCTTGACGTAAAAGCCGCCCCACGATCTAATACTATTCTCATTGGATATACAAATGTTTTCGCCAGCATCTCCAATTTGTCCAAGACTTCACGACTATCTGTCGATCTCACAGGGTATAACTACGAAAACTTAGAAAACCCATCGACAACTACGAAAATATATTGATAACCTTTTCCTGTTCCAGTAACGTATCTGTTGTGATAGTCATGTGATGAAGTTCCCCTTCCGGTTTACCATATTTCCGTCTCGTTAAAATACATTTTATGCAACAGCTATGCAGTTCTTCGCCTTTTCCGAAAACTTTGGGATGTAACAGTATTTCTTTAAAATCTCCACCATGACACCGAAATGACCCTTCTCGTGAGAACGTCGAATAATATACTTCTCCATGCTTAAGGGTACCACTAGCATAGATCTGCCATCCACCAAATTCATCAAAACGTCATTTTGCAACACATAGTTGTCATATTGTCGGTTGATTAAAATCTGCTTGATCGCCTTAACACGTCCATATTTCTCCTGAGCCTGCTTTTGAAAAGCTATTCTATCACCGCCTCCTGATCATAGATTTGTAGTAATGGTTGTTCAATCAAACTCAGTTTCAGGCTACAAAACGTCTGCTTTTGCATGAGTCCAAATCGAATGGACCATCCTTTTTCAACAGACCATGGGGAAGCCCTTTCTGCAAAACCGTCGATAAATTTTCGAAAATACCCAACCAAGCCCAGAAATCTTTGTATAATTTCTTTAGAAGCATTAACTGGCCACTTAATACAAATAGTGGTGTGGATGCCATTTCTGATACGATCACTAACATAATCCTCGAGGGTATGAGAAAGTTTATCCCTTCCAGGACAAAGTGTATCAAACCGAAGAAAAGTGCTTGGTATGATTTAAGCTGCAAAGCTGATAGAGGAGACATTACAACTGTGAGCTCTATATACAAGGCCAATCTGCTTGCTTCAGCAGCTAGCTCTACGCTACCAGATAGCGCGTTGTCGCCGCCGTTGTAAGAGTCGAATCCTCTGAGGGACAGATTTACTTTTGTACTCGGCAATTGGCTAGAGTATTAAATTATCTCAAAATTCATAAATCTGCTGTGCTTCAAAAGCATTTAAAAGAGTCTGGCATCAAGCTCTATTGTCGAAAATGAATACCTATGGAATTGATAAGGCTCTGCTTGATTGGACTAGTAACTACCTTTCTGGCCGTTCAATCCAGGTCGTATTGGACGGTTTCAAATCCAATGTTCACCGCATAAACGCCGGGGTTCCCCAAGGCTCTGTTTTATCTCCGACACTCTTTCTTATTTTCATTAATGATCTATCCGCTACTTCTAATCCGATTCATTCTTTCGCTGACGATAGCACTCTTAGCTTTTCATATGAGTTTGCGCTCTCTCAACGCTCATCTTCATCCCAAGTGGAACTTGATCAACAGCGTATGTTAAGCTCGTTAAATTCTGACCTTGACAGCATACAAGGTTGAGTAGAGTTGAATTTAACGCTTCCAAAACACAATGCTGTCTTCTGTCTTCTAGCGTAGTTTAACCCCCCAACCTTTATCCCTCAATGGATCTTGCCTCGAAGAAACTGAAAAGCTCTCAATTCTCGGTATGTGCGTCAACAACAAGCTTCATTGGAACGACCACATATTTGCCATCGCCAAGAATGCTGCGAAATGTTTAGGTTTCCTAAAGCATTGTAAGATGTACTTCACTGTTCACTCCATCAGATCTGGCTACTATTTACAAGGCATATATTTGCCCTAAACTTGAATACAACTGTATTGTCTGGGCAGGTGCTCCCAAGACCACATTGCATCTACTTGACAGAATTCAGAACCGCGCGAAAAAACTTATTGGTGACGTAAATGATGTAAATGTAAATGTCGTAGGAATGTTTCCTGCTTGTCACTATTTTATCGCTTTTTCCATAAGCGGTGTTTAAAATAAATATCCAGATGCATCCCGCATATCCTCCTTAATCCAAACAGAGTCTTAATGTACTCAAAATGTCTATCAACTGTAGAGAACGCTCTGCATTTCCTCCTTTCCTCCTCCAAAAGCACATGGAAGAATCGGTTTTTACAGTCCAGCATGGAGAACACTTTCGTTTTAGATAACTGTTCCAGCTGATCGTCGATACGCGCTTTTACACTAGGCTATTTAGACGCCTATAGTAGATGCATAGAGTCTATTCTTTTATTCAGCCCGATCGAGTATAGTTACCCGCAGTACTCCGAGCGAATGTTGCACGGCGTAAAAATATACTCTGCCTTACGCTGATATTCATTTCAGAGTATAAAATAGGAAACCGTGTTGTGGTCGGTTCACATAAAAAAACACAGAGCACAGAGTAAAATTACCCCGGTTAAATAAAAAAACAGTAAATATTTGACATACACTGCTCGCTCGGGTTGAATAAAAAAACAGACTAATAGTCATAATTATTGTCCTTCTTTCTTACTACAACAACCGGACATGAATACTCTGACCGATTTTTAAGCTACTCATCGACTGTTTTCCTCACCAATCTTCTCCAGCGGAGCCAAACGTCTCGCACGAATGTAAACTGGAGTTGTATCTGTTAGGGTTATTTTTGTTTGCACACTACTAACGCTCCGCTTTACTTTACTCGTTTATACTTTACTCGTTTATACTTTCTCGTTTTTACTCGTCCACTAGATTATCAATTGCACGTTTGTAACTAATTGGAACGTCAATTTGGTATCTGGAAGCTGCTATCTCGTCGTCGTCTTCGCGGTAATCAACATGCTGTTAAGAATCGGGATTTTGTAGTGGAATATGTTTTATTATTAACTAATTTCTCTTGATGAGTTAATCAGTGTTGTTCAGCAGATCCTGTCCAATGATCAGCTTTGATGGCACACTACCAACTGGCATTATGAATGTTGTGTTAAAGGTGTTACCACCAATGGAAATTAGTTTAATAATCTTCCATGAGGCCTTACTTGTAGCCTACCCAAACCCGAGAATGTATTTAGAGTAGTATCCACCTTACACTTTTTCAAAACTCCGAGTTCGTGACGTTAATGGATACGTCCAGTCGGGCGAATTTAATGAGGAGTAACATTAAATTCGCCCGACTGGACGTATCCATTAACGTCACGAACTCCAAATCATCAACTGTCACCACCACCGTCATATTGTTCGAAAAGAAAACTGAGAAAGCCATTTATTTCTATCACTTGCTTGTGAACAATTGGTTGAAATATACCCGAAATAACCGCATCTTACTTAAGACCTTTCATTGCATCTGGACATTTGTTAGCGATATGTCCAATAACATAGCACTTGAGGCATTTGCTTCAAATCATTTCTCTCATTTCTTTATCGTTTTGGTTTTTCATGCAATACCACTGCCCTTTTTTTAATCACATGATCGTATTCTGCGAATTTTATTTTTAATTCGTCATAATTCATCGCTCCGTAGAGAATGATTTTTCCCCACCCGAATCTATAACACCGTCGGCGATATAACCAATGGCAGGTTCCTTGTCCAAATCTATAAGCTCTGCCAAAGAAACCATCTCGTAAAAATAATCCCGCCAAGTTTCGCCCGAACCGAACTTGTGTCTTCTAAGCTTCTCAAGTATGTCGCGACTATTCACTTAAATATCAAATTCTTTTTAAATTCTCTATATTAACTTCTCGTGCCCGCGGCTGGCGGACTGCCTGGCTAGCTGGCTGGCTGGCTGGTCAGATCTTGTGATCAATTTTTAATCCACTTCCTAAAGCCCGAAATTTTGCACACATCTATATTTCTGGTGACAATAGACAATTTGAGAGTGATTGGGCTGCGAAGTCGGGGGGCTCCAATACAAATAGCGGCATCAGATCATTTCATACTATGTATAATGACTGTGTTATATGTGCATTGTGCGCTGTGCGCTATGAGCAGCGCTGGTTGCTTTACGATTGGCGTTGTTTTGTTGTTGGGTTGCAGTGCTTCGTATGTGTTTTTATTTCAGCATTTATAGTGGATTTCAGTATACTTTTGTTTATTACAGAATTTACATGAAAAATTTAAATTTTTTAGATTGTTTTTTGTTATCTAAGTCTTGAATTTGGACCAAGATCGAACAACAGCCGTACGAATTGTTTATCCGCACCATCAACTAGCTTTATAGCATAGACTAACATCTCTACTTCGGAATATTTAAAAATTCGATTTATTTCATCTTATTGTTCTAGCCATTTTTAAATTCTCTATATTAACTTCACTTGCCCGTGGCTGGCTGGCTGGCTGGCTGGCCAAATCTTGTGATCAATTTTTAACCCACTTCCTACAGCCCGATTTTATTGAAATTTTGCACACATGTATATCTCCCAAGACAACACTTTCTATTAAAATTTGAGGGGTCATACAAATATTTCACAAAATTTACCCGATTTTCTTTAAATTTTGTACACATGTGTGTCTTCGATGGAAAACACTTTTTGTAAAAATTTGGAGTGATCGGCCCCTTGGGGACCCCAATATACAAAAATTAAATATCAGATCACGGCAAAGTCTGAGCTCTGTGCTTTGTGAGCAGCGCTGTTTCCTGCCGCTGCGTCATTTGTGAATGATTTTGCCACAAAACGAGCACGCAGTGTGTGTGTGTGTGTGTGTGTGTGTATCCCCGATTAGAGAATTTACAAGAAAAATTTTAATTTTTATGGGTTGTTTTTATTTATTGAAATAAAACCATTTCTGCTATAGTTGTCAATTATTTCTTCAGCATCACGAAAAGAAAAAGAGGGGTGGTAGTTGCAGTCGCCGCGAACTTAGCGTGTGCAGGCTTCGATGGTTGGGATCAACTTTTAGGTCCATCTACCTTTCAAAGTATTGTTCCAACGAGCTTGCAATTTTTCTAGCATGACCATGTATTCGGTTGGCGTCTAGCTGGGTCGTGCGTAACAGCTATAAAAGTTTTTCCCATTTATTGCTATTTATATTTATAGCGCTCGACCTGCCCATCATTATCTTGGAAGCACGCCCTGCAAAAATCCATATTGTTGCCCTTTTTGTGTTGTTCCAAATCCAGACGCTGTTGTCGAGGGATTTCTACGGATCACTGATCTGCTCTCTCTTCTTTAGCTGTTTGTGACAGAATATCCTGTGCTATCTCACAGTGATTCAGATTTATCATTATATTCTTCATACTTTTCTGCTCGTGATTGCTTTACTAAAGACTGGACACTTGCTGCTGCTCGCTACCTGATTCGCATCTTGAGTAGTCCTTTCTACAGAATATCCAGGAAGGCCCCTTGGCACAATTCTTTGCTATGTGGCATTCTAGCCAACATCACCTAAAAAGCTTGGAGCGATCTTCTCCGTTTTTGCACTGCTTGGCAAAGTGTCCCAATTCCAGGAAGACTGATGGTAGCCGTTTGGAGTCCAACATATGCTTTCCGCAACAATATAAAATCTGCCGGTAAGACTCCTTCGACTCCGGTTGGGCTTTGATTGATGCACAAATTTCCTCATCGATTTTATTGCCGTCGATGCTAGTTCGAGGATTCTTACGTTGCCTGTTCGCCTTAAGCCTTATTAATTACGCTTTTTAATTCAGCTCTCTTGTCACCTATCTCCTCCAGTTGAAAGAAAAGATCTCCTGTCTGTGTCCTCTGCCTTCTCGTTGCGCATATGATATTTCGCCCTTCGCTTCTATGATAATTGCCTTTTTTACTTTTTTAAATTCTCTATATTAACTTCACTTGCCCGTGGGTCGTCGGTCGTCGGTCGGTCGTCTGTCGTGGATTCTTGCGATCAATTTTTAACCCACTTCCCATGGCCCGATTTGCACACATGTGTATTTCCGGAGACAACACTTTCTATTAAATTTTGAGGCCCCTCGGGCTGCGGGGTCGGGGGGCTCCCAAACAAAAATTTTAAAAAATTTACCCGATTTTCTTCAAATTTTACACACATGTGTATACCCAATAAACAATACTTTTTCGAAAATTTGGTAGTGATCGGGTCCCGGGTTCGGCCGCAAGGCCCTTATACATTTTTTAAATATCTGTACTGGCATCAGATATTCGTCGCCCTTTATGGACTGTGTGCGGTGTGTGCTGCGCAGTCGGCTGCGCTGCATGGTTTTGGTGGTGGTGGAGAGAGAGAGAGAAATCTTAGCGCACGCACAAATGAACCCAGCAAATGAAACGAGACATACATGTTTTATGCTTACTTCAACTTACATTTTTATTTACTGAATTGTATTTTTATTGATGTCGTTTTTTTTGTTGTCGATATCAACTTACGGATAGAACAACAAGTTTTCACAATATTCTGTCATTTGGCGTTTTCATAAATTAGTTCAGAGCAGTCAAAGAGTTCTCAAGATAAATGTTCGTGTTTCTTATTTGCTCAGAGTATGAGCGTGCTCTAAGTGCTCAGAATAAAATGATCTGAGCTTTTTCAATTTTAACATCTGATGTCAAATGTTTGTTTCGATGATTTTCTTCTACAATAAAAAAAAATGGCCCAGGATCGAGGGGCTCCCATATCAATTTCTGCGATTAGAGAATTTAGATGAAAAATTTTAATTTTTATGGGTTGTTTTTTTTTAAGTTTATTTGTGATCAATTTTTAACCCACTTCCTAAAGCCCGATTTTATTCAAACTTTGCACACATGTGTATTTCCCATGACAACACTTACTATTAAAATTTCGGTCCCTCGGCTCTTGGGGTCGGAGGAGCTCCCATACAAATTTTTTTACAAATTTTTACGCTAACTGCCGTATTTATTGCATTCGGCATTTTGATTTCTTTAGCAATCGAATAACGGATTGTGAGTGTTTGTTTCTTTTGGTGATTTGACTCATTTTGTCGTGCAGGTATAACACTGTTTTGTGAGTTTGTTTTTGTTGTTATGTGTTATTTCAGAGTGGATCTCAACAACATTCGTGGATTTAGCCAGCAATTCTGGCACTGAGCGAAACTCAGGTATTTAAGAATTCTGATAATTCGTATGTATTTAAATCTGCCTGGGTATAACTTGGTGCCCTTATTTTTCCCCCGACGCGGAGTCGCGGTTTATGTCCGTAGTAACTTTGCATTCCAATTTTTACCTCAAATCAGCCAATGTTCCAATTCCAAATTTAATTTCAAATGCTCAAAGTGAAGTTATAAAAGCGTAACATACAGTACTGTTTTTTTCATATAGAAGCCCCAACTTAGACAATGTTTCAACTCATAACGAGTTTGATGCACTCTCTGATAGATTTTAAGAATTGTTACAAAATATTGTAAAACTAAAATCGTTAAAGTTAAAGTGTGGGGCGATTTCAATTTACACAATTCTGGGTGACTTCGCCTTTCTGGTCAGACAACACCCGAAGCTAGGTGTGTGGAGATATTCCTTGAGATTAATAAGCTTACTCAGCTTGTAAATGAGCCTATACGAATACCTGACATTCCATTAACACCATTGATTTGTTCCTTACCTCTCATCCTGATAAAACACCGTCAATGTATTACCGCGTATAGGCTCATCAAACCATTGTGTAGTATCAGCTAATTTCTCGTTAACAAACCTAAGAAAAAAAAACCAAAAAAAAAAACAGATGCTGTTGCTGATGCAATCACAAACATAATCCTTATTGGTATGAGAGATTTTATCCCTTTCAGGAATAAATCTGCCAAACCAAAGGATGACGGATGGTATGACCCGAACTGTAAAAAGGCTTCTAGAATTAGATAGGTATGTTTTCGTTTTTACAAAGTAAACTCTTCTGAGGAAACCCGATTGAATTTTAAACGAGCCAGAAATGATTGCAGTGCCATCTTGATCATCATCATCATCATCATCATATTTGGCTCTACAACCGAGGTCCGGTCCTGGCCTCCCGCAAAAAGTCTCTTCACCGGTCCCGATTTCGAGCCGATGTCATCCAGTTTGGCATCCCTAAACCCTGGGCGTCCTGGTCTACCCATCCTTCCAGCGTAGGCTTATCCGGTCTCGCTGTCGTGTTCCATAAATCCTACCGCAAAGGACTTTCCGAACAGGATCCTCTTCGCTCATGCGAGCTAGGTGTCCTGCCCACCGGAGCCTACCTAGCTTGATTTTCTTCACGATGTCGACATCGCGGTAACGCTCGTAGATTTCATCATTATAGAGTCCCCGGAATCGTCCTTCCCCACATACGGGGCCAACAATTCTCCATAAGACTTTTCTCTAAGCACCCAGTCTAAGTCCGAAATATAATTTTTTACTTTCCGCGTATGATGCGTGTGGCGCGTGTAATGGGTTGAAATTTTTTTTCGACTTTGAGGTCCTTTTTAACCACCTTCCAAACGACATAGAGAGCTTAAACTTTGTGTCAAAGTCCAAAATAGCATTTTTTATATTCCGCGTATGACGCATGTCGCGTGTGGCGTGTGTGATTGGTTGAAAAAAAAAATCGACTTTTTGAGGTCTTTTTTAACCACCTTCCACGACCTAGAGACCTGAAATTTTGTGATTGTCCAAGTCTAAACTAATAATAATAATAATATTTCGCGACAGACCAATGCGGTCCAAGGCCTAGCATAAGTCCAAAATAGCATTTTTATATTCCGCGTATGACACGTGCCTCGTTTTACGTGTGCCGCGTATGATGGTTTGAAATCGCGCCATTTTCTCGTTTTTTGAGGTCTTTTTAATCACCTTTCGCACGAACTAGAGAGCTGAAATTTTGTGAGCGGCTCAATGTCAGGGGCCAATTTTGATATCCCGCGTTTGACGCGTGTGAAGAGTGGAAAAAATAAAATTCTTTGAAATCGACTTCAAATACTTTGACGATTATTACCAAATAATAAAGGATTGTGTGGCGTGTTTCTAAGTATACGTAAAATTGTGTACCCGAAAAACGAAGTATTTTTACATTTACTTGTTTTGCTCTAGTGTAGCTTTTTGCCAGGGGGAGGTTTCTGAAGAGGTGTGCTTTCTTATCACGCCATTTGCTTTCTCATCATTAAAGCTGATAGTCGATAGCTCATAAAGATCTTTGATTCTATTAAAGCCCTTTATTTATTTAAGATTACTGATATATATTTTGATTTACAAAAAACACGTCTGTTCTTCAGAAAGATTATCGCGAGAAATAAAATAAAATGTAAGAATGCCAGTGGTAAGCTCGACAGCAACATGGCTGTCAGCTTAATTGGTTACCATCTTGCGCGTCACCCGTTACACATGATCTGATCTGTTCTGCTCTTCTTATTTATGGAAATCAGATTTCTGGTTTTGATTCCTTTGCTACCTTTCTTGTTGGCGGTGACTCGCGCCTTTGTGATGTTCGAGCCACTGGTGACCCCGCCATCTTTAAACTCCCTTTTAATGAGTTTGCTCCATCTTTTCCAACTACAACTTCCTTTCCTCCAAAATTTAAATAATTCATGTTGTTTGGGTCCCGTTATCAATGCTCGGGTGTGTAGTCACCATGGTTATCCATGCAAGCAGTAGACCATGCGAGGGTTGACTCGAGCCTTATGAAGATTTGTGTTCAGAGCCAGATCAGTGGTTAACATTAGCCTGAAAGCCATTTTAAGAGTATTTGACTCTCGTCTACTCAGGTAACAGAAAACTACAAACATAAGCCCAAAAGATGACAAATCAAAAATTGCTTTCAGTATGACATAATTAAGTCTTTATAGACTACACCTGAATGCCTGGCTAGGGCCCCTTACATGGTTACTATCATCCGGTGCGTGTGAACCAATGTTTGTTGCTTTACCTTTTTTTTTATTTTATATTTATTTATATAAAAATGAAAATCTATGTGTAAGTCCTCCTATTGTTTTTTGACTGTTGATCCAGTTAGATTCGGTTGAGGTGTTTTATACCAAGTTAAGAAGCGCTCTAATATGCGAAGCGCTATGGTGGTTGGTCTGTTTGGCGAACGTTAATTAGCCGTATATGATGCAAAACTGTCAGCAAAAGCGACCCCCGGAGCAACAATAAAATTAGATGGATTATGTACCAACACCGTCACAATTGTTTTTAGTCTGCTGAGCAGAGATCTAAAATTCCACGACAGACAGACAAACGAACATACAAACAAATCCACGGCCACGCGAAATTAATATAGAGAATTTAAAAATGAAGCAGGACGTGGTTTTCCTCACATTCAAGAAGGAATTTTTGACGTCACTGATTTCACATGAAAAATTCATTCGAAAATAAAATTAATATTTATTATTAAATGTAAACTAAGCTAATATTTCGGTCTTGGGGACCATTATCAAGGCAATTTGTCTTTTCTCGAGACCTTCAACAACAACATTTAAAATGGTATTTTTTTTCGACTATTTATTCAATTCTTTGGAGTTCGCGAAATACCTTGGAAAATTGAGACTTAAATTATAACTCTCTTTTTGTAGTTCAACCTTCGACAATTGCGTGACATGCGGTTTGTTTTATATCTTTGATTTTGATTGCTGTCTTGACAATTCACTTGACTATTTATTTCCTTGTGTGATATTTATTGTATTCCCGTTTATTAAATATAGTATACATAAAATAAATAGACAGAGTTACGAAAAAGCATTCAATTACTTCAGTTCCAAAAACCTGAACGATTTAAAATAATCCAATTCCAAAGTTTCAGACAATTTGGACGTGGAGACAATTTATATACAAAAGTGTATATGTGGAAAAGTAACGTATTGTATTGAAAGGATATTTCAGATTCATTATTCTATAAACAATGGGAAATGAACCGTATATTAAAGATTATTGTTTGGTTTTGTATTATTATACAGTCGGTGCAATGATAAGCATAGTTAATTTAGTAAGAAGTGAATGGCGAACCATTTGTTATATAAAGAAAAAAAGATTTACGGTTAAAATGAATATTCTAAATAAATACGTATCAACAACCATTCCTCTTTTTTTATAACATACTAGTATTGTGTTTTTTTTTTCTATCACAACAGGACTGTATGTTAAGAAAGCGAGCAAGGCAGATCGCCGATTTTCGGTATCATAACAGCAGTGTCTCAACTTATACAATGTTAATAGAACAAACAGAGCAGAACACCGACAGAAGACGAAATGCTGCCGCCTTTTTTAGAGCATTAGAATGCCTACAGTTTGGCTTTCTGTGCAGAAGGGTTTGCACAGAATGATTTCTACTCATGCTGTAGGCTTAATAGTATGTTTTGAGATTTTGTAATTTATAAATTATTAAAGAAAAGCCGAAAGGAAGCAAGCAGAGAACAAACACAGAACCATTTTTCGTCATTAAATTCTTTTTTCTTGGTTTTCTAATTCTATGTGATATGCTCGAAGAGTTATTACTCCGTAATATAATAAATAAATGACATAAAGGGGAGAGAAAATGTAATGTAATGGGCTGCAAGTTGCAACTGCAACTGAAGAAGATAAAAAAAAGTCTAAGAAAAACAGCAGTCAGATTCGTCTTCCTCATCAGAACTTGATGACATTTCGTTTCACTCGGATTCCTCAACTGATTTTTTATCTACAGTTTAAACACGTGATACTGACGGTGAGGCAGAGTGCGGTTATTGTTTGGGCTTGTTTACTGATGATAAATGCGTCGAAGAATGGATACAATGCATGCCCTACCGGAAATGGTATCACTTAGATACCAGATTCTGGCGCAGAATCTAATAATTTTATTTGTGATTTCTGCACATCAAATTAAATTCCCAATTATATTATGGGTTTTTCCATACTAAATTCTAAATTTTAATAGAAAGTATTGTCACCGGAAATACACATGAGTACAATTTCAGGAAAGGAATTGTTCTAGAAATTCCAGACCATAATGATCATATTCCAGAATTTCCATAGGAAGAAGTCAGTCGCATCCTAGTCCTGCATTCCGAATTTCATGCGAATCGCTTGAGAACTTGCTTTGTTCCAGAAATTCCAGACTATAATGATCATATTCAAGAATTTCCATAGGGAGAAGTCTTGCAGTCGCATCTTAGTCTTATATTCCGAATTTCATGCGAATCGTTTGAGAAATTGTTTTGTTCCAGAAATTACAGACCATAATGATCATATTCCAGAATTTCCATACGAACAAGTGTTATAGTCGCATCTAAGTCCTACATTCCGAATTACATGCGAATCGCTTGAGATATTGCTTTGTTCCAGAAATTCCAGACCATATTGATCATATTCCAGAATTTCCCTAGTAGCAATTCTTATTGTCGCATCTTAGTCCTACATACCGAATTTCATACTAATCGCTTGAGAAATTGCTTTGTCCACAAACTTCCAGACCCTATTGGCCAGATCCCAGAACTTTCCTAGCAGCAATTCTTATAGTCGCATCTTAATCCTACATACCAAATTTTATACAAATCGCTTGAGAAATGGCGTAGTTTTCAAAATATTGACATTTAACAGTGTCTCACTTAACAGTGTGAGCAAACCGTGTATTAACAGTGTGAGCAAGCAGTGTATTAGCAGTGTGAGCATTAACATTTTACTTTTTGAACATGCACCCTCTTGTAGTGAGACGTTGTCACGTCACAATATGTCCTTCGGATGAATATTGGAACTTTAGAAAATGGAAAGCCGTATTCTCACCAAAATGAGTTTTAGAACAAGGTGGAGAAATAATTATATTTTTATTTTGAAGTCAACGGGTAGAGCTAGAGACATCTGCCATATAAACTGATCCCAAAGCAACCCTCTGATAAAAAAAAAATTAACAGCCTGGTGTAGTTGTGGTTGTTACCGACTCGATACTTTTTTGATGTCTGTTGTACCGTGGTTGTTTGTAAATGATACCTTCCATACAAATTGACCAAAAAATTCGCATTTTTAACTCCTCTTCTTTTTTTTCTTGTTATATTGAATGGAACTTTTGGAATCTAAGGCCTAAATTTATAGTCTGAACTGTAGTTAAAAGCATTGCTTTTATTGATAATTTTTTTTACTACAAACGTTGTAACATCGTTCTATTCTATTACTGTACCTACCATCTAGCATGAGTTATATATAGTCGTAGCATTGGCTATCAATTCGGGCCTGAACAACATTTTTTGAATTGACAATTCTCCGCAGGAATTCGCGAATTTCAGAAATTTGATACATAAAACATTGCATTGTTGTTGTAGATGGTCAAAATGGGCTGTTAAACTGCGTAGCCATTTGGTAATTGGAGAAAAAAACATTATACAAATTCAACAACATTCATTTGAACAGAGATAAACAAATTGGTATAATTAAGAGTTTAAATTATGATTAGTGCAGTAATAACACCTACCAGATTTTTTACCAAACATATGATTAAATTCATATATAAAATATGTAGTTTTGAAAAGGTAATATGATGATCATTAGAGATAAAATGGGTAATTTTATTAAAACTTTGTTATTATTTGGATTTTTTACCAACCATATAATAAAATTTTTAGTTAAAATATGTAGTTTTGAATAGGTAATATGATAATGATTAGAGGTAAAATGGAATGGAAAATGGTTTTATTAATGCATTGTTATTTTGATTCGTCGTTTAGAAGCTCGCCACGTCATCTTCTCTACTTAATCCAGCATTAGCAAGTATCTCAATACCATCGAATTTATCACAAATCTTGGCAAGCATTAAGAACAAGCCAGAGCCGCCCCCAGCCCCTTCACCTCCCCCACTATCAACCCAAATACCACCTCTTCCACTATCAACCCAAATGCCACCTCCTCCACTTATTGGTTCATTAATACAGCAAATCTACAGAACTAATGCAGAAGTTGACAAAAAGTACAACCCACTGGAGGGAATTACGACATCTCAAATATTTAGCAGTAAGTCTGATTATGAAAATAATTTTTTTTCTTTTTAAAACAATAAAAATTTAAATTTTAGCAAAGCGGCAGGAACAATCTTCGAGCCGTCTAGCACAACTTAGTGAAGCTGAGCTTCTCAGTTTAGTTCCAGATGATATTATTTTGGACAATTGCGGAGATGATATAAGTCAGTCATTTGAAACAAGGGGTAATGAACCGTCCGAAAAAAAACCGCGATGGTCCGAACCTCCTCCGCCTGGGATTGAATAAGCTTCAAATACATAACATAAACAGTGTTGCATAAATTTGTTTTATAATGCAAACATTAATTGAAGAACGAAGATCGTACTATCGCTGTAAATTTCCCTTCTTGATTAGTTTAATGAACTTGCATATTTTTACGGTTTTATAGGATATCTTATGTGCCCAAGGCGTGTTACTGTTCAGTTATTATTAGTTTTATTTTATTTAATTTGTTGTATTTTACTATGTTATACAATATTCTAAATATAAAAAATAATTGCTGTAGTTTTATTTTATTTAATAAAAGAAGACCTAAGAAGGCAGAATAGGGGGAATAACACAGAATGCTCTAGAATTGCTGTTGGCGTAACTATCTCTGACTGGTGGGAGTGCGATCAAACCTCCACGTGGTGGCCGCTGGTAATTTTCCTCCAATGCAGGAAAAGCTGAATGATCGGGCTAGTCCCTTCAAAGTTAGGTTTGCGCGAGGCCAATAACCTCGCCTGTAAAAAAACATATTACGGAACCCAAAATCAGCCTCGGATACACTGAGGAACGACGACGACCACGGCAACGAAAACGGCTAAACGATTTAAGAATTTTCTCATGGAACGTACGCTCACTGTATAGAGCTCAAGCTGTAAGGGATCGCACCAGCGACCACATAAATAACATGCCTAAAAGCATAGAACGTTTTTGACCCTACATCGACTCTAGTGCCTCTCAAAAGAATACACAAATTAGTACAACGTAATAATTAATAGCACACTTGGTGAATGAAAACAAAAGTAAACAAAAATAACCCATACGTATTCTTTAATGACACACTCGGTGCATGGGAACAAAAAAATATAAAACATCTCCAATAGCATAATTTATGACCGGCGGTCGTTCGCCTATGAAAATAAATATGCAATCTAAGCATCAGATCATCAGAGCTGGCCGCTTAGAACGTTAATTACCCTTTCCATGCATTGCGCTGAGTAAGCGGCGCATGGAAATGGTAATGAAATAATAAGGTCGTTCGCTTGTGGAAACAAATATGTCAACGCAGCAGCATAGGCGAACGAACACAAAAACACGACGCGGTCGGTCATATATTACATACGTATATACATACACTATGCTGATAAAGCGATATTATGTAAAATATGAATATCGATGAGTAGGCAGGCATTCCAGAGTCGATGCATGGTCGAAAATCGATCAATTATTTTTTTTATAAAAGAAGGGAAAATTCACTGAATAAAATCATCTTCACACCTAACGTTCGTCATCGAGTTTTGATTTATTAAAGCATCATACCAATTCGGTATTCGGACTCCCTAGAGAGCGCCGGCTTTTGGGTTTACGTTGAAACGGCAATACGCCAAACGAGTCATATATCAAGCTTGGTATCTAAATCCTTCAAAAAATTAACAGCAAAGTTGTTCCAACAAATTAGGACAACTTTACAGAGCTGTACAGCTGCTGGCCGATAGCCTGTCTAAATATAAGTCTGACATAACAGCAATCCAGGAGATGCGGTGGACAGGGAATGGTGTCTTACAAAAATCAGAACTGACATATATTACAACTGTCATGCAAGACATCATGTGCTCGAGGTGGGGTTTCTAGTCAGCAAAAGAATGAAATCCAACGTTATCGGCTTTAAAGCAATAAATGAACGGGAACTCCATGCCTGCCCTCAGTATGATGTAAAAATCATTCTGGGGGATATGAATGCTAAAATAGGTAGGGAGCCAGTATTCAGGCAGTACATTGGCACCCATAGCTTACACGAGAACGACAATGGACAACGAATCATAGAGATGGCAGCAAGCAATAATTTGGTCGTTGCGAGTAGAAGGTTTGCGCGTAAAAATATCCACAAAGCCACCTGGGTATCTCCCGATGGAGACACTCCCAACCAGATAGACCACGTGTTGATAGATCGCCGCCTCAACCCGAACCTGATGACGGTACGAACGCACCGAGGTGCCAACGTCGACTCGGACCACTATCTTGTTGGTATGGTGCTCCGAGCGCGGATTGCATCATAACGGAAGACTGCATCCGCGAATCAGATTTGAGTCAACACGGATGCCCTTCGCAATGAAGAGACCAGAAACAACTACGGTCAAGCGAAAGGACTCGCCCTAAATGCAGGGAGGGTAAGTCCTGGGGCTGAGATGTCGGGCGTAAAAGAGAAATGGACACGCCTTAAGAATACTGTCATTAGTACTGCTGACTCCATCTTAGGCAGTAGTCGTAGAGATCGAAACGACTGGTTCGATGACGAATGTAAGCTAGCGACTGAACGTAAAAATGTTGCATACCGAGCAATGCAACAATCTCATAGAACGCGGGCACGCGAAGATGAATATAAAGAGCTCAGAAGATATGAAAAAACAGTTCACCGGCGAAAGAAAGCAGCCTGGGAGAAGAATCTCGTCCGTGAACTGGAACAGTACAGAGAGCAAGGACCGCACCAGGCGCGGAAGTTCTACCAAAGGGTCCGCGCTATGACGCAATATACACCGCGTTGCACATACTGCAAGGACAAAGAGGGTAATCTGATCGCCGATCTTAAAGGCATCTTAGAGCGATGGGAAGAGCACTTTCAGGAGTTGCTAAATGGCCAGCTAACTGAGGAATTGGAGGCTTCACCAACGACCGAAGATCATACTATGCTGCCGCCACCAAGCATAGTCCAAGTTAGCAGAGCGATAAATCGGCTCAAAAATAATAAGGCCCCGGGATCTGATGGGATCCCAGCGGAACTGATAAAAATAGGAGGCCCCACATTACACCAAGCAATTCATGAAATAATAGTGCAAGTATGGGAAGAAGAAGTTATGCCAGAAGACTGGCGAAGAGGCATCCTGTGCCCCATACATAAGAAGGGAGATATCACAAAATGCAGCAATTATCGTGGTATAACGTTGTTGAGTACCGCGTATAAGATTTTCTTTTCTATCCTTCAAGACAGGATAGCCCCATACGCTAAAGTCATCATTGGTCCATACCAGTGTGGCTTCATCCCAGTCAAATCAACAACTGATCAGATTTACACCCTAAGGCAGGTGATGGAAAAATGTCTAGAGTTTCAAAACTCACTAAACCATCTTTTTATAGTCTTTAAAACCGCCTATGATAGCATAGCCAGAGTAGAACTTTATAAAGCCATGAGAGAATTCGGCATCCCAAATAAACTGACACGACTATGTAGGTTGACCAATGTTATAAGCCAAGTAAAAATATCCGGATCACTATCAAGCCCATACAATTTGAAGTAGTGCTTTCCTTTAACTATCTCGGGTCAACTATAGCAGCCGATAACAGCATGGAACCAGAAATACGCGCACGGTTCCTTAAAGCCAACAAAGCCTACTATAGTCTGTCAAGACTCTTCAAATCCAGAAACTTAACCATAACATCAAAGCTGCTGATATATAAGACAATGGTCGTATCAGTACTTACATATGGATCCGAGACTTGGGTGCTTTTTGCTAAAGCATTCTGACCTCTTAGCCGCTTCGAGAGAAAAGTCTTACGGAGAATGGTTGGCCCCGTATGTGAGGAAGGGCGATTCGGGAGTCTCTATAATGATGAGATCTACGAGCGTTACCGCGATGTCGACATCGTGAAGAAAATTAAGCTCGCATGAGCGAAGAGGATCCTGCTCGGAAATTTCTTTGCGGTAGGATTTATGGAACACGACAGCGAGGCCGGCCAAGCCTACGCTGGAAGGATTGTGTAGACCAGGACACCCAGAGTTTAGAGATGCCAAACTGGATGACATCGGCTCGAAATCGGGACCGGTGGAGAGACTTTTTGCGGGAGGCCAGGACCGGACCCGGTTGTAGAGCCTAATATGATGAATCTTTAAAAAATGTAAATATTATATAAAAAAAACTATAACAAGTAAAGGGTTAACTTCTGTAGTTCTAAAAACGTTATCCCTGTTTTCTGGTTTCGTTGGAGGATTTGTAACGCTTAAGTAGTGTCGGATTTAGCTTAGCTTGTGATGCAATTTTAATATCTTTGTAAAGAGTGAGTTGAGAAACGAAATGAATTTGTGCATTCGATATTATTGAAGGAACTGGAAATAACATCTTCCCGATTTTAATAGCTTTTTTGGAATTAATAAAACCAATTATCTGGAATTATTGAATAAATTGAATACAAGTATCAGCAAAACAGAACCGTATTGATATATCCTATTTCTCATGATGGTGGT
This sequence comes from Nephrocerus scutellatus, assembly GCA_947095585.1. NCBI lineage: Eukaryota > Metazoa > Arthropoda > Insecta > Diptera > Pipunculidae > Nephrocerus > Nephrocerus scutellatus. The sequence goes on from OX352761.1 coordinate 40,678,859, forward strand.
TGTCCTTGCTACTGCTTTTTCTGGCAAGCGGAGAAACTTTTGAGGATCTTAAATTTTTAACACCATTTTTAACCACAAACTAGTTTATGCGTGCATGCATGTATGTGTAGTGATTGAATCCTATAAGATAAATAGTTTTTACGTTTAAACTAAGTCATTTGCTGTATTGCTTTGGCTAATCCAGCTTGGCTTACAACAACAATCGCATAAGCATAAAGCCGAAAATAAATCCAAAAAGTTTTTAGGATTTAAAACTAAAGCCATTTTATAGTTATAGCGCTCACCGTAAGGCGCTTATAAAGCGACATGAAGCCGAAGTAAATAAAAATGTTCAGGATTAAGGAAACTAAAGCCATTTTATAGTACTGGTGCTCACCGTAAGGCGGTAAAGCCAAAAGCTGTTGCTTTGTAAAGCCAAGCCGGCTTTGCCAAAGTAACGCAGCAATTGTTTACGTAGTTTTAATAAAAACAACTGTGTGGGATGATATTCGCAACATGACAGAGGTGCGTGAATTTTAATCTTCTGGGTGCAACGGTTGCGTCGTGCAGCGAATTTCAGCGAGACTTTCAGACCGTTTTCGCCATTATATAAAAGTTGACCAGTTCGAATAACCAAAAAGAAAAACGCAGTCGAAAAGTTAGTTTCTAATTAATGTTTAATTAATGTTTAACGTATGCCAAATAATGTTTAATTAATGTTAACGAGTGTTTAATTAATGTTTAATCAACTTTAAATCAGTGAAATAAAAAATGAATTTTTTTGCGCTAAGTCGCTTTGACGAAACACGCGTCTTTTAATTATGAGGCTTACGTAGCTAAGCCGCCACATAAATGGTGACCACCCGACGTGATCGTCAATTAGTGCGATAACGTAATAGAAAATCATCGAACGACAACGCCATCAAACAGGAGATTGATTGGAAACTTTTTTGTGCGATAACGTAATCGAAAATCATCGAACGACAACGTTAACAAACAGGAGATTGATTGGAATATTTTTGTGCGATAACTGCGATTACGTAATCGAAAATCATCGAACGACAACGCCATAAAACAGGAGATTGATTGGAACCTTTTTTGTGCGATAACGTAATTGAAAATCATCGAACGACAACGTTATCAAACAGGAGATTGATTGAAATATTTTTGTGCGATAACTGCGATAACGTCATCGAAAATCATCGAACGACAACGCTGTCAAACAGGAGATTTATTGGAATATTTTTGTGCGATAACTGCGCTAACGTCATCGAAAATCATCGAACGACAACGCTGTCAAACAGGAGATTGATTGCAATATTTTTGTGCGATAACTGCGACAACGTAATTGAAAATCATCGAACGACAACGCCATCAAACAGGAGATTGAGTGGAATATTTTCGTACGACGACGTATTTTTCTATATTAAATTCGATTTCTTGTATGTATTTTTGATTTTTTTCATATATTACCGATTGTTTTGTAATTTTTGATTTTTTATGATATAAACCAATTTCTTATATATTCCTAATTTGTTTCCTAATGATTATCATTATTTTAAAAGCATATTTTTGTATTTTTCATTTTTTTTTTTCATATATATTATCGATTGTTTCGTAATTTTTTGTATGATATAAATCAATTTCTTATATATTCCTAATTTGTTTCCTAATGAACTATCCATACTATTATCGATAGTAATAACTTTAAATTCATGTTTTATTACTTGAATTTTATATTTTTAAAGTATGTAAAAATAATCACTACTACTTTTTGCGGACTGTACAACCATCGTTGGGCAATCGGTCATATTCATTCAAACGGTATATATATATACGCATGTATTCTGTCGGTAATTACCAAAACCTTCTCTATAGAAAGCCCAACTGTTCCGATCGTACACAGATCCATGCTTAGATTAAGACCAAACGTATTTGTATTAGTAATCAATTAAAGAGCAATTAAAGATCAAAATCCATATAAAATGTTTCTGTTTCCCACTACCACATCTTACGTTTCTCGCTCTTTGCGACTACTTATTTTTTGTACACTGTATTCACATCCCACAAACACACATGCGTTTGGTGTTGCGTTACAGCATTAGTATGCGTAGAGTTGGGCTTTCTATAGAGAAGGTTTTGGTAATTACTATATATCTCGAAGTTGGTTTTTTTGGTAGTGTATGTCGTGTTTGGGTTCGTGCGAAATTGCGCTGTTCGGGATGACTGAAGTGGATCAACAAAGTGGTGTCAGCAGCATTCCACCTGGAATAGCACGCGTTTCGGTAAAAATTCCACCATTTTGGAAGTTTGACCCTAAGCTTTGGTTTTGCCAAGTTGAGGCGCAGTTCATTACGAATGGCATAACAAAGGACGAGACGAAATTTTATACGGCAGTCTTTTCAATAGAGAGTAGTATACTCTGTCATGTGAATGACATAATTTTGAACCCCCCTGCTACGGAGAAATACGAAACGTTAAAGAAACGTTTAATGGACCACTTTTGCGTGTCTGAAGAAACTCGATTGAAAAAGTTACTTCACGACAGATATTTAGGTGACAAACGTCCATCGCATTTTTTGGCGAAATGAGATCCCTCGCCGGCCCTAGCGTGGGAAACGAGTTGCTGAAATCTTTGTGGTTACAAAGATTGCCGGCACATATGCAAACCATACTAGCTGTCAGCGACGACAACCTTGACAAGCTGGATACGATGGCGGACAAAATCGGCGAGGTCTCATGGAATGTAGTAGAGAGCGTACATAGTCCTTCGGCGGTTGAGGTGAAAGAACCTCTTAAATTGGTAATGAAATGAATTAATGCACTGACAAAAAAAATTGATGCAATTCAGGTAGATCGATCTCGCTCGAAAAGTAGGCAAGGACCAAGGTCGAACAGTCGTTACCGATCTTCATCAGGGACAAGTCAAATTAGGGGTATTTGTTGGCATCATCGGGTATTTAAGGAAAAGGCTACGAAATTTCGCGAGCCGTGTAATTTTTCCACCCAGCCAAAAAATTGTTAGATCGATCACTGCTGGCGACAAGTGATCTAGACTTAACATATAGTCGCCTCATAATTTATGATAATCGCAACACCTTATTTTGAATTATTATCATCATACAAGGAAATAACGCGTCCTATGTTGGAATTTGGTTCGGCTGGTCACAAGGTCACTCATCATATCGAGACAAAAGGACCTCCAGTTTTTTTTAAGGCTCGTCGATTGACGCCTGACAAACTGGAAATCGCGAAGCGAGAATTTGACCAAATGATGAAGAAGGGCATTTGCCGACCGTAGAAAAGTCCGTGGGCAAGTCCTCTTCACCTCGTTAAAAAAGATAATTGTGAATGGCGCCCATGCGGCGACTACCGCCGGTTAAACGCTAACACGGTCCCTGATCGCTATCCGATTCCGCATATTCAGGATTTAGTACAAAGCCTTTATGGTAAAAAGTTTTTTTCTACCATCGACCTGGTAAAGGCATACCATCAGATCCCAATTGAAAAAAACGATATCGAGAAGACTGCGATAATAACCCCATTTGGGTTATTTGAATTCCCAAGAATGACGTTTGGTTTGTGCAATACTGGACAAACTTTTCAAAGATTTATTCACGCAGTTCTCGACGGTTTGGATTTTGTCCATGCATATATTGACGATCTGTTGGTGGCCTCGAAAAACGAAACCCAACATCTTCAACATCTGAGACTCGTCTTCGATAGGCTCAAAAAGTTCGGAATAGTTATAAACATGTCGAAGTGCGTATTTGGTAAGAGCGAAGTAAAATTTGTTGGCCACCTAATATCAGAAACGGGTACAAAGCCTCTCCCTGAAAAAGTGAACGCCATTTTGGAATTTTCCGAACCGTCCGGGGTTTGTGAAGGTTTTTGGCCATGTCCAATTTTTATAGACGGTTAATGCGAAACGCCGCCCAGATTCAGTCTCCACTGCTTCCTTTTATGAAAGGTAATAGGAAAAACGACAAAACGAAAATAAAGTGGACACCAGAAGCATGAAAAGCTTTTGAGGAATGTAAACAATCTCTGGGAAATGCAGCAATTTTAGCATATCCATCGGTGGATGGAACCATAGCTCTAATGGTCGATGCATCAGATTTTGCAATGGGCGCGGTAGTTCAGCAGCGTGAGGGCATCGAGTTGCAACCTTTGAGTTTTTTCTCACGAAAGCTTTCTGCGGCACAGACAAAGTATAGTGCTTATGACCGAGAATTGTTGGCTGTCTATTCCGCTATCAAATATTTCAAATATATGTTGGAAGGACGAAATTTTGTCATATACACCGATCATAAGCCGCTATCTTTTGCTTTTCGTCAAAGGCTTCTCCAAGACAACTCAGGCATCTCGATTACATAGGTCAGTTTTCTACGGATATTCGTCATATTTCAGGGAAAGACAACATTGTAGCAGACACTTTGTCACGCATTGAAACAATCGCAGTTCCAAATTTTCTCGACATAGACTTTCTCGGCGAAAAGCAACAGGAAGACAACGAACTAAATAACTTTTTAGAAAATTAGAAAATCAGGGGCTCCACGTTTCACTAAGGTTGACGCTCATTTCCATGCCTTCAAGCAATACACCGATATACTGCGACATCAAAAATAATCGGATTCGACCGTATGTTCCTCAAGAGCTACGAAAACCAATTTTTGATCATTTCCACAAGATGGCTCATCCGGGTGTTAAAGCATCAATAGAAATCGTTCGTTCAAGGGTTGAATATCTCCCAACGATCCTTTTGGAAATGCGAGCAGCTTTGAAACCTGATTTGGGAGCAACTACCTCTGAATTGGTGTATGGCAGTACGATACGATTACCGGGAGAATTCCTTAATGCAACGTCTGATTCAACAAGCGATTCCGATTTTGTGGTGCAATTGAAAGATATTATGAATAGGTTGCGACCAAAACAAACGTCCAACCACGACAAACCTACAATTTTCATACACAAAAATCTTAATAGTTGTACACATGTCTTTGTTAGGACCGATGCTGTGAGGTCCCCACTTCAAACTCCGTACGAAGGACCATATTTAGTCCTGGATCGTAATGAGAAAGTTTTTAAAGTACGTTTAAACAACAGAGAAGCTAATATCTCAATAGGTAGGCTTAAACCAGCGTATTTGTTAGAAGACGCCGAGCCATGCTCAAATTACCGTCCACAGATAATTCCGGAGCCGAACGTCGAAGTCGAGCCAAAGACAACAAAATCGGGTAGGAAAGTTCACTTTCCGGAACACCTCCGGCAGTACGTCCCTTAGGCACAATTTTCGTTAACCACTAGAGCGGGAGAACTGTGGGGGATAATATTCGCAACATGACAGACGTGCGTGAATATTAATCTTCTGGGTGCAACGGTTGCGTCATGCAGCAAATTTAATTTGCTATTCTCGTGCTACGGATGGATAGTGCACCTTTGTTGTTCGATTCGGTAGTCTCGGCACGCGCCGAGGCGGTGTTCGAACGCACACACACACACATACCACCCGACAAGAATAAAGGAGAACCATTTTTAAATAAGAGTTCTGTTCAGTTCCAGCCAGCAAGCCATTCAGACCATCTCGCCATTATATAAAAGTTGACCAGTTCGAATAAACAAAAAGAAAAACGCAGTCGAAAAGTTAGTTCCTAATTAATGTTTAATTAATGTTTAACGTATGCTTATTAATGTTTAATTAATGTTAACGAATGTTTAATTAATGTTAACGAGTGTTTAATTAATGTTAAATCAACTTTAAATCAGTGAAATAAAATACGATTTTTTTGCTTCGCTTTGACGAAACACGCGTCTTTTAATTATGAGGCCTACGTAGCTAAGCCGCCACACAACTTTTCGAATAAAAAATTTTCCATATAGCCTTATACAATGAAAGTCAAAATTTGAATGGTTTTAAAATCGTGAACATTTATTGCCACAAGAAAAAATATGGGGGCGCCTGGAAGATAATTGATACACATTTGAAGATGCTGCTTCAACAACAGTCCACATTTAATCTATATTAATATGACAAACGGTGATGATGACGCGATTATAGACACTCATGTCCTTAACCTCTCGCATCACCACTCCTATCTTATGCGTCCACGTCGCGTGACTGGAAACTCTGCCAAATCAAGTGAACGATTCGGTACCCAATCCGATTTGTATTAGCTTGGTTCGGGGCTAAGTAAGAAGGTGGACTTGCCTTGGTCAGCGGCGCTTCATGTCGACCTAGGTTGCGGTTGGCCAATCACCACTCAACTGAAATAATTGATTCTTGAAACTAATACAAGCCTCGGGTACGTATCGAATTTATCAACAATGGCCCACGGAAAAGGACACTTTTTGGAACTTGGAACATTCGCACGCTCGTCAAGACAACAACGCTTGCACAATTAACAAAAGAACTTCGTAAATACCATCTAGAGATTCTGGGTTTAGTGAGGTGAGATGGCCTGGAGTAGGGGAAAAACGAACATCTACCGGCGAGTTTCTAATATTTTCGGGTAAGCCTGCAGGAGAACACCATGCCAATGGAGTGGGATTTCTACTCTCTAAAGCCTCGAGAAGATCGTTACAGGACTGGCGAGAAATATCCAATAGAATTATTATTGCAAGATTTAAATCTGCTGATCGACAGGCCGTGTTTGTTCAAGTTTACGCACCAACGGAACAAGCCACCTCTGAAGAAAAAGACACGTTTTACTTGCGTCTAAATAATTCATTAGATCAACTACGGAAGATTGACATCGTTATTTTGATGGGTGACTTTAACGCAAAGGTAGACAGCGACAATAGTGATGATGACGCGATTATAGACACTCATGTCCTTAGCCTCTCGCATCACCACTCCTATCTTATGCGTCCACGTCGCGTGACTGGAAACTCTGCCAAATCAAGTGAACGATTCGGTACCCAATCCGATTTGTATTAGCTTGGTTCGGGGCTAAGTAAGAAGGTGGACTTGCCTTGGTCGGCGGCGCTTCATGTCGACCTAGGTTGCGGTTGGCCAATCACCACTCAACTGAAATAATTGATTCTTGAAACTAATACAAGCCTCGGGTACGTATCGAATTTATCAACAATGGCCCACGGAAAAGGACACTTTTTGGAACTTGGAACATTCGCACGCTCGTCAAGACAACAACGCTTGCACAATTAACAAAAGAGCTTCGTAAATACCATCTAGAGATTCTGGGTTTAGTGAGGTGAGATGGCCTGGAGTAGGGGAAAAACGAACATCTACCGGCGAGTTTCTAATATTTTCGGGTAAGCCTGCAGGAGAACACCATGCCAATGGAGTGGGATTTCTACTCTCTAAAGCCTCGAGAAGATCGTTACAGGACTGGCGAGAAATATCCAATAGAATTATTATTGCAAGATTTAAATCTGCTGATCGACAGGCCGTGTTTGTTCAAGTTTACGCACCAACGGAACAAGCCACCTCTGAAGAAAAAGACACGTTTTACTTGCGTCTAAATAATTCATTAGATCAACTACGGAAGATTGACATCGTTATTTTGATGGGTGACTTTAACGCAAAGGTAGGCAGCGACAATAGTGATTGGGAATATGTCATGGGAAAACACGGCCTTGGATTTATTAATAACAACGGCGAAAGGTTTGCTGATCTATGTTCTGATCGCAACCTAATCATTGGAGGCACAAATTTACATGTACAACAACCAGATTGATCACATCGCTATAAGTGGTGATCATCTTTGCTGGACGTTAGAACCCGAAGAGGAGCCGACGTCTACAGCGACCACCACCTTGTGGTTGGCAGTGTGAGATTGAAGCTCGCGGTCCACTCAGCCCCACGAAGTCAAATAACGAGAAAGCCAGCTTTAGAAGCACTTACCCGATGGGCCCGCTGTATCTTACTTTTGCTGATAAATTTGGTACTTGGGACAACTTGGAATATTAAGAAATGGTTTACTCCTAAGGGAGGACTGCAAAATAGTATTAATTCTCAAGAGTATGCTTAATGGCGCAAGCTAAGCAAGCGCGGGGCTCAATCCCCAACTCTACCGACACAGCACTGAAAGACCCAGATGTGAAACAGCGTACAACAGTCTCTCTCCGAGATACAGCGCCAAACCCTAGAGTCTAAATGGGAGAAAACAGTAAATGCGTATACAGAAGCAGCCTCATCCGTTTTAGGTTTCCCAACAAGACTAGAAAAGAATGGATATCAGAGAGCACATGGAACACCATTCGTGAACGCCAATCCATCAAGGCAGAATTAAACGCGGCCTCGGGTGCCAAGCGAAGCGCATTAGCGCGGAAGTATAGGTATCTGGACCGGCAAGCTGGCCGTTAAGCTAGGAACTACAAACGAGCATGGCTAAGCGACATCTCAACACAAGCACAGCAAGCCGCTGATAGCAGACAATATAGCACAGTCTACCAACTCGCTCGTAAGCCAAGAAAGGTGATTTGAGCAATTGCGAAAACTGGAGAAGAATTACCCTGCTAAACACCATAAACAAAGTGATCTCCTCTATAATAGCTAGGCGCTTACAGAATGCGTTAGAGCCAATTCTGAGAAATGAACAAGCAGGATTTCGCCCAAACCGTTCTTGTACTGATCAAATTAACACCCTGAACAGTCAGTTGAGTATCGCTCTCCTCTGTATATGGTTTTTGTAGATTTTTAACGCGCTTTTGATAGCGTAGGCCGAAACATGATGTGGCAGATTTTGTCTAGTTATGGTGTTTCGGAAAAAATCATTAACATCATTAAGGAGGTGTACCGCGACTCAACGTGCCGCGTCATTCATAATGTTCATCTTGGCTCACCTTTCAACATCTACTCGGGAGTCAAGCAAGGTTGCACCCTCTCACCATTGCTTTTCACAATTGTCATCGACTGGGTGATGAAAATAGTAACCCGTACTCCATCGGGTTTGCCATGGAATGTTTTTCACCGCCTAGAACACCTAGACTATGCCGATGATATCTGTCTCCTATCACAATCGCTAGGTGACATGGAGCGAAAATTAAACTCACTAGAACTCCACGCTAACAAAGTGGGTTTAAAAATTAACGTCTTAAAAACAAAACTACTTCGCGTTAACGCTAGTGATCAGATAGAGGAAGTCGATAAGTCTTGTTATTTGGGCAGCTGGATGTCAAAAAATGGTGGTGCTGATTCGGATGTGTGCTCTCGTGTAAACAAGGTGCGACACTCCTATAGTATGCTAAATAATATCTGGAACTCTTCGCAAATCTCCCGGAATCTAAAGCTAATGATCTTCAGATCTAACGTTCTCTCAGTACTCTTGTATGGCTGCGAAACGTGGAAAGTCACAGAATCAATTGCGACGCGCCTCCAAGTTTTCGTCAACAAGTGCTTAAGGAGGATACTGAGAATAAGATGCCCGGACATTATGACCAATCAAGACTTGCGGAGAACACAGCAGGTAGCAATCGCGATCACCATCAGACGACGAAAATGGAGCTGGATTGGCCACACTTTGAGAAAGCCAGCGGACGACATTACGAAACTAGCGCTCGACTGGACTCCACAAGGAAGCCGTCGAGCTGGCCGTCCTAGCAAGACATGGAAAAGGACAATAGAAGAGGAAGCAAGATCCCAGGGGACCGAGTGGCGTTTCTTGAAACCTCAGGCGTTAAATCAAGTTCGTTGGCGGGCGTTTCTAGAAGCCCTATGCTCCCCCGCGGAGTAAAGGAAAGAAAGAAGAATATTATAAAGAGGTAATGTTGGTTTTTATGTAGGACGTAATCTTCGAAATTACTGAGCCGATTTCACCAATATTTAGAATGGACCTTCAGATTGAACATAGGCTATATTTTATCCCGTTTAAATAAAAGGGCCTTTCGTGGCGCCCAATTTTGTAATTAAATAACTAAAGTAGACAAACGACCTCCCAACAAGATGTTATTTTGGCGATTATCTGGTACTGCTCTGACTGACGCTTGATGAATTGCAATTAGGGCTGCTTTATAGTCTGCTGGATCTAGAGGTGTATGTGCGATGAATTAGTTGGTCTCTTCGCGGAACATACGAATATCGGATCGGACATGCCTGGGTGGTGTGTAGAGGGTGAGCAGGTCACGGTTCGGGTGATTGAGGTTCTGGCATGCCAGTAGGAATTGTTTGGCAAGAAGCTCGTTGTGCTCTTCACTTTTAGCATTTGGGTTTCTTGATGGAGATTGTCCTCATGTGACATGCGATGCAACCAGTGATGAGGCGAAGAGCAGCATTCTGACAGGATTGAAGCTTCTGCCATTTTGTATGGCAGAGGCGAGGTTTCCAGATGGGTGCCGCATAGTTAAGGACCGATCTGCCATTCGCTTAATATGTGGTACGAAGGGTTTTATTTGTCCTTACCCCATGTACTGCCCGCTAGGGATTTAAGGACTTTATTTCTGGACATGACTCGTTTATTAATGTTTCCCGAATGAGTCGAAAATGTCAGGAGATTGTCGAATGTGACTCCCAAGATTTTTGGATGTTTGATTGTAGGGATTGTCCTGCCGTGTATCGAGATGTCGAGCTGTAGGTTGACTTATTTGGTCCAGGTGGTGAAAAGTGTAGTTACAGTGCGTTGGGTGTTCTATAAACTGGCGACAGAATATTGAGGAACACTTCCTGGGGCAGTCTTGTTGTGTGCTGTTGAAAGTGATGGCTGTTAGGTCTTTACGTCTGGTGGTGTTGGAGAACTCCTTGATGGGGGACCAAAGTTTCTTTGAAGTTAGGCCTTATTATAGGTATTCTGCCGGCTGGAACAAAACGTGCAGCTGCTCTAATGACAATCCGGCGGAAGATCCTTTCACCTGAATTTGCGTTGGTGGGGGGTGGTAACTATCCCAATTGTCTGTCGACAAACCTAGTTAAACTTGGCCAGTCCGCCTTGGCATAATTGACAAACGTGCGTTTATCCGCTGACACAAAGTCATCGACTTTATCCACTGTGATGATGATCGGGATATGGTCGGAGTTTAAAGCTATGTCTGTTCTCCAGGATGTACAGGCTTATAAATAGTGGCTCACTATGCTGATGTCTGGGGAGCTGGAACAGGTGGCACAGATCCTGGTGGGTGAGTTTTCATTGATGGTACCAAAGTTTGACTCATCGATTTGCTCGGCAATATGCGTGCCGCGACGATCGTTCTCTAGATTGGAGTGCCAGCAATCATGGTGGGCGTTGAAATCCCCGACAATCAGGCGGTTACCATCTGTTAGTAGATGTTCAAGAGAAGGAAGGTAGCCGGATGTGCAGCATGTTGTTGGAGGAATATAGACATTTGTTATTTCGATTAGGGTGTCGTTGGACTTTACTGCAATAGTTTGTGTTTCGAGATGTGGATCGGGTGTGGTGGGTGCCTGTGTTGTCATGAGTCGGTAGTTGACTGAGTTGTGCACGATGAACGCAAGACCTCCTCCGTTTCCACTGTTTCTGTCCTTGCGTATGATGTTATAATTGGTGCTTCTGGACAGCAAGCAGGAGGGGGTGAGCTTTATTTCTTGTATGGCAGCAATTAAGATCCCATGGTGCTCCATATAGTTGGTGATTTCTGTTACTTTCCCTCGTAAGCAGTTGCAATTCAGATGCATCAATGCAAAAGCAATGTGGTGTTCATGTGTGGTATGCTGGTAGTTTGTGGGGGTGAGTCCGTGGATGTTGGTGGAGTTTTAACGAGCAAGTTGACAATATTTATCGGATTATGACTGGTTGTGGGGGTTGCTGTGGGTGGAATGTGAGGTTGTGGGGGTGTCTGTACTGTTTGGTTAGTGCTGCATGGGGCCAAGAATTTGGCGGTCCATTGATGATAGTTTTTAAGTCCAGAGCATGTTCTAAGATGACACCAGTTCTCACAGCCATTGCATTTCACGGAAGAGGCATTGCCGTGTATGCGGCTTTGGCACACTGAGCAATGCTAGGTAGTGGCGTTGTTGGTTGTCTGAACTCGTGCCCTGCCCTGCCTCTAGACCTGAGCATCGTCGGAAATGGCACCAGTGTCCGCAGTTGTTGCACTTAACTAAGCAGATGTTTCTATTTATCCTTGTGTTGCATACGGAACATGTCCAGATCCGAGGACCTGGACTCGGCTCGATGCCGGCTAGTTGGAGTAGTATGCGGAGCAAGGATGCCGGCGAAATTTGCTCCACTATGGAAAAAACGTTTGGAGTGATTGTTGACATTCTTTGAACAGGAGAATCCTAGGTCGATTCCGATACGAAAACCCAAATGTCGTGAGAATCGACAAAAAAAACGGTCGAACGAATGTGTTGAATGTGTGCTGCATTGTTCGCTGCGCTGCTTTCTGTCCTGTGTTTTGTAGGAACTTCACGCATCACGAACATAGCGGCATCATAATGACTGTGTGCTATGTGCTGCACTGCTTTCAGTGCAGCGTTTTGTACGTACTATAATCTATATATATAAAAATGAATGTCTGTACGTTTGTAATACGACACTAAAACTAAAACGACACAAAACTAGACATCCGATTGAGCTGAAACTTTCACGGAATGTGCGTCTTAACAAAATCTAGTTAAGCCACATAGTGCGAATACGATCATATAGGCGGCACTTTGTTTAGGCAATAGCACAGTCCCTCCCGTGGTAGCGGGGATTCATGTGTTCGGGTAACCGGGAACATCTAGTTTAATTAATAAAACTAAAATTTTTTTCAATAAATTATTATTCTAATATGGGCGCAGTTGCTCTAGTTGTTAGTGCGTTGGACTTTTGAGCGGGAGGTTGGAAGTTTAAATTCCAGAAAAACACCACAACTCTTTTTCATGGTCTCACCTTTCGCGAATGTCTGACACACATCCGAGAGCAAAAACTGTCACGGAAAGCTTCTCAATTCGCCATTCGTATATGCCTTCCTTTTATAACAAATACACGACTACGGTATACATTTCTTTTACGTAAGTATACTAATTGCTTAGGTCCCTCAAGCATGCACAAATATAAATTGTCAAAAATTTATAAAACGCTTTTTCGTTGTTAATGTACTAATTGCTCAGGGGCAGTGTTGTTGCGTGTAGGTTTTTAGTAGACGAATTCATGACAAGAAAATTAAAGGGGGTCGAAAACAGCTTATCGAAACAATCTCGCCGCGCAAATCATGATAGGCATACACAAATACAATTCGCCTACATTTATGCAATGATTTTTTTGGGGAACGTAAATGATATCAGAGACAAATCACAACTGCATAATTTAAGAAGATATCTGTGCTCCCACAATTGAAAAACTTAAGACTTCAGGATTGTATAGATTTCCAACATAACGAGAACATTTTTTTTATCAAAATCAAAATCCATACAATCTTTTAAGTACTAAGTTTTTCCATTGGGAGAGCTCCGTTATGATTGTAGTAAAATTGTATTGTTTGTGTTTGTATATATACAATAAAACAAAATTTGTCGTTATTTCGAACTCATTTTCAAATTAGACTTCGAACATAAGTTTGTTCTGGGTTCTCCTTATAAAAATTGCCGTGTATGCGGCTTTGGCACACTGAGCAATGCTAGGTAGTGGCGTTGTTGGTTGTCTGAACTCGTGCCCTGCAGCATTCCGCAATGAAACTCCGATTCCAGTCTCTGATGTTGGCTAGACCTGAGCATCGTCGGAAATGGCACCAGTGTCCGCAGTTGTTGCACTTAACTAAGCAGATGTTTCTATTTATCCTTGTGTTGCATACGGAACATGTCCAGATCCGAGGACCTGGACTCGGCTCGATGCCGGCTAGTTGGAGTAGTATGCGGAGCAAGGATGCCGGCGAAATTTGCTCCACTATGGAAAAAACGTTTGGAGTGATTGTTGACATTCTTTGAACAGGAGAATCCTAGGTCGATTCCGATACGAAAACCCAAATGTCGTGAGAATCGACAAAAAAAACGGTCGAACGAATGTGTTGAATGTGTGCTGCATTGTTCGCTGCGCTGCTTTCTGTCCTGTGTTTTGTAGGAACTTCACGCATCACGAACATAGCGGCATCATAATGACTGTGTGCTATGTGCTGCACTGCTTTCAGTGCAGCGTTTTGTACGTACTATAATCTATATATATATAAAAATGAATGTCTGTACGTTTGTAATACGACACTAAAACTAAAACGACACAAAACTAGACATCCGATTGAGCTGAAACTTTCACGGAATGTGCGTCTTAACAAAATCTAGTTAAGCCACATAGTGCGAATACGATCATATAGGCGGCACTTTGTTTAGGCAATAGCACAGTCCCTCCCGTGGTAGCGGGGATTCATGTGTTCGGGTAACCGGGAACATCTAGTTTAATTAATAAAACTAAATTTTTTTTCAATAAATTATTATTCTAATATGGGCGCAGTTGCTCTAGTTGTTAGTGCGTTGGACTTTTGAGCGGGAGGTTGGAAGTTTAAATTCCAGAAAAACACCACAACTCTTTTTCATGGTCTCACCTTTCGCGAATGTCTGACACACATCCGAGAGCAAAAACTGTCACGGAAAGCTTCTCAATTCGCCGTTCGTATATGCCTTCCTTTTATAACAAATACACGACTACGGTATACATTTCTTTTACGTAAGTATACTAATTGCTTAGGTCCCTCAAGCATGCACAAATATAAATTGTCAAAAATTTATAAAACGCTTTTTCGTTGTTAATGTACTAATTGCTCAGGGGCAGTGTTGTTGCGTTTAGGTTTTTAGTAGACGAATTCATGACAAGAAAATTAAAGGGGGTCGAAAACAACTTATCGAAACAATCTCGCCGCGCAAATCATGATAGGCATGCACAAATACAATTCGCCTACATTTATGCAATGATTTTTTTGGGGAACGTAAATGATATCAGAGACAAATCACAACTGCATAATTTAAGAAGATATCTGTGCTCCCACAATTGAAAAACTTAAGACTTCAGGATTGTATAGATTTCCAACATAACGAGAACATTTTTTTTATCAAAATCAAAATCCATACAATCTTTTAAGTACTAAGTTTTTCCATTGGGAGAGCTCCGTTATGATTGTAGTAAAATTGTATTGTTTGTGTTTGTATATATACAATAAAACAAAATTTGTCGTTATTTCGAACTCATTTTCAAATTAGACTTCGAACATAAGTTTGTTCTGGGTTCTCCTTATAAAAATTGTTATCGTTATTGTTGAGCTTAAACTTTTAACATAGACTTAATGTTGGCTAATCTTTGTTCAAAGTTCAGTTTTAGGACCATAAAGCACCACATGGATACATGCGCAATTTAGTAGAACTTTTTTTAATAATTTTATGTAATTTGGTTTACTCATTCAAAAAAAATTATAATAATTTTTAACCGATGTGTATTCCAATTCTTTAAATAATATCGAATGTACATATTCACTACGTTTTTTATTCCATCCTTTCATCCAAAGTGGTCTAATTCTTTTATATTTTTTTCTCTGTGTTCCTAATCCAATTAAAATAGCAACGCAAGTTTAATCAACCATGTTTTAAAATTGATGAATGTACAAAAATTTGACTTACATATTACTTACATATTCAAATTCTGCTTGTGCTGATATTTTAATCACATTGGCAATAAAAGGAAGAAAAATTTGCAGTAGAGTGGTTAAAAAAAAGAAATGAATTTGGACATTCAAAGTTACTGAAGGAACTGGAAATAACATTTGGTCCCGATTTTAAAAACTTTTTCAATTACATGGAAATCTTATATATAAATTTGAAAGTATGTATGTATGTTTGTCGACTTCACAAGGCTCTCTCCCTCGACCACACAAATCCACTCGGGTCAGTCAAGAAACCCAACAGAGAATTGATAACCACAAGATACGAAACTCTCGACTGCCTAGTAAAAAACCTCTTTCCAGACTGGTTAATACTGGGTAACGATGAAGAGAACGAGGATATAAACTCACATCCTGATATCATTCCAATCGAGGCCTACAGGCGCTCAAAAAGCATCCTCTCCATTGAAGGAGTCCGCTGGACAGTAAATTCATTCGGCCCATTCAAATCCCCTGGAGGAGACGGGGTCTACCAAATTCTGTTGCAACGTGGCCTCCATCAGATAGAATTTCTGCTCGTGAAAATCTAATGTACTCCAAAGTAGCCATCTAAACCCCAGTCAGCACGCATATCAGACTGAGAAATCAACAGAAACAGCACTGCACGAGCTGACAGACGAAATCGAAGACACACTTCGGAACAAAGAAATGTTAATATGCGCCTTCATTTGAAAACACTAACTTCGAAGTGATTCAATCACATGCCAGTAACAAGGGTGTTGAATCCTGAATCAAAGGATGGCTTATAAGCATGCTAAGAGGTAGAAGAATTCGGGCATCGTATGGCGACGAAGCCATCACAGTAGCGACAACTAGAGGCTGCCCACAAGGCAGAGTCGTGTCAACTTTTTTGTGGCTGTTGGTAATGGACCAGTTATTCTCTAAGCTTAAGAACAATCGTATCACCAACATTGGCTATATGGATAACCTTGTCCTAATGGTTCGCGGCAAATTCGAGAATGCGATAGCAGAACGAATGCAGTTTGCTCTCAAACTAGTAAACGAATGCTGTAAAGAGGTGAGCCTAAGCGTCAACCCAGACAAGAGAGTGTGCACCATCTTCACAAAGAGAAGAAGAATGAATCTTCCTACACTGAATTTCCAAGGCAAGGTCCTCCAAATAATGCCGGAAGCCGAATATCTGGGGCTATGTTTGACCAAAAACTAACATGGAACTCCCATATGACATACATTAGAAACAAAGCTAATAAAGCTTACTTCACATGCCAACGCATGTTTAATAAAACGTGGGGAATAAACCCGCAAATGACTATATGGCTATACCAGAGTATTTTCAGACCCAGGCTTACATACGCAGCCTTGATATGGAGGCCAAAAACAGAGCAAACCAAGACACGCTCAAAATTCAACAAGATCCAAAGACTCATTTGCCTTAGTGCAAAAGGTGCCATAACCACCTGCCCTGCGGCAGCCCTCGAGAAGATTCTAGGACTTACACCACTTTACATACACATTAAAAGTGAAGCTGGCTAAAGACTCTCTACTTCATTATCATATTTGGCTCTACAACCGGGGTCCGGCCCTGGCCTCCCGGAAAAAGTCTCTCCACCGGTCCCGATTTCGAGCCGATGTCATCCAGTTTGGCATCCATAAACTCAGGGCGTCCTGGTCTACGTCATCCTTCCAGCGTAGGCTTGGCTGGCCTCGCTGTCGTGTTCCATAAATCCTACGTCAAAGGACTTTCCGAGCAGGATCCTCTTCGCTCATGCGAGCTAGGTGTCCTGCCCACCGGAGCCTACCAAGCTTAATTTTCTTCACAATGTCGACATCGCGCTCGTGTAACGCGCTCGGTAACGCTCGTAGATCTCATCATTATAGAGTCTCCGGAATCGTCCTTCCTCACATACGGGGCCAACAATTCTCCGTAAGACTTTTCGCGGCTTAGAGGTCAGAATGTTTTTTGCTAAGCACCCAAGTCTCAGATCCATATGTAAGTACTGGTATGACCATTGTCTTATATACCAGCAGCTTAGATGTTATGGTTAAGCTCATGGATTTGAAGAGTCTTGACTATAGTAGCCTTGTTTAGCTTTAAGGAACCGTGCGCGTATTTCTGGTTCCATGCTGTTATCGGCTGCTATAGTTGACCCGAGATAGTTAAGGGATTGCACTTCTTCAAATTTGCGCCCCACTATTTGAATTGAGGAGCCAATGTTGGATCTTCTACTCGCAGACGTGGCCGCGATGTACTTTGTTTTGCTCTCATTTATGTGCAGCCCCTGATTTCGTGCCGCCTGCTCGATCTGTACAGCTCTTTGGTTTCTACCACCGATGTCAATATCGTCTGCGTAAGCCAGTCTTTCTCCAACGCCAGGTTGAAGAAGACGCAGGCCAGTTCATTCACTTGTCGTAGCCCGGAGCTGTTAAATGAGCTTGATAGTGATCCGGATATTTTTACTTGGCTTATAACATTGGTCATGGTCAACCTACATAGTCTTGTCAGTTTATTTGGGATGCCGAATTCTGTCATGGCTTTATAAAGTTCTACTCTGGATATTTATAGATATATACTCTGGCCATGCTATCATAGGCGACTTTAAAGTCTATAAAAATATGGTTTAGTGAATTTTGAAACTCTAGACATTACATTGCGGGGTTCCTGTTTTAATCAGCTCGTCTGGGATAACAGCAGATTTGGGGGCCTTATTATTTTTGAGCCGATTTATCGCTCTGCTAAAAGACGAAGTTAGCAGAGCGATAAATCGGTGGCGGCAGCATAGTGTGGTCTTCGGTCATTGGTGGAGCCTCCAATTCCTCAGTTAGTTGGCCATTAAGCAACTCATGAAAGTGCTCTTCCCATGCTCTAAGATGTCTTTGAGATCGGCGATCAAATTACTCTCTTTGTCTTTGCAGTATGTGCAACGCATCATATCATAGCAGGAGAAGAACAAAACCAAGTTGACCACATGCTTCAAATAACAATAAGCGTATTTTATTTGACTTCGCAACAATTATTGTACTCGTAGTTAGGTTTCATGTTAGGTTTAAAATATTTTAAGAGCGAGTTGTCTTTTTGAATGCAAATAAAGAGGTCGATCCTTAAACAAAAAAACAAAAAAAACGCAAAATCGGCCTTCTGATTAAATATTTTTCGCCGTTGGCAACTTGATTTTAACATTAAGAAATGAATTGAGAATAACAATTAAAAAAACAACCCATAAAAATTTAAATTTTTAATGTAAATTCTCTAATAGGGGATACATATGTGTGCAAAGTTTGAACCGGGTTAATTTGGAAAAAATTAATATTAGAGCCCCTTCACTTCAAAATTGTTTCAAAAACTGTTCTCACCGGAGATATTCATGTTTAAAAAAATTGTATGGAAAAAAAATTCAAATCAAAAACTCAAAAATTTTTACAAAAAGTTCGTCTATCGGAGATACACATATGTTTACAATTTGAAGAAAATCGTGCTAATTTTTAAAAAAAATTAATACGGACACCCCTCGAGTCCCAGGGCCAATTCACTCAAAAAATTTCCAAAAAGTTTTGTCCATCGGAAATACACATGTGTATAAAATTTGAAGATAGTCGGGTTAATTTTTAAAAAAAAATTTAATAGTGCCACATTACCCCAGGGCCCGGGGTCTACAAAATTTGTACAAAAAGTGTTGTCTATCGGAGATACAAATGTGTATAAAATTTGAAGAAGATCGGGTTAAATTTTATAAAAAAGGTTTTGGGGCACCAGGACCCCGAGGCCTGGGGTCTACAAAGTTTTTACAAAAAGTGTTGTCCATGGAGATACACGTATATAAAATTTAGAAAAAATGTGGTTAATTTTTATAAAAAAGTTTTTGGGGCACCAGGACCCCGAAGCCTGGTCTACAAAGTTTTTACAAAAAGTGTTTTCCATGGAGATACACACGTATATAAAATTTAAAGAAAATCTGGTTAATTTTTTTTAAAAAAATTTTGGGGTACCAGGACCCCGAGGCCTGGTCTACAAAGTTTTTACAAAAAGTGTTTTCCATTAATCTGGTTAATTTTTTTTAAAAAAATTTTGGGGACCCCGACCCCGTGGTCCGAGGGGCATTGTCACCGGAACTATACATGAGTGCGAAATTTCAATAAAATCGGGCTTTGGGAAGTGGGTTAAAAATTGATCAGAAAATCTGACCAGCCAGCCTCGGGCACGCGAAGTTAATATAGAGAATTTAAAAAAAACAACCCAAAAAAATTAAAATTTTTCTTGTAAATTATCTAATCGGAGATACACACACACACACACACTGCGTGCTCGTCTTGTGGCAAAATCCACGAAATTACGCAGCGGCAGCGAACAGCGCTGCTCACAAAGCACAGAGCTCAGACTTTGCCGTGATCTGATGCGATATAGCGATATTTAAAAATTGTATATTGGGGTCCCCAAGTGGCCGATCGCTCCAAATTTTTACAAAAGGTGTTTTCAATCGAAGACACACATGTGTACAAAATACAAGAAAATCGGGTAAATTTTGTAAAATATTTGTATGAGAGCCCACCGAACCCGAGGTCCGAGGGGCCTCAAATTTTAATAGAAAGTATTGTCACCGGAAATATACATGTGTGCAAAATTTCAATAAAATCGGGCCATGGAAAGTGGGCTAAAAATTTATCAGAAAATCTGACCAGCCAGCCAGCCAGCCAGCCAGCCAGCCAACCAGCCAGCCACGTGCACGCGAAGTTAATATAGAGAATTTAAAAAGAGCAAGTTAGGCTGTGCCGGAGACACGGCCGTGGGTTTTTAGCGTGACTTCTGCCTAGGACGAAAGAAAAGAAAACAAAGATCTTCTTGTCTGTGGACCGGATACACGAACGGACATCCCAAAATCCATATCCCAGAATTTTAATAGGAACCAGTCCAGGAACCAGCAGAACCAGAGTTTCTTGCGAATCGCTTGAGTAATTGCTTTATTCCCGAAATTCCAGACCATAATGGTCATATTCCAGAATTTCAATAGGAACAAGTCTTATAGTCGCATCTTAGTCCTACATACCGAATTGAACTACGAGTTCGACTTTCAGCGAGAGAGGTTATGTTCGCGCATATGCTTCATGCTTTATGAAAAGCTTAATAAATAAAGCTTAATAAATTTTTCTACATATATAAAATAAGAAGTAAAAGAAGCAAAATCGAACAAACAAGCGTCAAGCGGCCATCTTTGCAAGTAGTAAAACCACCATGAATTGCTCATTTTGCAAAATTATTTTGGTGCCGTGTTTTGGAAAAAATTAATAATAAATTAATAAATTAATAAAGTGGAAATTTTGCTTTTATCTTGCGGGCATCGGCTTGCCGAACGGTGCTGAAAACGCTGTCGTCAGCGGAGCACCCCATAGAACATATATTCTGTTCGCGTCGCATTAGCATAGGAACCAAACAATACGAAATACGAAAAAATAAGAGTTCGACTTCCAACGAGAGAGGTTATGTTCGCGCACATGCTGTATATAAAGCTTAACAAATTTTTCTACATATATAAAAGTTCATCTATTACTTCCTTTTTGCAAAATTTTTTAGTGCCGTGTTTTGGAAAAAATTAATAATAAATTAATAAATTAATAAAGTGGAAATTTTACTTTTATCTTGCGGGCATCGCATTGCCGAATGGTGCTGAAAACGCTGTCGTCAGCGGAGCACCCCGTAGAACTTATATTCTGTTCGCGTTGCATTGGCATAGGAACCAAACAATACGAAATACGAAAAAATACGAGTTCGACTTTCAACGAAAGAGGTTATGTTCGCGCACATGCTGTATATAAAGCTTAATAAATTTTTCTACATATATAAAAGTTCATCTATTACTTCCTTGATTTCAATTCTATTTATTAAATCAATTTTACTTATTAAATCATTTAATTATTTAATAAATTCAATCAATTAATCGCAATAATCACCTAGTTCAAGAAAGAAGTAAACAAAAAGTATTTTGCTTTTATTTTGCGGGCATTGCATTGCCTAACGGTGCTGTGAACGCTGTTGTCAGCGGAGTATCCCGTTGAACTTATTTCTGTTCGCGTCGCATTGGTATAGGAACCAAACAAGCCAAACGCCAAATTAATTAACTACCAAGCGGCCATCTCTGCAAGCACCAAACAAGCCAAACGGTACTAGCAAGACACCATCTAACTCATTAGAAAACAAACAAAATTAGAAAATTTTCTAACTAGCTAAATTCAACTAGCAAGCGGCCATATTGCTAGTGGTTTACAATTGAATTGCTCAATTTGCAAAATTATTTGGCAATTCGGTCATTATTAGAAAAATTCGAGAGAATCTCTGAATTACTTAACAAATATTAAAATAATTATAATATTAATAATTATAATGTAATTCAATCAATATTCAATAATATTACCAATTAGTTACTGATATTAACATTAACACTCAAAATTAAATTTTCTTCCTTATTATAACAATGCTTCGTTAATCATCTAATCATATATGAACTGTAATACAACGCTTAAAATTAAAGCTTATAAATAACAAATCTATTAAGATGGTAAATAAATGTGCAACATTTATTCAAGAAAATTGTGCGAAAGTAACCTCACACAAAATCAACTGGCTAAACTGTGATGGTTGCAAAAATTGGTACCATTCTATATGTATTGAGGTCGGCTTCGACTTCCTAAAATCCTAAAAATGCTCTACTTGCATTAAAGACAGTAATATTGGTCGTGTCGTTGCAGGCCTAGTAAATGAAAAAATTAGCGAACAGAGGACTTCATGAGCATGATCTCAGAGCCGAATTTAATATGGAAAATGCTAGACTAACCGAACAAATTACCCAAATGCAGAAACATATCGATCACCAAATCAGACTCGATGAACAAAAGTACAAAAAAGCATTAGTGTTATATGGCATCCCTGATACTATCAAAACTTCTGATCACACATTTATGATCAAAATATCGAAAGAACTCGCAGTCAACAATTTTAACTTGGATGATATCGAAAACATTATCAGATTCCCAAAGAAATTCACTGGAGCACATACCTCGACCATAATGGTTTACTTCACGAAACACTTAAAACGCAACAACTTTATGACGTCCTATCTAAAATTTGTCAAAGACAAGCAACTCCTAATCACATGTTTTGATCCTGCCCTGCCGAAAAACCGAATCTACATTAACGAATATTTAACAAAAAATACTTATAATATTTTGTCAAGGCCAAAGAATTAAAAAGATCGAAGAAATTATATAAGATTACGATCCGGAAAGGGATGAGTAGTAATGGCAGATTTAAACGTCATCCCTAAAATAATACGATCGCTTAATGGTCTTGATCAGTGTGTAAATTCTTTCAACAATTAAATTATCTTAAATTAATCTTAATTTAAGCTTAATATTAACTCTTATTGATCCAATGTTATTGCAGTTCATACAATATACATACAATATAAATATCATATAGTTTAAACACAAGTAAAAATAATGCTAACTTTAATTACCTTGTTTTTCAACTTTACAGTTTACCACTCTTTAATTGCCCTAATTATAATCTTCTTAGCAAAATCTATACTCACCAGTCCTCCATCATACTGGTATAAACACACACACCGATACTCCTTGATCTGTCCAATCTCCCAAATTACTGGATCTTAACAATACATACTCTGGTACCTCTTACCAGGAACGTCTTAAAATCTGCCACATTAATGCAAGAAGCATTACTGCCAATATTGTCTTAGCGAGACTTGAATTTAGAAAAAGACCTTACGACATTATAGGAATCTTTTTAAAAACCAAAACACACTTATAAAAGTGTTGAAATTAACGGTTACAAACTTTTCAGAAACAAAAAAGGTGGAGGAGTAGCTTTCTATCTGCGCAGTGTAAAATTATACGCGAAAGGCTCATCGAATAACCTAGAATACCGAGCTTTAAACTTTATCTTAAATGTTTCAAAAATTGTAATTTGTGTTGCATACATGCACCTTCGTGGTCTCCCTCTGGACGAATTAAATGAAATATTATCCAAGCTAGTCGAGGACCTTGATACAATCATACTAATCGGTGACCTTAACATAAATTTTCTTAACTTGGCTAAGAACCGTCGCTTGAAGAACATTTTTGATTCTTTGAACTTATTTACCACTCAAACACAACCTACCAGAACTTGCGATACCACTCTGAAAGTCTACTCGACTATATTGTCTCCAATATCCCTAATAAAAATTCCAATTTCATTAAAAAAAAAAAAAAAAAAAAAAAAGCCTTTCACAGACCATGACCTAATTGCAATTGATTTCATCTTACCTATCCATTCTCCTGATCAATACATATTTTCTCGAAATCACAATAATATTAATATTCCTGAACTTCACGCCGATTTACTTAACATAAACTGGGGTTTTTTTGATGAAGCTCATTCAATCGATATGAAGTTTGATTTCTTCTACAATTCCATATATACTGCCCTCAATCAACATGCTCCCTACAAAATTATTAAGCTGAGATACAATCCGATACTTTGGTTTAACTACAACATTCAAAACAAAAAACAGTTAGTTATCATGGCTAAAAACGTCTGGAAAAGATCTCGTACTATCGAAAATAAAATGACCTATAAACGGCTTGATAAAGAGCTCAACAAAATGATTAGAAGTGCCAAAAACAGATATTTATTTAATAAACTAAATCCCAATCTTGACACCAAAACTCTATGGAAAAATATCAACAGAGAAGGCTTAAAAACCAAAGATTCGATTAAACTAGTCGACAAGTTCTCCCCTAATAAACTCAATGAAGAATTCGTTAAACTTCCAGTAATAACCAACAACTCAAACTTACCTCAATCGATTTCAGTGCATCAGAACTTCCTACACACTAGGGTTACTAGAAATGAGTTTAACTTCTCTTACATCTCTGATTATGATGTTTCAAAAGCTATGTACTCCATATCCTCTAATGCACTAGGAGCAGACAATTTACCCCTCAAGTTCCTAAAACTTATATATCCTGTCATTATCCCGAATCTAACATTTTTGTTCAACATCATACTTGAATCCAGTTACTATCCTAAAATCTGGAAAATTAGTAAAATAATAGCACTTCCAAAAATTAAGGAACCTGACTCACCAGCTGATGTTAGACCCATCGCACTGCTACCAATCTTATCAAAAATTTTCGAACAAATAAAACAATATCTCACAAACATGAATTTACTATCCCCCCTTCAGACAGGTTTCAGAGCTTTACATAGCACCATAACAGTTCTTGTAGATGTCACCGATTCAACACTACAAAAAATGTACAACGGACTTAGACCCCTTTGGAGGAGTGCTTCATTTACCCCTCCGAAAACACGCATGCTATTAGCTAGGTCACTCATCTTAAGTAACCTCTCATACTGCGACATGGTTTTCTCCGATCCTAATTCAAATTTACTCTCTAAAATTAAACGTGTATACAATTCCTGTTTAAGATATATTTTTGGCTTAAAACGCAGAGACAGTCTTTCACCTTATTATAACAAAATTTTCGGATGCTCTTTGGTCAATTACTTCAATATTAGAATCCTAAGCTTAATTCACAATATCATCAAAAATCGCCAACCCAGTTATCTATACAATAAACTTATATTCGAACAGTCCCTAAGAACACAAAACTTAATTTTACCTAGAGCAATCACCACCCTTATGAAGAGCTCGTTCCTATGGAGGGGTACCAGACTATGGAACTCAATTCTTACAAATATTAAAAACATTACACGTTTGGACAGTTTCAAATCAGAATGTCAGTCATACTTTAATAATCAATAATCCTTGGGCATACAAAATTTAGTAAACTGTATCGTTATCATTATTAGATGGTTATAATTCTATCCACTGTTTTTTATTCTTATTAAGTTTTTATTGTTACATAATCCTTGTAATTATACTTTTTGTTCTTGATTCATTCATATGTACTTGAACTCACCATTTAAAAACATTACAATTAAGTATTATTATTATAACTATTATTTTTATTACTGTTATATATCAAAAAATAAATTTTCATTAAACTTTGTTATATCATGCTAATACATACAAAACTATTGCTGTTAGTACAGTGGAATTACTTGTAATTACATATAACGACCCTGTTGTCGTATCGTACAAAAAATATAAATAAACTAAGCTAAACTAAACATATCGAATTTCATGCGATTCGCTTGAGAAATAGCTTTGTTCCCAAAATTCCAGACTATAATGATTATATTCCAGAATTACCATAGGGACAAGTCTTAAAGTCGCATCTTAGTCCTATATACCGAATTTCATGCGAATCGCTTGAGAAATAGCTTTGTTCCAGAAATTCCAGACCATAATTATCATATTCCAGAATTCCCATAGGAACAAGTCTTATAGTAACATCTTAGTCCTACATACCGAATTTTATGCGAATCGAATAAGAAATTGGTTTGTTCCCGAAATTCCAGACCATAATTATCATATTCCAGAATTCCCATAGGAACAAGCCTTATAGCAACATCTTAGTCCTACATACCGAATTTCATGCGAATCGAATAAGAAATTGGTTTGTTCCCGAAAAACCCCGACCGTAATGATCATATTCCAGCATTTCCATAGGAACAAGTCTTATAGTCGCATCTTATTCCTACATACCGAATTTCATGCAAATCGCTTGAGAAATAGCGAAACTATAACTATTAAGACGTCGAAACTATAACTGTTTTCATTTCAAATACTGCTTGCTGCACATGCAACACTCACAGTAGGGGAAGGTTGCAATACCTGCATACCTCATACTCTTCGCCGATATCTATAGTTTTACTTTGTACAGATTTATCATCGGCCAACTATCTTTTCCACTCTGACTTTCAACACAACTACAGAATAAATAAACACCACACACCTTTAGGGATACACACAAAATATACGTTTATGCTTTCGAAATTATATTATTTAAAATTATTTTATACATGATATATTATTTAATCAAAGCGAATATATATAAATACAGTTAATGAAACGAGGACTTCAATGTCCAACATGGAAATGCTTTTATATAATTACTTATTTTATTGTGTGTTATTTGATTATGAAATTAAAGAATCATATAAGGGTTTTCTTTTCATTGTAAGTTTTCCCTTAAAATTATTTAATAATTAATAAAGATTTTAACTCGAACTCGGTTCACTTAATTTTAAGATAAATATATCTACTTCAAAATTAAATATAAAAAACAGCCTACAATATTTTATTTAATAAACAAACTGTGACTGTTTCAACTGACTTTCAAAAAAGTTGGCAATTTTAATAATAAAATGTAGTACAGACAGAGTGTGAAAGCTTTTGGAAAAAATAAAAAATTATAATGGATAAAACTTCAAGACTCGGCTTCAAAATACAAGAATTATTATTTTTAAATTCTTTCAACAATATTAAGACTGTTAATTTCTACGAAAATATATTCTCTTATCGTTTCTTTTAAAAAATTGTTTAATATTCCATTACGCCGTTACATAATGAATTGAATAAATTTAATTTGATTTTTCGCTTACTAAAACTTATATTTTATAATTTTCAAAGATCTCGTGTTGAAATAAATATGTCAATAGTCAAACAATTTTGAGACTCAACTACGAAAACTAATAATTCGTTAGAAATATAAAATACTCTTTAGTCGTTTATTTCAAAATTATATTAGTTTCCGATTATAAAAACATTACTTTTATTAAGTTAATATTATTTTATGCTAATACCAAAACAGCTAATAC
This sequence comes from Nephrocerus scutellatus, assembly GCA_947095585.1. Classification (NCBI taxonomy): domain Eukaryota; kingdom Metazoa; phylum Arthropoda; class Insecta; order Diptera; family Pipunculidae; genus Nephrocerus; species Nephrocerus scutellatus. The sequence goes on from OX352761.1 coordinate 40,706,112, forward strand.
TTGTGTTTTAGGTTATAAAAAATAATTTAAAGAAAAATATAATTTTACTTTTATTTTCTTCTATGATTTTAATTAAGAAAATTTATTATTTTATCTCACCGCAAAATTTAAAAATTTTGTCGCTCTTCAAATAAATCTGGTGACTTTAGGTATACAAAACATGTTTTTATTATGATTTGGTCTTCTCTTAACTAAAGATTTTCTGTATAAAGAAATAGCACACACATTAAGAAAAACAACTGTAGGTATGATTATTAATTTTTCTGTGCAAGTTTAATGCAAGTTTTATTTACTTTATATATACTTTATATATAAAAAATTTACGTATCATATATGATCGCTTGTGCTGTTAGTTGGAAAAACATGGATCATTTTTGGAGCTAAAATGTGCACATGATACTTTTTTACCATTATAAATTCTAGGCATGGGAATACGGTACAACGAACCATTGGGCATACACATACATATTTTATATTGTACAGTACTTGAACGTATCCCAAGTTCAGAGTTAACAATTGGAATTTTATCAACCTCGAATAAAATACCTTCACTAGCTTGCAAGATAGTACAACCTTGCGTAGAGTTAATGGCTATATTATGCTTCGCCACCAGTAATGTATTGAGAGAGTCTATGTTAATTCCCTCAGAACCTTTAACATAAATCCGTCTCTCTGCTTGTATTGTTAGTTGTCTCCCAACAGGACTAGAGATTTTGCTAGCACTTATAGCTTTTGATACAAAATTGTTAGCTCCGCTTGGCATATTAAAATGTGGGCGGTTCGTAGTAAACACAACATCGCCTTTAGTTGGAGTTTTTATTTCAAAAGTGTTAATGTTTTTAAAGTTTATTCCAATCTTGTCTAAAATCATACGAACGTGTGATTGTCCATTGCGATGAATTTTCACAAAAACACCGGCATCTTCACCAGTAATTGTTACTGGTATATCGGAAAATCCCCCAATATGGCCATCGTACTTATTGTATATTCGATCAAAATCACTTGAACCGTAAAACTTAATAACATCTTCTTCAGGGATCAGCTCCATTCCCTGAAGACCTTTCCCTAAGCGAAGAACGCTGATTATGGTTAGAGTAAGTATGAGGTTACCCACTGTGAGAACTATTACAAAAATTACTGCAACCCAAAAAGCAAATGTATTTCTTTTATGGTACCGTTGCTCCAATTTTTGTGTATCATAGGAACCAAACTTTTGACCAACAAAATTGTCTGAACACATCTGATGAACACCGACTTCGCAGCCAATCGTTGAAGAAATTGCATTTTCTGAAGTTATTTCATACAAATAAGATGGAGATCGACCCCGAATAAATGTATTTTCGAAACCCCGTACCATTTTAACTTTTTATTTAAAAAAAAATTATAGCTGGTAGCTGGTACAGTGACATCAATAGGAAAAGTATTACTTAACTATCCCAGACAATAGACATGTTCGTACAGCATGTAGGGTTTGCTATTAATTTGTATTTACGAGCCAGCCAACATGTATATTTATAATCAAAACATTAAAAACAATATCTCCAGTATAAGTTTTAAAGATATTTTATTGCCCCGTGTAATAATCAAAATTCATAGTTGGTCGATAGTATAATCGTGAGTCGACGTATAAACGACTCCACCGTTCAACACATTCAATTGGGATATGTCACGAGGCAATTCAATTAGTATCAAAACAAAAACAAAAGGAAAAATTTTTCCACATCTCAGAAAGGTGAAGAAGATGAGAACCGTCACTAAAATATTCGTTGACAGAGTGTCGTGTTCTGCCCTGTTTAAGGAACGAGCTCTAAGTCGTTCGACTACCTCTACTGGGGTTTGTCGAAAAATTCTCAGTTTCCGACTTCCTGTATGGTTGGGCTTGCTGGGTTTTTTCCTTTTTGTTCTCTCGCTTGGATGGATCGGTTGTTGATGGAAGCGTGGTTCGGACAGCCGAAAAAGTAAAGAAAAGAATTAGGAGGAAAATAACAAATGCCATCGCGCCATTTACGAATACAGCATGGAGAACCAGACAGCCGTCGCTCCCAACAGCAGCGTAATCGCCGAATCATCACCAACCACACCGAATAGCAGCAGCGCTGCTGAAAGGAAGAGTGGATCAGCCTAAAGAAGCCTACGCCCTGGAACAATAGCCCGAAGGGAGTTCCCTCTTAGTATCTTTCTTGTTCGAAAAAATTAGTGTCATTACATCTAAGTAGTAAAAGACGCTCGTCACCTATCTATCAGTTTTGTTTCTTCCCCTCTGGTCGAATTTTCGTTTTTTTATTCTTAGAGAATCATCTAACAAAAAAAAAGGAGAATGAAAAAAAAATTAAACAAATAAAATAATAACTAAGAATGGTTGTATACGTCACCGTGTTTAGGGGTGACTATCTATCGCGTCGTGTTGTGACCTCGAGCGTCACGATGGACTCTAAATTAATACAATTTTTTTTCAGGTGCAAATCAGTAGTGTCACCCCGAAGTGTTGTGCACATCGCGTCGGCTGAGTCACTGGTGAGTTGTACTTACTTTTTTAAATATACTAATTGACCAAAATAATTTGGTTTCCTTTCCTTCGCCAGAAGAGATTTACGAATTAATTTTTTTTTCTTCATAGAGCCTAGATATTAATATATATATATATATAATATAGACATATATAAATGTATATATACCTTTTCTTCGATCCTATAGGACTCTATGGGACATTTGATTGTTTTTTTTTTAAATATACTAATTGACCAAAATAATTTGGTTTCCTTTCCTTCACCAGAAGAGATTTACTTATTAATTTTTTTCCTTCATAGAGCCTAGATATTAATATATATATATATATATATATATATATATATATATATATATATATATATATATATAATATAGACATATATAGATGTATATATACCTTTTCTTCGATCCTATAGGACTCTATGGGACATTTAATTGTTTTTTTTTTAAATATATTAATGGAACAAAATAATTTGGTTTCCTTTTGTTGAAACTCCCAAGAAGAGTTTTAAGAATTAAATCTTTTCTTTAAAGAGCATTGTCAAACATATGATACATACTTATATATATAGATGTATATATACCTTTTATTCGATCCTATAGGACTCTATGGGACATTTAATTGTTTTTTTTTAAAATATATTAATGGAACAAAATAATTTGGTTTCCTTTTGTCGAAACTCCCAAGAAGAGTTTTAAAAATTAACTATTTTCTTGAAAGAGCATTGTCAAACATATGATACATACTTATATATATGGAGGTATATATACCTCTTCTTTGATCCTATAGGACTCTATGGGACTTTTGATTTTTTTTATTAATGCATTAATTAATAAAAGTTTCTTCAAAGAGCCTAGACATTAATCCCATAAAATATATATATACATGTATTTGATCATATAAGAGACTATGGGACTTTTTTTTTTTGATTGTTCGTAAATACACTTATCGCCCGAAAGGTCTTATTTTTTTTGAATCTTTGTATGAAATTCAGAAATAAAACTTGAGAATTATTTTTGACTTTTTTGTTGGGTAGCATAACAGAAAATATATTTTACATACTTATATATAAATATTCTATCTTAATTACCAAAAAGTTTTTTATTGTTCTTAATAATAAATATGGATATTGGGGCTCATAGAGGCTCAACAAGAATAATGGGTTTTAATTAAATTCAAGTTTGGCATGCCATGAGTGAGTCAGTTGGACGGCGCAGATACCATCTGGTACTCAAACGAATCATCTCGAAATCTTTTTCTCTCTTGGGTTCATCGTGAGTTTGTCGGTAAACGGTGAATCCGTCCGTCCGTCTTTCAGTCAGTTATGTCACTCCGAGATGTGGACATGACAGATAGTTTGTCGTTTTTTTTCTACTCGAGTTTTTTTCTTTTGTCTCTGCACGCAATAAATTTTTTTGTAATAATTTCTGCTTCGAGGTTGTAGGTGAAACCCCCCCCCCATATTTCCCTGAGCTAGATCAGCGCATAAAGCTAGGCGTGCATCAGCCTACGGCCGAGAAGGGGCAAGGTCCGATTATCGGCTCTTGTTGAACCAGGAGATGAAAAAACAAGAATTATTACACAATGGCGCCCAACTTGGGGACCATTCAGATTCAATGGATGGTCCACATTATAAGACCTGTTAGGATTTGAAGGTCACACCGTATTTTTTTCTCTTATGAGCTTCGTTTGAGTCGATGAGTTAGATCCTATAGTGAATTGTGACTTTAGTGGGATTTTGGTATTATTCCTACTCGGTCAACCTAGAGGAGCGACTTATCAATTACAAACGAGTCATACTCAAGTGTTAAGTTTGATTTTCTTTTCTTACTCTCTAAAATGAAGGTCCCTTGCGTTATCTGGTATACAATGCATAATATCTAATTGGAATTGCGAAGGGTGGCGTATAAGTTACTCATATCGACCATTAGATCTCTTTTGCGAAGCCTACCCAAGTCAAGGTAATCGCCAGATACGGAATGGAGATCTTATCCCGTTACTGAAACCACTGCGGAAGTTTTCCGCGAACGGCATATGTAAGTACCTGGAGGAGCACGTCCTTAACACATTTGGCGTGCCCGAGTACGTGTTAACTGATAATGGGTCACAATTCGGGTCCGTGATGTTTAATAGCTCCCTAAACAGATATGGGATAGTACACAACTACACGGCAGTCTACTCACCCCAATCGAACCAATCAGAGAGGGTTAATAGGTCAATCATAGCTGGGATTAGGGCTTATCTTGGAAGGGACCAACGAGAATGGGATAAACACCTCAACAGTAGCGCAGGGGCATTACGCAGTTCCCTGCATCAGTCCATCGGGTGTTCACCTTATTTCGCGCTATTTGGGCAACAAATGGTAACATATGCTAACTCGTATAAGTTGCTTAGGAAATTGAATTTGCTAGAAGAAGGAGAGATGTGTCTGAGCAAACAAGACGCTATGCACCTAATTAGGCAAAGTGTACAAGAGCATCAAAGGAAAGCATATGAGTCCAATCGCAAGGTATATAATACTAGGGCAAAGAACGTTAATTATCTACCGGGACAGGAAATTTTTAGAAGGAACTTCGCTTTAAGTAAAAAGGGAAATAATTTTAATGCCAAACTGGCTCCGAAGTTTATTAAGTCGCGGATAGCTAGGAAAATAGGGAATAGTTACTATGAATTAGAAGATTTAGGGGGGAAGAAAATAGGGATCTACCATGCTAAAGACATCAGAAGGTAATTGTGCCATCTCCCAGTTTATTCTGTTTGCAGTGGCAACCATAATAAGATGTTTTGTAATGGTCAAAATTCATAGTTGGTCGATAGTATAATCGTGAGTCGACGTATAAACGACTCGACCGTTCAACACATTCACTTGGGATGTGTCACGAGGCAATTCAATTAGTATTAAAACAAAAAAAAAGGAAAAAGTTTTCCACATCTCAGAAAGGTGAAGAAGATGAGAACCGTCACTAAAATATTCGTTGACAGAGTGTCGTGTTCTGCGCTGTTTAAAGGCACGAGCTCTAAGTCGTTCGACTACCTCGACTGGGGTTTGTCGAAAAATTCTCAGTTTCCGACTTCCTGTATAGTGGGGCTTGCCGGGTTTTTTCCTTTTTGTTCTCTCGCTTGGATGGATCGGGTGTTAATGGAAGCGTGGTTCGGACAGCCGAAAAAGTAAAGAAAAGAATTAGGAATTAGGCCACTCAATGTTCGTTGCATTTCATAAAAATTACTACAACGACGATTATTAATTTGGTTTTTTTTCTAGAGAGTCTTGCCGTCTAGTCCATAACCTGAGTGTTCAGAAAGTGAAAAAGTACCTAACCCAAAAACGGGTTAATCATCTTCTGTATCTCCACAAGAAAAGATTGTGTGTGAAAAGCATAAATTAAAACCATAATTTCCCTAGAACGTAAAAAAAAAATAAAACAAACGAAAATTGTTTGCGGTACTCCGGTGGCAGCGGAGCACCCGCTTGCTAGATCTACCTACAGACCGACCGGTGCTAAATAACCTCAACAGCGGTGAGCAAAAATGTTAAAAGTGCTCCGCAGTCTCGCCTAGCCTAGTTCATCAAATTCGCTTGCCCATTAACATTTATATACCAAGCCACCAACACGTGTTAACTTGATCAGTTTGCTGTGTCCAATTTTTTTTTAAAAACCCTGACCATCAGCAGAGCAGCCTCAAGAAAAAAAAAAGAAGAAGTTAAACAACAACTAAAAAGCGGACAAGCGCAAATGCCATCGCGCCATTTACGAATGCAGCATGGAGAACCAGACAGCCGTCGCTCCCAACAGCAGCGTAATCGCCGAATCATCACCAACCACACCGAATAGCAGCAGCGCTGCTGAAAGGAAGAGTGGATCAGCCTAAAGAAGCCTACGCCCTGGAACAACAACCCGAAGGGAGTTCCCTCTTAGGATCTTTTTTGTTCGAAAAAATTAGTGTCATTACATCTAAGTAGTAAAAGACACCCCACAAAAAAAAGGGGGTGTTTGCTCGTCACCTATCTATCAGTTTTGTTTCTTCCCCTCTGGTCGAATTTTCGTTTTTTTATTCTTAGAGAATCATCTAACAAAAAAGAAAGGAAAATGAAAAAAAAAATTAACCAAATAAAATAAAAACTAAGAATGGTTGTATACGTCACCGTGTTTAGGGGTGACTATCTATCGCGTCGTGTTGTGACTTCGAGCATCACGATGGACTCTAAATTAATACAATTTTTTTTCAGGTGCAAATCAGTAGTGTCACCCCGAAGTGTTGTGCACATCGCGTCGGCTGAGTCACTGGTGAGTTGTACTTACTTTTTTAAATATACTAATTGACCAAAATAATTTGGTTTCCTTTCCTTCACCAGAAGAGATTTACGAATTAATTTTTTTTTCTTCATAGAGCCTAGATATTAATATATATATATATATAATATAGACATATATAGATGTATATATACCTTTTCTTCGATCCTATAGGACTCTATGGGACATTTGATTGCTTTTTTTAAATATACTAATTGACCAAAATAATTTGGTTTCCTTTCCTTCACCAGAAGAGATTTACGAATTAATTTTTTTTTCTTCATAGAGCCTAGATATTAATATATATATATACATACATAATATAGACATATATAGATGTATATACCTTTTCTTCGATCCTATAGGACTCTATGGGACATTTAATTGTTTTTTTTTTAAATATATTAATGGAACAAAATAATTTGGTTTCCTTTTGTTGAAACTCCCAAGAAGAGTTTTAAGAATTAAATCTTTTCTTTAAAGAACATTGTCAAACATATGATACATACTTATATATATAAATGTATATATACCTTTTCTTCGATCCTATAGGACTCTATGGGACATTTAATTGTTTTTTTTTTAAATATATTAATGGAACAAAATAATTTGGTTTCCTTTTGTCGAAACTCCCAAGAAGAGTTTTAAAAAGTAACTCTTTTCTTGAAAGAGCATTGTCAAACATATGATACATACTTATATATATAGATGTATATATACCTTTTATTCGATCCTATAGGACTCTATGGGAGATTTAATTGTTTTTTTTTTAAATATATTAATGGAACAAAATAATTTGGTTTCCTTTTGTCGAAACTCCCAAGAAGAGTTTTAAAAATTAACTCTTGTCTTGAAAGAGCATTGTCAAACATATGATACATACTTATATATATAGATGTATATATACCTTTTATTCGATCCTATAGGACTCTATGGGACATTTAATTGTTTTTTTTTAAATATATTAATGGAACAAAATAATTTGGTTTCCTTTTGTCGAAACTCCCAAGAAGAGTTTTAAAAATTAACTCTTTTCTTGAAAGAGCATTGTCAAACATATGATACATACTTATATATATAGATGTATATATACCTTTTATTCGATCCTATAGGACTCTATGGGACATTTAATTGTTTTTTTTTTAAATATATTAATGGAACAAAATAATTTGGTTTCCTTTTGTCGAAACTCCCAAGAAGAGTTTTAAAAATTAACTCTTTTCTTGAAAGAGCATTGTCAAACATATGATACATACTTATATATATGGAGGTATATATACCTCTTCTTTGATCCTATAGGACTCTATGGGACTTTTGAATTTTTTTTATTAATGCATTAATTAATAAAAGTTTCTCCAAAGAGCCTAGACATTAATCCCATAAAATATATATATACATGTATTTGATCATATAAGAGACTATGGGACTTTTTTTTTTTTTTTTGTTCGTAAATACACTTATCGCCCGAAAGGTCTTATTTGTTTTGAATCTTTGATTGAATTTAGAAATATATATGAGAATTATTTTTGACTTTTTTGTTGGGTAGCATTACAGAAAATATGTTTTACATACTTATATATAAATATTCTATCTTAATTACCAAAAAGTTTTTTATTGTTCTTAATAATAAATATGGATATTGGGGCTCATAGAGGCTCAACAAGAATAATGGGTTTTAATTAAATTCAAGTTTGGCATGCCATGAGTGAGTAAGTTGGACGGTGCGGATACCATCTGGTACTCAAACGAATCATCTCATGTTTTTTCTTTTGTCTCTGCACGCAATAAATTCTTTTGTAATAATTTCTGCTTCGAGGTTGTAGGCGAAACCCCCCCCCCCATATTCCCCTGAGCTAGATCAGCGCATAAAGCTAGGCGTGCATCAGCCTACGGCCGAGAAGGGGCAAGGTCCGATGATCGGCTCTTTTTGAACCAGGAGATGAAAAACAAGAATTATTACACCTGGTAGGGCGTTTGGGAAACACCCCCTTTAGGTGATAGGGACATCCAAAGTTATGTTATTTTTTCAGAAAAATTAATTTTTCCAAGTGCTTTGAAGGAGTTTTTGGGGTTAATACCAAATAATAGGTAATAAAAATACTTTTCATTTAAAAAAAAACTTCTCCCCTTCCCCCTTCAACAGAGTTAGAGTCCAAAAACTGACTTTTTAATAAAAACAGTGGGCTTGTTCAAAAGTGGGCGGGGAAAGTATTGTTGTCAAATGAAAGGTGAAAACAATTTAAAAGGTAATACTAGGAGGTAATACAGCCGTTTATGTGCGTAGCCCAAGTTTAACGGAACCTAGATCAATTTGTATTTGGTTTAAGTGCAATTTATATAATTAAGTGGTTTTTCATATAATTGAGTTTTTCCCATACAAAAACAGGTGTAACTGTGTTGTCCTTTGCCTACTAGACTTCACCAAAGCGTTTAACTCTTTTTCCTTCTCACAATTTCATGACAAACTACTCAATCTCTTTAATTTTAGTACCAGTGCTTCGAATCTCATGCTATCTTATTTATCTAACCGATATCAATTTGTTGATATAAATGGAATTATATCTCGTCAGTTACCTTTATCTGCAGGTGTACCTCAAGGTTCCATCATGGGTCCACTTATATTTGCAATGTACATAAATGACATCGGAAACTCAATTCAATTTTCAAATTATCACCTCTTTGCAGATGACTTACAAATTTTCCGCGAACTCAACATCAACAATAGGAATCCAATTATAGCTTTAAATGAAGCAATTAATGATATCAGCAACATTATATCTTTGTCAAACGTTAATCAGCTAATGCTCAATCCGATAAAATCCCAAGCCATCATATTTTCAAGAAAAAGAAATCTAATCACCTATAATTCAACGTTACTCAAAATAAAGGTTGGTCAAAATTTTATACCCTTCACCGATACGATAAAAAACTTTACCCTAGAAAAAAATCTCGATTGGTCAACTCATGTAACACTACACTACAAAAAATGTACAACGGACTTAGACCCCTTTGGAGGAGTGCTTCATTTACCCCTCCGAAAACACGCATGCTGTTAGCTAGGTCACTCATCTTAAGTAACCTCTCATACTGCGACGTGGTTTTCTCCGATCCTAATTCAAATTTATTAAACGTGTATAAGATATATTTTTGGCTTAAAACGCAGAGACAGTCTTTCACCTTATTATAACAAAATTTTCGGATGCTCTTTGGTCAATTACTTCAATATTAGAATCCTAAGCTTAATTCACAATATCATCAAAAATCGCCAACCCAGTTATCTATACAATAAACTTATATTCGCACAGTCCCTAAGAACACAAAACTTAATTTTACCAAGAGCAATCACCACCCTTATGAAGAGCTCGTTCCTATGGAGGGGTACCAAACTCAATTCCTACAAATATTAAAAACATTACACGTTTGGACAGTTTCAAATCAGAATGTCAGTCATACTTTAATAATCAATAATCCTTGGGCATACAAAATTTAGTAAACTGTATCGTTATCATTATTAGATGGTTATAATTCTATCCACTGTTTTTTATTCTTATTAAGTTTTTATTGTTACATAATCCTTGTAATTATACTTTTTGTTCTTGATTCATTCATATGTACTTGAACTCTTCATTTAAAAACATTACAATTAAGTATTATTATTATAAGTATTATTTTTATTACTGTTATATATCAAAACATAAATTTTCATTAAACTTTGTTATATCATGCTAATACATACAAAATTATTGCTGTTAGTACAGTGGAATTACTTGTAATTACATATAACGACCCTGTTGTCGTATCGTACAAAAAATATAAATAAACTAAGCTAAACTAAACATACCGAATTTCATGCGAATCGCTTGAGAAATAGCTTTGTTCCCAAAATTCCAGACTATAATGATTATATTCCAGTATTACCATAGGGACAAGTCTTAAAGTCGCATCTTAGTCCTATATACCGAATTTCATGCGAATCGCTTGAGAAATAGCTTTGTTCCAGAAATTCCAGACCATAATTATCATATTCCAGAATTCCCATCGGAACAAGTCTTATAGTAACATCTTAGTCCTACATACCGAATTTTATGCGAATCGAATAAGAAATTGGTTTGTTCCCGAAATTCCAGACCATAATTATCATATTCCAGTATTCCCATAGGAACAAGTCTTATAGCAACATCTTAGTCCTACATACCAAATTTCATGCGAATCGAATAAGAAATTGGTTTGTTCCCGAAAAACCCCGACCGTAATGATCATATTCCAGCATTTCCATAGGAACAAGTCTTATAGTCGCATCTTATTCCTACATACCGAATTTCATGCAAATCGCTTGAGAAATAGCGAAACTATAACTATTAAGACGTCGAAACTATAACTGTTTTCATTTCAAATACTGCTTGCTGCACATGCAACACTCACAGTAGGGGAAGGTTGCAATACCTGCAAAGCGCCATACTCTTCGCCGATATCTATAGTTTTACTTTGTACAGATTTATCATCGGCCAACTATCTTTTCCCCTCTGACTTTCAACACAACTGCAGAATAAATAAACACCACAAACCTTTAGGGATACACACAAAATATACGTTTATGCTTTCGAAATTATATTATTTGAAATTATTTTATACATGATATATTATTTAATCAAAGCGAATATATATAAATACAGTTAATGAAACGAGGACTTCAATGTCCAACATGGAAATGCTTCTATATAATTACTTATTTTTAAATTCTCTATATTAACTTCACTTGCCCGTGTGTTTGTGGGTTTGTGGGTTTGTGGGCTTGTGGGTTTGTGGATTTGTGGATTTGTGTGTCATGGAATCTTCCGATCAATTTTTAACCCACTTCCTACAGCCCGATTTTATTGAAATTTGGCACACATGTATATCTCCCATGACAACACTTTCTATTATTTGAGGCCCCTCGGGCCGCGGGGTCGGAGGGCTCCCATACAAATATTTTACAAAATTTACCCGATTTTCTTTAAATTTTGTACACATGTGTGTCTTCGATGGAAAACACTTTTTGTAATTATACAATACAATATACAATTACGCTATATCGCATCAGATCACGGCAAAGTATTTGCTCTGTGCTTTGTGACTAGCGCTGTTCGCTGCCGCTGCGGCATTTGGTGGATGATTTTACCACAAAACGAGCACGCAGTGTGTGTGTGTGTATCCCCGATTAGAGAATTTACAAGAAAAATTTTAATTTTTATGGGTTGTTTTTTTTTAATGTGTGTTATTTGATTATGAAATTAAAGAATCATATAAGGTTTTCTTTTCATTGTAAGTTTTCCCTTAAAATTATTTAATAATTAAAGATTTTAACTCGAACTCGGTTCACTTAATTTTAAGATAAAAACAGGCTACAATATTTTATTTAATAAACAAACTGTGACTGTTTCAACTGACTTTCAAAAAAGTTGGCAATTTTAATAATAAAATGTAGTACAGACAGTGTGTGAAAAGCTTTTGGAAAAATAAAAAATTATAATGGACCAGCTGTTCCCGGGCGCACATGAACCCCCGGGGTGACGGGAGTACTATAGCCTATAACTTTCCTTCACCTCCCAATAATTTACGTTGACATTTTTTTAAAAATACGTTTGTAAATCTCATGTTAAAATTTTATCTTTCTCCCCTTCCATCTATACCTATAACTTTCCCCTACCAGCCAATATATCTTAAAAATTTCATAAAATTCAGTTTAAAAATGTGGCTGACATTAAAATTTTACATTCCCTGTGTGTAAAATAAAATAACTACTAATCAAACAAATGCAGTTTTCGTGACTCATGTGTATAATATAAAAACAGGTATTTTGTGTAATAACGTTTTTTTACGATTAATTATAAATTTTATTTTTAATTTGGCGTCCTACGATTTATTCTCGCGCGTATTGTAATGAAACGAAATAAATGTCAAAAAATAGCGGTTTTACCACCTACTATCTTGATAACAGCGCCACCTATCGGGTCCAAATTTCACAAAAACCCAAATAGCAACGAAACAAACGTATAGGCAAAATTTTAAGTTCCTAAGATGCTTCGTTACTAAGAAACAGAAAAACCGTTATATCTTGGAAACAGCGCCATCTATCAGGTCCAAATTTCACAAAAACCCAAATAGCAATGAAACAAACCTATGGTTAAAATCTGAAGTTCCTAAGATGCTTCTTTGCTGAGAAAAAAAAACCGTTATATTTTGACAACAGTGCCACTTAGAGAGTTCAAACCAAAACAAAAACCAAAACCGCCAAAATCCTAATCTATGGTGAAAATTTTAGCTTCCTGCTATATCTGGTTCCTGAGAAAGGCAATCTCAAAAAATTAACACACCATTTTTATATATTATATAAGTCTGAAGCCGAGTCTTGCTTCAAAATACAAGAATTATTATTTTTAAATTCTTTCTTTTTAATATGCCTTTGTCTAAGTAGTGGACAGTCAAACAATATTAAGACTGTTAATTTCTACGAAAATATATTCTCTTATCGTTTGTCTTAAAAAATTGTTTAATATTCCATTACGCCGTTACATAATGAATTGAATAAATTTAATTTGATTTTTCGCTTACAATACTTGACTAAAACTTATATTTTATAATTTTCAAAGATCTCGTGTTGAAATAAATATGTCAAAAGTCAAACAATTTTGACTTGCTTGTGCTGTTAGTTGGAAAAACATGGATCATTTTTGGAGCTAAAATGTGCACATGATACTTTTTTACCATTATAAATTCTAGGCATGGGAATACGGTACAACAAACCATTGGGCATACACATACATATTTTATATTGTACAGTACTTGAACGTATCCCAAGTTCAGAGTTAACAATTGGAATTTTATCAACCTCGAATAAAATACCTTCACTAGCTTGCAACATAGTACAACCTTGCGTAGAGTTAATGGCTATATTATGCTTCGCCACCAGTAATGTATTGAGAGAGTCTATGTTAATTCCCTCAGAACCTTTAACATAAAACCGTCTCTCTGCTTGTATTGTTAGTTGTCTCCCAACAGGACTAGAGCTTTTGCTAGCACTTATAGCTTTTGATACAAAATTTTTAGCTCCGCTTGGCATATTAAAATGTGGACGATTCGTAGTAAACACAACATCGCCTTTAGTTGGAGTTTTTCTTTCAAATGTGTTAATGCTTTTAAAGTTTATTCCAATCTTGTCTAAAATCATACTAACGTGTGATTGTCCATTGCGATTAATTTTCACAAAAACACCGGCATCTTCACCAGTAATTGTTACTGGTATATCGGAAAATCCCCCAATATGGCCATCGTACTTATTGTATATTCGATCAAAATCACTTGAACCGTAAAACTTAATAACATCTTCTGCAGGGGTCAGCTCCATTCCCTGGAGACCTTTCCCTAAGCGAAGAACGCTGATTATGGTTAGAGTAATGCAAAATTTACATTTGAGGCGTGCGAGACAAAGTGAGCGGTTAATTAAATTGAAGTTTGTGGTTAGCCAGAAGAGATTAACACTACGCGAATGTTATAGTTATTTTATATCTGCAGGGGAAATATTATCTATAGCATTATGGTAACATTGAAAAATATACTTACGAAAGTATGTTTTTATGGTAACATTTGGTGAATTTTTCTGTTTTCCCTCTTCACAAAGCCTTTCTGCTTTTTGCCATAAATTTGCAGATCATTCGTCATTTAGCAGGTTCTCAGTGTTGTGTGGGAAACTGTGTTGCGCACACTACACGATCGTATCAGTCGAATTAATCAATAACGATGTTTGGAATGATGTGAATAGGGATTTTCTTATTTCGTTCATCATTACTAATAATAACATGTTATTAAACGCAAGCATTTCTTTCAATTATTATTATAATTATAGTTTTTCCCTGATTCCATTGATTCGTTATCGTTTTCGTATTGCTTTTATCAATATATCAGCAATTCTTAGAAAATAAATTGAAACCGGCTACAAACGTGAGGATATATTGTAAATCACATTTCTTCAATTTTTTAATTTTAATAAGGGGCTCAGCCACCCTTATTGCCGTGGCGCAAGTCATTCAGGGAGTTTCCCTTGGTAATATGTTTAAATAAAAAAAAAGTCTACCCGAAAATAATTTTTGAATATTTGCGGTTCGTTCAATGCCCAAGGCCCAACATACATGTTGACAGTGCTTTTACTGCCAATAGTTTTAGATCACGGTTCTTGTACCGTCACTAATTTGATGTAACTAGTGCAGTACTAGGTACACCAATATTGGAGAAATCGCAACAAAATGAATTAAACAATTTGGTAGTTTAACGATAACTGAGTATTCAGTAAATTTTATTCACCTTTTATAATAAACAAATTGCTTACATAATCATAAAATAATTATTAAAGTCTAATAAACAAATTGCTTACATAGCTAAATTGTAATGTGCACGTAAATTCTATACATCAAATTCAATACAAGAAATTGCTTACTTAGGTAAATGACACGAAAGTGTGCGGAAAAGAAAACAAAAAAATGGATTATTTGATGTGCTGACTGTTGCTATTTCAGCTAAGGTGATTGTACAAAAAATAAAGGAAAATATGTGCAATGTGCAATGTGCAGAAATATTGTAATACGAAATATATTCAAGGTTATTACTATGCGGTTATTGACTTATAACTAATATGTTTTAACATCCTGCCCCCATTGAATGTAATTCAGTAATCTGGTTAGGTGATGATTCTACATTATGTCCTTATGATCCTCTTGGTGCAGGAACAGGGTACTCGGCTGCTCGCTGGTTGCAAATCCGCAGTTCATGCTAGTATGATACATGCTGCGAGGATCATAAACAGTCCGGCTGAACTTACAATAGTATGAGGCAAAACATGTAGTTGGATGATAATTGGTAATTCTAGGTGGCTTGAATCCATTCGTGCTGATAATGTTTTTAATTTGCTCTCTTGGACAATCATTTGGATAGGGTTTGTTATAGCCATTTGTTCTTGAATGGTAATGTTTGGTATGTCACTAAATCTTGTGATAGATAAGTGAATACTTTGATGATGAATGCCGTGAGCACGTAGGGTTGTATGTCGTTCTTGCCGATGCAGCTAGGTTGTAATTTCAGGATTCCTGAACCTTCAATAGTTAGTAGTGATGCCTGGTGGTCGCATACCACATTTAATGAAGTTTTTGTAGTCACGGCGTATATCCATTGATTGTTGTGTAAGTATTGCGTCCAAATAGTATTGTTTCGGATTATTTTTATTTGACATGATGATAGGTTCTCCATTTTATTTAGGATATGTATTTCGCATCTTCTTGTCATCGCACCACGGTGGTAAATCGAGTGCATCTGAGTGCAGAGGTGTCTTGTTTTTTCCACGATGATGCAAGAGGCTAATTCTTGCTCTGTAAGCGGGTAGTACTGGTCATGATGACGGCTAACAGCTATGAACTTCGATGAGGGTTCTATTATAACGAATGTGTTATTTACAACTGTTGGTATCGGGAGAAGTCGATACAGTTCGAAATCCGCGGAGCTTATTAGTGGGATTTTGAATTGAATGATCACATAATAGCTTGTTATTCGGATTTCAGTCACCATTATTCTATATAACTCAAGTATGTTGTCGATTTGACCGGTAAGCGATAGGTGGGTGGTAAATGGTTTTTTATTTCGATGGCTCGTTGCTTCATTTGCTGTGGTGACATAAGTAAGTGGCTTACTCTTCCGTGATGAGTTTCTGACAAGGCGTTGGTTTTTGCTGTTTGCGTTCGTTGAATGTTGGTTATAAATAATATGGTGAGTAGTGACTACGAAGTGAAGAGTTGTTGAAGCTTCAGATGATGAGATTCATCTATGGTGTTGTTGATTCGATTGATCACTTCAGTAAATTGCTGCTGCAATGTTCTGTGCCTTTCGTCCAGAGTTTCCTGATTTTCCCTGATGATGTTAATGGTAGACTCTGTTACTGATGTAAGGTTTTTGGCAAGGGTTAATAAATAATCGTCATTGCCCTTAACCTATACTATGGTTTTCCACATTTCTTCTGCATATTGCGAGTCCAGTACACCAAATAATGAGCTTGCCATATTGCCAATAAGATTGAAGGCACCTCGTTTGCTTCTTTTATTTTGTTTTTATTGAAGAAGCATGTCATCTTGTAGCTACTCCTGATATGTGGCCTGAATTGAATTTGTTACTCGAGTACATAGTGTTTTTTGTTGCGTATTGTCACAAAGATGTTGCAATACTCTAGTGCTATTTTCAATTGTCCTTAGCTCCTTCCAGTATGGTTTCAAATCATAGTATGTGACTAAATTCAATGAGTGAGTTATTAACGTGGAAGTCCCAATATTGTCAAAATATATTCCCGGTCCGATCTGGTGGTTTCAATTTCACTTGCCGAACTTGCGGGTAACATCGTGAATGCACATGCAATAAACAATGAAACGAATGCAGATCCATAGGATAACTCTTTCTTCCGTTTGCTTGGTCTGGGATCTTGAATAGCATGATCTTGTGTAGATGATGTTTTATCGGGAGTATCGATTTCGTTGTTATAGCGTTTTAAATGATTTTTGTTTGCCATGTTCTCTTCCTCTGACGATTGTTGTATCGGAAGTGGTGCTAGTTTTTGAATAGCACGGCGAAAGACTCCAGTGGCAGTTTGAACATCCGCTACTCTAACAAGCCCAGTCATAATCGAGCGCTCAACACGAGCACACGCAGATCACGCATCATATCGTCAAGCTACCTGCTACCGATTGAAAAAAAAAACCAAAACCAAAAGCGAGCATTTCGCTACCTGCTACTTTTTATTTTTTATTATTTCACTAATTATTTTTTTATTTCAGAAATATTTTTCTTTCATTTCATATATATTTTCAGAAAAGATCTTCCTTTCGATCAGCCCTATAAAATGGGGAAAAAACCAAAAAGGAAGGAAAAAGTAAACGAGGTCTTGTCCTTAATTAAGGAACAAGTAACCAACCATGGTGGGGATTTCCTCTTGTCGTTGTACCCAAGGCTGGATGAAGTGAACCAGCTGTGCGATTCAGCGACTTCAGAGGAGGAAACCATGAGCGTTGTCGAGGAATCGGATACTGAAGTGCCCGAATCCAGCAGTGGTGGAGAGGATAACTCCAGCGACGAAGACAGTCGCAAAGCTTGGTCTTCTCCTGAAACCATGCCCGCAAAGGCAAAAAAAAGGAGGTTTTCTGGAAATTCCAGACCATCATCACCACCAACATCATCTTCTCCTGGAGTGGCTGCTGTTGATAAAAAAAATTGCTGTTGATAAAACAGCTTTACCAAAAGAGTCCCAAAAGGTCTCAAATAAGAAGGCACCACCACCAGTCGCTCCATCAAGCCAAAAATCCCTAACTACGGGACCAACAGCAAAACCTTTTTCCATGCCGCCAATAGTCTGCTTCAGACTAAACGTCGCTGAACTATCAAAGTTCACGAAGAGCGCCAACATTAGTTGCAGAATTCGCAACATCAACAGCAACAAATCAGTCGTTACGGCCATGAACAGAGATGGCCATCAGCTAATTCGGTCTTTCCTACAATCGGGAAAGACTGAGTTTAACACTTATACTGCAAAGGAGGACAGGAAAGAAATGTTGGTCCTAAAAGGTATTCACCACTCCTTTGATGCTGAAGATGTCAAGGAAGCGTTGACGACAGAGGGTGTCCCTGTACTAATGGTGAAACCCTTCAAATCTCAAAGGACTGACAAGAAATTTAATCATTTCATTGTCGAGCTGGAGAAGAACTGCGATAAAGCGGCAGTTTGCTCAAAAACCCTCCTTTTGAACCAGTTGGTGCATTGGGAAAAACTAAAATCGGCGGGCATTACTCAATGCAGAAACTGCCAAAAATTTGGACATGTCGCAAGTAATTGCGGCATGAAATACAGATGCGTCAAGTGCAAAGATGAGCACTTGCCTGGCCAATGCCAAAGAAATGCAGACAATATAAAAGACGACAACGTTTTCTGCACAAACTGCCAGAAAAATGGACATCCGGCAAACTATAAAGGATGTCCAAAATATAAGGAAAAGATGGCTGAAAAGCTTAAAACCGCACAAAAGAAGAAGGAACAACATAAATTCGCCCAGATGTCTGCTTCAAAAGCCATAGTAAAGGGAGTAAGTTTTGCTAGTATAGCTGCTATGGGGACTTCCAGCAAGCCAGCAACGATCAGCAAGCCTCTAATAAGCAGCCATGCAGCATCAAACAGCAAACCAATAAAAAAGCCAGCCGTTAAACCTGTACCATCTACCGGAAAAGCCAACATCTTCGACGATACGGAAAGGCTATTTGGAGCTGACCTCTTTACAATTCTACAGAAGGCAAGAAAAGTCGTGCCTGCTAATTATAGCAGTCTTGATGACAGGTCCAAAACAACCGTTTTGGGTCGACTTATTTGTGAATTATGTTCACAATAAGCAGGATAAGTATATTCTCATATAATGTGAATTCCATTTATTCGTTAGCTAGGCGTATCACACTAATATTATTTATTAAAACTAATAAACCTGACATTCTTCTTTTACAGAAAACAAATCTCACTGGGAGAAATCCGTTCAGTCCAGACGGATACAATATCCACAGGGTCGACAAAGGCAGTGGACGCTCTGGGACGGCGGTCCTTATCAGGAACACTATGGCAGGCGAAAAGGTGCAAATCAGTGGTCTACGTAGCATGGAAGCAACAGCTGTCAGCATTAAAGTCAACGAAGTGGAAACCTTGCTGGTGATATCGGTGTACAATCACTGTAACGCAACGAGGGAAGACATCCAACGGGATTTGCAAACTGTCTGCAACACCTCCTCTAGACACACATACTGTGTTGTTGGAGGTGATTTTAATGCTAGACATACTCGATGGCAGGACGAAGTGTGCAATCACAAAGGAAGGGCCATTACAGACTGGATGGACTCAAATCCGCATCAGCACACGATGGCTATAGTTTCAAAGCCCCGGAAGACGTACCCTCGGACACCGTCAACTTTGGATTTCTTTCTGGCAACCACAAATTTCTTAAATATTCTCCCAGAATTAAGAAATTATTCCTGCTTGGCGCATGAAAGCGACTCGGATCATATGGCCATAGAGCTTCGAGTGAGGCTGAACCAGCGAATTGTGCAAGTCACCCCAACACCTGAACTTCACATCAACTTTAAAAAAATAAACTGGAACCGGTTTAGATCAGAAGTTGAAGCTGAACTTCCTATTCCAGCGGCTTGCAGAAATCTGGAGAATACAGAAATTGATGATGCTATCAGAAATTTTGAGATTACAGTGAATTCAGCCATTAATCGGCAGAAAACAATTCTCACTAGCAGGGATCGCTTCCAACACTTGCCTGAGCATATACAGGCCATATATGCTCACAAGCAACGGCTTAGGAAACGCCTTCAGAGAATCTTCAATAGGACACTTAACACAGTCAACGACGAATACCTGTCTGTACTTTCGCAACTGCGTTGTACAGTTAACATGTGTCGTCAAGCTGTGCGAAGGTTTCAGGAAGATGAACTGACCAAACGGCTCCAGGACATCAAACCAGGCCCTGATGCTTTTAGGAAGCTGAACTCTCTGGTTGGAAAGCGTATTTCCATTCCAGAGATTATCACCATTGAAGATCGAACAGTATCCAGCGCTGCTGATAAAGCGGAAGCCTTTGCCTGCCATTTTGAAAGGAGCTTTACGGACCGACCACCAACGCATCTTCCAGATTTCTTGGAAGAGGTTGAAAGTCTTGTGGAAGACACCACTTCTCCAGGAAATACTATAGTGCAGTTCAGTGAAGAAAATCGCGCCAACGCACCCGTAGATGTCGATATGTTTACCGGAACAGCTGTTGTCAATGATTTGATTATGAGTGGAAACTCAAAAAAATCATCAGGCACAGATGGGATTTCTAACTTTTTGCTTAAAAAGTTACCGGGTATGGCAATTTTGATGTTAACCATCATTTTCAACAATTGCCTAAACAATGGCTACTTTCCGGACAACTGGAAGGTGGCCAAGGTAGTACCAGTACCCAAGAAAACTGACCGCTCCATCGTAACTGGTTACCGTCCAATAGCTTTACTGTGTTGTATCAGTAAAGTATTGGAATCATTGATCCGTAAAAAGATCAATACGTTTTGTACGGAAAGAAATCTTATTTCTTCCTTTCAGTACGGTTTCCGAGAAAAGCCCTCTACGCTGCACCCTCTGCTAAAGCTTCACAGTGACGTCACTAAAGGACTGAACGTCAAAAGTAGTACAGTGGCCTGTTTGCTAGACATCGAAAAAGCTTTCGATAGTGTCACATCCTTTGCTCGTACATATTGCGGTAATTCGTTCTTGTTCCTTGGTTGAATTTATGAAGTGTTTAAGTTCCATCAGTTGATTTTTGGCTCCCACAAAGTTTGTTGCATTGTCACAGTAAATGTTTTTGCAGTGACCTCGCCTTGCCATAAATCTTTTTAACGCACCAATAAATCCTTGCGAAGTGAGATCGCTTACTAGCTCTAAGTGGCAAGCCTTTGTTGCAAAGCAGCAAAAAACTGATATGTATTATTTTTGGGGTTGTTTTCCCCTGACTTTGTAATGAGTCCATATGGGTCCGCAAAAGTCGATGCCTGTATTTACAAACGGTCGTGCTGGTCGAACTCTGTCAGCAGGAAGATTTCCCATTAATTGAGTTAAAAGTTTTGGTCTTGCTCTTGAACACTTGACACATCCTTGTACTATGGACCGGGCGATTGTTTTACCCTTGATCGGCCAGTATCCTTGTCTTGCGAATGCTAGTATGGCTTGTGGTCCTGCATGGTTGTTTTCTTGATGGATGTCAATTAGCATTAGTCTTGTAAAAAGATGGGAGTAAGGCAGTAACACTGGATGCTTGGCGTTGTAGGATAAAACTGAAGATTCCAGCCGTCCGCCGACTTGGATGATCCCATTGTTATCGAGGAACGGTGTGAGACTGGAGAGTGAACTTTTCCTTCAAACCTCACTATGTTGCCTTAGGTGATTGATGTCATCTTGGAATTCTTGCTTCTGCATCAACTTGATAATGGTGTTCGATGATTGTTGAAGTTCATCACAATTTATGAATGAATTCTTAATTCCCTTACCAACATCGATTCGACGTTTGGTGATGTTTTTGAATCGGATCATGTATGCTACAATTCGCTGAGCCCTTTTGAACGAGTTTCCATGATTGATAAATCCTAGAATTTCGCAATCTGTTGATCCCTGAGTTTCAGCTGTTGCTGATAATGCGATGATGTCTTCACGTATCTCTGGTTTCTTCGCAAATTTGGGTGGCCAGAGCGTTTCTGATCCATGCAAAAATCTTGGTCCATAAAGCAAAAGGGTGTGATTTTGGAGTTGATCTGGTGCTATTCCACGTGACAAGACGTCAGCAGGGTTGTCCTTAGAGCCTACGTGTCGCAATTGCTGTGGAATCGTAAGTTCTTTTATTGTTGAAACACGATTTGCAATAAAGGTGGGAAGAGTGGCTGATGATGATGCGTTTATCCAATTGAGGACAATCTCTGAATCGGACCATAAGTGTATCCTATCGCGTTGAATATCCAAATCTGTCTGCAGACGATGAGTCAGCTCAGCAGCAAGCTTAGCAGCACAAAGTTCTAAAGCGAGGAATGGTAGCTTGGTGCGATATGTTTGATTTCGTTGAAGGGGCTACCCTCGACTTCGCGCAGAGTAAACGAACTATAATAATATTGTCCTTGTCTATCGATCTGACGTAAGTTGCTGCTCCGTAGGCCTTCTCCGATGCATCTGCGAACACGTGGAATTGTACATCCTTGGGAACCTTGTGAGAAAACACGTGCCTTGGTATTTTGATGTTGTGAAGTGTTTTTAACCCTTCTCGAAATCGAGTCCACTTCGTTTGCATCTCTTGGGGAAGTGCTGCATCCCAATCAAATTTAAGTTCCCATAATTGTTGTAAAAATAATTATGCAGTCACCACGACTGGGGCCATAAGGCCAAGAGGATCGAAGAGGTGAGCAATGTCAGAGTATGCGATTCTTTTTGTCACCTTTTCCTTTCCGACCCATGAGGTTTTAATACAGAGATCGTCAGATTTTGGTAACCATGTCAGTCCAATAGTTTTGACATGTTCTTCGATGTTATTGTTGAAGTTTAGCTCTGTTTCACGATCACTGATTGGTATGGTTTGAATTAGTGACTAGTGATTTGCACACCATTTTCGAAGCTTAAACCCTGCACTTTGCAGCAATTTTTGTAATTCTGTATTTCTATGTATAGCTCTTGACGCTAACGGGAATTGGCCCTGATTATCTTCTGCCAATCGCTGAAGGCATTTTATAGCGAGATATGGGTCAGATGTTGTACCGTAGGTTACTGTGTTCAGTCTGAAACATTTAAGAGCATCGTTGGGACTGTTTATCCACCATATTAGTTGATATTTTGTATCTTCGTTGTGCATTTGTATCTGTCGATACATCTTCTCTATGTCTGCATTAAACACGAATCTGGGCATGCGAAATCTTAGTAGAATCGAGAAAACGTCATCTTGGAGGGAAAGGCCTGTCGATAATATGTCATTTAGTGAGACGTTGGATGATGTTTTTGCTGATCCATCAAAAACTACCCTGAGCTTAGATGTAGTACTGTCAGCCTTTGTTACACAGTGATGTGGCAAAAAGTAGTAACGTCTTTTTAACTGGTGAAAGTTAACTTCTTCCATGTGGCCAAGTTGTTGGTATTCTTGCATGAACTCGACATATTGTATCTTAAGTTCCTTCGAATTAGCAAGTCTGCGTTCAAGTGACATAAATCGTTGGAAAGCTACATCTTTTGATTCGCCCATTACGAGTGGCTCGTCCTTAAATGGTAGCCTTACAATAAATCTTCCTTCGTGACTTCTTGAAAGTGTGTCGTTAAAATTGATCTCACATTGTTTTTCGGACGCTGTAAGGCGTCTTTCGTTGGGCTGTGGTTCCTCTAATTGCCAAAATTTCTCTATTTGGTGGTCAAGTGTTTCGTCTGCACATCATATTCCACACACTGCATTCACATCCTGAGTGCCTTCTCTTTTTCCGGAGACTGTCCATCCAAATACTGTATTCTGCAACGTGGGCATGGCTTGGCCCAATCTGATCTGTCCTACTGAGAGAAGTGAGTAATACAACTCAGCTCCAATCAGAACATCGATTGGACCCGGTTTGTTAAATGTGGGATCCGCAAGTGGAAGGTTGTCTGGAATCTTCCAGGATTGTATGTCAGAGAACTTGCTGGGTTGATTTGCAACTATTTTTGGGAGCACATGAGCCTCCATCCTTATAGAAAATGCATTGAGACGAGATCCGAGCTGTATGCTGACTCTCCCCTTTGCCTGTTGGGTCTCTTGACCAATACCTTTAATACGCATTGTGTAATAGATTGTTGATACTCCAAGTTTCTTCACGGTTCCTTCGGTAATAAAATTTAACTGCGATCCAGAATCAAGTATGGCCTTGCATGTGATGCTCTTACCATGCTGATTTGTCAAGTTGATGTCAAGTCTATGACTTCCTTGCGTTGCTAATGCAATTGCTTGGTCCCTTGTCTGATCTGCTGATGTTGATGGGAAATTACTCGTGGTGAGTAAATTATTTGTTGATGGTTTCATAAACTGCTCCAAATGCAAAAGTGTATTGTGTCGCTTTGAGCATTTTCTACATCCTCCAGAAGTGCATTTGGATATGGTGTGTCCATATTTAAGACAGTTTATGCAATAATTCGAGGTCTTCACTAAACTTAGACGCTCTTTTGGACTTAACTGCAGACAGTTTTGACAACTGAATAAATTATGTTCGCCTTTGCAGGCTATGCATTTAAGTTTTGATGACGTGGTGATTGTCAATACCCTTGACGTTCCTTGTTTTTTATGAGGTTCATTGAATAAACCTTGGGCACTTTCGCTCCTAATGTTTCTAGGGATTGAAAGCGGGTTTCATCAGGACAAGAAATCAGTCAATGAGTGTAACGATCTTGGTTGTTGCAATGATTGCTCCCATAGTGAGTGCGTGTTACGATCCAATCTTATCTTTTTATTAATGTATGTAATAGAAGTGGATCCCAGTTTGATGTGTCCACGCCAAGATTTTGTAAATTTAAGAGACACTCACGTGTTGTGTCGTGCAGTGCCTTGATCATGAACGAATCTTCTTTGTGTATTGTTGGTTGTGCCATCAATTTATTGAGCAACGCTGTTATTAGTAGACGTGTGTTTTCATAACGATCTGTTATAACCTTCCAGGCGGCGCTATAGTTGACGTCGGATGTTGTGAAATGACGAATTAATTTCTCGGCCTCTCCTGTGAGTGTTGTCTTCAAATAGAATAGTTTTTGGCACTGCGGAATATGCTGATTATGAATTAGCTCCGTAAATAGGTCACGGAACTGTCGCCATTTCAGGTAATCACCATCAAATTTTGGTAATGTCAATTTTGGCAAATTAAGCATGGATCCCGTTGATGTCGTGTTTAAATTTCCAATGCTTAATTCATTTATCTTGATCGATAAGTTTACTATGGAGTCTTGAGTAGATTGTTCTAGATCCAGATATTCTTTGAAGTTGTATCCTAATGTATTGGGATTTTCCTCGAGTTCTCCTATCTGTTGATGTAGTTCTTCCAATTGCAGCCAGTATTTTTGTATGCCCGACATCTTCAGCTCATAAAATGCCTTGGTGTGAGATACGTTCATATCACTTATACTACTAATTTGACGTTGAAGAGTATCAGCAATGATATTGTGTCTTCGCAATAGCCTTTGGAATTCTGGTACTTCGTCAGCTGTCGGTGGAAGAGATCCTCGGGATTTTGGTATGGGTTTTGGATTGACGATAGATGTGTCCTGATTGGAGATTCCTACTACCTTGATACACTTGACATTATCTGCCGTAGGTTCCGGATCTTCAGAAATACTTTCTTGGAGGTTTCAATCCGCTGAATCCTATCCGCTCGATATTGCCTGGTTTTCCTTGAACTGGAGTCCTTGGAAATATTGGTTTTTAGACTCCCAAGCTCATCTGCTATGGCCTTTTGTTTGCATACGATAAGGGACACTTCGGTGTCGTCCATTTCGGCCATTGATATCGTCGGTTGGATCTGTGCTTCCTCTGAATAGCACGATGTGTGTTGTAAGAGATTCTCTTCTTTTATTAAGAATCCCTGCTCCTTGACCGGAGTGGTTGATTGTTCCTACCAGTGTCTAAGCCCTGGTAACGCTTCTTGCGAAGAATCACTGCTCCTTGATCGGAGTGTTTAATTGTCACTACCAGTGTCTTAGCCCTGGTAACGCTTTTTTGTTCAGTGATTGCTAAATGCTCCTTACCACTGGTGGGGGGAAGCGAAATAACAATCACGTCGGGGTCACCAAATGTTGACAGTGCTTTTACTGCCAATAGTTTTAGATCACGGTTCTTGTACCGTGACTAATTTGATGTAACTAGTGCAGTACTAGGTACACCAATATTGGAGAAATCGCAACAAAATGAAATAAACAATTTGGTAGTTTAACGATAACTGAGTATGCAGTAAATTTTATTCACCTTTTATAATAAACAAATTGCTTACATAATCATAAAATAATTATTAAAGTCTAATAAACAAATTGCTTACATAGCTAAATTGTAATGTGCACGTAAATTCTATACATCAAATTCAATACAAGAAATTGCTTACTTACGTAAATGACACGAAAGTGTGCGGAAAAGAAAACAAAAAAATGGATTATTTGATGTGCTGACTGTTGCTATTGCAGCTAAGGTGATTGTACAAAAAATATATGAGAATATGTGCAATGTGCAATGTGCAATGTGCAGAAATCTTGTAATACGAAATATATTTAAGGTTATTACTATGCGGTTATTGACTTATAACTAATATGTTTTAACAATACAAGACTAAAAAGAAGAAAATAATTAGTTGTAAAATTTTTAATACATCACGTTTTTAAAACGAAGTAAATAGTACAAAATAAGATTCAAAATGAAAAACGGGGCGTGTGCAACTATTTATGCACCAATTAACTATTGCATGCGCTTCAGATTTTTAATTTTAAATTATTGTTTTTAATTAATCACTAGAATCATCGGAATCACTGACAATAACATTAAGGGCCATATTTATAGTCATGAATATAGCCATGGATTAATCCACTCTTTATAGAAAATAGCCTTAGCCACTGTTTTAGCTATTGATATGGAGGTATAAATAAGGATATATTTTATAATCTACGTTTATAAATACGAAAATGGGGATAAATCCGCCGATTTAAATGTATCCTCGACAGTAAATATGGCCCAAAAGGCCGTTATTACATCCAAATCCGCATCCAAGCAACTGTTGCTATATTGCATTGGCAAAGCCGGCTTGGCTTTACAAAGCAACAGCTTTTGGCTTTACCGCCTTAGGGTGAGTACCATAACTATAAAATGGCTTTAGTTTCTTACCACCGTAAGGCGGTAAAACCAAAAGCTGTTGCTTTGAGGATTAAAGTAAAGCCAAGCTGGCTTAGCCAAAGAAATATAGCATGTGTCTTCACCTCTTCACCAATATTTTGTAAATTTATAAATGTCATGTTTTTTTTAATTTTAAACAAAAAAAATTTAGTTAATTTGTGTATACGCGAAAGAAAATAACTTTTTATTGTTGGCTTGATTAATTTTGTACTGAGAATCGGCTATTGTATTTCAATTCATTAAAATTAATTTGTTCTAGTCAAAAAAGTTAGGATTATTATATAAGTATAATTTTGTGTATCCTAAAAACTCGGCGACGCTATGCTCAGTTGAATTTTTGCCTTTCCAAAATATTGTATTTTTTTTGCTTAATAGCACAATAATCGAATGTTCCAATAACGCTACAATATGCTGTAATGTACTGTTGGTGTTTATTTTTGTGTGCAGTTGTCTACTTCTCTCTCTTTAGAATGTACATAAATCGAATAGCGTATCTCCAGTATAGGTTTTAAAGATATTTTTGCCCCGGTGGGGCGTTCGGAAAACACCCCCTTTAGGTGATTGGGACATCCAAAGTTATGTTTTTTTTTTTTCAGAAAAATTAATTTTTCCAAGTGCTTTGAAGGAGTTTTTGGGGTTAATTGGTACCAAATAATAGGTAGTAAAAATACTTTTTATTTAAAAAAAAACTTCTCCCCTTCCCCCTTCAACAGAGTTAGAGTCCAAAAACTGACTTTTTAATAAAAAGTCAAACAGGGGGCTTGTTCAAAAGTGGGCGGGGAAAGTATTGGTGTCAAATGAAAGGTGAAAACTAGCTCTCTATATAGCCTTTTATGGGCGTAGCCCAAGTTTAACGGAACCTAGATCAATTTGTATTTGGTTTATGTGCAATTTCATATAATTGAGTGGTTTTTCATATAATTGAGTTTTTCCCATACAAAAACAGGTGTTATATGGCAAAGTTCAGTAATGGTTTTTGGAAATTTGGACTTTCGGACACCACTCACATGAAAGCCACGATTGAGCAGATTTTGAAAATCATCATCTTGTTTTTAGAAAACACCCCCGTTGCTGTCGTTGCTTATACAGGGTGTACAAGAATTCGTGGCACAAACGAAGCAGGGTAATAGCGGAAGTCATTTCCAACCAAAATAGCCAAATGAAGTTTTATCGAATTGTTGATGGTTAAAAAGTTATTCCATTTATAGTATTTTTGGGTAAAATCGCATACGCCGCCGCGGGCAATAGATCCACAAGGGTCGCAGTGCCATTGATTCACCCCCTTAACATCATCATCATCATCAACAAGTAGCTCTGGCGGAAAAACAATGTACTACAGAAAGTTGAACGACTATCAGAAAAACTTGCGACATTAATGCAGATTCTTAAATGGTATCACACATAGGAATATTCAAAACAGAATGGTTTTTATCAATTGTTTTGTGGTGTTCGTAGAGTTTTAAAACAGAGATACGTACTTTTGACCTTACATCACTTTACACACTGTAACCCTTGAATAAGCTACAATATCACTGTTGGTCTATTTTGATAGAAAACTAAATCTTTAAGGTCAAAAAAATTTAATTTTGTTTTAATTCTTAAAACCATTACCGATATAAACGTCGTCAAAGTCAAAAAAAGAAAGGTTTTTTTAAAATTTTATTTTCAAACGCGATTATTTCGAAAAATGATCTTGGATAATTTTTTTTGACAAATGCAGTATTAAAGCCCATTGAATTTTCTACAACTTCACCTCATAATATTTCTGCAATAGGTCAACAGGAACAGGATTAAAATTGTAAGTTTGTGAAATGATTGAAAACGTACTTTTGATCTTACATGCTTTACACCCTATAAAACTTGAACATTTCCAGCTAAGGTTACTGTTAATCTTTTTTGAAGGAGAATTAAATTTTTAAGATTAAGCAATGTACATTTTTTATGTGCCCATTTTAACCACCAATTTCATGTGTCTACTCACAAAATTAGGTCCTTCTAGGCAAGTCTGTTTGAAGAAGATTATGCACTGGAATGGAGTGGTAAGAGTGCACCATTCAACGTTAATTTTGTTGCACTGTTGCTGAAGGAACACTAAGACGGCAAGCAACTCTTCGTATACGTACTAGTAGAAACTCAACCTGCACTATCTCGCTCTTGTTTACCGAATCCACAAACATTGTGCCATGGGTTTGTAGGAAATTGAACACACTTTAATATAACATTTGTCAAAAAAAATGTATCCGAGAGAATTTCTCGAAACAATCGCGTTTTTAAATACAATTTCTATTTTAATATAAATTTTAACTTTGACGATCTTCATATCGGTTGGACCTCCGCTATTACCCTGCTTCGTTTGTGCCACGAATTCTTGTACACCCTGTATAGAATATTAAATATAAATATTTTGAAGCATTTAAAAACACCAAAAAAGTAAACATGTATAAGCAACAACAAAATAAACATTTGAAATGGCGCTATCAGGTTCGAAAAAATGTTTGTCGTTGTTGAGAAACTGAACATCCCCATAGAGATTACAATGTGTGTCACACATACTGTGTTGTTGGAGGTGATTTTAATGCTAGACATACTCGATGGCAGGACGAAGTGTGCAATCACAAAGGAAGGGCCATTAGAGACTGGATGGACTCAAATCCGCATCAGCACACGATGGCTATAGTTTCACAGCCCCGGAAGACGTACCCTCGGACACCGTCAACTTTGGATTTCTTTCTGGCAACCACAAATTTCTTAAATATTCTCCCAGAATTAAGAAATTATTCCTGCTTGGCGCATGAAAGCGACTCGGATCATATGGCCATAGAGCTTCGAGTGAGGCTGAACCAGCGAATTGTGCAAGTCACCCCAACACCTGAACTTCACATCAATTTTAAGAAAATAAACTGGAACCGGTTTAGATCAGAAGTTGAAGCTGAACTTCCTATTCCAGCGGCTTGCAGAAATCTGGAGAATACAGAAATTGATGATGCTATCAGAAATTTTGAGATTACAGTGAATTCAGCCATTAATCGGCAGAGAACAATTCTCACTCGCAGGGATCGCTTCCAACACTTGCCTGAGCATATACAGGCCATATATGCTCACAAGCAACGGCTTAGGAAACGCCTTCAGAGAATCTTCAATAGAACACTTAACACAGTCAACGACGAATACCTGTCTGTACTTTCGCAACTGCGTTGTACAGTTAACATGTGTCGTCAAGCTGTGCGAAGGTTTCAGGAAGATGAACTGACCAAACGGCTCCAGGACATCAAACCAGGCCCTGATGCTTTTAGGAAGCTGAACTCTCTGGTTGGAAAGCGTATTTCCATTCCAGAGATTATCACCATTGAAGATCGAACAGTATCCAGCGCTGCTGATAAAGCGGAAGCCTTTGCCTGCCATTTTGAAAGGAGCTTTACGGACCGACCACCAACGCATCTTCCAGATTTCTTGGAAGAGGTTGAAAGTCTTGTGGAAGACACCACTTCTCCAGGAAATACTATAGTGCAGTTCAGTGAAGAAAATCGCGCCAACGCACCCGTAGATGTCGATATGTTTACCGGAACAGCTGTTGTCAATGATTTGATTATGAGTGGAAACTCAAAAAAATCATCAGGCACAGATGGGATTTCTAACTTTTTGCTTAAAAAGTTACCGGGTATGGCAATTTTGATGTTAACCATAATTTTCAACAATTGCCTAAACAATGGCTACTTTCCGGACAACTGGAAGGTGGCCAAGGTAGTACCAGTACCCAAGAAAACTGACCGCTCCATCGTAACTGGTTACCGTCCAATAGCTTTACTGTGTTGTATCAGTAAAGTATTGGAATCATTGATCCGTAAAAAGATCAATACGTTTTGTACGGAAAGAAATCTTATTTCTTCCTTTCAGTACGGTTTCCGAGAAAAGCCCTCTACGCTGCACCCTCTGCTAAAGCTTCACAGTGACGTCACTAAAGGACTGAACGTCAAAAGTAGTACAGTGGCCTGTTTGCTAGACATCGAAAAAGCTTTCGATAGTGTCTGGATAAACGGGCTACTGTACAAGCTTATTAGTTTTGGTTTCCCCAATTATATTGTAAAAATAATTAAAAATTTTCTTTTTAACAGGGTCTTCTTTGTACAGGTGTACGACCGCCCATCGACAAGGAAAAGGATCAAAGCCGGAGTTCCTGAAGGTTCCAGACTTGGACCAATCCTGTATAGCATCTTCACGGCGGATCAACCCACAAATACAGCCGGAACAAAGACTATGCTCTTCGCGGATGACTCCATAACGTATGCAGTTTCCCGCTCTCCCGAGATAGCTGCCCGAAGAGTGGAGGAACACCTCAGAAATCTTTGGGACTACTACCTGAAGTGGGGACTAAAGATCAACGCCAATAAAACGGAACTCATCTGCTTCCGAGTACCAGCAACCGAAACAAGGATAAGAAAAATCGCAAGCCGGTGCAGAGCCTTAAAAATCACCCTTCCGGATAACACAACAATAAACATCAAGTCAGAGACTAAGTACCTGGGAATCAACTTTACTGAGAGGCTCAAGTTTAACTCTCACATCGACAAAACAATGAAAAAAGCGAACTACGCTTTTCCTTTTTTTTTTTTTTTTTTTTTTTTTTATATATAGAGACTTATTGCCAAGGGATGACTCCCTGAATGACTTACGTCACGGCAATAAGTTGGGCTAAGCCCTTTATTAAATTCAAAATAAAATAAAAATCGAAAGAATGTGATTTACAATATATCACATTTTAATTTGGTGCACCCGCTACTTAAAAGACGAAACGGTCTGTCCAACAACACCAGGCTGCTTATCTACAAGCAACTCATCAGGCCAGTGATAACCTATGGCTACCCCATATGGTTCACCGTCTCACCAACAACGATGAAGAAGATCTCCCTATTTGAAAGGAAGGTACTAAGGATCTGTACAGGACTCTGGAGGGTGACAAACAGCTATAAGTTTGTGTCGACTACAAAACTATACGAAGCAGCAGGTCTGCTGCCAATAACTGACCACTTGTTCCGAATGGCGAGGAAATTCGTCGACGCATTGGAAACACATCCAAGTCCTGAGATGCAAGGACTGCGAATCGAGGAAATCGAACCAAGTCACCGGTACATACACATAAGAGGATTCACTGATGCTAGATTCGATGACATCTTTAACAATCAAGACGTCTCCTTCTACGAGAAGGCGGGCAACCGATATTACAGAGGCTGAAGTTCGCCCTGTTTATACGCCGCTTAATATTTTTCATTCTTATTTTATTTTAAAATTATTGTTTAAAATTTAATTACATTAAAAATTAACATGTAGTAGATTAAGTAGTAAAAAATATTGTTTAAAAATAAACAATACCAAAAAAAAAAAGACAATGTAAATACGTCGGGCCCCTTTTGTTGAGCCGACACATATTAATATTATTTATAAGTTTAGTTTTAAATCAAAATTGTATATTACTTTAATGTTTAATAAAAAAAAAATATCTTAATCTACTCTAACAAGCCCATCGCTTCCTTGAACTGTGTTGATTATTCGTCCTAGTGGCCATTTGAGACTGGGTTGATCATCTTCTTTCAGTATAACCATCATTCCTGGCTCCACGTTCTGACATCTCTCCTTCCATTTATATCGATGTTGTAGTTGATTTAAGTGTTCATTTGACCAATGTCGCCAAAACTTGTTCTTCACATGGGTGACGAGCTTCCATTGGGTAAGAAGTGATGATCGTTCAGGTGTTGCGAGAATATCGATGTTACTGGTGAGTGGTTCCCCAATGAGGAAATGACCCGGAGTCAGAGCGTTTAAGTCATTTGGAGATGCTGACATTGGTGTTATCGGTAGTGAATTTAAGATAGCTTCAACTTCAATTACAGCAGTTTCGAGTTCTTCATATGTTAACGACGCCGATGCCAATGTGTGTTGAAGAAGATGCTTTGCAGAATTCACTGCAGCTTCCCACAGCCCTCCGAAGTGTGGTGAACGTGGAGGTATGAAGTTGAAGTCACATCCATTGCTCGTACATATTGCGGTAATTCGTTCTTGTTCCTTGGTTGAATTTATGAAGTGTTTAAGTTCCATCAGTTGATTTTTGGCTCCCACAAAGTTTGTTGCATTGTCACAGTAAATGTTTTTGCAGTGACCTCGCCTTGCCATAAATCTTTTTAACGCACCAATAAATCCTTGCGAAGTGAGATCGCTTACTAGCTCTAAGTGGCAAGCCTTTGTTGCAAAGCAGCAAAAAACTGATATGTATTATTTTTGGGGTTGTTTTCCCCTGACTTTGTAATGAGTCCATATGGGTCCGCAAAAGTCGATGCCTGTATTTACAAACGGTCGTGCTGGTCGAACTCTGTCAGCAGGAAGATTTCCCATTAATTGAGTTAAAAGTTTTGGTCTTGCTCTTGAACACTTGACACATCCTTGTACTATGGACCGGGCGATTGTTTTACCCTTGATCGGCCAGTATCCTTGTCTTGCGAATGCTAGTATGGCTTGTGGTCCTGCATGGTTGTTTTCTTGATGGATGTCAATTAGCATTAGTCTTGTAAAAAGATGGGAGTAAGGCAGTAACACTGGATGCTTGGCGTTGTAGGATAAAACTGAAGATTCCAGCCGTCCGCCGACTTGGATGATCCCATTGTTATCGAGGAACGGTGTGAGACTGGAGAGTGAACTTTTCCTTCAAACCTCACTATGTTGCCTTAGGTGATTGATGTCATCTTGGAATTCTTGCTTCTGCATCAACTTGATAATGGTGTTCGATGATTGTTGAAGTTCATCACAATTTATGAATGAATTCTTAATTCCCTTACCAACATCGATTCGACGTTTGGTGATGTTTTTGAATCGGATCATGTATGCTACAATTCGCTGAGCCCTTTTGAACGAGTTTCCATGATTGATAAATCCTAGAATTTCGCAATCTGTTGATCCCTGAGTTTCAGCTGTTGCTGATAATGCGATGATGTCTTCACGTATCTCTGGTTTCTTCGCAAATTTGGGTGGCCAGAGCGTTTCTGATCCATGCAAAAATCTTGGTCCATAAAGCAAAAGGGTGTGATTTTGGAGTTGATCTGGTGCTATTCCACGTGACAAGACGTCAGCAGGGTTGTCCTTAGAGCCTACGTGTCGCAATTGCTGTGGAATCGTAAGTTCTTTTATTGTTGAAACACGATTGGCAATAAAGGTGGGAAGAGTGGCTGATGATGATGCGTTTATCCAATTGAGGACAATCTCTGAATCGGACCATAAGTGTATCCTATCGCGTTGAATATCCAAATCTGTCTGCAGACGATGAGTCAGCTCAGCAGCAAGCTTAGCAGCACAAAGTTCTAAAGCGAGGAATGGTAGCTTGGTGCGATATGTTTGATTTCGTTGAAGGGGCTACCCTCGACTTCGCGCAGAGTAAACGAACTATAATAATATTGTCCTTGTCTATCGATCTGACGTAAGTTGCTGCTCCGTAGGCCTTCTCCGATGCATCTGCGAACACGTGGAATTGCACATCCTTGGGAACCTTGTGAGAAAACACGTGCCTTGGTATTTTGATGTTGTGAAGTGTTTTTAACCCTTCTCGAAATCGAGTCCACTTCGTTTGCATCTCTTGGGGAAGTGCTGCATCCCAATCAAATTTAAGTTCCCATAATTGTTGTAAAAATAATTTTGCAGTCACCACGACTGGGGCCATAAGGCCAAGAGGATCGAAGAGGTGAGCAATGTCAGAGTATGCGATTCTTTTTGTTACCTTTTCCTTTCCGACCCATGAGGTTTTAATACAGAGATCGTCAGATTTTGGTAACCATGTCAGTCCAATAGTTTTGACATGTTCTTCGATGTTATTGTTGAAGTTTAGCTCTGTTTCACGATCACTGATTGGTATGGTTTGAATTAGTGACTGGTGATTTGCACACCATTTTCGAAGCTTAAACCCTGCACTTTGCAGCAATTTTTGTAATTCTGTATTTCTATGTATAGCTCTTGACGCTAACGGGAATTGGCCCTGATTATCTTCTGCCAATCGCTGAAGGCATTTTATAGCGAGATATGGGTCAGATGTTGTACCGTAGGTTACTGTGTTCAGTCTGAAACATTTAAGAGCATCGTTGGGACTGTTTATCCACCATATTAGTTGATATTTTGTATCTTCGTTGTGCATTTGTATCTGTCGATACATCTTCTCTATGTCTGCATTAAACACGAATCTGGGCATGCGAAATCTTAGTAGAATCGAGAAAACGTTATCTTGGAGGGAAAGGCCTGTCGATAATATGTCATTTAGTGAGACGTTGGATGATGTTTTTGCTGATCCATCAAAAACTACCCTGAGCTTAGATGTAGTACTGTCAGCCTTTGTTACACAGTGATGTGGCAAAAAGTAGTAGTCTTTTTAACTGGTGAAAGTTAACTTCTTCCATGTGGCCAAGTTGTTGGTATTCTTGCATGAACTCGACATATTGTATCTTAAGTTCATTCGAATTAGCAAGTCTGCGTTCAAGTGACATAAATCGTTGGAAAGCTACATCTTTTGATTCGCCCATTACGAGTGGCTCGTCCTTAAATGGTAGCCTTACAATAAATCTTCCTTCGTGACTTCTTGAAAGTGTGTCGTTAAAATTGATCTCACATTGTTTTTCGGACGCTGTAAGGCGTCTTTCGTTGGGCTGTGGTTCCTCTAATTGCCAAAATTTCTCTATTTGGTGGTCAAGTGTTTCGTCTGCACTTCATATTCCACACACTGCATTCACATCCTGAGTGCCTTCTATTTTTCCGGAGACTGTCCATCCAAATACTGTATTCTGCAACGTGGGCATGGCTTGGCCCAATCTGATCTGTCCTACTGAGAGAAGTGAGTAATACAACTCAGCTCCAATCAGAACATCGATTGGACCCGGTTTGTTAAATGTGGGATCCGCAAGTGGAAGGTTGTCTGGAATCTTCCAGGATTGTATGTCAGAGAACTTGCTGGGTTGATTTGCAACTATTTTTGGGAGCACATGAGCCTCCATCCTTATAGAAAATGCATTGAGACGAGATCCGAGCTGTATGGGAGAGTCAGCATGCCTGTTGGGTCTCTTGACCAATACCTTGAATACGCATTGTGTAATAGATTGTTGATACTCCAAGTTTCTTCACGGTTCCTTCGGTAATAAAATTTAACTGCGATCCAGAATCAAGTATGGCCTTGCATGTGATGCTCTTACCATGCTGATTTGTCAAGTTGATGATGGCGGTAGAGAGAAAAACGTAACCTTGATTTCTATGACTTCCTTGCGTTGCTAATGCAATTGCTTGGTCCCTTGTCTGATCTGCTGATGTTGATGGGAAATTACTCGTGGTGAGTAAATTATTTGTTGATGGTTTCATAAACTGCTCCAAATGCAAAAGGGTATTGTGTCGCTTTGAGCATTTTCTACATCCTCCAGAAGTGCATTTGGATATGGTGTGTCCATATTTAAGACAGTTTATGCAATAATTCGAGGTCTTCACTAAACTTAGACGCTCTTTTGGACTTAACTGCAGACAGTTTTGACAACTGAATAAATTATGTTCGCCTTTGCAGGCTATGCATTTAAGTTTTGATGACGTGGTGATTGTCAATACCCTTGACGTTCCTTGTTTTTTATGAGGTTCATTGAATAAACCTTGGGCACTTTCGCTCCTAATGTTTCTAGGGATTGAAAGCGGGTTTCATCAGGACAAGAAATCAGTCAATGAGGGTAACGATCTTGGTTGTTGCAATGATTGCTCCCATAGTGAGTGCGTGTTACGATCCAATCTTTTTATTAATGTATGTAATAGAAGTGGATCCAAGTTTGATGTGTCCACGCCAAGATTTTGTAAATTTAAGAGACACTCACGTGTTGTGTCGTGCAGTGCCTTGATCATGAACGAATCTTCTTTGTGTATTGTTGGTTGTGCCATCAATTTATTGAGCAACGCTGTTACCAGTAGACGTGTGTTTTCATAACGATCTGTTATAACCTTCCAGGCGGCGCTATAGTTGACGTCGGATGTTGTGAAATGACGAATTAATTTCTCGGCCTCTCCTGTGAGTGTTGTCTTCAAATAGAATAGTTTTTGGCACTGCGGAATATGCTGATTACGAATTAGCTCCGTAAATAGGTCACGGAACTGTCGCCATTTCAGGTAATCACCATCAAATTTTGGTAATGTCAATTTTGGCAAATTAAGCATGGATCCCGTTGATGTCGTGTTTAAATTTCCAATGCTTAATTCATTTATCTTGATCGATAAGTTTACTATGGAGTCTTGAGTAGATTGTTCTAGATCCAGATATTCTTTGAAGTTGTATCCTAATGTATTGGGATTTTCCTCGAGTTCTCCTATCTGTTGATGTAGTTCTTCCAATTGCAGCCAGTATTTTTGTATGCCCGACATCTTCAGCTCATAAAATGCCTTGGTGTGAGATACGTTCATATCACTTATACTACTAATTTGACGTTGAAGAGTATCAGCAATGATGTTGTGTCTTCGCAATAGCCTTTGGAGTTCTGGTACTTCGTCAGCTGTCGGTGGAAGAGATCCTCGGGATTTTGGTATGGGTTTTGGATTGACGATAGATGTGTCCTGATTGGAGATTCCTACTACCTTGATACACTTGACATTATCTGCCGTAGGTTCCGGATCTTCAGAAATACTTTCTTGGAGGTTTCAATCCGCTGAATCCTATCCGCTCGATATTGCCTGGTTTTCCTTGAACTGGAGTCCTTGGAAATATTGGTTTTTAGACTCCCAAGCTCATCTGCTATGGCCTTTTGTTTGCATACGATAAGGGACACTTCGGTGTCGTCCATTTCGGCCATTGATATCGTCGGTTGGATCTGTGCTTCCTCTGAATAGCACGATGTGTGTTGTAAGAGATTCTCTTCTTTTATTAAGAATCCCTGCTCCTTGACCGGAGTGGTTGATTGTTCCTACCAGTGTCTAAGCCCTGGTAATGCTTCTTGCGAAGAATCACTGCTCCTTGATCGGAGTGTTTAATTGTCACTACCAGTGTCTTAGCCCTGGTAACGCTTTTTTGTTCAGTGATTGCTAAATGCTCCTTACCACTGGTGGGGGGAAGCGAAATAACAATCACGTCGGGGTCACCAAATGTTGACAGTGCTTTTACTGCCAATAGTTTTAGATCACGGTTCTTGTACCGTGACTAATTTGATGTAACTAGTGCAGTACTAGGTACACCAATATTGGAGAAATCGCAACAAAATGAAATAAACAATTTGGTAGTTTAACGATAACTGAGTATGCAGTAAATTTTATTCACCTTTTATAATAAACAAATTGCTTACATAATCATAAAATAATTATTAAAGTCTAATAAACAAATTGCTTACATAGCTAAATTGTAATGTGCACGTAAATTCTATACATCAAATTCAATACAAGAAATTGCTTACTTAGGTAAATGACACGAAAGTGTGCGGAAAAGAAAACAAAAAAATGGATTATGTGATGTGCTGACTGTTGCTATTGCAGCTAAGGTGATTGTACAAAAAATATTGGAGAATATGTGCAATGTGCAATGTGCAGAAATCTTGTAATACGAAATATATTTAAGGTTATTACTATGCGGTTATTGACTTATAACTAATATGTTTTAACAATACAAGACTAAAAAGAAGAAAATAATTAGTTGTAAAATTTTTAATACATCACGTTTTTAAAACGAAGTAAATAGTACAAAATAAGATTCAAAATGAAAAACGGGGCGTGTGCAACTATTTATGCACCAATTAACTATTGCATGCGCTTCAGATTTTTAATTTTAAATTATTGTTTTTAATTAATCACTAGAATCATCGGAATCACTGACAATAACATTAAGGGCCATATTTATAGTCATGAATATAGCCATGGATTAATCCACTCTTTATAGAAAATAGCCTTAGCCACTGTTTTAGCTATTGATATGGAGGTATAAATAAGGATATATTTTATAATCTACGTTTATAAATACGAAAATGGGGATAAATCCGCCGATTTAAATGTATCCTCGACAGTAAATATGGCCCAAAAGGCCGTTATTACATCCAAATCCGCATCCAAGCAACTGTTGCTATATTGCATTGGCAAAGCCGGCTTGGCTTTACAAAGCAACAGCTTTTGGCTTTACCGCCTTAGGGTGAGTACCATAACTATAAAATGGCTTTAGTTTCTTACCACCGTAAGGCGGTAAAACCAAAAGCTGTTGCTTTGAGGATTAAAGTAAAGCCAAGCTGGCTTAGCCAAAGAAATATAGCATGTGTCTTCACCTCTTCACCAATATTTTGTAAATTTATAAATGTCATGTTTTTTTTAATTTTAAACAAAAAAAATTTAGTTAATTTGTGTATACGCGAAAGAAAATAACTTTTTATTGTTGGCTTGATTAATTTTGTACTGAGAATCGGCTATTGTATTTCAATTCATTAAAATTAATTTGTTCTAGTCAAAAAAGTTAGGATTATTGTATAAGTATAATTTTGTGTATCCTAAAAACTCGGCGACGCTATGCTCAGTTGAATTTTTGCCTTTCCAAAATATTGTATTTTTTTTGCTTAATAGCACAATAATCGAATGTTCCAATAACGCTACAATATGCTGTAATGTACTGTTGGTGTTTATTTTTGTGTGCAGTTGTCTACTTCTCTCTCTTTAGAATGTACATAAATCGAATAGCGTATCTCCAGTATAGGTTTTAAAGATATTTTTGCCCCGGTGGGGCGTTCGGAAAACACCCCCTTTAGGTGATTGGGACATCCAAAGTTATGTTTTTTTTTTTTCAGAAAAATTAATTTTTCCAAGTGCTTTGAAGGAGTTTTTGGGGTTAATTGGTACCAAATAATAGGTAGTAAAAATACTTTTTATTTAAAAAAAAACTTCTCCCCTTCCCCCTTCAACAGAGTTAGAGTCCAAAAACTGACTTTTTAATAAAAAGTCAAACAGGGGGCTTGTTCAAAAGTGGGCGGGGAAAGTATTGGTGTCAAATGAAAGGTGAAAACTAGCTCTCTATATAGCCTTTTATGGGCGTAGCCCAAGTTTAACGGAACCTAGATCAATTTGTATTTGGTTTATGTGCAATTTCATATAATTGAGTGGTTTTTCATATAATTGAGTTTTTCCCATACAAAAACAGGTGTTATATGGCAAAGTTCAGTAATGGTTTTTGGAAATTTGGACTTTCGGACACCACTCACATGAAAGCCACGATTGAGCAGATTTTGAAAATCATCATCTTGTTTTTAGAAAACACCCCCGTTGCTGTCGTTGCTTATACAGGGTGTACAAGAATTCGTGGCACAAACGAAGCAGGGTAATAGCGGAAGTCATTTCCAACCAAAATAGCCAAATGAAGTTTTATCGAATTGTTGATGGTTAAAAAGTTATTCCATTTATAGTATTTTTGGGTAAAATCGCATACGCCGCCGCGGGCAATAGATCCACAAGGGTCGCAGTGCCATTGATTCACCCCCTTAACATCATCATCATCATCAACAAGTAGCTCTGGCGGAAAAACAATGTACTACAGAAAGTTGAACGACTATCAGAAAAACCTTGCGACATTAATGCAGATTCTTAAATGGTATCACACATAGGAATATTCAAAACAGAATGGTTTTTATCAATTGTTTTGTGGTGTTCGTAGAGTTTTAAAACAGAGATACGTACTTTTGACCTTACATCACTTTACACACTGTAACCCTTGAATAAGCTACAATATCACTGTTGGTCTATTTTGATAGAAAACTAAATCTTTAAGGTCAAAAAAATTTAATTTTGTTTTAATTCTTAAAACCATTACCGATATAAACGTCGTCAAAGTCAAAAAAAGAAAGGTTTTTTTAAAATTTTATTTTCAAACGCGATTATTTCGAAAAATGATCTTGGATAATTTTTTTTGACAAATGCAGTATTAAAGCCCATTGAATTTTCTACAACTTCACCTCATAATATTTCTGCAATAGGTCAACAGGAACAGGATTAAAATTGTAAGTTTGTGAAATGATTGAAAACGTACTTTTGATCTTACATGCTTTACACCCTATAAAACTTGAACATTTCCAGCTAAGGTTACTGTTAATCTTTTTTGAAGGAGAATTAAATTTTTAAGATTAAGCAATGTACATTTTTTAAATTATTTAAGCCATACAGACTCCATTTTATGTGCCCATTTTAACCACCAATTTCATGTGTCTACTCACAAAATTAGGTCCTTCTAGGCAAGTCTGTTTGAAGAAGATTATGCACTGGAGTGGAGTGGTAAGAGTGCACCATTCAACGTTAATTTTGTTGCACTGTTGCTGAAGGAACACTAAGACGGCAAGCAACTCTTCGTATACGTACTAGT
Source organism: Nephrocerus scutellatus (assembly GCA_947095585.1). Taxonomy (NCBI): domain Eukaryota; kingdom Metazoa; phylum Arthropoda; class Insecta; order Diptera; family Pipunculidae; genus Nephrocerus; species Nephrocerus scutellatus. The sequence goes on from OX352761.1 coordinate 40,747,764, forward strand.
AGAAACTCAACCTGCACTATCTCGCTCTTGTTTACCGAATCCACAAACATTGTGCCATGGATTTGTAGGAAATTGAACACACTTTAATATAACATTTGTCAAAAAAAATGTATCCGAGAGAATTTCTCGAAACAATCGCGTTTTTAAATACAATTTCTATTTTAATATAAATTTTAACTTTGACGATCTTCATATCGGTTGGACCTCCGCTATTACCCTGCTTCGTTTGTGCCACGAATTCTTGTACACCCTGTATAGAATATTAAATATAAATATTTTGAAGCATTTAAAAACACCAAAAAAGTAAACATGTATAAGCAACAACAAAATAAACATTTGAAATGGCGCTATCAGGCAATAGTTTTAGTTCGAAAAAATGTTTGTCGTTGTTGAGAAACTGAACATCCCCATAGAGATTACAATGTGTGTCACACATATTGTGTTGTTGGAGGTGATTTTAATGCTAGACATACTCGATGGCAGGACGAAGTGTGCAATCACAAAGGAAGGGCCATTAGAGACTGGATGGACTCAAATCCGCATCAGCACACGATGGCTATAGTTTCACAGCTCCGGAAGACGTACCCTCGGACACCGTCAACTTTGGATTTCTTTCTGGCAACCACAAATTTCTTAAATATTCTCCCAGAATTAAGAAATTATTCCTGCTTGGCGCATGAAAGCGACTCGGATCATATGGCCATAGAGCTTCGAGTGAGGCTGAACCAGCGAATTGTGCAAGTCACCCCAACACCTGAACTTCACATCAACTTTAAGAAAATAAACTGGAACCGGTTTAGATCAGAAGTTGAAGCTGAACTTCCTATTCCAGCGGCTTGCAGAAATCTGGAGAATACAGAAATTGATTATGCTATCAGAAATTTTGAGATTACAGTGAATTCAGCCATTAATCGGCAGAAAACAATTCTCACTAGCAGGGATCGCTTCCAACACTTGCCTGAGCATATACAGGCCATATATGCTCACAAGCAACGGCTTAGGAAACGCCTTCAGAGAATCTTCAATAGGACACTTAACACAGTCAACGACGAATACCTGTCTGTACTTTCGCAACTGCGTTGTACAGTTAACATGTGTCGTCAAGCTGTGCGAAGGTTTCAGGAAGATGAACTGACCAAACGGCTCCAGGACATCAAACCAGGCCCTGATGCTTTTAGGAAGCTGAACTCTCTGGTTGGAAAGCGTATTTCCATTTCAGAGATTATCACCATTGAAGATCGAACAGTATCCAGCGCTGCTTATAAAGCGGAAGCCTTTGCCTGCCATTTTGAAAGGAGCTTTACGGACCGACCACCAACGCATCTTCCAGATTTCTTGGAAGAGGTTGAAAGTCTTGTGGAAGACACCACTTCTCCAGGAAATACTATAGTGCAGTTCAGTGAAGAAAATCGCGCCAACGCACCCGTAGATGTCGATATGTTTACCGGAACAGCTGTTGTCAATGATTTGATTATGAGTGGAAACTCAAAAAAATCATCAGGCACAGATGGGATTTCTAACTTTTTGCTTAAAAAGTTACCGGGTATGGCAATTTTGATGTTAACCATCATTTTCAACAATTGCCTAAACAATGGCTACTTTCCGGACAACTGGAAGGTGGCCAAGGTAGTACCAGTACCCAAGAAAACTGACCGCTCCATCGTAACTGGTTACCGTCCAATAGCTTTACTGTGTTGTATCAGTAAAGTATTGGAATCATTGATCCGTAAAAAGATCAATACGTTTTGTACGGAAAGAAATCTTATTCCTTCCTTTCAGTACGGTTTCCGAGAAAAGCACTCTCACTGCACCCTCTGCTAAAGCTTCACAGTGACGTCACTAAAGGACTGAACGTCAAAAGTAGTACAGTGGCCTGTTTGCTAGACATCGAAAAAGCTTTCGATAGTGTCTGGATAAACGGGCTACTGTACAAGCTTATTAGTTTTGGTTTCCCCAATTATATTGTAAAAATAATTAAAAATTTTCTTTTTAACAGGGTCTTCTTTGTACAGGTGTACGACCGCCCATCGACAAGGAAAAGGATCAAAGCCGGAGTTCCTGAAGGTTCCAGACTTGGACCAATCCTGTATAGCATCTTCACGGCGGATCAACCCACAAATACAGCCGGAACAAGGACTATGCTCTTCGCGGATGACTCTATAACGTATGCAGTTTCCCGCTCTCCCGAGATAGCTGCCCTAAGAGTGGAGGAACAACTCAGAAATCTTTGGGACTACTACCTGAAGTGGGGACTAAAGATCAACGCCAATAAAACGGAACTCATCTGCTTCCGAGTACCAGCAACCGAAACAAGGATAAGAAAAATCGCAAGCCGGTGCAGAGCCTTAAACATCACCCTTCCGGATAACACAACAATAAACATCAAGTCAGAGACTAAGTACCTGGGAATCAACTTTACTGAGAGGCTCAAGTTTAACTCTCACATCGACAAAACAATGAAAAAAGCGAACTACGCTTTTCATTTGGTGCACCCGCTACTTAAAAGACGAAACGGTCTGTCCAACAACACCAGGCTGCTTATCTACAAGCAACTCATCAGGCCAGTGATAACCTATGGCTACCCCATATGGTTCACCGTCTCACCAACAGCGATGAAGAAGATCTCCCTTTTTGAAAGGAAGGTACTAAGGATCTGTACAGGACTCTGGAGGGTGACACAGCTATAAGTTTGTGTCGACTACAAAACTATACGAAGCAGCAGGTCTGCTGCCAATAACTGACCACTTGTTCCGAATGGCGAGGAAATTCGTCGACGCATTGGAAACACATCCAAGTCCTGAGATGCAAGGACTGCGAATCGAGGAAATCGAGCCAAGTCACCGGTACATACACATAAGAGGATTCACTGATGCTAGATTCGATGACATCTTTAACAATCAAGACGTCTCCTTCTACGAGAAGGCGGGCAACCAATATTACAGAGGCTGAAGTTCGCCCTGTTTATACGCCGCTTAATATTTTTCATTCTTATTTTATTTTAAAATTATTGTTTAAAATTTAATTTCATTAAAAATTAACATGTAGTAGATTAAGTAGTAAAAAATATTGTTTAAAAATAAACAATACCAAAAAAAAAGACAATGTAAATACGTCGGGCCCCTTTTGTTGAGCCGACACATATTAATATTATTTATAAGTTTAGTTTTAAATCAAAATTGTATATTACTTTAATGTTTAATAAAAAAAAAATATCTTAATCTACTCTAACAAGCCCATCGCTTCCTTGAACTGTGTTGATTATTCGTCCTAGTGGCCATTTGAGACTGGGTTGATCATCTTCTTTCAGTATAACCATCATTCCTGGCTCCACGTTCTGACATCTTTCCTTCCATTTATATCGATGTTGTAGTTGATTTAAGTGTTCATTTGACCAACGTCGCCAAAACTTGTTCTTCACATGGGTGACGAGAAGTGATGATCGTTCAGGTGTTGCGAGAATATCGATGTTACTGGTGAGTGGTTCCCCAATGAGGAAATGACCCGGAGTCAGAGCGTTTAAGTCATTTGGAGATGCTGACATTGGTGTTATCGGTAGTGAATTTAAGATAGCTTCAACTTCAATTACAGCAGTTTCGAGTTCTTCATATGTTAACGACGCCGATGCCAATGTGTGTTGAAGAAGATGCTTTGCAGAATTCACTGCAGCTTCCCACAGCCCTCCGAAGTGTGGTGAACGTGGAGGTATGAAGTTGAAGTCACATCCCTTGCTCGTACATATTGCGGTAATTCGTTCTTGTTCCTTGGTTGAATTTATGAAGTGTTTAAGTTCCATCAGTTGATTTTTGGCTCCCACAAAGTTTGTTGCATTGTCACAGTAAATGTTTTTGCAGTGACCTCGCCTTGCCATAAATCTTTTTAACGCACCAATAAATCCTTGCGAAGTGAGATCGCTTACTAGCTCTAAGTGGCAAGCCTTTGTTGCAAAGCAGCAAAAAACTGATATGTATTATTTTTGGGGTTGTTTTCCCCTGACTTTGTAATGAGTCCATATGGGTCCGCAAAAGTCGATGCCTGTATTTACAAACGGTCGTGCTGGTCGAACTCTGTCAGCAAGAAGATTTCCCATTAATTGAGTTAAAAGTTTTGGTCTTGCTCTTGAACACTTGACACATCCTTGTACTATGGACCGGGCGATTGTTTTACCCTTGATCGGTCAGTATCCTTGTCTTGCGAATGCTAGTATGGCTTGTGGTCCTGCATGGTTGTTTTCTTGATGGATGTCAATTAGCATTAGTCTTGTAAAAAGATGGGAGTAAGGCAGTATTGGAAACACATCCAAGTCCTGAGATGCAAGGACTGCGAATCGAGGAAATCGAGCCAAGTCACCGGTACATACACATAAGAGGATTCACTGATGCTAGATTCGATGACATCTTTAACAATCAAGACGTCTCCTTCTACGCGAAGGCGGGCAACCAATATTACAGAGGCTGAAGTTCGCCCTGTTTATACGCCGCTTAATATTTTTCATTCTTATTTTATTTTAAAATTATTGTTTAAAATTTAATTACCTTAAAAATTAACATGTAGTAGATTAAGTAGTAAAAAATATTGTTTAAAAATAAACAATACCAAAATAAAACAATGTAAATACGTCGGGCCCCTATTGTTGAGCCGACACATATTAATATTAGTTATAAGTTTAGTTTTAAATCAAAATTGTATATTACTATAATGTTTAATAAAAAAAAAAAAAAAAAAAAATCTACAATGTGTGTCACACTTAAATGTATTTCTGTACTGACTTTATATTCTTAATTTCATATATTACTTCTTCTTCCTATTAATATTAAAACGATAAGACGTGTTTTGTAATTCGGCTAAGTGTTTTTCTTTATTCATCCACTGTATTAATGCTAACTTTGCATCAGGTTATGGGGCCAGGAAAATAATCATATTTTGTAAATTGTAATTTAATAATTCTTTCGTTTCGAATTCAGATACATTTTTACAAATGTTGTCGAGCACATTGTCATCAATTGAGAAGTTGAAGGGACGAGAAAACTATGAAACATGGAAGTTTTCAGTTCGTGCCTTTCTAGAAATGGAAAATCTCTGGACTTATGTTGACGGTACGGCAGAGGAAACTAACCCAGAAAAACGTGCCAAGAAAGACACGATGGCAAAGGCGAAATTAATATTGCTAGTGGAGCCGATTAATTTTGCACACATTCCAGATGCAACTTCGGCTAAAGAAGTATGGGATTTGCTTAAAAACGCATTTGATGATTCCGGACTGCTGAGACGAGTTAATTTGTTGCGAACCTTAGTCACAACTTCACTTGAAAGCAGTGGCTCAATTGAGGAATACGTGAACAGAATCACTACAACTGCGCACAAATTAAAAGGAGCTGGAATGACGATTGATGACGAATGGACCGGTACTTTGTTGCTGGCTGGTTTAAGCAACGATTATAAGCCCATGATAATGGCAATCGAAAGTTCTGGTGTCAAAGTTTCGTTAGATCAAATAAAAACGAAATTGTTGCAGGAAGTCAACTTGGAAGCGACAAAAAATGGTTCTTCGGCGTTATTTTTAAGAAATGCAAGACATGTAAAGTGTTTTAAATGTAAAAAGGTTGGACATTACCAAAATAAGTGCCCATCAAAAAATAACGACAGAAACAAATTTTTTAAGAACACTCAATATAAAAAGAATCAAACTGACAATGCTAATTTAACATGTTTTGTAATGAATCAGTTCAATACGAATGATTGGTTTATAGTTTCTGGTGCAACAGCGCATATGACCAATAATTCTGAATGGATCACTAATGTTAAGGAAACTGCATCCAATGATGTAACAATTGCCAACGATACAAAACTTCAGGCTGTGTTAACAGGCGATGTTAAAGTTAACTTAAAATGTGAAAACCGTACCAAAAAATAGACATTCGGAAAGCTTTATTTGTTCCAGGGCTCTGTACCAACTTGTTGTCAGTGAGCACATTAGTACAAAAAGGAATGTCGGGAAATTTCAATTCAGATGGATGTCGTATTATTGGCAGAGATGGTAAATTGTTAGCGGTAGCAGTACTTACGAATGGCATGTTTAAACTTAGTCAAGTACAATCGAAAGCAATGATAGTAAGCACAAAAAATCGCAGCGAACAATTACTATGGCATAGGCGGTTGGCCATATCGGATATGACAATCTGAAGAAACTAAAAAGTGATTTTCCTGAATATTTAAAGTTTGACACTGCGGAAAGTAAAATTAGTTTAGAAGGCAAGCAATCAAGAAAACCATTTAAAAACAGTAGTTCTACTTCTTCACATGTTTTTTTGAGTTAGTGCACTCAGATGTTTGTGGCCCAATTAATGTTGATTCTTTTGGTGGTTCCCGATATTTTGTGACTTTCTTGGATGATTATAGCAGAAAGTTTGTCGTTTATTTTATCAAACAAAAGTCAGAGGTGTTTGCTAGATTAAAGGAATTTAAATGCATGGCTGAAAATCAGACAGGGCAAAAAATGAGAGTGCTTCGAACGGATAATGGTACAGAATACTTCAATAACAATTGTTCAAAATTTTTAAAATAGTGTGGAATTGTGCATCAGTCTAGTGCTCCGTATACACCACAACAAAATGGTATGGCTGAACGCATGAACAGAACGTTAGTTGAAAAAGCGCGATGCATGCTGATCGACGGAAATCTATCTATTAAATTTTGGGCAGAAGCGGTTTATACTGCAGCTTATATCATAAATCGATCACCTTGTCGAGGCGTCAGCAATAAAACACCGAAAGAAGCATGGTCAGGCGTTCGTCCAGTGTTATCGCATTTTCGTGTATTTGGATGCAAAGTAATGATGCACGTGCCAAAAGAAAAAAGGAAGAAATTCGATCCGAAGTCTAAATCATGCATTATGGTGGGATACAGTAACCAATCTAAGGCGTATCGGTTATTTGATCGGAATACAATGAAAACCTTCGTAAGCCGTGATGTTGTTTTTCTTGAAAATGAGCGCTGTGAACGAAATAGTGATGGTTGTCAGTCATCAGGTAACAGTCAATTTTTTTTTGTATTAGAAAATGCGGAAAATAAAAATGAGCTAACGCAAACATTTGAAAATCCTGAGATAGAAGATGTAGATCCGTTATTGTTTGATGATCAACGTGACTCTAGTGCTGTAGGCAGAAATGGTCTGCCAGTCTCATCAGATTCAGAATCAAACTACCAGTCCGATGAATCCTCTCAGAATTCAGTAACATATCAGGAAGATGATGATTTGTATCTGCCACCAAGGTCAACGATTTTAGACAAGTTACAGATCAGACGATCAAGTAGAAAGCCAAAGCCTATTGATAATAGTGATTTCGTCTCATTGGCTTCTAACAAGTCACACGATCCAGCTACAGTGGAGGAAGCCTTATCTTCATCTAATGCACCGAAATGGCGGCAAGCCATGCAAAGTGAATATGACTCGCTTATGCAAAATGAAACTTGGACACTGGTTAATCTCCCTGCAAACCGCAAACCAATTAACTGCAAGTGAGTGTTTAAGACGAAATGCAATCAAGCGGAGTTGTGAACCATAATAAGGCGCGTTTGGTTGTGAAGGGATGTGCGCAACGTAAGGGAATAGACTACGAGGAGACGTTTTCTCCAGTGGTACGTTATGCTTCTATTCGTTTTTTAATTTCCATGGCCGTGGAGTATAACTTACAGATTGATCAGTTAGATGCAGTAACCTGCTCCTCCTGAGATAGAAGATGTAGATCCGTTATTGTTTGATGATCAACGTGACTCTAGTGCTGTAGGCAGAAATGGTCTGCCAGTCTCATCAGATTCAGAATCAAACTACCAGTCCGATGAATCCTCTCAGAATTCAGTAACATATCAGGAAGATGATGATTTGTATCTGCCACCACGGTCAACGATTTTAGACAAGTTACAGATCAGACGATCAAGTAGAAAGCCAAAGCCTATTGATAATAGTGATTTCGTCTCATTGGCTTCTAACAAGTCACACGATCCAGCTACAGTGGAGGAAGCCTTATCTTCATCTAATGCACCGAAATGGCGGCAAGCCATGCAAAGTGAATATGACTCGCTTATGCAAAATGAAACTTGGACACTGGTTAATCTCCCTGCAAACCGCAAACCAATTAACTGCAAGTGAGTGTTTAAGACGAAATGCAATCAAGCGGAGTTGTGAACCATAATAAGGCGCGTTTGGTTGTGAAGGGATGTGCGCAACGTAAGGGAATAGACTACGAGGAGACGTTTTCTCCAGTGGTACGTTATGCTTCTATTCGTTTTTTAATTTCCATGGCCGTGGAGTATAACTTACAGATTGACCAGTTAGATGCAGTAACAGCCTTTTTGCAGGGTGAACTAAATGACTAGATTTATATGGTTCAACCACAACATTTCGAAGATGGAACGCAAAAAGTATGTCGCTTGAAGAAATCTTTATACGGGCTCAAGCAGGCTAGTCGTATCTGGAATCAGAAGTTAAACACAAATCTCATTAAATTTGGATTAAATGGATCTTAAGTCGATGAATGCATTTATTATCAAGTTAACGATAAGAGCTTTTTAATTGTTGCAGTATATGTCGACGATCTTCTAATTTTTTCCAACGACGTCAGAACCAAGAACCAGTTAAAACGGAACCTTCAAGACCAATTCAAGATGAAGGATATAGGAGAAGCAAAATTTGTTCTTGGTATGGAAATAACTCGAAATAAAGCCACAGGATCCATATCAATCAATCAAAGTCGTTACATCCAAGAAATTTTGGATAGATTTGGGATGGCAGACAGTAATCCTGTAAAAACTCCAACTGATATGAATCAAAAATTGACCATGGAAATGTGGTTATGTTTTTATGCAACTTGGAGGAGCGATTTCCTGGAGCTCAAAGAAACAGCCAACCGTTGCTCTATCTACCACTGAAGCAGAATATATGGCCATGTCCAGTGCCACTCAGGAGGCTTTATGGTCGAAAAGCTTATCGAAAGAGGTCTTCAGAGGTTTTGCTGTAATGAAAATGGAGTCAAGTAACTAATCACCATGAGGATTTAGTGGAGGTGTTGAGAAACTGAACATCCCCATAGAGATTATAATGTGTTTCACACTTAAATGTATTTCTGTACTGACTTTAAATTCTTAATGTCATATATTACTTCTTCTTCCTATTAATATTAAAACGATAAGACGTGTTTTGTAATTCGGCTAAGTGTTTTTCTTTATTCATCCACTGTATTAATGCTAACTTTGCATCAGTTGTACATGCTTACATAATTGCGATATGTCGAAATTACGACTTTGAGGATTTCGACTTGTCGAAAGTCGAAATACGACAGATACATAATCGGCAAATGGACGTCGAAAACACAGCATTTCATTTCATTACGCATTTTACAGATCAGGGTATCTGTCGTATTTCGACTTTCGACTTAAGACTAGTCGAAATGCTCAAAGTCGTAGTTTTGACATAACGCGATTATGTAAGCATGTACGACAAAAAAATTTCGAACTAAAAGTTTTGCCGGATAGTTCCATTATCGAATTTATATTTTGTTGTTGTTTATACTTGTTTAAATTTTTTTTGTAAGAAATTTCATAATAAAAACAGCGCTTGGCTTGTAAAGATACACATTTTTATAATCTAGGGTTTTTTTTAGTATTTTTACGTGTTTTTTTCATTATTTTAAATAATATAATTTTATAAGTTCATTTACAATCAATAAAATAAATTTTTTGTGAATATTAAAAGCCTTGAATTGCAGTTCCATTTTGTAAATGTATGTAAGTGTAATTAAATTTTATTGTAGTTGCTATTTGTTAATTAAAATATTAATTTTTTATTAATTTATTTTTTTATTAATTTAATATAATATTTAAATTTTAAAACGTCAAAATTTATAATAACAACAACACCTTTTTTACCCTCTCATTTACCCACAAAAATCAGCAGATAAAACAGAGAGTAGAAAAAAATTTTCGGATTAATTTTCTCAATTATCGTCGTTCATAAAATGCAAACGACGATTAATCCTCGGATTAATCATTTACTCGAGTTCATGAAATCGGGCCTATGTCTGAAGAAAGACGGGACATTCGAGAAAAAATGAATCTGCTTGATATGTCGGACATACAGTAAGTCAAAATAAATATTTTGTTGTATTAAAGTACATTATTTATTAACATTTAATAATTATGTTTAGATTTAAAAATGCTTTCAGAATTTCAAAAGAAATATTGCCTTCGATATGCGACGATTTACTTCCACTGATCGATGAAGGAAGTAGATCAACTAAAACATCAATCGAAACGCGCATATTATGTGTCTTACGATTATTGGCTAAAGGTTCTTATCAAAGAGATGTTGCCCAAGATTTTTTAAACGGACTTTGTCAGAGTACCGTTTCAAAGACCTTTATGCCGATAATTACGATCATGGAACAAGTGTTATGCCCAAAATATATAAAATGGCCCTCCAACATAGAAAGGCAAACAATACGAGAAGGATTTTATATTAAACATAGATATCCTTCTGTGTTGGGCGTGATAAATGGAACACATGTTTAATTTTCCGCGCCGGATTCGATCGAATTTTTATTCGTAAACCGTCGTGGGAAGCATTCCTTGAATGTTGAGATTATATGCGACCACAATTTAAAAATAACAAGTGTAGATGCAACACATTCTGGAGCTACTTATGACAGTTCAATATGGCATCTATCTGCGGACCGGAAAAAAATGCAAACACTGTATAGAGAGGAGAAATGTTGGTTATTGGGCGATGCAGGATTTCCTTTGAAACCATGGTTAATAGTTCCCTTTAAAAGTACTATGCCTAGTTCGATAGAAGCTGATTTTAATACCAAACATTCGAAAATCCGAATGACCATCGAACGATGTATAGGAGTATTAAAAAATCGTTGGAGGATTCTTCTTGCTGAGAGAAGCTTAAAATATCAGCCGCTACAATACATTAAAATAATAAATGTTTGTGTTCCCTTGCACAATATGTACATACAATTTAATCTTCCTAATGATAATATGATATGGTCGAATTTGATGACACTCTGGATGCAAACGATGATGACATTTCAGACAATACAAATAGGTAATTCTCCACCAACAAGGAGAAGCTAATAGGGCTCGAATAATGAATACACTAAATTAAATTATAAATTCATAAAGTTTCTTAATTAAATTATTTATTTTTTTTACATAAATAAACACTTCATTGGAAGATTATTAAAATATAGAATAAGATTCTTGAATGTTTTTGTAGCGCATTCATTTTGCTTTGTTAGTATTTTCTTAACAGTTGGTGGTGTTCTTCTTGTACTTGCAATTCCCGTTGTTTAATTTTAAAAAAATGTTTCTGGATTTCCAAATTTTCTTTCATTAACTTTAAGATTTTTGTCTAAACTAGCCAGAATGTTGTTAAAATTGCTGTCAGTTGTTTCTGTATGCCTCGCCAAGGGTTATTAGAAACCCCAGAAGGACAAATTGGGAAAACTTTAGAGTCTATTTACAGAGCAATCTACTACACGCTTCAGTTCAAAGAGTGGCCAGGTGCCCGCGCGAACTAGAATGCGCAGCAGTGGAAATGAACAGGGCAATCTCTGACGCATATGAGTCGAGCTGCCCGATGAGTTCACCCAAAGGGGGTAATGAAGTTCCTTGGTGGAACGCAGAACTGTCAGCCCATCGAAGGCAGGTAAGAAAACTCTTCAAGACCGCCAAGAGAAGGGGCAATTGGCAGGAATACAGTAAGTCTCTCACGGCATATAATACAGAAGTGAGAAGAGCAAAGCGCAGAAGTTTTCGTAAATTCTGTGAGGAGGTTAAAGACACTAAGGAGTCTGCCAGGCTGTACAAAGCGATGGCAAAAGACCCTAGTTGTTTCAAGGCTTCACTGAGAAACCAGGAAGGTGAGTTCACAGAAAACGAAGAGCAGAGAGCTCTACTCCTCCTGAGAAGTCACTTCCCGGGGAGTACGGTGAACAGTACTGAATCTGATAGAGGCTCAAACCGTCTAAGATTTAATAGAGAAGACTGGAAGAAAGCCTCGGAGATATGCACCGAGCATAGAATCCGGTGGGCAGTTAAAAGCTTCCAGCCCTTTAAGTCAGCAGGTGTAGATGGGATAATCCCAGTTGTCATGCAAATGGGGCTAGACAATCTCCTCCCATACCTACTAAGAATCTACAGAAGTAGCCTAGCACTCGGATACATACCGAAGAGCTGGAGAAGGGCTCGGGTGGTATTTATACCGAAGGTAGGGAAGAAAGATCCCACACACCCAAAGTCCTACAGACCAATCAGTCTCACTTCGTTTGTCCTAAAGACTATCGAAAAGGTCATCGACAACTATGTAAGGTCGACTTTACTGGTAAAAGAACCACTACATTCCAGTCAACACGCATACAGAGCGGGCAGATCTACGGAGACCGCACTGTGGGAACTGACGGAAAGAATAGAGGGCTCCCTTGCCAGTAAGGAAATCGCTCTATGCGCCTTCTTAGATATCGAAGGGGCGTTCGACAACGCATCACACGAGGCGATAAGGAATGCTCTGGATAAGAAAACAGTTGATGGCACAATCAGTAAATGGATGTGCGAGATGCTAGTCACTAGAACAGCAGAAACTATAGTCGGGGATAAAACCATTATGGTTAACATGACAAGAGGGTGTCCACAAGGAGGAGTACTCTCCCCACTACTGTGGAGCATCCTTGTAGACGAACTACTTCAGCGACTAGCTAAAGCAGGAATCGTATCTCAGGGTTACGCGGACGATATAGTCATTGTGGCCAGGGGGAAGTTCGAGGAAGTTCTATGTGACATAGTTCAAAATGGACTAAATATCACAAGCAGATGGTGCCATGAGGTGGGACTTAGGGTGAACCCAAGCAAAACCACACTGGTTCCCTTCAGTAACAGAAGAAAATTGGGGCGAATGCGACCAATAACCCTCAATGGCGAAGTGATCTCAATCAGCGAAGAGGTCAAGTACCTGGGTCTGATATTAGACAAGAGACTGCTATGGAATAAACATCAGCAGGCAATTATTAAAAAATCTAAGAGAGCGCTCATGGTGTGCAGAAGGGTAGCGGGCAAATCATGGGGAGTAAGCCCCAAAATAATGCACTGGATGTACACTATGATAGTTATACCAATGATCACCTACGGAGCAGTGGCATGGGCAGGTAGAACCAAGCTAAGCACCACAAGGAAAGAATTGGAAAAGGTACAAAGGCTAGCTTGTGTCCTAATCACAGGAGCTATGAGGACCTGCCCAACGGCGGGTATGGAGGTAATCACTGGGCTACTCCCGCTGCATATAGTGGTAGAGGGCAAATCCATTGAAACCATTGTACGCCTGACCAAGGTTGGCTGCTTAACGGGTAGCAGAGCGGAGAGCTTAATGAACTCACTAGCCAAGCTAACTCCTGTGGCATGCATGCCATGTGACAGCATGGTGCAAAAGCTTGAGTTCATAAAGAACTATGAGGTTAAACTAAGCAACAAGACGGACTTTAAGTCCGAAACAGACTACAAGATACATCCAGGAACTATAAAATGGTATACGGATGGATCAAAGAAGGTGGATGGCACAGGTGCGGGAGTAATAGGGCCACGAACCAAGTACTCTGAAGCAATGGGCCATTATCCAAGTATTTTCCAGGCAGAGGTTCACGCCATCGAAAGATGCGCTCAATTCAATCTGGATAGGAAATACATGAGGATGGAAATTGCCATCATGTCAGACAGCCAAGCCGCGCTTAAAGCTCTAGATACAGTCCACACCACGTCCAGACTGGTGGAAGAATGCAAAACAAAGTTAAACAAACTTGGTGCAGACAACAAAGTAAAGTTATACTGGGTGCCGGGACACATCGGTATAGAAGGGAATGAACAAGCGGACAAGCTCGCAAACATAGGGGCAGAGACTACGCTTGTAGGGCCGGAACCCTTTTGTGGAATTGGGTACAGTATTATGCGTGAAGAATTACGCAATATAGGTAAAAACACCGCTTCATTAAGATGGGAGGAACTCCCAGGTCTACGGCAAGCGAAGGAAATGTTGGGTAGATATAATCCAAAGAGGTCCCGATCAATAATGGGACTAAGTAGGGGTAACGTGAAAATCATTACGGGGTTCCTAACAGGGCACTGCAGACTGAAGGGACACCTTAAGAAAATGAAATTAGAAGAGGATGACAGCTGCAGGCTATGTGGTGAAGCGGAGGAAACCCCGTGGCATCTTCTCAACGACTGTGGAGCAACGATCCGCCAGAGAAGGGAACAGCTGGGAACTCACGCACTCTCCGAGCTTGAACGTCACTCATTAGAACCTCTCCATATCATTAGGTTCATAAAGGCCATTGGCATGGAGGGGGTGCTCTAGGGCTGGGCATGCACCGCCCCTACAGCGCTAGTCGGGGGGGGGCGCAATAGATCCACTTGGGTCGCAGTGCCATGGTTTTTCACCCCCAACATCATCATCATCATCATCATCATCATGCCTCGCCATTGTAGACAAAAAATCCGTCCTATTGGCTCTCCGAAGAATTCGGGATGTAGATGTTTGTGGTTGAGTATTTGTCTTTGGAAGTGTCTGTGTATTTGTGGTTGGAAGAGGCTGTGTGTTTGTAGTTGGAAGTGGCGGTGGGTTTGTGGTTGGAATTTTCTGTTTTTGTTTGTCGTTCTAGAGTTGACGATGTTTTGGCTAGGAAAGTTGCTGGTGGATGTGTAATTGGTGAATTTGTTTTGGAGGCTGAAGGTGTGGGTGGTGTAAAATCATCCATATATTCTGTAAACGAAGTTTCTCCACCAACAAGGAGAAGCTAATAGGGCTCGAATAATGAATACACTAAATCAAATTATAAATTCATAAAGTTTCTTAATTAAATTATTTTCTTTTTTTTACATAAATAAACACTTCATTGGAAGATTATTAAAATATAGAATAAGATTCTTGAATGTTTTTGTAGCGCATTCATTTTGCTTTGGTAGTATTGTCTTAACAGTTGGTGGTGTTCTTCATGTACTTGCAATTCCCGTTGTTTAATTTTTAAAAAATGTTTCTGGATTTCCAAATTTTCTTTATTAACTTTAAGATTTTTGTCTAAACTAGCCAGAATGTTGTTAAAATTGCTGTCAGTTGTTTCTGTGTGCCTCGCCATTGTAAACAAAAAATCCGTCCTATTGGCTCTCCGAAGAATTCGGGATGTAGATGTTTGTGGTTGAGTATTTGTCTTTGGAAGTGTCTGTGTATTTGTGGTTGGAAGAGGCTGTGTGTTTGTAGTTGGAAGTAGCGGTGGGTTTGTGGTTGGAATTTTCTGTGTTTTTGTTTGTCGTTCTAGAGTTGACGATGTTTTGGCTAGGAAAGTTGCTGGTGGATGTGTAATTGGTGAATTTGTTTTGGAGGCTGAAGGTGTGGGTGGTGTAAAATGGTCCATATATTCTGTAAACGAAGTTTCTGATGCACCGCCAAAACTCTGACCAACCAGACCATGGGCGTATTCTCTCAAATGAAGGAGTGCAATTATTCGTTCGTGATTCAAGGTTAAGGTTCAAGGCTCTTCTTGGGCCACCTCCGGTACTACAAACGGATTCCTTCTCTTCGCGGAGTTTTCTCCTTGTATCGTCTTTTAAGTCATACCAAACCTACATGACAAATTTTATATTATTATAAATATAATATAGTTACGTATATAAATACATATAAATTATAAAGAATTGTTTATATATTTACTTTACGCCAGAGTTTCCAATCTTTAACTGGAGACCCAATAATGTTAAGTTGTTCTGTCAGCGAAGACCATAAATGGGTGGCAGATTCTGCCACGTTGCACTCTTTCATTTTACCTTCAGCTAAGTCAGGATGATCCTCCATATAGCTAATCAATTTATGAATCTGTCGCCCGTTTGATCGATTCCTAAAACGTAATTATTTGCATTTACTTAACATTTATTCAATAAATTAATTTCAAACATAAAAAACTATTTACTTACATTATATATTTTTATTAATTAAATTTAATATTCACATAGAACACCAAAATTTGTTTTGACTTAAAGACAAATCGTAGTAAAAAGGCTTTGCTCGAGCCATTCAAATAAATGTAGCAGCAAAATATAGGGTGAAAAAATATTTCCTTCATGTAGCTCCCTCTGCTTGCCTTACAATAATTCGTCCTTTAAATCGTTTTTTTAAAAACACATTTTTAAATTATAAATTTAGGAATAACCTACTAAATAACATTAAGAAAATTAAAAATTATTACTTAAAAGTTATTTACGCGGTTGATTTCACACAGAAATAATCATTTTAAATACATTTATTTCCCAGTCAAAATCCAAAAGGTGTTCGACTGAAACACCAAAAATTAAGTCGAAACTACGACTAGTCGTATCACTCAATAATCGCGTTAAGTCGTAATTGCGACAAAAGGGACGTCATTCGAAACTCGAAATGCTTACATAATCGAACCCCAGTACATGTGAAGTGGTTCATGAGGTTGGATTAGCTGAAATGACTTCCAGGAATGAAAATGTTGCACCTCTTCTTCCTTGGAAATAAATAAAATAAAATTATAGTTAGTTACTTAGTTTATTTAAAATACCAGCACTCCATATGGAGATAGTTGTAATTCGGTCTAAACACGGAGTTATCTTAAAAGTTCAATAGTAACCTTTTAATTCACAAAATTCGTAATTATTTTTTTCTTTATTTTTGGGGAAATTTTTTATTTTTTTTACATGCGCTACACGCGTTACACGCGCCTCACGCGACGCGCGCCACACGCGTCACAATTGTTTTAAAATAAGTTCCATTAAATACAATATATACGAGATATACGAATTCCTACAAAAACTTTTCACTACTATAGACACACGAGCCAATGTATTCCGCAATGCGAGTGACTACACACATGCGTGTATGTATATTTAGTTGAAAATCAGTTTAAAGACGTTAAATATATTTCTTTCATTCATAAAAGGTCATTGAGTTGAAATAGACTGAAAAAACCACATTTTGCTTTGCAAACGCTTAGGCTTAAAAAATCGATAGCTATGCGTAGATTGAGGTTTTTTTTAGTTTTCTCAGGGGTAGTAACCCCTATGAATGAAAAAATTACGCTATCGCAAGCCGAGTGCTAACCATTTGTTTTAAAACAAGTCCCATCAAATTTTGACTGGTAGTCGAGATAGACGAAATTTCTTGGCGAAACTACTTGTACGATACAGTAACTGATACGATGCTGTAAGAAATTCATGTAATTTTGTCTGGTACGTTGGCCTTGAATATGAACTGGAGTGCAATTCTGATGAGTTAGCTGAACTCGTGTTTATCTATGCATTCATTTTCTTAAAGATATTTGTTTCTGAAAGATGAATTTACCAATCAAAATGTTGCTGAAGTCCTTGAACAAGCGAATGCACAAGGACAAGGATCAAATGTTTTTAATTGTTATCAAGGCGATGACACCAAGATAACGTATAAGTTAACGACAATCAGATTACAACACCATCAGCGACACGCGCAACATAGGTTCACACAGGTTCACACAGTGGCGGCAGTTCTGGCTAGGTTTCATTATTAGAGTAAATACATTTGTAATTTAGTTATTAAGTGGCCGTGAAGGCATAAAGAATAAAGTATTTTTTTTATGACAATTAAGTGTTAAATTGTTTAATTGGCGCCCAACGTGGGGCCTGGTAGTAAAGTCTGTGAGTTTTCATTAGTAATTCGCGAGTGTAAAATAAAAGGACCTAAAGTAGCTCCGAAAAATAAAATAAGAACCTCGCGCAACGTGTGAAAGAAACAAGGACCTAAAGCAGCTCCATCAGAACCACGTGTAAATCAGTGAAGACAAAAAGGACCTCAAGCAGCTCCAAGGACATCATCTACTGGGCCACCCACAACAAGAACAAGGACAACGTCGATTGACTAATCCACCAGCGAGGGAGTTTTAGAGAAAGGAACCTTAGTAGACAACTCAAACGGGAACGAGCCCCTCTAACAGCGCTGGAATGATAATTATGTAAGATAGACTTTAAATAAATTTTAAAAATACATTTTTAAAAATAGTTAATAAATAATTAATAGTGAACACACAAATTTATACATTATATTAAGATTATAAAATTAGATAGGTAATATTTCTAGAAATTAGAGCTAAAGTGAACCAATATTTTTTTATTAAATAAAAGTGAATCAAAATTTTAATTGAGTAAACGTGAATCAATATTTTAATTAAGTGAATCTAAGCGCAATACTCAAATATCATTCATAAGAAATATTATAGAATAAATAGAGTAAATATAGGAATTAAGTGTATCCTAAACCCAATCCCCGTCTTCTCTTCCTGCGTCAATCTCTTATATTTTCTTTCCACAATGACTGAACCAATTATTCGCCCATCTGTGCTAAATCCAGAAAATCCGAATGTGGCACCTCCGAATCCAAGACCACCAGTACAAAATGCTATAGTTAATGCTTCTCCTGAACTGGAAGCTCTGATTGCAGGAATCGCAAGTCGAGTTTGCGTATCGGAATGTAGGAACGTAGTAAATTCAATTGTTAACCCCAACGAACAATTCAACAGGGCTGTTGACGAAACTATTTACGTCCAGCACAGAAACAATCTTACTGATTTGGACAGGGTCCCTGATGTAGTAAAAGGTCTCAGGGAATTTTCCGGAACTCCGGGTGAGTTCAGCTCCTGGCGCAAAAGCGTTGAGAGAATATTGAACATTTACGAACTCTCTAGGGGAACACCCAAATACTTCGGCATGTTAAATGTCATACGAAATAAAATCACTGGAAACGCTGACGCTATATTGGAGTCATATAACACCCCCCTAAATTGGGAATGCATTTCAAAGTGTCTAACACTACATTACGCGGATAGACGTGATGTGGGCACTTTAGAATACCAGATGACGATGCTTGTACAAGGAAGTGAAAACATCGAGTCCTATTATCAAACGGTTTACAATCATCTGTCCCTTATTCAAAACAAAATCTCGAGCATGGAACTTCCACCCGATGCACTGCATAATTTATCGGAATCATACAGAGCGAAGGCCTTAGACACCTTCATAAGAGGTCTCAAAGGAGACTTGCCTAGACTATTAGCTATGCGCGAACCAGTTGATCTACCCACTGCACTCAATCTGTGCCAAAAACTAGAAAACCAATATTTTAGATCCAACTGTGCGAACCACAATATTGGAGGAATGCGAAAACCTTCACATCCAGCTCCACCAATTCCTACACGGAATCACCAACCTCAATTGGCGTATCTACCACAACGCCCCATGAACTTTCCACATCGTCCTCCACCGCGTTTTCAAAACTATCAAGTTACACACTCTCAACAGCAACCATTCCCAACGAACAATCAACATAACCAAAGATCAAATTTCCAGAACAACAACACCTACTATACCCAACGAAATCATCAACCCAATAATAATTTTCAAACCAGAGGAGAACCAATGGATACAAGCACCATGAGGACAAATAATGTCAATTACATGAACAGACCAGCACAGCTAGCTAAAAACTGGCCACCCGCTCCTAAACGACCAATGCTTCCCCCTCAACAATATATACCTCCGAATAAAATGCAAAGAAATTTTCACGTTGAGTCTTCTGCAGTCGAGCCTCAATTTAATTACCAAAAACCAGAAGTACATACCACAATCGAATCCCAAAGTGAAATGAACGATTATTGTGCCATGATCTCTGCCATGAACATCCAGCCAGCCAGTGACCAAACATTCAACGAGTATTTAGACCAACAGAATAATAACGAAACCACTGAACAATGTACAGACTTTGTTGATGTGCATTTTTTAGATAAACGAATTCGTCTCTACCATATTTTCAGTGTAGGAGGAATGATAATAAGATTCTGCAATTTTTAGTGGAAACAGGTTCAAATAAAAATTATATTCAGCCCAACCTTGTCCGAAACCCTATACCTAATCAGAAAAACTTCCGCGCAAATTCAATTTGCGGCGACATCGAAATCACTCACCATACCATGATTAATTTATTTGACTCAAGCACAAACATAAAATTTTTCCTTTTACCGTCCCTCAAGTCATTTCACGCCATTCTTGGCAATGACAGTCTTAAAGAGCTATCTGCCGTCATTTTCACTAAGGAAAATTACATGATCGTAAATAATAACGTCAAAGTCAGGTTGAGACAGCAAATTTCCGAATCAATCCACAACATAAGAGACGATCATATGTCCCAGGATCAAAAGGACAAATTAAACTCTTTGACTATAAGTCATTCCAGTCTATTCGGCGAGCCGAAGGAGAAATTAACTTTCACTACCAACGTTAAGGGTAGAATCCGCACAACCACCGAGGATCCAATTTATTCTAAACACTACCCATACCCCGTAGCACTTAAAGAGGAAATAGATAAACAACTTAATCAATTACTAAATGACGGAATCATTCGACCCTCAAGGTCTCCGTTTAACTCTCCGGTATGGATTGTACCGAAGAAACCCGACGCTTCAGGCGAAAAAAAGTACCGCATGGTAATTGATTACCGAAAGCTTTATTCGGTAACGATCCCCGATCGCTACCCAATTCACGAGACAAACGAGGTTTTAGCCCAACTAGGGAAAAATAAATACTTTTCGGTGATTGACCTTAAGAGCGGATTTCACCAAATTCCTCTTCACGAGGATGACATCGAGAAAACCTCATTCTCCGTCAATAACGGGAAATATGAGTTCACAAGACTACCCTTCGGACTCAAAAACGCGCCGTCTATTTTTCAAAGAGCTCTAGACGACATATTACGTGAGCACATAGGTAAAACATGCTATGTCTATATCGATGACATAATTGTGTTCAGTGAGGATGTCAAAACTCACTTTCAAAATCTGGAAAAGATTTTTAAAACCTTACAACAAGCTAACCTCAGGATTCAATTAGATAAATGCGAATTTCTGAAATCGCAAGTTGAATTCCTAGGATTCATAGTCCCCTCAGAAGGTATAAAAGCAAATCCGGCCAAAGTGGAAGCCATCTCCAAATTTCCGCATCCAAAAACTCCGAAAGATTTGCGGTCGTTCCTTGGTCTGTCGGGATTTTACCGCAGATTCATCAAGGACTATGCTAAATTGGCAAAACCCCTGACAACCCTTTTAAGAGGGGAGGATGGACGTACGTCCAAAACAGCCTCAAGTAAAAAAATAATAAATTTAACGGAAGCAGCAATAGATGCATTTAATAAAATTAAAAATTCGCTGATTTCAGAAGACGTTATCCTCACGTTTCCTGATTTTAAAAAAGAATTTCACCTGACAACTGATGCGTTAGACTACGCCATTGGCGCTGTATTGTCGCAAGATAATAAACCAATTACTTTTATATCAAGAACTCTTAATGAAGCGGAAGAACACTACGCCGCCAACAAAAAAGAGATGCTGGCCATAGTATGGGCCCTTAAATCATTAAGAAGCTATCTGTATGGCCCAACTAAACTCAAGATTTTTACAAACCACCAGCCATTGACGTATGCGTTGAGCAATAAGAACACCAATCATAAAATGAAACGATGGAAGGCTATACTCGAAGAGTACAACTACGAGTTGAAATATACGCCTGGTAAATCCAACGTCGTTGCCGATGCATTATCTAGACCTCCACGAAATAGCCAAATTAATTCTCTCACAGTAACTCAACATAGCGACGAAAGCTCCGGCCAGGATCTAATCCAAATTGTAGACGCACCCCTAAATGTGTTTAAAAATCAAATTGTTCTAAATGTAGGAAATACTCCCTCATACCAATTTCAAATAGTTTTCCCCACCTATCATCGCCATACTATTACAGAGCCTGAATACACTCAAGAAAACTTAACAAAAATATTTAAGAAATATCTCAACCCTTCAGTCACTAATGGACTTAAAACAGAAGAACGAATTCTGGGCATGGTCCAAGCAATACATCCAGTACACTTCAAACAGTATCGGACACGCTTCGCAAGGTCAATAGTCACTGATCTAACTGACGAGAACCAACAAGAAGCAGTGATAATTGAAGAGCATAACCGTGCTCATCGAAACGCTCGTGAGAACAAATTCCAAATCTTACAAAGCTTTTACTTTCCCCAAATGAAAGCTAAAATAGATAAAGTAACGAAATTGTGTAAAGTGTGCAAAGAACACAAGTATGATCGACACCCCAATAAACCCCAAATTCAATCGACCCCTATTCCAGAATACCCCGGCCAAATTATCCATATTGACATTTACTTTACCGACAAAAAAATCATTTTAACTGCAATAGACAAATTTTCCAAGTACGCCTTAGTCAAAATACTAAAATCAAGAGCCTCAGAGGATATTAAACAACCTCTCAGAGAATTGGTATTAGCGTTCGGAGTCCCACAAACTATTGTTATGGACAATGAAAAATCCTTGGCTTCTAGTTCCATAACCTTCATGTTGCAAAACATGTTCGGCGTAAAAGTCTTTAGAGCTCCCCCTTACACAAGTTCGGCAAATGGACAAATCGAAAGATTCCACTCAACACTTTCCGAAGTAATCCGTTGTCTCAAAACAGAAAACACACATAAAACATTTTCAGAGTTACTTGATAGATCTATCTACGAGTACAATCGATCCGTACACTCTACAACTGGTAAAAAACCAATCGATACATTTTTCGGGAAACAATTGCTTAACAACCCATAAGAAATCATACGCGTAAGACAGGAAAATATGCAGAGAATAGAAAATAAACAACAAACTGACTTAGAGTATCACAACAGGAAGAAAGACCCTATAAAAAATTATTCTGTAGGAGAAACAATATACGTAAAAAATAACAAAAGAATAGGAAACAAATTAAACCCCAGATACAGAAAAGAGGTAGTAGTTGAAAACAGGAATTCCACAATAGTAACAAAATCCGGTAAAATAATTCACAAGAGTTTAATTAAAAACTAATTTTTCTTTTGCCAGCCTATTACTTGTGCCCTTGAGCACTGCAACCGTTCAAATACTAGATTATACAAATTCTCAACTAATCAAGATCAGTACAGGAAGTGCGAAGGTTCAGAGCGGATCTTTCAAAATAATTCACACAGTTAACGTAGAATCCTACCAAGACCTTGTCAACACTATAGAAAAAAAACATTATATCCGTTGTAAAACCCGATCATCCTCTACACGATATCCTCTCCTTCGAAACACTACGAATAAAAGATTATTTAGGTAGGTTAAGAATAAATAACAGAAATAAAAGATCATTAGATTTCATTGGTAGTACGTGGAAATGGATCGCGGGAAACCCGGATCATCATGATTACGAAATTTTAACTGACAAAATGAATAATGTATTGCAAAACAAAAATAATCAAGTTGTGATTAATAGGATAACATTAGACAAGATAAACGAAGTTACAAACATGTCCAATCACATTTTAAAAATAATAAAAGAAAAAGAAAGTGTAACAAGTAGTTTAATTTTTGGAATGAAATATAAATTAGAATTAGTTAAGGAAGAAATCGTAAACATTGCATAAGCAATGCATTAGAATTTGCAAATGTAAAGATAGCTTCCAATAATAAAGATATAGTTTACATATTAGATTTACCTACTACCGAGAATAAAATTTGTAATATTATGATGCTTAAAGCTGTTAAAAAAATTGATAAAATTAACAAAATACCATATGAATCAATACTAGAATGTAGCAAACAAATTTATGGTTTAATAAAAGATTGTAAAACATTTAATAACCTAGCAATATGTAATAGAAATAGTATAATAGATATTAGTAATTCAACCTGTATACCCAGACTGCTCAATAGTAAACAAGCTAAATGCACCCTCATCAACAATCAGCACATACCAAGCATAGACGAAGTATCAGCAGGAGTATTACTATTGAACCAATACGATGGAACAGTAACTATCAACGATGAACCAATAGAATTAAACGGAACATACGTCATTCGCCACACAAATGCTACAATACAAATTGATGGACAAGAAATAAGAAACACCGAATTAATTATTCATCAACAAATGCCAGCAATACTTCAACCGACTTCTCTTCCAAATAAACTCGAAGAAATGGTGTCCCTACAGATGTTAAAGCAGCTCTACAATAAGGGAACATCAAAGATAGAATTATTAGAGAAGGAAAATAGAATCGGCACAGTAACAAATATTGGATTGATAATCGTCATACTCATAGTTGCAACAGCATCCGCAAAAAAGATGATCAGCAAACGCATTAAGCCTGAAAAAAAAGATGTTCAACAACCCATACATTCAACATCAACAACCATAGGTATCGAAGATATCCCAAACCTCCTAAAAGCATCAAAATCGAACGAGGACGTTCGAACCTAAGGATGGAGGAGTTAACGACAATCAGATTACAACACCACCAGCGACACGCGCAACATAGGTTCACACAGGTTCACACAGTGGCGGACATAGACATATCGTCAGCAAATATGTAATACTTCGAATTGCTTCGATGCATGAATGCGAAATGCACCGTGGGAACTATGCTGAGCGAGCAGTTCTGGCTAGGTTTCATTATTAGAGTAAATACATTTGTAATTTAGTTATTAAGTGGCCGTGAAGGCATAAAGAATAAAGTATTTTTTTATGACAATTAAGTGTTAAATTGTTTAATTTATATGAGTTAACACAAGCACTTGAACTTGGTTAGCTGGCGAATTGAAAGAAATAAACACTCCAATGGCTTGAATAATTCTCGGTTTTTATTAAAAATATTGCTTCTTAAATACTAAATTATGGCTGATTCTTATAATCTTATTTCGTTTACATTGCTAAATGTGCAATACTAATTATTGCTGACTCTTATGATTTTATTTCGCTTAAATTGCTAAATGTGCAGTGCAAGCTAATTTGTTTTTCTATTGCTGTAGTTCGTTGCACAAGGCGATCAATTTCGCAATGTGCAATGACTTACAGCTTACAGAAATAAATCACATAACGAATTATGTAGTATGACATACATGAATTTTAACGGCAGCAACTGAAAGCTGTCGATGGTTAATTATAATTTTATGCAAGCATATAAACACACGTATGTAAATATGAAAGAAATTCTCTGAGAAGTGTGAAGGTTTGAACAATATTTTTTTGGTAAAGATACGCACAAGGTACTTTTATGTTAAAATGCGGCCCTTCTGAGGCATTACTGACAAATATTTATTATTTTACTTGTTTGAACACAGAAATTATGGAAAATATTTATTCCGATTGCATGGCAGACGAAAGGCATAAACGGGTCTCAACCATAACCATTTTGTCACAGGTTTGAATTTCTTGCAGAAACAATCACTTAAATCATGATACTCACTAAATAAAAAGCCGTGATAAAAGCTGGTGAATGTGACTTCGAAAATTATTTGAAATCAGAACTGCCTATTATATTTTAATTTAATAAAACTAATGTGTTCTAGTCAAAAAAGTAATTGTGCAGTATTAAGTATAACTTTGTGTGTCCTAAAAATGCCTTGCAAAAAGATTGTTTTGCAGAATAATCGACTATAATATTGCTATAATGTACATTTGTTGTTTGTTTTTGAGTGCAGTTGTCTACTTCTCCTTCGTTGAATGTAAATAAATCGAAATCCCTCATAATTTACCGATTTGTCTCTGCATATCTTTCGTTATTTCTTCTTTCCTTGTCATTTCATCTAACATTTTTCTAGTGTAAATCCATTGTGTAAATTGTGGTTGGCCAGACGAGAAAAGTAGTAGGTATATTTTTCGATGTTACCACAATGCTAAAGATAATATTTCCCCTGCAGAAATAAAATAAATATAACATTCTCGTAGTGTCATTCTCATCTGGTTACCACAATTAATTTAATTATAGTCGTTCAGCTCATTTTTTCTCGCACGGCTCAAATGTAAATCAAGCATTAAAGCCGTATTTTATTGCCGAGGAACAACAACAATTGCACTGTCGAATTCCTTCTTTGGAATTGTGAAAACCTGCTGTTTGGCTGGTTTTGACATTCGAATTCAAACTCGCTCGGCAAATAAAATGCAGCTTTAGTCTAGATTGAAAGCTGATTTACCCTTGGGCCAGGTTAGAAAAAATGAACAGGTCGACTGTAATAACACTATAGCCATGTTTTGAAAAAATGAGCAGGAAGGCTGTTAAGTTCAAATTGTGATTAGCCTGAAGAGAGAAGTAGTATACTTTTAAATGTTGCCTTTAAGCAATATTAACTATAAGCTGTGTTGCTTTGGCAAAACCAGTTTGGCTTAAACAACAATCACATAAGCATAAAGCCGAAGTAAAACTAAAAAATTTTCAGGATTAAGGAAACTAAAGCCATTTTATAGTTATGGTGCTCACCGTAAGACGATGATTTTTTTATTTTTTTCTTCTTGTCGTAAGAAATGACTTGGCATTAGTTTGAAAACAAACAAAAGTGAAATTTTTTGACGAATATAAATTAAATTTATTAAAGAAAATTATTTATATACGTTTTTAATAAAATGAACCAAACGAAGAAAGTGTAATAATCCATGTTTCAATGTTGTAGTACCAACACATAAAAATTAAAATGCATCGAAAATTAAAAACCAAAAGCTGTTGCTTTGAGATATTAAAGTAAAACCAGCTTAGCCGGGTTGGCTTTACAAAGCAACAGCTTTTGGCTTTAAATTTTCGATGCATTTTAATGTGTATGTGTGTTGTTAAGCTATGAACGCACTACATATTTCAGCTGTCATTACTATTATATTGAAATATACTCTTTCTGTTTGATTGTATCACTTGTAAAGGCAACATCGTTTTCTTTTCAACCTCGCTCTGCTAATAGGTTATGGGCCCAGTCCCAAGTTAATTAAATCTGAAATCATCGCGAATATATTAAATTATAAATACATTTGTTGTATAAAATTAAATAGTTAATTGTTTAATCAAGTCACTGGACTTTGAATTTAATCGCAATTCAGATTGATTTTACATTTGTTGTAAAATTTGTATCGTCATAAACACGTTTTATGAGAAGAAAATGGCAGGATCAAACAGCAAATCGGATTTTCACATCCAAAAACTACGCGGTGCGGATAATTATCATATGTGGTGTTTTGCTATGCAGAATTATTTCGATATGAAAAAATGGCATAAGTGTATCCAGAAGTCTCCAGACGATGCTAAAAGGCCGGTAGAAAATAATGAAGACATGTTGCGTGAATCAAAATCTACGTTGGCTCTGAGTGTGGAGCCTGAACTTTTTGTTCACATTTTAAATTGCAATTCAGCCCTTGAGATATGGGAAAAATTTAAAAATTTGTATGAAGACCGTGGATTATTAAGAAAAATTACGTTGTTACGAACTCTCATTTCAATTCGTTTAGAAAGTTGTGAAAACATGCAAAATTACATTGACGAGATAACCTCAATTTCGTGCAAATTAAATAGCATTGGATTCAAAATAGATGATGACTGGTTGGCTGCAATTATGTTGGCAGGTTTGACAAATGAATTTAAACCTCTTATTCTGAGTTTTGAGGCAAGTGAAACCATCAATGCAGATCACATCAAAATGAAATTACTTGACACACAGTATGTATCAAAGACAAACGAAAGCAATGCGTTTTTCAGTAAATACAATGTAAAAAATTCATCAAAACATAAAAATCGTCATACTGGAAGTATAATTTGTTATGAATGTGGTGGTAAAAATCACAAGAGTTTTGAATGCAATAAAATCAAAGAGAAGCAGAAGTCATTGTCTAATTTTGAGAAGAATAAAAGTCAAAACAATGTTAAAAGCTATAAAAGTGAATCGGCTAAAAGAGCATTAGCTGTATCTTTGTTCTCGAAATCAAATACATCAGATTGGTTTTTAGACAGTGGTGCGTCGAGTCACATGACGCCTGATGCAAATTTATTAAAAAATAGAAGATCCACTGAAGCTGCTGAAATAGTAGCAGCAAACGACACGAAGATGCCAGTGAAATGTGTTGGTGAAACTGTTCTATCAATAAAAAATGATACAATACCAGTAGCAGAAGTTTTGCATGTTCCTGATCTGATCTTTTATCTGTCAGCAAAATTGTTGAAAAAGGTAATAAAATTGTTTTTGATAGTGATGGTGGTAAAATTTATGACAAAAATGGTGATTTGTTTGCGCAATGTCAGTCACAGGATGGTGTATACAGGATTTCAACCTCTACTGATAAATGTATGTTGACAAAATCAAGAGAAAGTAGTGCATTGACATGGCACAGACGTCTTGGTCATGTAAACTACAAAACACTTTGTGACATGCGTAATGTAGTGGATGGAATGATGTTCAAGAATGATGAAATCTTGAAATGTGAAGTTTGTGCAATGGGCAAGCAATTGCGCCTCCCTTTCAAGCCTAGTGGTAAGCGTTCAAATAATTTGCTGGATTTAATCCACTCTGATGTTTGTGGTCCGATGGAAAAAAATTCAATTGGTGGCGCAAAATATTTCTTGTCATTCATTGATGATTATTCAAGAAAACTATTTATCTATTTTTTGTCGTCCAAATCTGAAGTTTTTGAATCATTTGTTGATTTCAAATCATATGTAGAAAATCAGACTGGTCGTAAAATAAAGAAATTCAGAACTGACAATGGCACTGAATATTGTTCCAAAGAGTTTGAGATTTTTCTTAAAAAATGCGGTATACAGCATCAATTTACAAATGTGTACACTCCTCAACAAAATGGTCTTGTGGAGAGAATGAACCGAACGATTGTGGAACGTTCAAGGTGTATGATGTTTGATGCTGATTTGGACAAATCCGTCCGTTAAGAAATGGCTTGGTTCCCAAAATTCCAGACCATATTGGCCTGATTCCAGAATTTCTATAGAAACAAATCTTATAGTCGCATATTAGTCCTACATTCCGAGTTTCATACGAATCTCTTGAGAAATGGCTTGGTTCCCAAAAATCCAGACCATATTGGCCAGATTCCAGAATTTCCATAGGAACAAATCTTATTGTCGCATATTGGTCCTACATTCCGAGTTTCATACGAATTAGCTTGAGAAATGGCTTGGTTCCCAAAATTCCAGACCCTATTGGCCAGATTCCAGAATTTCCAGAAATCTTATAGTCGTATATTAGTCCTACATTCCGAGTTTCATACGAATCGCGTGAGAAATGGCTTGGTTTCCCAAAATTCCAGACCCTATTGGCCAGATTCAAGAATTTCAATAGGAACAAATCTTATAGTCGCATATTAGTCCTACATTCCGAGTTTCATACGAATCGGTTGAGAAATGACTTGGTTCCCAAAATTCCGGACCATATTGGCCAGATTCCAGAATTTCCATAGGAACAAATCTTATTGTCGCATATTGGTCCTACATTCCGAGTTTCATACGAATTAGCTTGAGAAATGGCTTGGTTCCCAAAATTCCAGACCCTATTGGCCAGATTCCAGAATTTCCATAGGAACAAATCTTAAAGTCGCATATTATTCCTACATTCCGAGTTTCATACGAGTAGCTTGAGAAATGGCTTGGTTTCCCAAAATTCCAGACCCTATTGGCCAGATCCCAGAATTTCCATAGGAACAAATCTTATAGTCGCATATTAGTCCTACATTCAGGGTTTCATACGAATAGCTTGAGAAATGGCTTGGTTCCCAAAACTCCAGACCATATTGGCCAGATTCAAGAATTTCAATAGGAACAAATCTTATAGTCGCATATTAGTCCTACATTCCGAGTTTCATACGAATCGCTTGAGAAATGGCTTAGTCCTCAAAAATCCAGACTCTATTGGCCAGATTCCAGAATTTCCATAGGAACAAATCTTATAGTCGCATATTAGTCCTACATTCCGAGTTTCATACGAATTACTTGAGAAATGGCTTGGTTCCCAAAATTCCAGACCATATTGGCCTGATTCCAGAATTTCTATAGGAACAAATCTTATAGTCGCATATTAGTCCTACATTCCGAGTTTTATACGAATCTCTTGAGAAATGGCTTGGTTCCCAAAAATCCAGACCATATTGGCCAGATTCCAGAATTTCCATAGGAACAAATCTTATAGTCGCATATTAGTCCTACATTTCGAGTTTCATACGAATCGGTTGAGAATTGGCTTGGTTCCCAAAATTCCAGACCCTATTGGCCAGATTCCAGAATTTCTATATGAACAAATCTTATAGTCGCATATTAGTCCTATATTCCGAGTTTCATACGAATCGCTTGAGAAATGGCTTGGTTTCCAGAAATGCCACACCATATTGGCCAGATTCCAGAATTTCCATAGGAACAAATTTTATAGTCGCATATTAGCCCTACATTTCGAGTTTCATACGAATCGCTTGAGAAATGGCTTGGTTCCCAAAACTCCAGACCATATTGGCCAGAATCCAGAATTCCATAGGAACAAATCTTATATTCGCATATTATTCCTACATTCCGAGTTTCATACGAGTCGCTTGAGAAATGGCTTGGTTTCCTAAAAATCCGGACCATATTGGCCAGATCCCAGAATTTCCATAGGAACAAATCTTATAGTCGCATATTAGTCCTACATTCCGAGTTTCATACGAATCGCTTGAGAAATGGCTTGGTTCCCAAAAATCCAGCCCATATTGGACAGATTCCAGAATTTCTATAGGAACAAATCTTATAGTCGCATATTAGTCCTACATTCCGAATTTCATACGACTAGGTTGAGAAATGGCTTGGTTCCTAAAAATCCGGACCATATTGGCCAGATTCCAGAATTTCCATAGGAACAAATCTTATTGTCGCATATTGGTCCTACATTCCGAGTTTCATACGAATTAGCTTGAGAAATGGCTTGGTTCCCAAAATTCCAGACCCTATTGGCCAGATTCCAGAATTTCCAGAAATCTTATAGTCGTATATTAGTCCTACATTCCGAGTTTCATACGAATCGCGTGAGAAATGGCTTGGTTTCCCAAAATTCCAGACCCTATTGGCCAGATTCAAGAATTTCAATAGGAACAAATCTTATAGTCGCATATTAGTCCTACATTCCGAGTTTCATACGAATCGCTTGAGAAATGGCTTGGTTCTCAAAAATCCAGACCCTATTGGCCAGATTCCAGAATTTCCATAGGAACAAATCTTATAGTCGCATATTAGTCCTACATTTCGAGTTTCATACGAATCGCTTGAGAAATGGCTTGGTTCCCAAAAATCCAGACCATATTGGCCAGATTACAGAATTTTCATAGCAACAAATCTTATAGTCGCATATTAGTCCTACATTCCGAGTTTCATACGAATCGGTTAAGAAATGGCTTGGTTCCCAAAATTCCAGACCATATTGGCCTGATTCCAGAATTTCTATAGGAACAAATCTTATAGTCGCATATTAGTCCTACATTCCGAGTTTCATACGAATCTCTTGAGAAATGGCTTGGTTCCCAAAAATCCAGACCATATTGGCCAGATTCCAGAATTTCCATAGGAACAAATCTTATAGTCGCATATTAGTCCTACATTCCGAGTTTCATACGAATTAGCTTGAGAAATGGCTTGGTTCCCAAAAATCCAGACCATATTGGCCAGATTACAGAATTTCCATAGGAACAAATCTTAAAGTCGCATATTATTCCTACATTCCGAATTTCATACGAATAGGTTGAGAAATGGCTTGGTTCCCAAAATTCCAGACCATATTGGCCTGATTCCAGAATTTTCATAGCAACAAATCTTATAGTCGCATATTAGTCCTACATTCCGAGTTTCATACGAATCGGTTAAGAAATGGCTTGGTTCCCAAAATTCCAGACCATATTGGCCTGATTCCAGAATTTCTATAGGAACAAATCTTATAGTCGCATATTAGTCCTACATTCCGAGCTTCATACGAATCGCTTGAGAAATAGCTTGGGTCCCAAAAATCCAGACCATATCGGCCAGATTCCAGAATTTCCATAGGAACAAATCTTATAGTCGCATATTAGCCCTACATTCCGAGTTTCATTCGACTCGCTTGAGAAATGACTTGGTTCCCAAAAATCCAGCCCATATTGGCCAGATTCAAGAATTTCTATAGGAACAAATCTTATAGTCGCATATTAGTCCTACATTCCGAGTTTCATACGAATCGCTTGAGAAATAGCTTGTTTCCCAAAAATCCAGACCATATTTTCCAGATTCCCCAATTTCAATAGGAACAAATCTTATAGTCGCATATTAATCCTACATTCCGAGTTTCATAAGAATCGCTTGAGAAATGGCTTGGTTCCAAAAATTCCAGACGTTATTGGCAAGATCCCAGAATTTCCATAGGAACAAATCTTATAGTCGCATATTAGTCCTACATTCTACATTCCGAGTTTCATACGAATTACTTGAGAAATGGCTTGGTTCCCAAAATTCCAGACCATATTGGCCAGATTCCAGAATTTCTATAGGAACAAATCTTATAGTCGCATATTAGTCCTATATTCCGAGTTTCATACGAATCGGTTGAGAATTGGCTTGGTTCCCAAAATTCCAGACCCTATTGGCCAGATTCCAGAATTTCTATAGGAACAAATCTTATAGTCGCATATTAGTCCTATATTCCGAGTTTCATACGAATCGCTTGAGAAATGGCTTGGTTTCCAGAAATGCCAGACCATATTGGCCAGGTTCCAGAATTTCCATAGGAACAAATTTTATAGTCGCATATTAGTCCTACATTTCGAGTTTCATACGAATCGCTTGAGAAATGGCTTGGTTCCCAAAACTCCAGACCATATTGGCCAGATTCCAGAATTTCCATAGGAACAAATATTATAGTCGCATATTAGTCCTACATTCCGAGTTTCATACGAATCGGTTGAGAAATGGCTTGGTTCCCAAAATTCCAGACCATATTGGCCTGATTCCAGAATTTCTATAGGAACAAATCTTATAGTCGCATATTGGTCCTACATTCCAAGTTTCATACGAATCTCTTGAGAAATGGCTTGGTTCCCAAAAATCCAGATCATATTGGCCATATTCCAGAATTTCCATAGAAACAAATCTTATAGTCGCATATTAGTCCTACATTCCGAGTTTCATACGAATCGGTTGAGAAATGACTTGGTTCCCAAAATTCCGGACCATATTGGCCAGATTCCAGAATTTCCATAGGAACAAATCTTATTGTCGCATATTGGTCCTACATTCCGAGTTTCATACGAATTAGCTTGAGAAATGGCTTGGTTCCCAAAATTCCAGACCCTATTGGCCAGATTCCAGAATTTCCATAGGAACAAATCTTAAAGTCGCATATTATTCCTACATTCCGAGTTTCATACGAGTAGCTTGAGAAATGGCTTGGTTTCCCAAAATTCCAGACCCTATTGGCCAGATCCCAGAATTTCCATAGGAACAAATCTTATAGTCGCATATTAGTCCTACATTCAGGGTTTCATACGAATAGCTTGAGAAATGGCTTGGTTCCCAAAACTCCAGACCATATTGGCCAGATTCAAGAATTTCAATAGGAACAAATCTTATAGTCGCATATTAGTCCTACATTCCGAGTTTCATACGAATCGCTTGAGAAATGGCTTAGTTCTCAAAAATCCAGACTCTATTGGCCAGATTCCAGAATTTCCATAGGAACAAATCTTATAGTCGCATATTAGTCCTACATTCCGAGTTTCATACGAATCGCTTGAGAAATGGCTTGGTTCCCAAAACTCCAGCCCATATTGGCAAGATTCCAAAATTTCAATATGAACAAATCTTATAGTCGCATATTAGTCCTACATTCCGAGTTTCATACGAATCGCTTGAGAAATAGCTTGGTTCCCAAAAATCCAGACCATATCGGCCAGATTCCAGAATTTCCATAGGAACAAATCTTATAGTCGCATATTAGTCCTACATTCCGAGTTTCATACGAATCGCTTGAGAAATAGCTTGTTTCCCAAAAATCCAGACCATATTTTCCAGATCCCAGAATTTCCATAGGAACAAATCTTATAGTCGCATATTAGTCCTACATTCCGAGTTTCATAAGAATCGCTTGAGAAATGGCTTGGTTCCAAAAATTCCAGACGTTATTGGCCAGATCCCAGAATTTCCATAGGAACAAATCTTATAGTCGCATATTAGTCCTACATTCCGAGTTTCATACGAATTACTTGAGAAATGGCTTAGTTCCCAAAATTCCAGACCATATTGGCCTGATTCCAGAATTTCTATAGGAACAAATCTTATAGTCGCATATTAGTCCTACATTCCGAGTTTTATACGAATCTCTTGAGAAATGGCTTGGTTCCCAAAAATCCAGACCATATTGGCCAGATTCCAGAATTTCCATAGGAACAAATCTTATAGTCGCATATTAGTCCTACATTTCGAGTTTCATACGAATCGGTTGAGAATTGGCTTGGTTCCCAAAATTCCAGACCCTATTGGCCAGATTCCAGAATTTCTATATGAACAAATCTTATAGTCGCATATTAGTCCTATATTCCGAGTTTCATACGAATCGCTTGAGAAATGGCTTGGTTTCCAGAAATGCCACACCATATTGGCCAGATTCCAGAATTTCCATAGGAACAAATTTTATAGTCGCATATTAGCCCTACATTTCGAGTTTCATACGAATCGCTTGAGAAATGGCTTGGTTCCCAAAACTCCAGACCATATTGGCCAGAATCCAGAATTCCATAGGAACAAATCTTATATTCGCATATTATTCCTACATTCCGAGTTTCATACGAGTCGCTTGAGAAATGGCTTGGTTTCCTAAAAATCCGGACCATATTGGCCAGATCCCAGAATTTCCATAGGAACAAATCTTATAGTCGCATATTAGTCCTACATTCCGAGTTTCATACGAATCGCTTGAGAAATGGCTTGGTTCCCAAAAATCCAGCCCATATTGGACAGATTCCAGAATTTCTATAGGAACAAATCTTATAGTCGCATATTAGTCCTACATTCCGAATTTCATACGAATAGGTTGAGAAATGGCTTGGT
Organism: Nephrocerus scutellatus; assembly: GCA_947095585.1. Taxonomy (NCBI): domain Eukaryota; kingdom Metazoa; phylum Arthropoda; class Insecta; order Diptera; family Pipunculidae; genus Nephrocerus; species Nephrocerus scutellatus. Next base: position 40,782,760 of record OX352761.1, read on the forward strand.
TCCTAAAAATCCGGACCATATTGGCCAGATTCCAGAATTTCCATAGGAACAAATCTTATTGTCGCATATTGGTCCTACATTCCGAGTTTCATACGAATTAGCTTGAGAAATGGCTTGGTTCCCAAAATTCCAGACCCTATTGGCCAGATTCCAGAATTTCCAGAAATCTTATAGTCGTATATTAGTCCTACATTCCGAGTTTCATACGAATCGCGTGAGAAATGGCTTGGTTTCCCAAAATTCCAGACCCTATTGGCCAGATTCAAGAATTTCAATAGGAACAAATCTTATAGTCGCATATTAGTCCTACATTCAGGGTTTCATACGAATAGCTTGAGAAATGGCTTGGTTCCCAAAACTCCAGACCATATTGGCCAGATTCAAGAATTTCAATAGGAACAAATCTTATAGTCGCATATTAGTCCTACATTCCGAGTTTCATACGAATCGCTTGAGAAATGGCTTAGTTCTCAAAAATCCAGACTCTATTGGCCAGATTCCAGAATTTCCATAGGAACAAATCTTATAGTCGCATATTAGTCCTACATTCCGAGTTTCATAAGAATCGCTTGAGAAATGGCTTGGTTCCAAAAATTCCAGACGTTATTGGCCAGATCCCAGAATTTCCATAGGAACAAATCTTATAGTCGCATATTAGTCCTACATTCCGAGTTTCATACGAATTACTTGAGAAATGGCTTAGTTCCCAAAATTCCAGACCATATTGGCCTGATTCCAGAATTTCTATAGGAACAAATCTTATAGTCGCATATTAGTCCTACATTCCGAGTTTTATACGAATCTCTTGAGAAATGGCTTGGTTCCCAAAAATCCAGACCATATTGGCCAGATTCCAGAATTTCCATAGGAACAAATCTTATAGTCGCATATTAGTCCTACATTTCGAGTTTCATACGAATCGGTTGAGAATTGGCTTGGTTCCCAAAATTCCAGACCCTATTGGCCAGATTCCAGAATTTCTATATGAACAAATCTTATAGTCGCATATTAGTCCTATATTCCGAGTTTCATACGAATCGCTTGAGAAATGGCTTGGTTTCCAGAAATGCCACACCATATTGGCCAGATTCCAGAATTTCCATAGGAACAAATTTTATAGTCGCATATTAGCCCTACATTTCGAGTTTCATACGAATCGCTTGAGAAATGGCTTGGTTCCCAAAACTCCAGACCATATTGGCCAGAATCCAGAATTCCATAGGAACAAATCTTATATTCGCATATTATTCCTACATTCCGAGTTTCATACGAGTCGCTTGAGAAATGGCTTGGTTTCCTAAAAATCCGGACCATATTGGCCAGATCCCAGAATTTCCATAGGAACAAATCTTATAGTCGCATATTAGTCCTACATTCCGAGTTTCATACGAATCGCTTGAGAAATGGCTTGGTTCCCAAAAATCCAGCCCATATTGGACAGATTCCAGAATTTCTATAGGAACAAATCTTATAGTCGCATATTAGTCCTACATTCCGAATTTCATACGAATAGGTTGAGAAATGGCTTGGTTCCTAAAAATCCGGACCATATTGGCCAGATTCCAGAATTTCCATAGGAACAAATCTTATTGTCGCATATTGGTCCTACATTCCGAGTTTCATACGAATTAGCTTGAGAAATGGCTTGGTTCCCAAAATTCCAGACCCTATTGGCCAGATTCCAGAATTTCCAGAAATCTTATAGTCGTATATTAGTCCTACATTCCGAGTTTCATACGAATCGCGTGAGAAATGGCTTGGTTTCCCAAAATTCCAGACCCTATTGGCCAGATTCAAGAATTTCAATAGGAACAAATCTTATAGTCGCATATTAGTCCTACATTCCGAGTTTCATACGAATCGCTTGAGAAATGGCTTGGTTCTCAAAAATCCAGACCCTATTGGCCAGATTCCAGAATTTCCATAGGAACAAATCTTATAGTCGCATATTAGTCCTACATTTCGAGTTTCATACGAATCGCTTGAGAAATGGCTTGGTTCCCAAAAATCCAGACCATATTGGCCAGATTACAGAATTTTCATAGCAACAAATCTTATAGTCGCATATTAGTCCTACATTCCGAGTTTCATACGAATCGGTTAAGAAATGGCTTGGTTCCCAAAATTCCAGACCATATTGGCCTGATTCCAGAATTTCTATAGGAACAAATCTTATAGTCGCATATTAGTCCTACATTCCGAGTTTCATACGAATCTCTTGAGAAATGGCTTGGTTCCCAAAAATCCAGACCATATTGGCCAGATTCCAGAATTTCCATAGGAACAAATCTTATAGTCGCATATTAGTCCTACATTCCGAGTTTCATACGAATTAGCTTGAGAAATGGCTTGGTTCCCAAAAATCCAGACCATATTGGCCAGATTACAGAATTTTCATAGCAACAAATCTTATAGTCGCATATTAGTCCTACATTCCGAGTTTCATACGAATCGGTTAAGAAATGGCTTGGTTCCCAAAATTCCAGACCATATTGGCCTGATTCCAGAATTTCTATAGGAACAAATCTTATAGTCGCATATTAGTCCTACATTCCGAGTTTCATACGAATCTCTTGAGAAATGGCTTGGTTCCCAAAAATCCAGACCATATTGGCCAGATTCCAGAATTTCCATAGGAACAAATCTTATTGTCGCATATTGGTTCTACATTCCGAGTTTCATACGAATTAGCTTGAGAAATGGCTTGGTTCCCAAAATTCCAGACCCTATTGGCCAGATTCCAGAATTTCCAGAATTCTTATAGTCGTATATTAGTCCTACATTCCGAGTTTCATACGAATCGCGTGAGAAATGGCTTGGTTTCCCAAAATTCCAGACCCTATTGGCCAGATTCAAGAATTTCAATAGGAACAAATCTTATAGTCGCATATTAGTCCTACATTCCGAGTTTCATACGAATCGGTTGAGAAATGACTTGGTTCCCAAAATTCCGGACCATATTGGCCAGATTCCAGAATTTCCATAGGAACAAATCTTATTGTCGCATATTGGTCCTACATTCCGAGTTTCATACGAATTAGCTTGAGAAATGGCTTGGTTCCCAAAATTCCAGACCCTATTGGCCAGATTCCAGAATTTCCATAGGAACAAATCTTAAAGTCGCATATTATTCCTACATTCCGAGTTTCATACGAGTAGCTTGAGAAATGGCTTGGTTTCCCAAAATTCCAGACCCTATTGGCCAGATCCCAGAATTTCCATAGGAACAAATCTTATAGTCGCATATTAGTCCTACATTCAGGGTTTCATACGAATAGCTTGAGAAATGGCTTGGTTCCCAAAACTCCAGACCATATTGGCCAGATTCAAGAATTTCAATAGGAACAAATCTTATAGTCGCATATTAGTCCTACATTCCGAGTTTCATACGAATCGCTTGAGAAATGGCTTAGTTCTCAAAAATCCAGACTCTATTGGCCAGATTCCAGAATTTCCATAGGAACAAATCTTATAGTCGCATATTAGTCCTACATTCCGAGTTTCATACGAATCGCTTGAGAAATGGCTTGGTTCCCAAAACTCCAGCCCATATTGGCAAGATTCCAAAATTTCAATATGAACAAATCTTATAGTCGCATATTAGTCCTACATTCCGAGTTTCATACGAATCGCTTGAGAAATAGCTTGGTTCCCAAAAATCCAGACCATATCGGCCAGATTCCAGAATTTCCATAGGAACAAATCTTATAGTCGCATATTAGTCCTACATTCCGAGTTTCATACGAATCGCTTGAGAAATAGCTTGTTTCCCAAAAATCCAGACCATATTGGCCAGAATCCAGAATTCCATAGGAACAAATCTTATATTCGCATATTATTCCTACATTCCGAGTTTCATACGAGTCGCTTGAGAAATGGCTTGGTTTCCTAAAAATCCGGACCATATTGGCCAGATCCCAGAATTTCCATAGGAACAAATCTTATAGTCGCATATTAGTCCTACATTCCGAGTTTCATACGAATCGCTTGAGAAATGGCTTGGTTCCCAAAAATCCAGCCCATATTGGACAGATTCCAGAATTTCTATAGGAACAAATCTTATAGTCGCATATTAGTCCTACATTCCGAATTTCATACGAATAGGTTGAGAAATGGCTTGGTTCCTAAAAATCCGGACCATATTGGCCAGATTCCAGAATTTCCATAGGAACAAATCTTATTGTCGCATATTGGTCCTACATTCCGAGTTTCATACGAATTAGCTTGAGAAATGGCTTGGTTCCCAAAATTCCAGACCCTATTGGCCAGATTCCAGAATTTCCAGAAATCTTATAGTCGTATATTAGTCCTACATTCCGAGTTTCATACGAATCGCGTGAGAAATGGCTTGGTTTCCTAAAATTCCAGACCCTATTGGCCAGATTCAAGAATTTCAATAGGAACAAATCTTATAGTCGCATATTAGTCCTACATTCCGAGTTTCATACGAATCGCTTGAGAAATGGCTTGGTTCTCAAAAATCCAGACCCTATTGGCCAGATTCCAGAATTTCCATAGGAACAAATCTTATAGTCGCATATTAGTCCTACATTTCGAGTTTCATACGAATCGCTTGAGAAATGGCTTGGTTCCCAAAAATCCAGACCATATTGGCCAGATTACAGAATTTTCATAGCAACAAATCTTATAGTCGCATATTAGTCCTACATTCCGAGTTTCATACGAATCGGTTAAGAAATGGCTTGGTTCCCAAAATTCCAGACCATATTGGCCTGATTCCAGAATTTCTATAGGAACAAATCTTATAGTCGCATATTAGTCCTACATTCCGAGTTTCATACGAATCTCTTGAGAAATGGCTTGGTTCCCAAAAATCCAGACCATATTGGCCAGATTCCAGAATTTCCATAGGAACAAATCTTATAGTCGCATATTAGTCCTACATTCCGAGTTTCATACGAATCGGTTGAGAAATGACTTGGTTCCCAAAATTCCAGACCCTATTGGCCAGATTCCAGAATTTCCATAGGATCAAATCTTATAGTCGCATATTAGTCCTACATTTCGAGTTTCATACGAATCGCTTGAGAAATGGCTTGGTTCCCAAAAATCCAGACCATATTGGCCAGATTCCAGAATTTCTATAGGAACAAATCTTATAGTCGCATATTATTCCTACATTCCGAGTTTCATACGAATCGCTTGAGATATGGCTTGGTTCCTAAAAATCCAGACCATATTGGCCACATTCCAGAATTTCCATAGGAACAAATCTTATAGTCGCATATTAGTCCTACATTCCGAGTTTCATACGAATCGCTTGAGAAATGGCTTGGTTTCCCAAAATGCCAGACCATATTGGCCAGATTCCAGAATTTCCATAGGAACAAATCTTATAGTCGCATATTATTCCTACATTCCGAGTTTCATACGAGTAGCTTGAGAAATGGCTTGGTTTCCCAAAATTCCAGACCCTTTTGGCCAGATCCCAGAATTTCCATATGAACAAATCTTATAGTCGCATATTAGTCCTACATTCCGGGTTTCATACGAATAGCTTGAGAAATGGCTTGGTTCCCAAAACTCCAGACCATATTGGCCAGATTCAAGAATTTCAACAGGAACAAATCTTATAGTCGCATATTAGTCCTACATTCCGAGTTTCATACGAATTGCTTGAGAAATGGCTTGGTTCTCAAAAATCCAGACCCTATTGGCCAGATTCCAAAATTTCCATATGAACAAATCTTATAGTCGCATATTAGTCCTACATTCCGAGTTTCATACGAATCGCTTGAGAAATAGCTTGTTTCCCAAAAATCCAGACCATATTTTCCAGATTCCAGAATTTCCATAGGAACAAATCTTATAGTCGCATATTAGTCCTACATTCCGAGTTTCATACGCATCGCTTGAGAAATGGCTTGGTTCCCAAAACTCCAGCCCATATTGGCAAGATTCCAAAATTTCCATATGAACAAATCTTATAGTCGCATATTAGTCCTACATTCCGAGTTCCATACGAATCGCTTGAGAAATAGCTTGGTTCCCAAAAATCCAGACCATATCGGCCAGATTCCAGAATTTCCATAGGAACAAATCTTATAGTCGCATATTAGTCCTACATTCCGAGTTTCATACGAATCGCTTGAGAAATAGCTTGTTTCCCAAAAATCCAGACCATATTTTCCAGATTCCAGAATTTCCATAGGAACAAATCTTATAGTCGCATATTAGTCCTACATTCCGAGTTTCATAAGAATCGCTTGAGAAATGGCTTGGTTCCAAATATTCCAGACGTTATTGGCCAGATCCCAGAATTTCCATAGGAACAAATCTTATAGTCGCATATTAGTCCTACATTCCGAGTTTCATACGAATCGCTTGAGAAATGGCTTGGTTCCCAAAATTCCAGACCATATTGGCCTGATTCCAAAATTTCTATAGGAACAAATCTTATTGTCGCATATTAGTCCTACATTCCGAGTTTCATACGAATCTCTTGAGAAATGGCTTGGTTCCCAAAAATCCCGACCATATTGGCCAGATTCCAGAATTTCCATAGGAACAAATCTTATAGTCGCATATTAGTCCTACATTCCGAGTTTCATACGAATCGGTTGAGAATTGGCTTGGTTCCCAAAATTCCAGACCCTATTGGCCAGATTCCAGAAATTCTATAGGAACAAATCTTATAGTCGCATATTAGTCCTATATTCCGAGTTTCATACAAATCGCTTGAGAAATGGCTTGGTTTCCAGAAATGCCAGACCATATTGGCCAGATTCCAGAATTTCCATAGGAACAAATTTTATAGTCGCATATTAGTCCTACATTTCGAGTTTCATACGAATCGCTTGAGAAATGGCTTGGTTCCCAAAACTCCAGACCATATTGGCCAGATTCCAGAATTCCATAGGAACAAATCTTATATTCGCATATTATTCCTACATTCCGAGTTTCATACGAGTCGCTTGAGAAATGGCTTGGTTCCTAAAAATCCGGACCATATTGGCCAGATTCCAGAATTTCCATAGGAACAAATCTTATTGTCGCATATTGGTCCTACATTCCGAGTTTCATACGAATTAGCTTGAGAAATGGCTTGGTTCCCAAAATTCCAGACCCTATTGGCCAGATTCCAGAATTTTCATAGGAACAAATCTTATAGTCGTATATTAGTCCTACATTCCGAGTTTCATACGAATCGCGTGAGAAATGGCTTGGTTTCCCAAAATTCCAGACCCTATTGGCCAGATTCAAGAATTTCAATAGGAACAAATCTTATAGTCGCATATTATTCCTACATTCCGAGTTTCATACGAATCGCTTGAGAAATGGCTTAGTTCTCAAAAATCCAGACCCTATTGGCCAGATTCCAGAATTTCCATAGGAACAAATCTTATAGTCGCATATTAGTCCTACATTTCGAGTTTCATACGAATCGCTTGAGAAATGGCTTGGTTCCCAAAAATCCAGACCATATTGGCCAGATTACAGAATTTCCATAGGAAAAAAATCTTATAGTCGCATATTTCTTGAGAAATGGCTTGGTTTCCAAAATTCCAGACCCTATTGGCCAGATTCCAGAATTTCCATAGGAACAAATCTTATAGTCGCATATTTATATAGGAACAAATCTTATAGTCGCATATTAGTCCTACATTCCGAGTTTCATACGAATTAGCTTGAGGAATGGCTTGGTTCCCAAAAATCCGGACCATATTGGCCAGATTCCAGAATTTCCATAGGAACAAATCTTATTGTCGCATATTGGTCCTACATTCCGAGTTTCATACGAATTAGCTTGAGAAATGGCTTGGTTCCCAAAATTCCAGACCCTATTGGCCAGATTCCAGAATTTCCATAGGAACAAATCTTATAGTCGTATATTAGTCCTACATTCCGAGTTTCATACGAATCGCGAGAGAAATGGCTTGGTTTCCCAAAATTCCAGACCCTATTGGCCAGATTCAAGAATTTCAATAGGAACAAATCTTATAGTCGCATATTAGTCCTACATTCCGAGTTTCATACGAATCGCTTGAGAAATGGCTTGGTTCTCAAAAATCCAGACCCTATTGGCCAGATTCCAGAATTTCCATAGGAACAAATCTTATAGTCGCATATTAGTCCTACATTTCGAGTTTCATACGAATCGCTTGAGAAATGGCTTGGTTCCCAAAAATCCAGACCATATTGGCCAGATTACAGAATTTCCATAGGAACAAATCTTATAGTCGCATATTTCTTGAGAAATGGCTTGGTTTCCAAAATTCCAGACCCTATTGGCCAGATTCCAGAATTTCCATAGGAACAAATCTTATAGTCGCATATTAGTCCTACATTTCGAGTTTCATACGAATCGCTTAAGAAATGGCTTGGTTCCCAAAAATCCAGACCATATTGGCCAGATTCCAAAATTTCCATAGGAACACATATTATAGTCCTACATTCCGAGTTTCATACGAATCGGTTGAGAAATGGCTTGGTTCCCAAAATTCCAGACCATATTGGCCTGATTCCAGAATTTCTATAGGAACAAATCTTATAGTCGCATATTAGTCCTACATTCCGAGTTTCATACGAATCTCTTGAGAAATGGCTTGGTTCCCAAAAATCCAGACCATATTGGCTAGATTCCAGAATTTCCATAGGAACAAACCTTATAGTCGCATATTAGTCCTACATTCCGAGTTTCATACGTATCGGTTGAGAAATGGCTTGGTTCCCAAAATTCCAGACCCTATTGACCAGATTCCAGAATTTCTATAGGAACAAATCTTATAGTCGCATATTAGTCCTACATTCCGAGTTTCATACGAATTAGCTTGAGGAATGGCTTGGTTCCCAAAATTCCAGACCCTATTGGCCAGATTCCAGAATTTCCATAGGAACAAATCTTATAGTCGTATATTAGTCCTACATTCCGAGTTTCATACGAATCGCGTGAGAAATGGCTTGGTTTCCCAAAATTCCAGACCCTATTGGCCAGATTCAAGAATTTCAATAGGAACAAATCTTATAGTCGCATATTAGTCCTACATTCCCAGTTTCATACGAATCGCTTGAGAAATGGCTTGGTTCTCAAAAATCCAGACCCTATTGGCCAGATTCCAGAATTTCCATAGGAACAAATCTTATAGTCGCATATTAGTCCTACATTCCGAGTTTCATACGAATCGCTTGAGAAATAGCTTGTTTCCCAAAAATCCAGACCATATTGGCAAGATTCCAAAATTTCCATATGAACAAATCTTATAGTCGCATATTAGTCCTACATTCCGAGTTCCATACGAATCGCTTGAGAAATAGCTTGGTTCCCAAAAATCCAGACCATATCGGCCAGATTCCAGAATTTCCATAGGAACAAATCTTATAGTCGCATATTAGTCCTACATTCCGAGTTTCATACGAATCGCTTGAGAAATGGCTTGGTTCTCAAAAATCCAGACCCTATTGGCCAGATTCCAGAATTTCCATAGGAACAAATCTTATAGTCGCATATTAGTCCTACATTCCGAGTTTCATACGAATCGCTTGAGAAATGGCTTGGTTCCCAAAAATCCAGCCCATATTGGACAGATTCCAGAATTTCTATAGGAACAAATCTTATAGTCGCATATTAGTCCTACATTCCGAATTTCATACGAATAGCTTGAGAAATGGTTTCCCAAAATTCCAGACCCTATTGGCCAGATTCAAGAATTTCAATAGGAACAAATCTTATAGTCCTACATTCCGAGTTTCATACTAATTAGCTTGAGGAATGGCTTGGTTCCCAAAATTCCAGACCCTATTGGCCAGATTCCAGAATTTCCATAGGAACAAATCTTATAGTCGTATATTAGTCCTACATTCCGAGTTTCATACGAATCGCGTGAGAAATGGCTTGGTTTCCCAAAATTCCAGACCCTATTGGCCAGATTCAAGAATTTCAATAGGAACAAATCTTATAGTCGCATATTAGTCCTACATTCCCAGTTTCATACGAATCGCTTGAGAAATGGCTTGGTTCTCAAAAATCCAGACCCTATTGGCCAGATTCCAGAATTTCCATAGGAACAAATCTTATAGTCGCATATTAGTCCTACATTTCGAGTTTCATACGAATCGCTTGAGAAATGGCTTGGTTCCCAAAAATCCAGACCATATTGGCCAGATTACAGAATTTCCATAGGAACAAATCTTATAGTCGCATATTTCTTGAGAAATGGCTTGGTTTCCAAAATTCCAGACCCTATTGGCCAGATTCCAGAATTTCCATAGGAACAAATCTTATAGTCGCATATTAGTCCTACATTTCGAGTTTCATACGAATCGCTTAAGAAATGGCTTGGTTCCCAAAAATCCAGACCATATTGGCCAGATTACAAAATTTCCATAGGAACAAATATTATAGTCCTACATTCCGAGTTTCATACTAATTAGCTTGAGGAATGGCTTGGTTCCCAAAATTCCAGACCCTATTGGCCAGATTCCAGAATTTCCATAGGACCAAATCTTATAGTCGTATATTAGTCCTACATTCCGAGTTTCATACGAATCGCGTGAGAAATGGCTTGGTTTCCCAAAATTCCAGACCCTATTGGCCAGATTCAAGAATTTCAATAGGAACAAATCTTATAGTCGCATATTAGTCCTACATTCCCAGTTTCATACGAATCGCTTGAGAAATGGCTTGGTTCTCAAAAATCCAGACCCTATTGGCCAGATTCCAGAATTTCCATAGGAACAAATCTTATAGTCGCATATTAGTCCTACATTCCGAGTTTCATACGAATCGCTTGAAAAATGGCTTGGTTCCCAAAACTCCAGACCATATTGGCAAGATTCCAAAATTTCCATATGAACAAATCTTTTAGTCGCATATTAGTCCTACATTCCGAGTTCCATACGAATCGCTTGAGAAATAGCTTGGTTCCCAAAAATCCAGACCATATCGGCCAGATTCCAGAATTTCCATAGGAACAAATCTTATAGTCGCATATTAGTCCTACATTCCGAGTTTCATACGAATCGCTTGAGAAATAGCTTGTTTCCCAAAAATCCAGACCATATTGGCAAGATTCCAAAATTTCCATATGAACAAATCTTATAGTCGCATATTAGTCCTACATTCCGAGTTCCATACGAATCGCTTGAGAAATAGCTTGGTTCCCAAAAATCCAGACCATATCGGCCAGATTCCAGAATTTCCATAGGAACAAATCTTATAGTCGCATATTAGTCCTACATTCCGAGTTTCATACGAATCGCTTGAGAAATGGCTTGGTTCTCAAAAATCCAGACCCTATTGGCCAGATTCCAGAATTTCCATAGGAACAAATCTTATAGTCGCATATTAGTCCTACATTCCGAGTTTCATACGAATCGCTTGAGAAATGGCTTGGTTCCCAAAAATCCAGCCCATATTGGACAGATTCCAGAATTTCTATAGGAACAAATCTTATAGTCGCATATTAGTCCTACATTCCGAATTTCATACGAATAGCTTGAGAAATGGTTTCCCAAAATTCCAGACCCTATTGGCCAGATTCAAGAATTTCAATAGGAACAAATCTTATAGTCGCATATTAGTCCTACATTCCGAGTTTCATACGAATCGCTTGAGAAATGGCTTGGTTCTCAAAAATCCAGACCCTATTGGCCAGATTCCAGAATTTCCATAGGAACAAATCTTATAGTCGCATATTAGTCCTACATTTCGAGTTTCATACGAATCGCTTGAGAAATGGCTTGGTTCCCAAAAATCCAGACCATATTGGCCAGATTACAGAATTTCCATAGGAACAAATCTTATAGTCGCATATTTCTTGAGAAATGGCTTGGTTTCCAAAATTCCAGACCCTATTGGCCAGATTCCAGAATTTCCATAGGAACAAATCTTATAGTCGCATATTAGTCCTACATTTCGAGTTTCATACGAATCGCTTAAGAAATGGCTTGGTTCCCAAAAATCCAGACCATATTGGCCAGATTCCAGAATTTCCATAGGAACAAACCTTATAGTCGCATATTAGTCCTACATTCCGAGTTTCATACGAATCGGTTGAGAAATGGCTTGGTTCCCAAAATTCCAGACCATATTGGCCTGATTCCAGAATTTCTATAGGAACAAATCTTATAGTCGCATATTAGTCCTACATTCCGAGTTTCATACGAATCTCTTGAGAAATGGCTTGGTTCCCAAAAATCCAGACCATATTGGCCAGATTCCAGAATTTCCATAGGAACAAACCTTATAGTCGCATATTAGTCCTACATTCCGAGTTTCATACGTATCGGTTGAGAAATGGCTTGGTTCCCAAAATTCCAGACCCTATTGGCCAGATTCCAGAATTTCTATAGGAACAAATCTTATAGTCGCATATTAGTCCTACATTCCGAGTTTCATACGAATTAGCTTGAGGAATGGCTTGGTTCCCAAAATTCCAGACCCTATTGGCCAGATTCCAGAATTTCCATAGGAACAAATCTTATAGTCGTATATTAGTCCTACATTCCGAGTTTCATACGAATCGCGTGAGAAATGGCTTGGTTTCCCAAAATTCCAGACCCTATTGGCCAGATTCAAGAATTTCAATAGGAACAAATCTTATAGTCGCATATTAGTCCTACATTCCCAGTTTCATACGAATCGCTTGAGAAATGGCTTGGTTCTCAAAAATCCAGACCCTATTGGCCAGATTCCAGAATTTCCATAGGAACAAATCTTATAGTCGCATATTAGTCCTACATTCCGAGTTTCATACGAATCGCTTGAAAAATGGCTTGGTTCCCAAAACTCCAGACCATATTGGCAAGATTCCAAAATTTCCATATGAACAAATCTTTTAGTCGCATATTAGTCCTACATTCCGAGTTCCATACGAATCGCTTGAGAAATAGCTTGGTTCCCAAAAATCCAGACCATATCGGCCAGATTCCAGAATTTCCATAGGAACAAATCTTATAGTCGCATATTAGTCCTACATTCCGAGTTTCATACGAATCGCTTGAGAAATAGCTTGTTTCCCAAAAATCCCGACCATATTGGCAAGATTCCAAAATTTCCATATGAACAAATCTTATAGTCGCATATTAGTCCTACATTCCGAGTTCCATACGAATCGCTTGAGAAATAGCTTGGTTCCCAAAAATCCAGACCATATCGGCCAGATTCCAGAATTTCCATAGGAACAAATCTTATAGTCGCATATTAGTCCTACATTCCGAGTTTCATACGAATCGCTTGAAAAATGGCTTGGTTCTCAAAAATCCAGACCCTATTGGCCAGATTCCAGAATTTCCATAGGAACAAATCTTATAGTCGCATATTAGTCCTACATTCCGAGTTTCATACGAATCGCTTGAGAAATGGCTTGGTTCCCAAAAATCCAGCCCATATTGGACAGATTCCAGAATTTCTATAGGAACAAATCTTATAGTCGCATATTAGTCCTACATTCCGAATTTCATACGAATAGCTTGAGAAATGGCTTGGTTCCTAAAAATCCGGACCATATTGGCCAGATTCCAGAATTTCCATAGGAACAAATCTTATTGTCGCATATTGGTCCTACATTCCGAGTTTCATACGAATTAGCTTGAGAAATGGCTTGGTTCCCAAAATTCCAGACCCTATTGGCCAGATTCCAGAATTTCCATAGGAACAAATCTTATAGTCGTATATTAGTCCTACATTCCGAGTTTCATACGAATCGCGTGAGAAATGGCTTGGTTTCCCAAAATTCCAGACCCTATTGGCCAGATTCAAGAATTTCAATAGGAACAAATCTTATAGTCGCATATTAGTCCTACATTTCGAGTTTCATACGAATCGCTTAAGAAATGTCTTGGTTCCCAAAAATCCAGACCATATTGGCCAGATTCCAAAATTTCCATAGGAACAAATATTATAGTCCTACATTCCGAGTTTCGTACGAATCGGTTGAGAAATGGCTTGGTTCCCGAAATTCCAGACCATATTGGCCTGATTCCAGAATTTCTATAGGAACAAATCTTATAGTCGCATATTAGTCCTACATTCCGAGTTTCATACGAATCTCTCGAGAAATGGCTTGGTTCCCAAAAATCCAGACCATATTTGCCAGATTCCAGAATTTCCATAGGAACAAACCTTATATTCGCATATTAGTCCTACATTCCGAGTTTCATACGTATCGGTTGAGAAATGGCTTGGTTCCCAAAATTCCAGACCCTATTGGCCAGATTCCAGAATTTCCATAGGAACAAATCTTATAGTCGTATATTAGTCCTACATTCCGAGTTTCATACGAATCGCGTGAGAAATGGCTTGGTTTCCCAAAATTCCAGACCCTATTGGCCAGATTCAAGAATTTCAATAGGAACAAATCTTATAGTCGCATATTAGTCCTACATTCCGAGTTTCATACGAATCGCTTGAGAAATGGCTTGGTTCTCAAAAATCCAGACCCTATTGGCCAGATTCCAGAATTTCCATAGGAACAAATCTTATAGTCGCATATTAGTCCTACATTTCGAGTTTCATACGAATCGCTTGAGAAATGGCTTGGTTCCCAAAAATCCAGACCATATTGGCCAGATTACAGAATTTCCATAGGAACAAATCTTATAGTCGCATATTTCTTGAGAAATGGCTTGGTTTCCAAAATTCCAGACCCTATTGGCCAGATTCCAGAATTTCCATAGGAACAAATCTTATAGTCGCATATTAGTCCTACATTTCGAGTTTCATACGAATCGCTTAAGAAATGGCTTGGTTCCCAAAAATCTAGACCATATTGGCCAGATTCCAAAATTTCCATAGGAACAAATATTATAGTCCTACATTCCGAGTTTCATACGAATCGGTTGAGAAATGGCTTGGTTCCCAAAATTCCAGACCATATTGACCTGATTCCAGAATTTCTATAGGAACATATCTTATAGTCGCATATTAGTCCTACATTCCGAGTTTCATACGAATCTCTTGAGAAATGGCTTGGTTCCCAAAAATCCAGACCATATTGGCCAGATTCCAGAATTTCCATAGGAACAAACCTTATAGTCGCATATTAGTCCTACATTCCGAGTTTCATACGTATCGGTTGAGAAATGGCTTGGTTCCCAAAATTCTAGACCCTATTGGCCAGATTCCAGAATTTCTATAGGAACAAATCTTATAGTGGCATATTAGTCCTACATTCCGAGTTTCATACGAATCGCGTGAGAAATGGCTTGGTTTCCAAAAATTCCAGACCCTATTGGCTAGATTCAAGAATTTCAATAGGAACAAATCTTATAGTCGCATATTAGTCCTACATTCCGAGTTTCATACGAATCGCTTGAGAAATGGCTTGGTTCTCAAAAATCCAGACCCTATTGGCCAGATTCCAGAATTTCCATAGGAACAAATCTTATAGTCGCATATTAGTCCTACATTTCGAGTTTCATACGAATCGCTTGAGAAATGGCTTGGTTCCCAAAAACCCAGACCATATTGGCCAGATTACAGAATTTTCATAGGAACAAATCTTATAGTCGCATATTAGTCCTACATTCCGAGTTTCATACGAATCGGTTAAGAAATGGCTTGGTTCCCAAAATTCCAGACCATATTGGCCTGATTCCAGAATTTCTATAGGAACAAATCTTATAGTCGCATATTAGTCCTACATTTCGAGTTTCATACGAATCGCTTGAGAAATGGCTTGGTTCCCAAAACTCCAGACCATATTGGCCAGATTCCAGAATTCCATAGGAACAAATCTTATATTCGCATATTATTCCTACATTCCGAGTTTCATACGAGTCGCTTGAGAAATGGCTTGGTTTCCTAAAAATCCGGACCATATTGGCCATATCCCAGAATTTCCATAGGAACAAATCTTATAGTCGCATATTAGTCCTACATTCCGAGTTTCATACGAATCGCTTGAGAAATGGCTTGGTTCCCAAAAATCCAGCCCATATTGGACAGATTCCAGAATTTCTATAGGAACAAATCTTATAGTCGCATATTAGTCCTACATTCCGAATTTCATACGAATAGCTTGAGAAATGGCTTGGTTCCTAAAAATCCGGACCATATTGGCCAGATTCAAGTATTTCCATAGGAACAAATCTTATTGTCGCATATTGGTCCTACATTCCGAGTTTCATACGAATTAGCTTGAGAAATGGCTTGGTTCCCAAAATTCCAGACCCTATTGGCCAGATTCCAGAATTTCCATAGGAACAAATCTTATAGTCGTATATTAGTCCTACATTCCGAGTTTCATACGAATCGCGTGAGAAATGGCTTGGTTTCCCAAAACTCCAGACCCTATTGGCCAGATTCAAGAATTTCAATAGGAACAAATCTTATAGTCGCATATTAGTCCTACATTCCGAGTTTCATACGAATCGCTTGAGAAATGGCTTGGTTCTCAAAAATCCAGACCCTATTGGCCAGATTCCAGAATTTCCATAGGAACAAATCTTATAGTCGCATATTAGTCCTACATTTCGAGTTTCATACGAATCGCTTGAGAAATAGCTTGGTTCCCAAAAATCCAGACCATATTGGCCAGATTACAGAATTTTCATAGAAACAAATCTTATAGTCGCATATTAGTCCTACATTCCGAGTTTCATACGAATCGCTTGAGAAATGGCTTGGTTCCCAAAATTCCAGACCATATTGGCCTGATTCCAGAATTTCTATAGGAACAAATCTTATAGTTGCATATTAGTCCTACATTCCGAGTTTCATACGAATCTCTTGAGAAATGGCTTGGTTCCCAAAAATCCAGACCATATTGGCCAGATTCCAGAATTTCCATAGGAACAAATCTTATAGTCGCATATTAGTCCTACATTCCGAGTTTCATACGAATCGGTTAAGAAATGGCTTGGTTCCCAAAATTCCTGACCATATTGGCCTGATTTCAGAATTTCTATAGGAACAAATCTTATAGTTGCATATTAGTCCTACATTCCGAGTTTCATACGAATCTCTTGAGAAATGGCTTGGTTCCCAAAAATCCAGACCATATTGGCCAGATTCCAGAATTTCCATAGGAACAAATCTTATAGTCGCATATTAGTCCTACATTCCGAGTTTCATACGAATCGGTTGAGAAATGACTTGGTTCCCAAAATTCCAGACCCTATTGGCCAGATTCCAGAATTTCCATAGGAACAAATCTTATAGTCCCATATTAGTCCTACATTTCGAGTTTCATACGAATCGCTTGAGAAATGGCTTGGTTCCCAAAAATCCAGACCCTATTGGCCAGATTCCAGAATTTCTATAGGAACAAATCTTATAGTCGCATATTATTCCTACATTCCGAGTTTCATACGAATCGCTTGAGATATGGCTTGGTTCCTAAAAATCCAGACCATATTGGCCAGATTCCAGAATTTCCATAGGAACAAATCTTATTGTCGCATATTAGTCCTACATTCCGAGTTTCATACGAATCGCTTGAGAAATGGCTTGGTTTCCCAAAATGCCAGACCATATTGGCCAGATTCCAGAATTTCCATAGGAACAAATCTTATAGTCGCATATTAGTCCTACATTCCGAGTTTCATACGAATCGCTTGAGAAATGGCTTGGTTCTCAAAAATCCAGACCCTATTGGCCAGATTCCAGAATTTCCATAGGAACAAATCTTATAGTCGCATATTAGTCCTACATTCCGAGTTTCATACGAATCGCTTGAGAAATGGCTTGGTTCCCAAAACTCCAGCCCATATTGGCAAAATTCCAAAATTTCCATATGAACAAATCTTATAGTCGCATATTAGTCCTACATTCCGAGTTCCATACGAATCGCTTGAGAAATAGCTTGGTTCCCAAAAATCCAGACCATATCGGCCAGATTCCAGAATTTCCATAGGAACAAATCTTATAGTCGCATATTAGTCCTACATTCCGAGTTTCATACGAATCGCTTGAGAAATAGCTTGTTTCCCAAAAATCCAGACCATATTTTCCAGATTCCAGAATTTCCATAGGAACAAATCTTATAGTCGCATATTAGTCCTACATTCCGAGTTTCATAAGAATCGCTTAAGAAATGGC
Organism: Nephrocerus scutellatus; assembly: GCA_947095585.1. NCBI lineage: Eukaryota > Metazoa > Arthropoda > Insecta > Diptera > Pipunculidae > Nephrocerus > Nephrocerus scutellatus. The sequence goes on from OX352761.1 coordinate 40,800,761, forward strand.
TTGGTTCCAAATATTCCAGACGTTATTGGCCAGATCCCAGAATTTCCATAGGAACAAATCTTATAGTCGCATATTAGTCCTACATTCCGAGTTTCATACGAATTACTTGAGAAATGGCTTGGTTCTCAAAATTTCAGACCATATTGGCCTGATTCCAGAATTTCTATAGGAACAAATCTTATAGTCGCATATTAGTCCTACATTCCGAGTTTCATACGAATCTCTTGAGAAATGGCTTGGTTCCCAAAAATCCAGACCATATTGGCCAGATTCCAGAATTTCCATAGGAACAAATCTTATAGTCGCATATTAGTCCTATATTCCGAGTTTCATACGAATCGGTTGAGAATTGGCTTGGTTTCCAGAAATGCCAGACCATATTGGCCAGATTCCAGAAATTCCATAGGAACAAATTTTATAGTCGCATATTAGTCCTACATTTCGAGATTCATACGAATCGCTTGAGAAATGGCTTGGTTCGCAAAACTCCAGACCATATTGGCCAGATTCCAGAATTCCATAGGAACAAATCTTATATTCGCATATTATTCCTACATTCCGAGTTTCATACGAGTCGCTTGAGAAATGGCTTGCTTTCCTAAAAATCCGGACCATATTGGCCAGATCCCAGAATTTCCATAGGAACAAATCTTATAGTCGCATATTAGTCCTACATTCCGAGTTTCATACGAATCGCTTGAGAAATGGCTTGGTTCCCAAAAATCCAGCCCATATTGGACAGATTCCAGAATTTCTATAGGAACAAATTTTATAGTCGCATATTAGTCCTACATTCCGAATTTCATATGAATAGCTTGAGAAATGGCTTGGTTCCTAAAAATCCGGACCATATTGGCCAGATTCCAGAATTTCCATAGGAACAAATCTTATTGTCGCATATTGGTCCTACATTCCGAGTTTCATACGAATTAGCTTGAGAAATGGCTTGGTTCCCAAAATTCCAGACCCTATTGGCCAGATTCCAGAATTTCCATAGGAACAAATCTTATAGTCGTATATTAGTCCTACATTCCGAGTTTCATACGAATCGCGTGAGAAATGGCTTGGTTTCCCAAAATTCCAGACCCTATTGGCCAGATTCAAGAATTTCAATAGGAACAAATCTTATAGTCGCATATTAGTCCTACATTCCGAGTTTCATCCGAATCGCTTGAGAAATGGCTTGGTTCTCAAAAATCCAGACCATATTGGCCAGATTCCAGAATTTCCATAGGAACAAATCTTATAGTCGCATATTAGTCCTATATTCCTAGTTTCATACGAATCGGTTGAGAATTGGCTTGGTTTCCAGAAATGCCAGACCATATTGGCCAGATTCCAGAAATTCCATAGGAACAAATTTTATAGTCGCATATTAGTCCTACATTTCGAGATTCATACGAATCGCTTGAGAAATGGCTTGGTTCCCAAAAATCCAGACCATATTGGCCAGATTACAGAATTTCCATAGGAACAAATCTTATAGTTGCATATTTCTTGAGAAATGGCTTGGTTTCCAAAATTCCAGACCCTATTGGCCAGATTCCAGAATTTCCATAGGAACAAATCTTATAGTCGCATATTAGTCCTACATTTCGAGTTTCATACGAATCGCTTAAGAAATGGCTTGGTTCCCAAAAATCCAGACCATATTGGCCAGATTCCAAAATTTCCATAGGAACAAAAATTATAGTCCTACATTCCGAGTTTCATACGAATCGCGTGAGAAATGGCTTGGTTTCCCAAAATTCCAGACCCTATTGGCCAGATTCAAGAATTTCAATAGGAACAAATCTTATAGTCGCATATTAGTCCTACATTCCGAGTTTCATACGAATCGCGTGAGAAATGGCTTGGTTTCCCAAAATTCCAGACCCTATTGGCCAGATTCAAGAATTTCAATAGGAACAAATCTTATAGTCGCATATTAGTCCTACATTCCTAGTTTCATACGAATCGCTTGAGAAATGGCTTGGTTCTCAAAAATCCAGACCCTATTGGCCAGATTCCAGAATTTCCATAGGAACAAATCTTATAGTCGCATATTAGTCCTACATTCCGAGTTTCATACGAAGCGCTTGAGATATGGCTTGGTTCCTAAAAATCCAGACCATATTGGCCAGATTCCAGAATTTCCATAGGAACAAATCTTATAGTCGCATATTAGTCCTACATACCGAGTTTCATACGAATCGCTTGAGAAATGGCTTGGTTTCCCAAAATGCCAGACCATATTGGCCAGATTCCAGAATTTCCATAGGAACAAATCTTATAGTCGCATATTAGTCCTACATTCCGAGTTTCATACGAATCGCTTGAGAAATGGCTTGGTTGTCAAAAATCCAGACCCTATTGGCCAGATTCCAGAATTTCCATAGGAACAAATCTTATAGTCGCATATTAGTCCTACATTCCGAGTTTCATACGAATCGCTTGAGAAATGGCTTGGTTCCCAAAACTCCAGCCCATATTGGCAAGATTCCAAAATTTCCATATGAACAAATCTTATAGTCGCATATTAGTCCTACATTCCGAGTTCCATACGAATCGCTTGAGAAATAGCTTGGTTCCCAAAAATCCAGACCATATCGGCCAGATTCCAGAATTTCCATAGGAACAAATCTTATAGTCGCATATTAGTCCTACATTCCGAGTTTCATACGAATCGCTTGAGAAATAGCTTGTTTCCCAAAAATCCAGACCATATTTTCCAGATTCCAGAATTTCCATAGGAACAAATCTTATAGTCGCATATTAGTCCTACATTCCGAGTTTCATAAGAATCGCTTAAGAAATGGCTTGGTTCCAAATATTCCAGACCATATTGGCCAGATTCCAGAATTTCCATAGGAACAAATTTTATAGTCGCATATTAGTCCTACATTCCGAGTTTCATACGAATTACTTGAGAAATGGCTTGGTTCCCAAAATTTCAGACCATATTGGCCTGATTCCAGAATTTCTATAGGAACAAATTTTATAGTCGCATATTAGTCCTACATTCCGAGTTTCATACGAATCTCTTGAGAAATGGCTAGGTTCCCAAAAATCCAGACCATATTGGCCAGATTCCAGAATTTCCATAGGAACAAATCTTATAGTCGCATATTAGTCCTACATTCCGAGTTTCATACGAATCGGTTGAGAATTGGCTTGGTTCCCAAAATTCCAGACCCTATTGGCCAGATTCCAGAAATTCTATAGGAACAAATCTTATAGTCGCATATTAGTCCTATAGTCCGAGTTTCATACGAATCGCTTGAGAAATGGCTTGGTTTCCAGAAATGCCAGACCATATTGGCCAGATTCCAGAATTTCCATAGGAACAAATTTTATAGTCGCATATTAGTCCTACATTTCGAGTTTCATACGAATCGCTTGAGAAATGGCTTGGTTCGCAAAACTCCAGACCATATTGGCCAGATTCCAGAATTCCATAGGAACAAATCTTATATTCGCATATTATTCCTACATTCCGAGTTTCATACGAGTCGCTTGAGAAATGGCTTGGTTTCCTAAAAATCCGGACCATATTGGCCAGATCCCAGAATTTCCATAGGAACAAATCTTATAGTCGCATATTAGTCCTACATTCCGAGTTTCATACGAATCGCTTGAGAAATGGCTTGGTTCCCAAAAATCCAGCCCATATTGGACAGATTCCAGAATTTCTATAGGAACAAATCTTATAGTCGCATATTAGTCCTACATTCCGAATTTCATATGAATAGGTTGAGAAATGGCTTGGTTCCCAAAATTCCAGACCCTATTGGCCAGATTCCAGAATTTCCAAAGGAACAAATCTTATAGTCGTATATTAGTCCTACATTCCGAGTTTCATACGAATCGCGTGAGAAATGGCTTGGTTTCCCAAAATTCCAGACCCTATTGGCCAGATTCAAGAATTTCAATAGGAACAAATGTTATAGTCGCATATTAGTCCTACATTCTGAGTTTCATCCGAATCGCTTGAGAAATGGCTTGGTTCTCAAAAATCCAGACCCTATTGGCCAGATTCCAGAATTTCCATAGGAACAAATCTTATAGTCGCATATTAGTCCTACATTTCGAGTTTCATACGAATCGCTTGAGAAATGGCTTGGTTCCCAAAAATCCAGACCATATTGGCCAGATTACAGAATTTCCATAGGAACAAATCTTATAGTCGCATATTTCTTGAGAAATGGCTTGGTTTCCAAAATTCCAGACCCTATTGGCCAGATTCCAGAATTTCCATAGGAACAAATCTTATAGTCGCATATTAGTCCTACATTTCGAGTTTCATACGAATCGCTTAAGAAATGGCTTGGTTCCCAAAAATCCAGACCATATTGGCCAGATTCCAAAATTTCCATAGGAACAAATATTATAGTCCTACATTCCGAGTTTCATACGAATCGGTTGAGAAATGGCTTGTTTCCCAAAATTCCAGACCATATTGGCCTGATTCCAGAATTTCTATAGGAACAAATCTTATAGTCGCATATTAGTCCTACATTCCGAGTTTCATACGAATCTCTTGAGAAATGGCTTGGTTCCCAAAAATCCAGACCATATTGGCCAGATTCCAGAATTTCCATAGGAACAAACCTTATAGTCGCATATTAGTCCTACATTCCGAGTTTCATACGTATCGGTTGAGAAATGGCTTGGTTCCCAAAATTCCAGACCCTATTGGCCAGATTCCAGAATTTCTATATGAAGAAATCTTATAGTCGCATATTAGTCCTACATTCCGAGTTTCATACGAATTAGCTTGAGGAATGGCTTGGTTCCCAAAATTCCAGACCCTATTGGCCAGATTCCAGAATTTCCATAGGAACAAATCTTATAGTCGTATATTAGTCCTACATTCCGAGTTTCATACGAATCGCGTGAGAAATGGCTTGGTTTCCCTAAATTCCAGACCCTATTGGCCAGATTCAAGAATTTCAATAGGAACAAATCTTATAGTCGCATATTAGTCCTACATTCCGAGTTTCATACGAATCGCTTGAGAAATGGCTTGGTTCTCAAAAATCCAGACCCTATTGGCCAGATTCCAGAATTTCCATAGGAACAAATCTTATAGTCGCATATTAGTCCTACATTTCGAGTTTCATACGAATCGCTTGAGAAATGGCTTGGTTCCCAAAAATCCAGACCCTATTGGCCAGATTACAGAATTTCCATAGGAACAAATCTTATAGTCGCATATTTCTTGAGAAATGGCTTGGTTTCCAAAATTCCAGACCCTATTGGCCAGATTCCAGAATTTCCATAGGAACAAATCTTATAGTCGCATATTAGTCCTACATTTCGAGTTTCATACGAATCGCTTAAGAAATGGCTTGGTTCCCAAAAATCCAGACCATATTGGCCAGATTCCAAAATTTCCATAGGAACAAATATTATAGTCCTACATTCCGAGTTTCATACGAATCGGTTGAGAAATGGCTTGGTTCCCAAAATTCCAGACCATATTGGCCTGATTCCAGAATTTCTATAGGAACAAATCTTATAGTCGCATATTAGTCCTACATTCCGAGTTTCATACGAATCTCTTGAGAAATGGCTTGGTTCCCAAAAATCCAGACCATATTGGCCAGATTCCAGAATTTCCATAGGAACAAACCTTATAGTCGCATATTAGTCCTACATTCCGAGTTTCATACGTATCGGTTGAGAAATGGCTTGGTTCCCAAAATTCCAGACCCTATTGGCCAGATTCCAGAATTTCTATAGGAACAAATCTTATAGTCGCATATTAGTCCTACATTCCGAGTTTCATACGAATTAGCTTGAGGAATGGCTTGGTTCCCAAAATTCCAGACCCTATTGGCCAGATTCCAGAATTTCCATAGGAACAAATCTTATAGTCGTATATTAGTCCTACATTCCGAGTTTCATACGAATCGCGTGAGAAATGGCTTGGTTTCCCAAAATTCCAGACCCTATTGGCCAGATTCAAGAATTTCAATAGGAACAAATCTTATAGTCGCATATTAGTCCTACATTCTGAGTTTCATCCGAATCGCTTGAGAAATGGCTTGGTTCTCAAAAATCCAGACCCTATTGGCCAGATTCCAGAATTTCCATAGGAACAAATCTTATAGTCGCATATTAGTCCTACATTTCGAGTTTCATACGAATCGCTTGAGAAATGGCTTGTTTCCCAAAATTCCAGACCATATTGGCCTGATTCCAGAATTTCTATAGGAACAAATCTTATAGTCGCATATTAGTCCTACATTCCGAGTTTCATACGAATCTCTTGAGAAATGGCTTGGTTCCCAAAAATCCAGACCATATTGGCCAGATTCCAGAATTTCCATAGGAACAAACCTTATAGTCGCATATTAGTCCTACATTCCGAGTTTCATACGTATCGGTTGAGAAATGGCTTGGTTCCCAAAATTCCAGACCCTATTGGCCAGATTCCAGAATTTCTATATGAAGAAATCTTATAGTCGCATATTAGTCCTACATTCCGAGTTTCATACGAATTAGCTTGAGGAATGGCTTGGTTCCCAAAATTCCAGACCCTATTGGCCAGATTCCAGAATTTCCATAGGAACAAATCTTATAGTCGTATATTAGTCCTACATTCCGAGTTTCATACGAATCGCGTGAGAAATGGCTTGGTTTCCCAAAATTCCAGACCCTATTGGCCAGATTCAAGAATTTCAATAGGAACAAATCTTATAGTCGCATATTAGTCCTACATTCCGAGTTTCATACGAATCGCTTGAGAAATGGCTTGGTTCTCAAAAATCCAGACCCTATTGGCCAGATTCCAGAATTTCCATAGGAACAAATCTTATAGTCGCATATTAGTCCTACATTTCGAGTTTCATACGAATCGCTTGAGAAATGGCTTGGTTCCCAAAAATCCAGACCATATTGGCCAGATTACAGAATTTCCATAGGAACAAATCTTATAGTCGCATATTTCTTGAGAAATGGCTTGGTTTCCAAAATTCCAGACCCTATTGGCCAGATTCCACAATTTCCATAGGAACAAATCTTATAGTCGCATATTAGTCCTACATTTCGAGTTTCATACGAATCGCTTAAGAAATGGCTTGGTTCCCAAAAATCCAGACCATATTGGCCAGATTCCAAAATTTCCATAGGAACAAATATTATAGTCCTACATTCCGAGTTTCATACGAATCGGTTGAGAAATGGCTTGGTTCCCAAAATTCCAGACCATATTGGCCTGATTCCAGAATTTCTATAGGAACAAATCTTATAGTCGCATATTAGTCCTACATTCCGAGTTTCATACGAATCTCTTGAGAAATGGCTTGGTTCCCAAAAATCCAGACCATTTTGGCCAGATTCCAGAATTTCCATAGGAACAAACCTTATAGTCGCATATTAGTCCTACATTCCGAGTTTCATACGTATCGGTTGAGAAATGGCTTGGTTCCCAAAATTCCAGACCCTATTGGCCAGATTCCAGAATTTCTATAGGAACAAATCTTATAGTCGCATATTAGTCCTACATTCCGAGTTTCATACGAATTAGCTTGAGGAATGGCTTGGTTCCCAAAATTCCAGACCCTATTGGCCAGATTCCAGAATTTCCATAGGAACAAATCTTATAGTCGTATATTAGTCCTACATTCCGAGTTTCATACGAATCGCGTGAGAAATGGCTTGGTTTCCCAAAATTCCAGACCCTATTGGCCAGATTCAAGAATTTCAATAGGAACAAATCTTATAGTCGCATATTAGTCCTACATTCTGAGTTTCATCCGAATCGCTTGAGAAATGGCTTGGTTCTCAAAAATCCAGACCCTATTGGCCAGATTCCAGAATTTCCATAGGAACAAATCTTATAGTCGCATATTAGTCCTACATTTCGAGTTTCATACGAATCGCTTGAGAAATGGCTTGTTTCCCAAAATTCCAGACCATATTGGCCTGATTCCAGAATTTCTATAGGAACAAATCTTATAGTCGCATATTAGTCCTACATTCCGAGTTTCATACGAATCTCTTGAGAAATGGCTTGGTTCCCAAAAATCCAGACCATATTGGCCAGATTCCAGAATTTCCATAGAAACAAACCTTATAGTCGCATATTAGTCCTACATTCCGAGTTTCATACGTATCGGTTGAGAAATGGCTTGGTTCCCAAAATTCCAGACCCTATTGGCCAGATTCCAGAATTTCTATATGAAGAAATCTTATAGTCGCATATTAGTCCTACATTCCGAGTTTCATACGAATTAGCTTGAGGAATGGCTTGGTTCCCAAAATTCCAGACCCTATTGGCCAGATTCCAGAATTTCCATAGGAACAAATCTTATAGTCGTATATTAGTCCTACATTCCGAGTTTCATACGAATCGCGTGAGAAATGGCTTGGTTTCCCAAAATTCCAGACCCTATTGGCCAGATTCAAGAATTTCAATAGGAACAAATCTTATAGTCGCATATTAGTCCTACATTCCGAGTTTCATACGAATCGCTTGAGAAATGGCTTGGTTCTCAAAAATCCAGACCCTATTGGCCAGATTCCAGAATTTCCATAGGAACAAATCTTATAGTCGCATATTAGTCCTACATTTCGAGTTTCATACGAATCGCTTGAGAAATGGCTTGGTTCCCAAAAATCCAGACCATATTGGCCAGATTACAGAATTTCCATAGGAACAAATCTTATAGTCGCATATTTCTTGAGAAATGGCTTGGTTTCCAAAATTCCAGACCCTATTGGCCAGATTCCAGAATTTCCATAGGAACAAATCTTATAGTCGCATATTAGTCCTACATTTCGAGTTTCATACGAATCGCTTAAGAAATGGCTTGGTTCCCAAAAATCCAGACCATATTGGCCAGATTCCAAAATTTCCATAGGAACAAATATTATAGTCCTACATTCCGAGTTTCATACGAATCGGTTGAGAAATGGCTTGGTTCCCAAAATTCCAGACCATATTGGCCTGATTCCAGAATTTCTATAGGAACAAATCTTATAGTCGCATATTAGTCCTACATTCCGAGTTTCATACGAATCTCTTGAGAAATGGCTTGGTTCCCAAAAATCCAGACCCTATTGGCCAGATTCAAGAATTTCAATAGGAACAAATCTTATCGCATATTAGTCCTACATTCCTAGTTTCATACGAATCGCTTGAAAAATGGCTTGGTTCTCAAAAATCCAGACCCTATTGGCCAGATTCCAGAATTTCCATAGGAACAAATCTTATAGTCGCATATTAGTCCTACATTTCGAGTTTCATACGAATCGCTTGAGAAATGGCTTGGTTCCCAAAAATCCAGACCATATTGGCCAGATTACAGAATTTCCATAGGAACAAATCTTATAGTCGCATATTAGTCCTACATTCCGAGTTTCATACGAATCGGTTAAGAAATGGTTTGGTTCCCAAAATTCCAGACCATATTGGCCTGATTCCAGAATTTCTATAGGAACAAATCTTATAGTCGCATATTAGTCCTACATTCCGAGTTTCATACGAATCTCTTGAGAAATGGCTCGGTTCCCAAAAATCCAGACCATATTGGCCAGATTCCAGAATTTCCATAGGAACAAATCTTATTGTCGCATATTGGTCCTACATTCCGAGTTTCATACGAATTAGCTTGAGAAATGGCTTGGTTCCCAAAATTCCAGACCCTATTGGCCAGATTCCAGAATTTCCATAGGAACAAATCTTATAGTCGTATATTAGTCCTACATTCCGAGTTTCATACGAATCGCGTGAGAAATGGCTTGGTTTCCCAAAATTCCAGACCCTATTGGCCAGATTCCAGAATTTCCATAGGAACAAATTTTATAGTCGCATATTAGTCCTACATTTAGAGTTTCAGACGAATCGCTTGAGAAATGGCTTGGTTTCCCAAAATGCCAGACCCTATTGGCCAGATTCCAGAATTTACATAGGAACAAATCTTATTGTCGCATATTAGTCCAACATTCCGAGTTTCATACGAATCGCTTGAGAAATGGCTTTGTTCCAAAAAATCCAGACCATATTGGCCAGATTCCAGAATTTCCATAGGAACAAATCTTATAGTCGCATATTAGTCCTACATTTCGAGTTTCATACGAATCGCTTGAAAAATGGCTTGGTTCCCAAAAATCCAGACCATATTGGCCAGATTCCAAAATTTCCATAGGAACAAATATTATAGTCGCATATTAGTCCTACATTCCGAGTTTCATACGAATCGGTTGAGAAATGGCTTGGTTCCCAAAATTCCAGACCATATTGGCCTGATTCCAGAATTTCTATAGGAACAAATCTTATAGTCGCATATTGGTCCTACATTCCGAGTTTCATACGAATCTCTTGAGAAATGGCTTGGTTCCCAAAAATCCAGACCATATTGGCCAGATTCCAGAATTTCCATAGGAACAAACCTTATAGTCGCATATTAGTCCTACATTCCGAGTTTCATACGTATCGGTTGAGAAATGGCTTGGTTCCCAAAATTCCAGACCCTATTGGCCAGATTCCAGAATTTCTATAGGAACAAATCTTATAGTCGCATATTAGTCCTACATTCCGAGTTTCATACGAATCGCTTGAGAAATGGCTTGGTTTCCCAAAATGCCAGACCATATTGGCCAGATTCCAGAATTTCCATAGGAACAAATCTTATAGTCGCATATTATTCCTACATTCCGAGTTTCATACGAGTAGCTTGAGAAATGGCTTGGTTTCCCAAAATTCCAGACCCTATTGGCCAGTTCCCAGAATTTCCATAGGAACAAATCTTATAGTCGCATATTAGTCCTACATTCCGGGTTTCATACGAATAGCTTGAGAAATGGCTTGGTTCCCAAAACTCCAGACCATATTGGCCAGATTCCAGAATTTCCATAGGAACAAATGTTATAGTCGCATATTAGTCCTAGATTCCAGAATTTCCATAGGAACAAATCTTATAGTCGCATATTAGTCCTACATTCCGAGTTTCATACGTATCGGTTGAGAAATGGCTTGGTTCCCAAAATTCCAGACCCTATTGGCCAGATTCCAGAATTTCTATAGGAACAAATCTTATAGTCGCATATTAGTCCTACATTCCGAGTTTCATACGAATCGCTTGAGAAATGGCTTGGTTTCCCAAAATGCCAGACCATATTGGCCTGATTCCAGAATTTCTATAGGAACAAATCTTATAGTCGCATATTAGTCCTACATTTCGAGTTTCATACGAATCGCTTAAGAAATGGCTTGGTTCCCAAAAATCCAGACCATACTGGCCAGATTCCAAAATTTCCATAGGAACAAATATTATAGTCCTACATTCCGAGTTTCATACGAATCGGTTGAGAAATGGCTTGGTTCCCAAAATTCCAGACCATATTGGCCTGATTCCAGAATTTCTATAGGAACAAATCTTATAGGCGCATATTAGTCCTACATTCCGAGTTTCATACGAATCTCTTGAGAAATGGCTTGGTTCCCAAAAATCCAGACCATATTGGCCAGATTCCAGAATTTCCATAGGAACAAACCTTATAGTCGCATATTAGTCCTACATTCCGAGTTTCATACGTATCGGTTGAGAAATGGCTTGGTTCCCAAAATTCCAGACCCTATTGGCCAGATTCCAGAATTTCTATAGGAACAAATCTTATAGTCGCATATTAGTCCTACATTCCGAGTTTCATACGAATTAGCTTGAGGAATGGCTTGGTTCCCAAAATTCCAGACCCTATTGGCCAGATTCCAGAATTTCTATAGGAACAAATCTTATAGTCGTATATTAGTCCAACATTCCGAGTTTCATACGAATCGCGTGAGAAATGGCTTGGTTTCCCAAAATTCCAGACCTATTGGCCAGATTCAAGAATTTCAATAGGAACAAATCTTATAGTCGCATATTAGTCCTACATTCCTAGTTTCATACGAATCGCTTGAGAAATGGCTTGGTTCTCAAAAATCCAGACCCTATTGGCCAGATTCCAGAATTTCCATGGGAACAAATCTTATAGTCGCATATTAGTCCTACATTTCGAGTTTCATACGAATCGCTTGAGAAATGGCTTGGTTTCCCAAAATTCCAGACCGTATTGGCCAGATTCCAGAATTTCCATAGGAACAAATCTTATAGCCGCATATTAGTCCTACATTCCGAGTTTCATACGAATCGCTTGAGATATGGCTTGGTTCCTAAAAATCCAGACCATATTGGCCAGATTCCAGAATTTCCATAGGAACAAATCTTATAGTCGCATATTAGTCCTACATTCCGAGTTTCTTGAGAAATGGCTTGGTTTTCAAAATTCCAGACCCTATTGGCCAGAGTGCCAGACCATATTGGCCAGATTCCAGAATTTCCATAGGAACAAATCTTATAGTCGCATATTATTCCTACATTCCGAGTTTCATACGAGTAGCTTGAGAAATGGCTTGGTTTCCCAAAATTCCAGACGCTATTGGCCAGTTCCCAGAATTTCCATAGGAACAAATCGTATAGTCGCATATTAGTCCTACATTCCGGGTTTCATACGAATAGCTTGAGAAATGGCTTGGTTCCCAAAATTCCAGACCCTATTGGCCAGATTCCAGAATTTCTATAGGAACAAATCTTATAGTCGCATATTAGTCCTACATTCCGAGTTTCATACGAATTAGCTTGAGGAATGGCTTGGTTCCCAAAATTCCAGACCCTATTGGCCAGATTCCAGAATTTCTATAGGAACAAATCTTATAGTCGTATATTAGTCCAACATTCCGAGTTTCATACGAATCGCGTGAGAAATGGCTTGGTTTCCCAAAATTCCAGACCTATTGGCCAGATTCAAGAATTTCAATAGGAACAAATCTTATAGTCGCATATTAGTCCTACATTCCTAGTTTCATACGAATCGCTTGAGAAATGGCTTGGTTCTCAAAAATCCAGACCCTATTGGCCAGATTCCAGAATTTCCATGGGAACAAATCTTATAGTCGCATATTAGTCCTACATTTCGAGTTTCATACGAATCGCTTGAGAAATGGCTTGGTTCCCAAAAATCCAGACCATATTGGCCAGATTACAGAATTTCCATAGGAACAAATCTTATAGTCGCATATTAGTCCTACATTCCGAGTTTCATACGAATCGGTTAAGAAATGGCTTGGTTCCCAAAATTCCAGACGATATTGGCCTGATTCCAGAATTTCTATAGGAACAAATCTTATAGCCGCATATTAGTCCTACATTCCGAGTTTCATACGAATCTCTTGAGAAATGGCTCGGTTCCCAAAAATCCAGACCATATTGGCCAGATTCCAGAATTTCCATAGGAACAAATCTTATTGTCGCATATTGGTCCTACATTCCGAGTTTCATACGAATTAGCTTGAGAAATGGCTTGGTTCCCAAAATTCCAGACCCTATTGGCCAGATTCCAGAATTTCCATAGGAACAAATCTTATAGTCGTATATTAGTCCTACATTCCGAGTTTCATACGAATCGCGTGAGAAATGGCTTGGTTTCCCAAAATTCCAGACCCTATTGGCCAGATTCCAGAATTTCCATAGGAACAAATTTTATAGTCGCATATTAGTCCTACATTTAGAGTTTCATACGAATCGCTTGAGAAATGGCTTGGTTTCCCAAAATGCCAGACCCTATTGGCCAGATTCCAGAATTTCCATAGGAACAAATCTTATTGTCGCATATTAGTCCTACATTCCGAGTTTCATACGAATCGCTTGAGAAATGGCTTGGTTCCAAAAAATCCAGACCATATTGGCCAGATTCCAGAATTTCCATAGGAACAAATCTTATAGTCGCATATTAGTCCTACATTCCGAGTTTCTTGAGAAATGGCTTGGTTTTCAAAATTCCAGACCCTATTGGCCAGAGTGCCAGACCATATTGGCCAGATTCCAGAATTTCCATAGGAACAAATCTTATAGTCGCATATTATTCCTACATTCCGAGTTTCATACGAGTAGCTTGAGAAATGGCTTGGTTCCCAAAAATCCAGACCATATTGGCCAGATTCCAAAATTTCCATAGGAACAAATATTATAGTCGCATATTAGTCCTACATTCCGAGTTTCATACGAATCGGTTGAGAAATGGCTTGGTTCCCAAAATTCCAGACCATATTGGCCTGATTCCAGAATTTCTATAGGAACAAATCTTATAGTCGCATATTGGTCCTACATTCCGAGTTTCATACGAATCTCTTGAGAAATGGCTTGGTTCCCAAAAATCCAGACCATATTGGCCAGATTCCAGAATTTCCATAGGAACAAACCTTATAGTCGCATATTAGTCCTACATTCCGAGTTTCATACGTATCGGTTGAGAAATGGCTTGGTTCCCAAAATTCCAGACCCTATTGGCCAGATTCCAGAATTTCTATAGGAACAAATCTTATAGTCGCATATTAGTCCTACATTCCGAATTTCATACGAATCGCTTGAGAAATGGCTTGGTTTCCCAAAATGCCAGACCATATTGGCCAGATTCCAGAATTTCCATAGGAACAAATCTTATAGTCGCATATTATTCCTACATTCCGAGTTTCATACGAGTAGCTTGAGAAATGGCTTGGTTTCCCAAAATTCCAGACCCTATTGGCCAGTTCCCAGAATTTCCATAGGAACAAATCTTATAGTCGCATATTAGTCCTACATTCCGGGTTTCATACGAATAGCTTGAGAAATGGCTTGGTTCCCAAAACTCCAGACCATATTGGCCAGATTCAAGAATTTCAATAGGAACAAATCTTATAGTCGCATATTAGTCCTACATTCCGAGTTTCATACGAATCGCTTGAGAAATGGCTTGGTTCTCAAAAATTCAGACCCTATTGGCCAGATTCCAGAATTTCCATAGGAACAAATGTTATAGTCGCATATTAGTCCTAGATTCCAGAATTTCCATAGGAACAAATCTTATAGTCGCATATTAGTCCTACATTCCGAGTTTCATACGTATCGGTTGAGAAATGGCTTGGTTCCCAAAATTCCAGACCCTATTGGCCAAATTCCAGAATTTCTATAGGAACAAATCTTATAGTCGCATATTAGTCCTACATTCCGAGTTTCATACGAATCGCTTGAGAAATGGCTTGGTTTCCCAAAATGCCAGACCATATTGGCCTGATTCCAGAATTTCTATAGGAACAAATCTTATAGTCGCATATTAGTCCTACATTTCGAGTTTCATACGAATCGCTTAAGAAATGGCTTGGTTCCCAAAAATCCAGACCATACTGGCCAGATTCCAAAATTTCCATAGGAACAAATATTATAGTCCTACATTCCGAGTTTCATACGAATCGGTTGAGAAATGGCTTGGTTCCCAAAATTCCAGACCATATTGGCCTGATTCCAGAATTTCTATAGGAACAAATCTTATAGTCGCATATTAGTCCTACATTCCGAGTTTCATACGAATCTCTTGAGAAATGGCTTGGTTCCCAAAAATCCAGACCATATTGGCCAGATTCCAGAATTTCCATAGGAACAAACCTTATAGTCGCATATTAGTCCTACATTCCGAGTTTCATACGTATCGGTTGAGAAATGGCTTGGTTCCCAAAATTCCAGACCCTATTGGCCAGATTCCAGAATTTCTATAGGAACAAATCTTATAGTCGCATATTAGTCCTACATTCCGAGTTTCATACGAATTAGCTTGAGGAATGGCTTGGTTCCCAAAATTCCAGACCCTATTGGCCAGATTCCAGAATTTCTATAGGAACAAATCTTATAGTCGTATATTAGTCCAACATTCCGAGTTTCATACGAATCGCGTGAGAAATGGCTTGGTTTCCCAAAATTCCAGACCTATTGGCCAGATTCAAGAATTTCAATAGGAACAAATCTTATAGTCGCATATTAGTCCTACATTCCTAGTTTCATACGAATCGCTTGAGAAATGGCTTGGTTCTCAAAAATCCAGACCCTATTGGCCAGATTCCAGAATTTCCATGGGAACAAATCTTATAGTCGCATATTAGTCCTACATTTCGAGTTTCATACGAATCGCTTGAGAAATGGCTTGGTTTCCCAAAATTCCAGACCGTATTGGCCAGATTCCAGAATTTCCATAGGAACAAATCTTATAGCCGCATATTAGTCCTACATTCCGAGTTTCATACGAATCGCTTGAGATATGGCTTGGTTCCTAAAAATCCAGACCATATTGGCCAGATTCCAGAATTTCCATAGGAACAAATCTTATAGTCGCATATTAGTCCTACATTCCGAGTTTCTTGAGAAATGGCTTGGTTTTCAAAATTCCAGACCCTATTGGCCAGAGTGCCAGACCATATTGGCCAGATTCCAGAATTTCCATAGGAACAAATCTTATAGTCGCATATTATTCCTACATTCCGAGTTTCATACGAGTAGCTTGAGAAATGGCTTGGTTTCCCAAAATTCCAGACGCTATTGGCCAGTTCCCAGAATTTCCATAGGAACAAATCGTATAGTCGCATATTAGTCCTACATTCCGGGTTTCATACGAATAGCTTGAGAAATGGCTTGGTTCCCAAAATTCCAGACCCTATTGGCCAGATTCCAGAATTTCTATAGGAACAAATCTTATAGTCGCATATTAGTCCTACATTCCGAGTTTCATACGAATTAGCTTGAGGAATGGCTTGGTTCCCAAAATTCCAGACCCTATTGGCCAGATTCCAGAATTTCTATAGGAACAAATCTTATAGTCGTATATTAGTCCAACATTCCGAGTTTCATACGAATCGCGTGAGAAATGGCTTGGTTTCCCAAAATTCCAGACCTATTGGCCAGATTCAAGAATTTCAATAGGAACAAATCTTATAGTCGCATATTAGTCCTACATTCCTAGTTTCATACGAATCGCTTGAGAAATGGCTTGGTTCTCAAAAATCCAGACCCTATTGGCCAGATTCCAGAATTTCCATGGGAACAAATCTTATAGTCGCATATTAGTCCTACATTTCGAGTTTCATACGAATCGCTTGAGAAATGGCTTGGTTCCCAAAAATCCAGACCATATTGGCCAGATTACAGAATTTCCATAGGAACAAATCTTATAGTCGCATATTAGTCCTACATTCCGAGTTTCATACGAATCGGTTAAGAAATGGCTTGGTTCCCAAAATTCCAGACGATATTGGCCTGATTCCAGAATTTCTATAGGAACAAATCTTATAGCCGCATATTAGTCCTACATTCCGAGTTTCATACGAATCTCTTGAGAAATGGCTCGGTTCCCAAAAATCCAGACCATATTGGCCAGATTCCAGAATTTCCATAGGAACAAATCTTATTGTCGCATATTGGTCCTACATTCCGAGTTTCATACGAATTAGCTTGAGAAATGGCTTGGTTCCCAAAATTCCAGACCCTATTGGCCAGATTCCAGAATTTCCATAGGAACAAATTTTATAGTCGCATATTAGTCCTACATTTAGAGTTTCATACGAATCGCTTGAGAAATGGCTTGGTTTCCCAAAATGCCAGACCCTATTGGCCAGATTCCAGAATTTCCATAGGAACAAATCTTATTGTCGCATATTAGTCCTACATTCCGAGTTTCATACGAATCGCTTGAGAAATGGCTTGGTTCCAAAAAATCCAGACCATATTGGCCAGATTCCAGAATTTCCATAGGAACAAATCTTATAGTCGCATATTAGTCCTACATTCCGAGTTTCATACGAATCGCTTGAGAAATGAGTTGGTTCCCAAAATTCCAGAACCTATTGGCCAGATTCCAGAATTTCTATAGGAACAATTCTTATAGCCGCATATTATTCCTACATTCCGATTTTCATACGAATCGCTTGAGAAATGGCTTGGTTTCCCAAAATTCCAGACCGTATTGGCCAGATTCCAGAATTTCCATAGGAACAAATCTTATAGCCGCATATTAGTCCTACATTCCGAGTTTCATACGAATCGCTTGAGATATGGCTTGGTTCCTAAAAATCCAGACCATATTGGCCAGATTCCAGAATTTCCATAGGAACAAATCTTATAGTCGCATATTAGTCCTACATTCCGAGTTTCTTGAGAAATGGCTTGGTTTTCAAAATTCCAGACCCTATTGGCCAGAGTGCCAGACCATATTGGCCAGATTCCAGAATTTCCATAGGAACAAATCTTATAGTCGCATATTATTCCTACATTCCGAGTTTCATACGAGTAGCTTGAGAAATGGCTTGGTTTCCCAAAATTCCAGACCCTATTGGCCAGTTCCCAGAATTTCCATAGGAACAAATCGTATAGTCGCATATTAGTCCTACATTCCGGGTTTCATACGAATAGCTTGAGAAATGGCTTGGTTCCCAAAACTCCAAACCATATTGGCCAGATTTAAGAATTTCAATAGGAACAAATCTTATAGTCGCATATTAGTCCTACATTCCGAGTTTCATACGAATCGCTTGAGAAATGGCTTGGTTCTCAAAAATTCAGACCCTATTGGCCAGATTCTAGAATTTCCATAGGAACAAATGTTATAGTCGCATATTAGTCCTACATTCTGAGTTTCATACGAATCGCTTGAGAAATGGCTTGGTTCCCAAAACTCCAGCCCATATTGGCAAGATTCCAAAATTTCCATATGAACAAATCTTATAGTCGCATATTAGTCCTACATTCCGAGTTTCATACAAATCGCTTGAGAAATAGCTTGGTTCCCAAAAATCCAGACCATATCGGCCAGATTCCAGAATTTCCATAGGAACAAATCTTATAGTCGCATATTAGTCCTACATTCCGAGTTTCATACGAATCGCTTGAGAAATAGCTTGTTTCCCAAAAATCCAGACCATATTTTCCAGATTCCAGAATTTCCATAGGAACAAATCTTATAGTCGCATATTAGTCCTACATTCCGAGTTTCATAAGAATCGCTTGAGAAATGGCTTGGTTCCAAAAATTCCAGACGTTATTGGCCAGATCCCAGAATTTCCATAGGAACAAATCTTATAGTCGCATATTAGTCCTACATTCCGAGTTTCATACGAATTACTTGAGAAATGGCTTGGTTCCCAAAACTCCAGACCATATTGGCCTGATTCCAGAATTTCTATAGGAACAAATCTTATAGTCGCATATTAGTCCTACATTCCGAGTATCATACGAATCTCTTGAGAAATGGCTTGGTTCCCAATAATCCAGACCATATTGGCCAGATTCCAGAATTTCCATAGGAACAAATCTTATAGTCGCATATTAGTCCTATATTCCGAGTTTCATACGAATCGGTTGAGAATTGGCTTGGTTCCCAAAATTCCAGACCATATTGGCCAGATTCCAGAATTTCTATAGGAACAAATCTTATAGTCGCATATTAGTCCTATATTCCAAGTTTCATACGAATCGCTTGAGAAATGGCTTGGTTTCCAGAAATGCCAGACCATATTGGCCAGATTCCAGAATTTCCATAGGAACAAATTTTATAGTCGCATATTAGTCCTACATTTCGAGTTTCATACGATTCGCTTGAGAAATGGCTTGGTTCCCAAAACTCCAGACCATATTGGCCAGATTCCAGAATTCCATAGGAACAAATCTTATATTCGCATATTATTCCTACATTCCTAGTTTCATACGAATCGCTTGAGAAATGGCTTGGTTCCCAAAAATCCAGCCCATATTGGACAGATTCCAGAATTTCTATAGGAACAAATCTTATAGTCGCATATTAGTCCTACATTCCGAATTTCATACGAATAGCTTGAGAAATGGCTTGGTTCCTAAAAATCCGGACCATATTGGCCAGATTCCAGAATTTCCATAGGAACAAATCTTATTGTCGCATATTGGTCCTACATTCCGAGTTTCATACGAATTATCTTGATAAATGGCTTGGTTCCCAAAATTCCAGACCCTATTGGCCAGATTCCAGAATTTCCATAGGAACAAATCTTATAGTCGTATATTAGTCCTACATTCCGAGTTTCATACGAATCGCGTGAGAAATGGCTTGGTTTCCCAAAATTGCAGACCCTATTGGCCAGATTCAAGAATTTCAATAGGAACAAATCTTATAGTCGCATATTAGTCCTACATTCCGAGTTTCATACGAATCGCTTGAGAAATGACTTGGTTCTCAAAAATCCAGACCCAGATTCTAGAATTTCCATAGGAACAAATCTTATAGTCGCATATTAGTCCTACATTTCGAGTTTCATACGAATAGCTTGAGAAATGGCTTGGTTCCCAAAAATCCAGACCATATTGGCCAGATTACAGAATTTCCATAGGAACAAATCTTATAGTCGCATATTAGTCCTACATTCCGAGTTTCATACGAATCGGTTAAGAAATGGCTTGGTTCCCAAAATTCCAGACCATATTGGCCTGATTCCAGAATTTCCATAGGAACAAATCTTATAGTCGCATATTAGTCCTACATTCCGAGTTTCATACGAATCGGTTGAGAAATTACTTGGTTCCCAAAATTCCAGACCCTATTGGCCAGATTCCAGAATTTCTATAGGAACAAATCTTATAGTCGCATATTAGTCCTGCATTCCGAGTTTCATACGAATCGCTTGAAAAAAGGCTTGGTTTCCCAAAATGCCAGACCATATTGGCCAGATTCCAGAATTTCCATAGGAACAAATCGTATAGTCGCATATTATTCCTACATTCCGAGTTACATACGAATCGCTTGAGATATGGCTTGGTTCCCAAAAATCCAGACCCTATTGGCCAGATTCCAGAATTTCCATGGGAACAAATTTTATAGTCGCATATTAGTCCTACATTCCGAGTTTCATACGAATCGCTTGAGAAATGGCTTGGTTTCCCAAAAAGCCAGACCATATTGGCCAGATCCCAGAATTTCCATAGGAACAAATCTTATAGTGGCATATTAGTCCTACATTCCGAGTTTCATACGAATCGCTTGAGAAATGGCTTGGTTCCCAAAAATCCAGACCCTATTGGCCAGATTCCAGAATTTCCATAGGAACAAATTTTATAGTCGCATATTAGTCCTACATTCCGAGTTTCATACGAATCGCTTGAGAAATGGCTTGGTTTCCCAAAATGCCAGACCCTCTTGGCCAGATTCCAGAATTTCCATAGGAATAAATCTTATAGTCGCATATTAGTCCTACATTCCGAGTTTCATACGAATCGCTTGAGAAATGGCTTGGTTCCCAAAAATCCAGACCCTATTGGCCAGATTCCAGAATTTCCATAGGAACAAATTTTATAGTCGCATATTAGTCCTACATTCCGAGTTTCATACGAATCGCTTGAGAAATGGCTTGGTTTCCCCAAATGCCAGACCCTATTGGCCAGATTCCAGAATTTCCATAGGAATAAATCTTATAGTCGCATATTAGTCCTACATTCCGAGTTTCATACGAATCGCTTGATAAATGGCTTGGTTCCCAAAAATCCAGCCCATATTGGCCACATTCCAGAATTTCTATAGGAACAAATCTTATAGTCGCATATTAGTCCTACATTCCGTGTTTCATACGAATCGCTTAAGAAATGGCTTGGTTCCTAAAAATCCAGACCATATTGGCCAGATTCCAGAATTTCCATAGGAACAAATCTTATAGTCGCATATTATTCCTACATTCCGAGTTTCATACGAATCGCTTGAGAAATGGCTTGGTTCCTAAAAATCCAGACCATATTGGCCAGATTCCAGAATTTCCATAGGAACAAATCTTATAGTCGCATATTAGTCCTACATTCCGAGTTTCTTGAGAAATGGCTTGGTTCCCAAAATTCCAGACCCTATTGGCCAGATTCCAGAATTTCCATAGGAACAAATCTTATAGTCGCATATTAGTCCTACATTCCGAGTTTCATACGAATCGCTTGAGAAATGGCTTGGTTCCCAAAATTCCAGACCCTATTGGCCAGATTCCTGAATTTCCATACGAACAAATCTTAAAGTCGCATATTAGTCCTACATTCCGAGTTTCATACGAATCGCTTGAGAAATGGCTTGGTTCCTAAAAATCCAGACCATATTGGCCAGACTCCAGAATTTCCATAGGAACAAATCTTATAGTCGCATATTAGTCCTACATTCCGAGTTTCATACGAATCGCTTGAGAAATGGCTTGGTTCCCAAAATTCCAGATCCTATTGGCCAGATTCCAGAATTTCCATAGGAACAAATATTATAGTCGCATATTAGTCCTACATTCCGAGTTTCATACGAATCGCTTGAGAAATAGCTTGGTTCCCAAAAATCCAGACCATATTGGCCAGATTCCAGAATTTCCATAGGAACAAATCTTATAGTCGCATATTAGTCCTACATTCCGAGTTACATACAAATCGCTTGAGAAATGGCTTGGTTCCCAAAAATCCAGCCCATATTGGCCAGATTCCAAAATTTCTATAGGAACAAATCTTGTAGTCGCATATTAGTCCTACATTCCGAGTTTCATAGGAATCGCTTAAGAAATGGCTTGGTTCCTAAAACTCCAGACCATATTGGCAAAGATTCCAGAATTTCCATAGGAACAAATCTTATAGTCGCATATTATTCCTACATTCCGAGTTTCATACGAATCGCTTGAGAAATGGCTTGGTTTCCCAAAATTCCAGACCGTATTGGCCAGATTCCAGAATTTTTATAGGAACAAATCTTACAGTCGCATATTAGTCCTACATTCCGAGTTTCATACGAATCGCTTGAGATATGGCTTGGTTCCTAAAAATCCAGACCATATTGGCCAGATTCCAGAATTTCCATAGAAACAAATCTTATAGTCGCATATTAGTCCTACATCCCGAGTTTCTTGAGAAATTGCTTGGTTCTCAAAATTCCAGACCCTATTGGCCAGATTCCAGAATTTCCATAGGAACAAATCTTATAGTCGCATATTAGTCCTACATTTCGAGTTTCATACGAATCGCTTGAGAAATGGCTTGGTTCCCAAAAATCCAGACCATATTGGCCAGATTCCAGAATTTCCATAGGAACAAATCTTATAGTCGCATATTAGTCCTACATTCCGAGTTTCATACGAATCGCTTGAGAAATGGCTTGGGTCCCAAAATTCCAGACCCTATTGGCCAGATTCCAGAATTTCCATACTAACAAATCTTAAAGTCGCATTTTAACCTCACATCCCAAAATCTTATAGTCGCAGATTAGTCCTACATTCCGAGTTTCATACGAATCGCTTGAGAAATGACTTGGTTCCCAAAACTCCAGACCATATTGGCCAGATTCCAGAATTTCCATAGGAACAATGCTTATAGTCGCATATTAGTCCTACATTTCGAGTTTCATACGAATCGCTTGAGAAATGGCTTGGTTCCCAAAAATCCAGACCATATTGGCCAGATTCCAGAATTTTCATAGGAACAAATCTTATAGTCGCATATTAGTCCTACATTCCGAGTTTCATACGAATCGCTTGAGAAATGGTTGGTTGCTAAAATTCCAGACACTATTGGCCAGATTCCAGAATTTCCATAGGAACAAATCTTATAGTCGCATATTAGTCCTACATTCCGAGTTTCATACTAATCGCTTGAGAAATGGCTTGGTTCCCAAAAATCCAGACCATATTGGCCAGATTCCAGAATTTCCATAGGAACAAATCTTATAGTCGCATAGTATTCCTACATTCCGAGTTTCATACGATACGCATATATTTCCCAAAATTCCAGACCGTATTGGCCAGATCCCAGAATTTCTATAGGAACAAATCTTATAGTCGCATATTTGTCCTACATTCCGAGTTTCATACGAATCTCTTGAGAAATGGCTTGGTTCCCAAAAATCCAGACCCTATTGGCCAGATTTCAGAATTTCCATAGGAACAAATCTTATAGTCGCATATTAGTCCTACATTCCGAGTTTCATACGAATCGCTTGAGAAATGGCTTGGTTCCCAAAATTCCAGACCCTATTGGCCAGATTCCAGAATTTCTATATGAACAAATCTTATAGTCGCATATTAGTCCTACATTCCGAGTTTCATACGAATCGCTTGAGAAATGGCTTGGTTTCCCAAAATTCCAGACCGTATTGGCCAGATCCCATAATTTCCATAGGAACAAATCTTATAGTCGCATATTAGTCCTACATTCCGAGTTTCATACGAATGGCTTGAGAAATGGCTTGGTTCCCAAAAATCCAGACCCTATTGGCCAGATCCCAGAATTTCCATAGGAACAAATCTTATAGTCGCATACTAGTCCTACATTCCGAGTTTCATAAGAATCGCTTGAGAAATGGCTTGGTTTCCCAAAATGCCAGACCCTATTGGCCAGATTCCAGAATTTCCATAGGAACAAATCTTATAATCGCATATTAGTCCTACATTCCGAGTTTCATACGAATCGCTTGAGAAATGGCTTGGTTCCCAAAAATCCAGACCATATGAGCCAGATTCCAGAATTTCCATAGGAACAAATCTTATATTCGCATATTATTTCTACATTCCGAGTTTCATACGAATCGCTTGAGAAATGGCTTGGTTCCCAAAAATCCAGCCCATATTGGCCAGATTCCAGAATTTCTATAGGAACAAATCTTATAGTCGCATAATAGTCCTACATTCCGTGTTTCATACGAGTCGCTTAAGAAATGGCTTGGTTCCTAAAAATCCAGACCATATTGGCCAGATTCCAGAATTTCCATAGGAACAAATCTTATAGTCGCATATTATTCCTACATTCCGAGTTTCATACGAATCGCTTCAGAAATGGCTTGGTTTCCCAAAATTCCAGACCGTATTGGCCAGATTTCAGAATTTCTATAGGAATAAATCTTATAGTCGCATATTAGTCCTACATTCCGAGTTTCATACGAATCGCTTGAGAAATGGCTTGGTTCCTAAAAATCCTGACCATATTGGCCAGATTCCAGAATTTCCATAGGAACAAATCTTATAGTCGCATATTAGTCCTACATTCCGAGTTTCTTGAGAAATGGCTTGGTTCCTAAAAATCCAGACCATATTGGCCAGATTCCAGAATTTCCATAGGAACAAATCTTATAGTCGCATATTAGTCCTACATTCCGAGTTTCATACGATTCACTTGAGAAATGGCTTGGTAACCAAAATTCCAGACCCTATTGGCCAGATTCCTGAATTTCCATACGAACAAATCTTAAAGTCGCATATTACTCCTACATCCCGAAATCTTATAGTCGCAGATTAGTCCTACATTCCGAGTTCCATACGAATCGCTTGATAAATGGCTTGGTTCCCAAAACTGCAGACCATATTAGCCAGATTCCAGAATTTCAATAGGAACAAAGCTTATAGTCGCATATTAGTCCTACATTTCGAGTTTCATACGAATCGCTTGAGAAATGGCTTGGTTCCCAAAAATCCAGACCATATTGGACAGATTCCAGAATTTCCATAGGAACAAATCTTATAGTCGCATATTAGTCCAACATTCCGAGTTTCATACGAATCACTTGAGAAATGGCTTGGTTCCTAAATTTCCAGACACTATTGGCCATATTCCAGAATTTCCATAGGAACAAATCTTATAGTCGCATATTAGTCCTACATTCCGAGTTTCATATGAATCGCTGGAGAAATGGCTTGGTTCCCAAAAATCCAGACCCTATTGGCCAGATTCCAGAATTTCCATAGGAACAAATTTTATAGTCGCATATTAGTCCTACATTCCGAGTTTCATACGAATCGCTTGAGAAATGGCTTGGTTTCCCAAAATGCCAGACCCTATTGGCCAGATTCCAGAATTTCCATAGGAACAAATCTTATAGTCGCATATTAGTCCTAAATTCCGAGTTTCATACAAATCGCTTGAGAAATGGCTTGGTTCCCAAAAATCCAGCCCATATTGGCCAGATTCCAGAATTTCCATAGGAACAAATCTTATAGTCGCATATTAGTCCTACATTCCGAGTTTCATACGAATCGCTTGAGATATGGCTTGGTTCCTAAAAATCCAGACCATATTGGCCAGATTCCAGAATTTCCATAGGAACAAATCTTATAGTCGCATATTAGTCCTACATTCCTAGTTTCTTGAGAAATAGCTTGGTTTCCAAAATTCCAGACCCTATTGGAGAGATTCCAGAATTTCCATAGGAACAAATCTTATAGTCGCATATTAGTCCTACATTTCGAGTTTCATACGAATCGCTTGAGAAATGGCTTTGTTCCCAAAAATCCAGACCATATTGGCCAGATTCAAAAATTTCCATAGGAACAAATATTATAGTCGCATATTAGTCCTACATTCCGAGTTTCATACGAATCGGTTGAGAAATGGCTTGGTTCCCAAAATTCCAGACCTTATTTGCCTGATTCCAGAATTTCTATAGGAACAAATCTTATAGTCGCATATTAGTCCTACATTCCGAGTTTCATACGAATCTCTTGAGAAATGGCTTGGTTCCCAAAAATCCAGACCATATTGGCCAGATTCCAGAATTTCCATAGGAACAAACCTTATAGTCGCATATTAGTCCTACATTCCGAGTTTCATACGTATCGGTTGAGAAATGGCTTGGTTCCCAAAATTCCAGACCCTATTGGCCAGATTCCAGAATTTCTATAGGAACAAATCTTATAGTCGCATATTAGTCCTACATTCCGAGTTTCATACGAATCGCTTGCGAAATGGCTTGGTTTCCCAAAATGCCAGACCATATTGGCCAGATTCCAGAATTTCCATAGGAAAAAATCTTATAGTCGCATATTATTCCTACATTCCGAGTTTCATACGAGTAGCTTGAGAAATGGCTTGGTTTCCCATAATTCCAGACCCTATTGGCCAGATCCCAGAATTTCCATAGGAACAAATCTTATAGTCGCATATTAGTCCTACATTCCGGGTTTCATACGAATAGCTTGAGTAATGGCTTGGTTCCCAAAACTCCAGACCATATTGGCCAGATTCAAGAATTTCAATAGGAACAAATCTTATAGTCGCATATTAGTACTACATTCCGAGTTTCATACGAATCGCTTGAGAAATGGCTTGGTTCTCAAAAATCCAGACCCTATTGGCCAGATTCCAGAATTTCCATAGGAACAAATCTTATAGTCGCATATTAGTCCTACATTCCGAGTTTCATACGAATCGCTTGAGAAATGGCTTGATTCCCAAAACTCCAGCCCATATTGGCAAGATTCCAAAATTTCCATATGAACAAATCTTATAGTCGCATATTAGTCCTACATTCCGAGTTTCATACGAATCGCTTGAGAAATAGCTTGGTTCCCAAAAATCCAGACCATATCGGCCAGATTCCAGAATTTCCATAGGAACAAATCTTATAGTCGCATATTAGTCCTACATTCCGAGTTTCATTCGACTCGCTTGAGAAATGACTTGGTTCCCAAAAATCCAGCCCATATTGGCCAGATTCCAGAATTTCTATAGGAACAAATCTTATAGTCGCATATCAGACCTACATTCCGAGTTTCATACGAATCGCTTGAGAAATAGCTTGTTTCCCAAAAATCCAGACCATATTTTCCAGATTCCAGAATTTCCATAGGAACAAATCTTATAGTCGCATATTAGTCCTACATTCCGAGTTTCATAAGAATCGCTTGAGAAATGGCTTGGTTCCAAAAATTCCAGACGTTATTGGCCAGATCCCAGAATTTCCATAGGAACAAATCTTATAGTCGCATATTAGTCCTACATTCCGAGTTTCATACGAATTACTTGATAAATGGCTTGGTTCCCAAAACTGCAGACCATATTAGCCAGATTCCAGAATTTCAATAGGAACAAAGCTTATAGTCGCATATTAGTCCTACATTTCGAGTTTCATATGAATCGCTTGAGAAATGGCTTGGTTCCCAAAAATCCAGACCATATTGGACAGATTCCAGAATTTCCATAGGAACAAATCTTATAGTCGCATATTAGTCCAACATTCCGAGTTTCATACGAATCACTTGAGAAATGGCTTGGTTCCTAAATTTCCAGACACTATTGGCCATATTCCAGAATTTCCATAGGAACAAATCTTATAGTCGCATATTAGTCCTACATTCCGAGTTTCATATGAATCGCTGGAGAAATGGCTTGGTTCCCAAAAATCCAGACCCTATTGGCCAGATTCCAGAATTTCCATAGGAACAAATTTTATAGTCGCATATTAGTCCTACATTCCGAGTTTCATACGAATCGCTTGAGAAATGGCTTGGTTTCCCAAAATGCCAGACCCTATTGGCCAGATTCCAGAATTTCCATAGGAACAAATCTTATAGTCGCATATTAGTCCTAAATTCCGAGTTTCATACAAATCGCTTGAGAAATGGCTTGGTTCCCAAAAATCCAGCCCATATTGGCCAGATTCCAGAATTTCCATAGGAACAAATCTTATAGTCGCATATTAGTCCTACATTCCGAGTTTCATACGAATCGCTTGAGATATGGCTTGGTTCCTAAAAATCCAGACCATATTGGCCAGATTCCAGAATTTCCATAGGAACAAATCTTATAGTCGCATATTAGTCCTACATTCCTAGTTTCTTGAGAAATAGCTTGGTTTCCAAAATTCCAGACCCTATTGGAGAGATTCCAGAATTTCCATAGGAACAAATCTTATAGTCGCATATTAGTCCTACATTTCGAGTTTCATACGAATCGCTTGAGAAATGGCTTTGTTCCCAAAAATCCAGACCATATTGGCCAGATTCAAAAATTTCCATAGGAACAAATATTATAGTCGCATATTAGTCCTACATTCCGAGTTTCATACGAATCGGTTGAGAAATGGCTTGGTTCCCAAAATTCCAGACCTTATTTGCCTGATTCCAGAATTTCTATAGGAACAAATCTTATAGTCGCATATTAGTCCTACATTCCGAGTTTCATACGAATCTCTTGAGAAATGGCTTGGTTCCCAAAAATCCAGACCATATTGGCCAGATTCCAGAATTTCCATAGGAACAAACCTTATAGTCGCATATTAGTCCTACATTCCGAGTTTCATACGTATCGGTTGAGAAATGGCTTGGTTCCCAAAATTCCAGACCCTATTGGCCAGATTCCAGAATTTCTATAGGAACAAATCTTATAGTCGCATATTAGTCCTACATTCCGAGTTTCATACGAATCGCTTGCGAAATGGCTTGGTTTCCCAAAATGCCAGACCATATTGGCCAGATTCCAGAATTTCCATAGGAAAAAATCTTATAGTCGCATATTATTCCTACATTCCGAGTTTCATACGAGTAGCTTGAGAAATGGCTTGGTTTCCCATAATTCCAGACCCTATTGGCCAGATCCCAGAATTTCCATAGGAACAAATCTTATAGTCGCATATTAGTCCTACATTCCGGGTTTCATACGAATAGCTTGAGTAATGGCTTGGTTCCCAAAACTCCAGACCATATTGGCCAGATTCAAGAATTTCAATAGGAACAAATCTTATAGTCGCATATTAGTACTACATTCCGAGTTTCATACGAATCGCTTGAGAAATGGCTTGGTTCTCAAAAATCCAGACCCTATTGGCCAGATTCCAGAATTTCCATAGGAACAAATCTTATAGTCGCATATTAGTCCTACATTCCGAGTTTCATACGAATCGCTTGAGAAATGGCTTGATTCCCAAAACTCCAGCCCATATTGGCAAGATTCCAAAATTTCCATATGAACAAATCTTATAGTCGCATATTAGTCCTACATTCCGAGTTTCATACGAATCGCTTGAGAAATAGCTTGGTTCCCAAAAATCCAGACCATATCGGCCAGATTCCAGAATTTCCATAGGAACAAATCTTATAGTCGCATATTAGTCCTACATTCCGAGTTTCATTCGACTCGCTTGAGAAATGACTTGGTTCCCAAAAATCCAGCCCATATTGGCCAGATTCCAGAATTTCTATAGGAACAAATCTTATAGTCGCATATCAGTCCTACGTTCCGAGTTTCATACGAATCGCTTGAGAAATAGCTTGTTTCCCAAAAATCCAGACCATATTTTCCAGATTCCAGAATTTCCATAGGAACAAATCTTATAGTCGCATATTAGTCCTACATTCCGAGTTTCATAAGAATCGCTTGAGAAATGGCTTGGTTCCAAAAATTCCAGACGTTATTGGCCAGATCCCAGAATTTCCATAGGAACAAATCTTATAGTCGCATATTAGTCCTACATTCCGAGTTTCATACGAATTACTTGAGAAATGGCTTGGTTCCCAAAATTCCAGACCATATTGGCCTGATTCCAGAATTTCCATAGGAACAAATCTTATAGTCGCATATTAGTCCTACATTCCGAGTTTCATACGAATCTCTTGAGAAATGGCTTGGTTCCCAAAAATCCAGACCATATTGGCCATATTCCAGAATTTCCATAGGAACAAATCTTATAGTCGCATATTAGTCCTACATTTCGAGTTTCATACGAATCGGTTGAGAATTGGCTTGGTTCCCAAAATTCCAGACCCTATTGGCCAGATTCCAGAATTTCTATAGGAACAAATCTTATAGTCGCATATTAGTACTATATTCCGAGTTTCATACAATTCGCTTGAGAAATGGCTTGGTTTCCAGAAATGCCAGACCATATTGGCCAGTTTCCAGAATTTCCATAGGAACAAATTTTATAGCCGCATATTAGTCCTACATTTCGAGTTTCATACGAATCGCTTGAGAAATGGCTTGGTTCCCAAAACTCCAGACCATATTGGCCAGATTCCAGAATTCCATAGGAACAAATCTTATATTCGCATATTATTCCTACATTCCGAGTTTCATACGAGTCGCTTGAGAAATGGCTTGGTTTCCTAAAAATCCGGACCATATTGGCCAGATCCCAGAATTTCCATAGGAACAAATCTTATAGTCGCATATTAGTCCTACATTCCGAGTTTCATACGAATCGCTTGAGAAATGGCTTGGTTCCCAAAAATCCAGCCCATATTGGACTGATTCCAGAATTTCTATAGGAACAAATCTTATAGTCGTATATTAGTCCTACATTCCGAATATCATACGAATAGCTTGAGAAATGGCTTGGTTCCTAAAAATCCGGACCATATTGGCCAGATTCCAGAATTTCCATAGGAACAAATCTTATTGTCGCATATTGGTCCTACATTCCGAGTTTCATACGAATTAGCTTGAGAAATGGCTTGGTTCCCAAAATTCCAGACCCTATTGGCCAGATTCCAGAATTTCCATAGGAACAAATCTTATAGTCGTATATTAGTCCTACATTCCGAGTTTCATAAGAATCGCTTGAGAAATGGCTTGGTTTCCCAAAATTCCAGACCCTATTGGCCAGATTCAAGAATTTCAATAGGAACAAAGCTTATAGTCGCATATTAGTCCTACATTCCGAGTTTCATACGAATCGCTTGAGAAATGGCTTGGTTCTCAAAAATCCAGACCCTATTGGCCAAATCCCAGAATTTCCATAGGAACAAATCTTATAGTCGCATATTAGTCCTACATTCCGAGTTTCATACGAATCCCTTGAGAAATGGCAATTCCAGACCCTATTGGCCAGATCCCAGAATTTCCATAGGAACAAATCTTATAGTCGCATATTAGTCCTACATTCCGAGTTTCATACGAATCGCTTGAGAAATAGCTTGGTTCCCAAAAATCCAGACCATATTGGCCAGATTCCAGAATTTCCATAGGAACAATTCTTATAGTCGCATATTAGTCCTACATTCCGAGTTTCATACGAATCGCTTGAGAAATAGCTTGGTTCCGTAAAATCCAGACCATATTGGCCAGATTCCAGAATTTCCATAGGAACAATTCTTATAGTCGCATATTAGTCCTACATTCCTAGTTTCATAAGAATCGCTTGAGAAATGGCTTGGTTCCAAAAATTCCAGACGTTATTGGCCAGATCCCAGAATTTCCATAGGAACAAATCTTATAGTCGCATATTAGTCCTACATTCCGAGTTTCATACGAATCGCTTGAGAAATGG
The DNA here is from genome assembly GCA_947095585.1 of Nephrocerus scutellatus. Classification (NCBI taxonomy): domain Eukaryota; kingdom Metazoa; phylum Arthropoda; class Insecta; order Diptera; family Pipunculidae; genus Nephrocerus; species Nephrocerus scutellatus. The sequence continues at coordinate 40,832,585 of OX352761.1, forward strand.
CTTGGTTCCCAAAAATCCAGCCCATATTGGCCAGATTCCAGAATTTCCATAGGAACAAATCTTATAGTCGCATATTAGTCCTACATTCCGAGTTTCATACGAATCGCTTGAGATATGGCTTGGTTCCTAAAAATCCAGACCATATTGGCCAGATTCCAGAATTTCCATAGGAACAAATCTTATAGTCGCATATTAGTCCTACATTCCTAGTTTCTTGAGAAATAGCTTGGTTTCCAAAATTCCAGACCCTATTGGAGAGATTCCAGAATTTCCATAGGAACAAATCTTATAGTCGCATATTAGTCCTACATTTCGAGTTTCATACGAATCGCTTGAGAAATGGCTTTGTTCCCAAAAATCCAGACCATATTGGCCAGATTCAAAAATTTCCATAGGAACAAATATTATAGTCGCATATTAGTCCTACATTCCGAGTTTCATACGAATCGGTTGAGAAATGGCTTGGTTCCCAAAATTCCAGACCTTATTTGCCTGATTCCAGAATTTCTATAGGAACAAATCTTATAGTCGCATATTAGTCCTACATTCCGAGTTTCATACGAATCTCTTGAGAAATGGCTTGGTTCCCAAAAATCCAGACCATATTGGCCAGATTCCAGAATTTCCATAGGAACAAACCTTATAGTCGCATATTAGTCCTACATTCCGAGTTTCATACGTATCGGTTGAGAAATGGCTTGGTTCCCAAAATTCCAGACCCTATTGGCCAGATTCCAGAATTTCTATAGGAACAAATCTTATAGTCGCATATTAGTCCTACATTCCGAGTTTCATACGAATCGCTTGCGAAATGGCTTGGTTTCCCAAAATGCCAGACCATATTGGCCAGATTCCAGAATTTCCATAGGAAAAAATCTTATAGTCGCATATTATTCCTACATTCCGAGTTTCATACGAGTAGCTTGAGAAATGGCTTGGTTTCCCATAATTCCAGACCCTATTGGCCAGATCCCAGAATTTCCATAGGAACAAATCTTATAGTCGCATATTAGTCCTACATTCCGGGTTTCATACGAATAGCTTGAGTAATGGCTTGGTTCCCAAAACTCCAGACCATATTGGCCAGATTCAAGAATTTCAATAGGAACAAATCTTATAGTCGCATATTAGTACTACATTCCGAGTTTCATACGAATCGCTTGAGAAATGGCTTGGTTCTCAAAAATCCAGACCCTATTGGCCAGATTCCAGAATTTCCATAGGAACAAATCTTATAGTCGCATATTAGTCCTACATTCCGAGTTTCATACGAATCGCTTGAGAAATGGCTTGGTTCCCAAAACTCCAGCCCATATTGGCAAGATTCCAAAATTTCCATATGAACAAATCTTATAGTCGCATATTAGTCCTACATTCCGAGTTTCATACGAATCGCTTGAGAAATAGCTTGGTTCCCAAAAATCCAGACCATATCGGCCAGATTCCAGAATTTCCATAGGAACAAATCTTATAGTCGCATATTAGTCCTACATTCCGAGTTTCATTCGACTCGCTTGAGAAATGACTTGGTTCCCAAAAATCCAGCCCATATTGGCCAGATTCCAGAATTTCTATAGGAACAAATCTTATAGTCGCATATTAGTCCTACATTCCGAGTTTCATACGAATCGCTTGAGAAATAGCTTGTTTCCCAAAAATCCAGACCATATTTTCCAGATTCCAGAATTTCCATAGGAACAAATCTTATAGTCGCATATTAGTCCTACATTCCGAGTTTCATAAGAATCGCTTGAGAAATGGCTTGGTTCCAAAAATTCCAGACGTTATTGGCCAGATCCCAGAATTTCCATAGGAACAAATCTTATAGTCGCATATTAGTCCTACATTCCGAGTTTCATACGAATTACTTGAGAAATGGCTTGGTTCCCAAAATTCCAGACCATATTGGCCTGATTCCAGAATTTCTATAGGAACAAATCTTATAGTCGCATATTAGTCCTACATTCCGAGTTTCATACGAATCTCTTGAGAAATGGCTTGGTTCCCAAAAATCCAGACCATATTGGCCATATTCCAGAATTTCCATAGGAACAAATCTTATAGTCGCATATTAGTCCTACATTTCGAGTTTCATACGAATCGGTTGAGAATTGGCTTGGTTCCCAAAATTCCAGACCCTATTGGCCAGATTCCAGAATTTCTATAGGAACAAATCTTATAGTCGCATATTAGTCCTATATTCCGAGTTTCATACAATTCGCTTGAGAAATGGCTTGGTTTCCAGAAATGCCAGACCATATTGGCCAGTTTCCAGAATTTCCATAGGAACAAATTTTATAGTCGCATATTAGTCCTACATTTCGAGTTTCATACGAATCGCTTGAGAAATGGCTTGGTTCCCAAAACTCCAGACCATATTGGCCAGATTCCAGAATTCCATAGGAACAAATCTTATATTCGCATATTATTCCTACATTCCTAGTTTCATACGAGTCGCTTGAGAAATGGCTTGGTTTCCTAAAAATCCGGACCATATTGGCCAGATCCCAGAATTTCCATAGGAACAAATCTTATAGTCGCATATTAGTCCTACATTGCGAGTTTCATACGAATCGCTTGAGAAATGGCTTGGTTCCCAAAAATCCAGCCCATATTGGACTGATTCCAGAATTTCTATAGGAACAAATCTTATAGTCGTATATTAGTCCTACATTCCGAATTTCATACGAATAGCTTGAGAAATGGCTTGGTTCCTAAAAATCCGGACCATATTGGCCAGATTCCAGAATTTCCATAGGAACAAATCTTATTGTCGCATATTGGTCCTACATTCCGAGTTTCATACGAATTAGCTTGAGAAATGGCTTGGTTCCCAAAATTCCAGACCCTATTGGCCAGATTCCAGAATTTCCATAGGAACAAATCTTATAGTCGTATATTAGTCCTACATTCCGAGTTTCATAAGAATCGCTTGAGAAATGGCTTGGTTTCCCAAAATTCCAGACCCTATTGGCCAGATTCAAGAATTTCAATAGGAACAAAGCTTATAGTCGCATATTAGTCCTACATTCCGAGTTTCATACGAATCGCTTGAGAAATGGCTTGGTTCTCAAAAATCCAGACCCTATTGGCCAAATCCCAGAATTTCCATAGGAACAAATCTTATAGTCGCATATTAGTCCTACATTCCGAGTTTCATACGAATCCCTTGAGAAATGGCAATTCCAGACTATTGGCCAGATCCCAGAATTTCCATAGGAACAAATCTTATAGTCGCATATTAGTCCTACATTCCGAGTTTCATACGAATCGCTTGAGAAATAGCTTGGTTCCCAAAAATCCAGACCATATTGGCCAGATTCCAGAATTTCCATAGGAACAATTCTTATAGTCGCATATTAGTCCTACATTCCGAGTTTCATACGAATCGCTTGAGAAATAGCTTGGTTCCCTAAAATCCAGACCATATTGGCCAGATTCCAGAATTTCCATAGGAACAATTCTTATAGTCGCATATTAGTCCTACATTTCTAGTTTCATAAGAATCGCTTGAGAAATGGCTTGGTTCCAAAAATTCCAGACGTTATTGGCCAGATCCCAGAATTTCCATATGAACAAATCTTATAGTCGCATATTAGTCCTACATTCCGAGTTTCATACGAATCGCTTGAGAAATGGATTGGTTCCCAAAAATGCAGCCCATATTGGACAGATTCCAGGATTTCTATACGAACAAATCTTATAGTCGCATATTAGTCCTACATTCCGAATTTCATACGAATAGCTTGAGAAATGGCTTGGTTCCTAAAAATCCGGACCATATTGGCCAGATTCCAGAATTTCCATAGGAACAAATCTTATTGTCGCATATTGGTCCTACATTCCGAGTTTCATACGAATCGCTTGAGAAATGGCTTGGGTCCCAAAATTCCAGACCCTATTGGCCAGATTCAAGAATTTCAATAGGAACAAATTATATAGTCGCATATTAGTCCTACATTCCGAGTTTCATACGAATCGCTTGAGAAATGGCTTGGTTCTCAAAAATCCAGACCCTATTGGCCAAATCCCAGAATTTCCATAGGAACAAATCTTATAGTCGCATATTAGTCCTACATTCCGAGTTTCATACGAATCCCTTGAGAAATGGCAATTCCAGACCCTATTGGCCAGATCCCAGAATTTCCATAGGAACAAATGTTATAGTCGCATATTAGTCCTACATTCCGAGTTTCATACGAATCCCTTGAGAAATGGCTTGGTTCCAAAAATTCCATACCCTATTTGCCAGCTTCCAGAATTTCAATAGGAACAAATCTTATAGTCGTATATTAGTCCTATATTCCGAGTTTCGTACGAATCGCTTGAGAAATGGCTTTGTCTCCCAAAATTCCAGCCCATTTTGGCAAGATTCCAAAATTTCCATAGGAACAAATCTTTTAGTCGCACATATTAGTCCTACATTCCGAGTTTCATACGAATCGCTTGAGAAATAGCTTGGTTCCCAAAAAATCCAGACCATATTGGCCAGATTCCAGAATTTCCATAGGAACAAATCTTATAGTCGCATATTAGTCCTACATTCCGAGTTTCATACGAATCTCTTGAGAAATGGCTTGGTTCCCAAAAATCCAGACCATATTGGCCATATTCCAGAATTTCCATAGGAACAAATCTTATAGTCGCATATTAGTCCTACATTTCGAGTTTCATACGAATCGGTTGAGAATTGGCTTGGTTCCCAAAATTCCAGACCCTATTGGCCAGATTCCAGAATTTCTATAGGAACAAATCTTATAGTCGCATATTAGTCCTATATTCCGAGTTTCATACAATTCGCTTGAGAAATGGCTTGGTTTCCAGAAATGCCAGACCATATTGGCCAGTTTCCAGAATTTCCATAGGAACAAATTTTATAGTCGCATATTAGTCCTACATTTCGAGTTTCATACGAATCGCTTGAGAAATGGCTTGGTTCCCAAAACTCCAGACCATATTGGCCAGATTCCAGAATTCCATAGGAACAAATCTTATATTCGCATATTATTCCTACATTCCGAGTTTCATACGAGTCGCTTGAGAAATGGCTTGGTTTCCTAAAAATCCGGACCATATTGGCCAGATCCCAGAATTTCCATAGGAACAAATCTTATAGTCGCATATTAGTCCTACATTCCGAGTTTCATACGAATCGCTTGAGAAATGGCTTGGTTCCCAAAAATCCAGCCCATATTGGACTGATTCCAGAATTTCTATAGGAACAAATCTTATAGTCGTATATTAGTCCTACATTCCGAATTTCATACGAATAGCTTGAGAAATGGCTTGGTTCCTAAAAATCCGGACCATATTGGCCAGATTCCAGAATTTCCATAGGAACAAATCTTATTGTCGCATATTGGTCCTACATTCCGAGTTTCATACGAATTAGCTTGAGAAATGGCTTGGTTCCCAAAATTCCAGACCCTATTGGCCAGATTCCAGAATTTCCATAGGAACAAATCTTATAGTCGTATATTAGTCCTACATTCCGAGTTTCATAAGAATCGCTTGAGAAATGGCTTGGTTTCCCAAAATTCCAGACCCTATTGGCCAGATTCAAGAATTTCAATAGGAACAAAGCTTATAGTCGCATATTAGTCCTACATTCCGAGTTTCATACGAATCGCTTGAGAAATGGCTTGGTTCTCAAAAATCCAGACCCTATTGGCCAAATCCCAGAATTTCCATAGGAACAAATCTTATAGTCGCATATTAGTCCTACATTCCGAGTTTCATACGAATCCCTTGAGAAATGGCAATTCCAGACCCTATTGGCCAGATCCCAGAATTTCCATAGGAACAAATCTTATAGTCGCATATTAGTCCTACATTCCGAGTTTCATACGAATCGCTTGAGAAATTGCTTGGTTCCCAAAAATCCAGACCATATTGGCCAGATTCCAGAATTTCCATAGGAACAATTCTTATAGTCGCATATTAGTCCTACATTCCGAGTTTCATACGAATCGCTTGAGAAATAGCTTGGTTCCCTAAAATCCAGACCATATTGGCCAGATTCCAGAATTTCCATAGGAACAATTCTTATAGTCGCATATTAGTCCTACATTCCTAGTTTCATAAGAATCGCTTGAGAAATGGCTTGGTTCCAAAAATTCCAGACGTTATTGGCCAGATCCCAGAATTTCCATAGGAACAAATCTTATAGTCGCATATTAGTCCTACATTCCGAGTTTCATACGAATCGCTTGAGAAATGGATTGGTTCCCAAAAATGCAGCCCATATTGGACAGATTCCAGGATTTCTATAGGAACAAATCTTATAGTCGCATATTAGTCCTACATTCCGAATTTCATACGAATAGCTTGAGAAATGGCTTGGTTCCTAAAAATCCGGACCATATTGGCCAGATTCCAGAATTTCCATAGGAACAAATCTTATTGTCGCATATTGGTCCTACATTCCGAGTTTCATACGAATCGCTTGAGAAATGGCTTGGGTCCCAAAATTCCAGACCCTATTGGCCAGATTCAAGAATTTCAATAGGAACAAATTATATAGTCGCATATTAGTCCTACATTCCGAGTTTCATACGAATCGCTTGAGAAATGGCTTGGTTCTCAAAAATCCAGACCCTATTGGCCAAATCCCAGAATTTCCATAGGAACAAATCTTATAGTCGCATATTAGTCCTACATTCCGAGTTTCATACGAATCCCTTGAGAAATGGCAATTCCAGACCCTATTGGCCAGATCCCAGAATTTCCATAGGAACAAATGTTATAGTCGCATATTAGTCCGACATTCCGAGTTTCATACGAATCCCTTGAGAAATGGCTTGGTTCCAAAAATTCCATACCCTATTTGCCAGCTTCCAGAATTTCAATAGGAACAAATCTTATAGTCGTATATTAGTCCTATATTCCGAGTTTCGTACGAATCGCTTGAGAAATGGCTTTGTCTCCCAAAATTCCAGCCCATTTTGGCAAGATTCCAAAATTTCCATAGGAACAAATCTTATAGTCGCACATATTAGTCCTACATTCCGAGTTTCATACGAATCGCTTGAGAAATAGCTTGGTTCCCAAAAAATCCAGACCATATTGGCCAGATTCCAGAATTTCCATAGGAACAAATCTTATAGTCGCATATTAGTTCTACATTCCGAGTTTCATAAGAATCGCTTGAGAAATGGCTTGGTTCCAAAAATTCCAGACGTTATTGGCCAGATCCCAGAATTTCCATAGGAACAAATCTTATAGTCGCATATTAGTCCTACATTCCGAGTTTCATACGAATCGCTTGAGAAATGGATTGGTTCCCAAAAATCCAGCCCATATTGGACAGATTCCAGAATTTCTATAGGAACAAATCTTATAGTCGCATATTAGTCCTACATTCCGAATTTCATACGAATAGCTTGAGAAATGGCTTGGTTCCTAAAAATCCGGACCATATTGGCCAGATTCCAGAATTTCCATAGGAACAAATCTTATAGTCGCATATTAGTCCTACATTCCGAGTTTCATAAGAATCGCTTGAGAAATGGCTTGGTTCCAAAAATTCCAGACGTTATTGGCCAGATCCCAGAATTTCCATAGGAACAAATCTTATAGTCGCATATTAGTCCTACATTCCGAGTTTCATACGAATCGCTTGAGAAATGGCTTGGTTCCAAAAATTCCAGACCCTATTAGCCAGATTCCAGAATTTCTATAGGAACAAATCTTATAGTCGCATATTATTCCTATATTCCGAGTTTCATACGAATCGCTTGAGAAATGGCTTGGTTTTCAGAAATGCCAGACCATATTGGCCAGATTCCAGAATTTCCATAGGAACAAATCTTATAGTCGTATATTAGTCCTACATTCCGAATTTCATACGAATAGCTTGAGAAATGGCTTGGTTCCTAAAAATCCGGACCATATTGGCCAGATTCCAGAATTTCCATAGGAACAAATCTTATTGTCGCATATTGGTCCTACATTCCGAGTTTCATACGAATTAGCTTGAGAAATGGCTTGGTTCCCAAAATTCCAGACCCTATTGGCCAGATTCCAGAATTTCCATAGGAACAAATCTTATAGTCGTATATTAGTCCTACATTCCGAGTTTCATAAGAATCGCTTGAGAAATGGCTTGGTTTCCCAAAATTCCAGACCCTATTGGCCAGATTCAAGAATTTCAATAGGAACAAAGCTTATAGTCGCATATTAGTCCTACATTCCGAGTTTCATACGAATCGCTTGAGAAATGGCTTGGTTCTCAAAAATCCAGACCCTATTGGCCAAATCCCAGAATTTCCATAGGAACAAATCTTATAGTCGCATATTAGTCCTACATTCCGAGTTTCATACGAATCCCTTGAGAAATGGCAATTCCAGACCCTATTGGCCAGATCCCAGAATTTCCATAGGAACAAATCTTATAGTCGCATATTAGTCCTACATTCCGAGTTTCATACGAATCGCTTGAGAAATTGCTTGGTTCCCAAAAATCCAGACCATATTGGCCAGATTCCAGAATTTCCATAGGAACAATTCTTATAGTCGCATATTAGTCCTACATTCCGAGTTTCATACGAATCGCTTGAGAAATAGCTTGGTTCCCTAAAATCCAGACCATATTGGCCAGATTCCAGAATTTCCATAGGAACAATTCTTATAGTCGCATATTAGTCCTACATTCCTAGTTTCATAAGAATCGCTTGAGAAATGGCTTGGTTCCAAAAATTCCAGACGTTATTGGCCAGATCCCAGAATTTCCATAGGAACAAATCTTATAGTCGCATATTAGTCCTACATTCCGAGTTTCATACGAATCGCTTGAGAAATGGATTGGTTCCCAAAAATGCAGCCCATATTGGACAGATTCCAGGATTTCTATAGGAACAAATCTTATAGTCGCATATTAGTCCTACATTCCGAATTTCATACGAATAGCTTGAGAAATGGCTTGGTTCCTAAAAATCCGGACCATATTGGCCAGATTCCAGAATTTCCATAGGAACAAATCTTATTGTCGCATATTGGTCCTACATTCCGAGTTTCATACGAATCGCTTGAGAAATGGCTTGGGTCCCAAAATTCCAGACCCTATTGGCCAGATTCAAGAATTTCAATAGGAACAAATTATATAGTCGCATATTAGTCCTACATTCCGAGTTTCATACGAATCGCTTGAGAAATGGCTTGGTTCTCAAAAATCCAGACCCTATTGGCCAAATCCCAGAATTTCCATAGGAACAAATCTTATAGTCGCATATTAGTCCTACATTCCGAGTTTCATACGAATCCCTTGAGAAATGGCAATTCCAGACCCTATTGGCCAGATCCCAGAATTTCCATAGGAACAAATGTTATAGTCGCATATTAGTCCGACATTCCGAGTTTCATACGAATCCCTTGAGAAATGGCTTGGTTCCAAAAATTCCATACCCTATTTGCCAGCTTCCAGAATTTCAATAGGAACAAATCTTATAGTCGTATATTAGTCCTATATTCCGAGTTTCGTACGAATCGCTTGAGAAATGGCTTTGTCTCCCAAAATTCCAGCCCATTTTGGCAAGATTCCAAAATTTCCATAGGAACAAATCTTATAGTCGCACATATTAGTCCTACATTCCGAGTTTCATACGAATCGCTTGAGAAATAGCTTGGTTCCCAAAAAATCCAGACCATATTGGCCAGATTCCAGAATTTCCATAGGAACAAATCTTATAGTCGCATATTAGTTCTACATTCCGAGTTTCATAAGAATCGCTTGAGAAATGGCTTGGTTCCAAAAATTCCAGACGTTATTGGCCAGATCCCAGAATTTCCATAGGAACAAATCTTATAGTCGCATATTAGTCCTACATTCCGAGTTTCATACGAATCGCTTGAGAAATGGATTGGTTCCCAAAAATCCAGCCCATATTGGACAGATTCCAGAATTTCTATAGGAACAAATCTTATAGTCGCATATTAGTCCTACATTCCGAATTTCATACGAATAGCTTGAGAAATGGCTTGGTTCCTAAAAATCCGGACCATATTGGCCAGATTCCAGAATTTCCATAGGAACAAATCTTATAGTCGCATATTAGTCCTACATTCCGAGTTTCATAAGAATCGCTTGAGAAATGGCTTGGTTCCAAAAATTCCAGACGTTATTGGCCAGATCCCAGAATTTCCATAGGAACAAATCTTATAGTCGCATATTAGTCCTACATTCCGAGTTTCATACGAATCGCTTGAGAAATGGCTTGGTTCCAAAAATTCCAGACCCTATTAGCCAGATTCCAGAATTTCTATAGGAACAAATCTTATAGTCGCATATTATTCCTATATTCCGAGTTTCATACGAATCGCTTGAGAAATGGCTTGGTTTTCAGAAATGCCAGACCATATTGGCCAGATTCCAGAATTTCCATAGGAACAAATCTTATAGTCGCATATTATTCCTACATTCCGAGTTGCATACGAGTCGCTTGAGAAATGGCTTGGTTTCCTAAAAATCCGGACCATATTGGCCAGATCCCAGAATTTCCATAGGAACAAATCTTATAGTCGCATATTAGTTCTACATTCCGAGTTTGATACGAATCGCTTGAGAAATGGCTTGGTTCCCAAAAATCCAGCCCATATTGGACAGATTCCAGAATTTCTATAGGAACAAATCTTATAGTCGCATATTAGTCCTACATTCCGAATTTCATACTAATAGCTTGAGAAATGGCTTGGTTCCTAAAAATCCGGACCATATTGGCCAGATTCCAGAATTTCCATAGGAACAAATCTTATAGTCGCATATTGGTCCTACATTCCGAGTTTCATACGAATCGCTTGAGAAATGGCTTGGTTCCCAAAATTCCAGACCCTATTGGCCAGATTCCAGAATTTCCATAGGAACAAATCTTATAGTCGTATATTAGTCCTACATTCCGAGTTTCATACGAATCGCTTGAGAAATGGCTTGGTTTCCCAAAATTCCAGACCCTATTGGCCAGATTCAAGAATTTCAATATGAACAAATCTTATAGTCGCATATTAGTCCTACATTCCGAGTTTCATAAGAATCGCTTGAGAAATGGCTTGGTCTTCCAAAATTCCAGCCCATATTGGCAAGATTCCAAAATTTCCATAGGAACAAATCTTATAGTCGCATATTAGTCCTACATTCCGAGTTTCATACGAATCGCTTGAGAAATAGCTTGGTTCCCAAAAAATCCAGACCATATTGGCCAGATTCCAGAATTTCCATAGGAACAAATCTTATAGTCGCATATTAGTCCTACATTCCGAGTTTCATACGAATCGCTTGAGAAATAGCTTGGTTCCCAAAAAATCCAGACCATATTGGCCAGATTCCAGAATTTCCATAGGAACAAATCTTATAGTCGCATATTAGTTCTACATTCCGAGTTTCATAAGAATCGCTTGAGAAATGGCTTGGTTCCAAAAATTCCAGACGTTATTGGCCAGATCCCAGAATTTCCATAGGAACAAATCTTATAGTCGCATATTAGTTCTACATTCCGAGTTTCATAAGAATCGCTTGAGAAATGGCTTGGTTCCAAAAATTCCAGACGTTATTGGCCAGATCCCAGAATTTCCATAGGAACAAATCTTATAGTCGCATATTAGTCCTACATTCCGAGTTTCATACGAATCGCTTGAGAAATGGCTTGGTTCCTAAAAATCCGGACCATATTGGCCAGATTCCAGAATTTCCATAGGAACAAATCTTATAGTCGCATATAAGTCCTACATTCCGAGTTTCATAAGAATCGCTTGAGAAATGGCTTGGTTCCAAAAATTCCAGACGTTATTGGCCAGATCCCAGAATTTCCATAGGAACATATCTTATAGTCGCATATTAGTCCTACATTCCGAGTTTCATACGAATCGCTTGAGAAATGGCTTGGTTCCAAAAATTCCAGACCCTATTGGCCAGATCCCAGAATTTCCATAGGAACAAATCGTATAGTCGCATATTATCCTACATACCGAGTTTCATACGAATCCCTTGAGAAATGGCTTGGTTCCAAAAATTCCAGACGACCCTATTGGCCAGATCCCAGAATTTCCATAGGAACAAATCTTATAGTCGCATATTAGTCCTACATTCCGAGTTTCATACGAATCCCTTGAGAAATGGCTTGGTTCCAAAATTCCAGACCCTATTGGCCAGATACCAAAATTTCCATAGGAACAAAATTTTCGCCTTACCGTCGCTAAAGTAGTTTCACTTCAAAAAAATTTTTAAAGACTTAATAAATTAGTAATAATCAATATAATTTAGTTATTTTATAGTAACATTGGAAATTGTATCTATAGTATTATGGTAACATTGAAAAATATACTACTTCTCTCGTCTGGCTAGCCACAATTTCAATTTAACAGTTTTCCTGCTTCATTTTTTTCTCGTACGGCCCAAATGTAATTCAGGCATTATATTTAAACATGTGTACTTTACCTAGACTTAATTCTTCGATAAATTACAGAGAGAAAGAGAAACAAGCAACAGGAATTTAATGAAGAATAATGGGCCTTCGAGTTTCAAAGCGTCATTCTGATTCTAAGATACGATACCATTTCGATGCAAGTGTTAATACGGCTCGCTTCATTTTTCTTTAAATTTAATTTAAAACTAGTCAAATTTTTTATGAATTGAAAACCACAGCTGGATAAGTGTTTTTGTGCAATATACACCCACCTCACAATAAGTGGTTATAAACATTTAAATCCGCTTATAAATTATTAGTTGGTAATTGTTATTTAAAATATATATAATACTAGATCTTCCCGGGCGCTTTGCTACCCACACACATGAATCCCCCGCCATTCCCTCACTACCAAGGGAGTTGTTCTATATCCTAAACCTCAACAAAGCGCCGCCTATCGGATCGTATTTGCACTTTGTGGTTTTCCGAGATTTTCTTAAGACGCATATTTTTTTAAAGTTTCAGCTCAATCGGCGGTCTTTCTCTTTCGTCTGGCTAACAGCAATTTCAATTTAACAGCTGTCTTGCTAATTTTTTCTCGCACGGCCCAAATGTAAATCAAGCATTAGTGTCGTATTTCAAAACAAGTCATGATGCCGCTATATGACGTGATGTTCGTATAAAACACAGCACAGAAAGCAGCGCAAAGAACAGTGCAGAACACAGTCATTTTAACAATTTGTGTATTAAACTTAACATATAGAGATATGTATTTTTGACCATTTTGACCAGACCTTTTTGAGTTCTACAACTTTTCCATAGAAAGCGATTAAATATCTCTTACCGTTAAGGCAGTGTTCGTATAAAACGCATTCGATCGACCTTTTTTCGTCGACTTTAGTTATTTAGTTACAAGATTGGTCACGACGAAAGGCCCTTTTATTTAAACGGGATAATATATAGCCTATCACCCTGAAAATCCATTCTAAATATTGGTGAAATAGTTTTTGAAATTCTTCCAGTAGTTTAGAAGATTACCTCCTACCTACAAACCAACATTACCTCTTTATAATTTTAGTATTGATAAGAACGTATTTTTGACGGCCGAGTCTATATTATCTCGTTTCCATGGAAGTTCTCACTAGTTTGAGTCTAGTTTTTCTTATACTCAGTTTGAACTAAACGAAAATACCAGGGTTGACTAGAGTTAAAATTAAAAAGCTGTTTTATATATTTTTTTTTAGGTTATTCATTTGTTTTTGGTACAATACGACAATACGATCGTTATTACAAGTAATTCCACTGTACAAACAGCATAAATTCAATTTTGTTAGCTTAATATAATTACAATGTAACAAATTTTTAAAATTTAACAATTAGGATTTAATGAAAATGTAATAATGATAAAGTGGGTGCCGTGGCTCAGTGGAAATCAGCATGGCTACTGAGCAGGGGGTTCGTGGTTCGAATCCCAGTAACACCAAAAGTATTTTTCACGATGTCCCACCTCTCGCGAATGGGTGACAAACGTTCCGAGAGTAATAACTTGTCACGAAAAGCGCTCTCAATTCGCCGTTAAATTGTCCTTAAATTGTAGGTCCCTTCCATTTTTGTGCAAAAATATACATGCTCAACACGAATGGTTGCGAGAAGCTATGCCTTGGACCGCAATGGTCTGTCGCGCCGAATATTATTATTATTATAATAATGATAAAGGTATACTATCAATAAATAAAATAACAATGAAAATGGAATTATTAATGAAATAACCACGATGAATTAATAACAATTAAATAATAACAATAAAATAACAACGATACAGTTTACCAACATACACATACCTACAGGAATTATTGATTATTAAGGTATAACTGACACTCTGTCTTGAATTATGTTTCATACTCTAGCACATCTTCACAAGAATTCGTTTTTTTTTATATAGTTGGTGTTTGTCCTTGGTAAAATTAAATTTTGTGTTCTTAAGGATTGCGCGAAAAAAGTTTTTCGTACAAAAAAAGGGTGGTGATTGTTGAAAATTTTATAAGTTAAGCTTAAAATTCTGATGTCAAAGTAATCGACCAAGGAGCATCCAAAGATATTTATTTTTTGCCTGTCAACTTGTTCATTTCCATTTCAAAACGACTCTACCGTAGAGCGAAAACAGATCTGTATATTTTGGGAGATTTACCCTCTTTATAATAACACAAAAGCAGCACATGCAACAAAAAAATGTAAACAAAAGATTTTCGCCTTTCGTGTTCGATTTCCGTTTTGAAAAAATCTACGCTCGAGCGCGCTCTGGGGCAGAGTTTTTAGGAATAAAAAAATTAACATTAGTCACTGCATTTCATTTATCCTTTTTTCGTATTCGTAGTGGTTTCTTATGGAATTCGAATGGACAACACAGATTAATCTGAAACATAAACACATGCTAGAAAAGAAAGAAAGCCGAACCGAAAGCGAGTGCGGATTCCGCCTTCTGCGTGACTGCCCTTAGTTCTCATCATTATCAGAAATGACTCTTAAGAGCGCAGATTCCTTTCTTAAGCTTACTTTCCTGTTCATATATGCTCACACTCAATTATCCGTGTTCTCTTTCAGATAAGATCTGTTCCTTTACTTTCATAATTAAATAAAGAGAAACTCACAAATATTTTTATATGTTTTATTATTATTCTAACATATTGGTATTATACTAGAACACACTCTAACACGGCCTTCCTGACGACTTCATCGCTCTCGATGATGTTTCCATTAGGCTTTTGAAGGTCATTCAAATCTCTGTGAAAGAATGATAAAACAATATTGTGTATCAGGAAAGCATCACTTTAATATCAGAGCATAATAATTAACACACAATCACATGATAAAAATAACATTTTCTCTTCAGGAAATAACATCTCTTGACTTACATCGTGATTACAAGAACAGTTATGAAAGATTAACATCTCAAGACTAAAACAGTTACCACAACAGCAGTCCTTAGAGAATCAGATCTCAAGACTTACACAGTAATAACAAGAACAGTCCTCAGAGAATCACATCTCAAGACTTACACAGTTATTACAAGTACAGTCCTCAGAGAATCACATCTCAAGACTTACACAGTAATCACAAGAACAGTCCTCAGAGAATCACATCTCAAGACTTACACAGTAATTACAAGAACAGTCCTCAGAGAATCACATCTCAAGACTTAGACAGTAATTACAAGAACAGTCCTCAGAGAATCACATCTTAAGACTAACACAGAAATCACAACAGCAGTCCTCAGAGAATCACATCTCAAGACGTACACAGTAATTACAAGAACAGTTATAAAAATCGTACAACAAACTTTTACATGCTATACAAGTAATTATCAACCTACCGTCGTTTGTATTCATCAATGTTTCGTCTTCATCACTACCAATAATCCGAATGAATTCTCTTGGGACTACAACAATTCTTTCCGTATTCTGCTTCTTCAACTTATAGCGATCGTTTGGTAGAACTCCAATAACTTTATATGGGCCACAGTAGTGTACGTCTAATTTGGATTTCCTAATCTGGTTGTTCTTGTACACAACCTGGGTGCCAATAATCAGTTTTGTTGGCTTACACTTTCCTCTGTCGAAACGGCTCTTCATCCTAACTATATTCTCGCGTATACGATCATCAGCAAGAGTTCGAATATCCACATCATCATATTCGGGTTCAATATTTAGCTGCGACAATATGGCAGAAATTTCTGGAGTTCGTCCCTTAATTCCAGTCAGGACTTCTAAAGGCGAAAGCCCTGTAGTCTTGTTTATGGTTGTGTTAAGTGCCAGTTGTACACGGCCTACGTAAGTTGTCCATTCCAAATTAACGTCTATGTTTGTCCTAAGCAGGTTTGAAACTGTGTCGACATACCTCTCGACTTGGCCATTAGCCCTACTTGCTCCGGGAGCAATGGTGTGATGTTCAATACCATGCGATTCACAGAATTTTTTAAAATCTTCAGACGTGAAGTTGGTGCCTTTGTCGCTAACAATTCGACATGGTGAACCAAAGAGCATAACAAAGTCGTTTAAATGATGTACTGTTTCTGTCACTTTTAAGGTTTTCATTGGTAATAGTATGACAAATTTTGTAAATGAATCAACCATAATTAATAGGTGACGATAATCGCCTTCATTAGCCCCGTTAAATGGAACCATACAGTCTACGTGTATTGTGTGAAAAGGTATTGGTTTTTTTGATATTAGGTGTAGTTCGCACTGTTTCTTACCAGATGTTCGTTTAGCTACCAAGCAAATAACGCAAGATTCAACCAACTTCCTTACATTCATCGACATTGAAGGCATCCAGAAATGTTCTCGCGTTTTGCTAAGTGTCTTCTCCCAACCAATATGACAATTGTCGTCGTGATAACGCCATATCAATGACATTGACATTGTTGTGGAATAAATAATCTGTCCCCCTTTTTAATATTTCGATAAAGCAATCCACTTTTCACCTTGTATTGAGCACTAGCGTCGGGATCGCCCTCTCTAATTTTGTCAATAATGTCTTTAATGTGTAGGTCTTTGCCTTGCTCTATAATCATCCAGTTGTCGGTTAAGCTATTTAACTGGTAACAAATCCTGGTTGACGGATTACGACTTAGATAGTCAGCATGATGCATTGTCTTTCCTTTTCGATATTGTATCGTGAAGTCGAAATCCTGCAAATATATTCACCCTCTAGCAATTTGCGGCAAAAGATCTTTCTTCTCTCTAGTTGCCTTAAGTGCATTACAATCACTTATTATAGTAAACTTAATTCCTAGGAGATAAGTACGAAAATGCTTTACGGCATTTACAACCGCGAGAGTCTCGAGCTCGTAACTATGGTATTTCACTTCATAAGGCCTCGTAGCTTGGCTGTAGTATGCTACTACATGTCGTTGCAAATATATTAATTGAAATAAAATAGCTCCGTATCCAATCGTGCTGGCGTCCGTATGTAGCTCTGTTACACGTTCAGGATCGAAAATTATGAGAACTGGTCTTTTCGTCAGCTGACTAATAACGTACTGCCTAGCCTCCTGACATTCTTTGCTCCAGTTAAAATTCACGTTTTTCTTCGTTAAGGAAGTTAGAATTTGCAGCAGCTATAACCGGGTATAGCTGCAAATTCTGGGATAAACTTTCGGAAATAATTTGACAAACCCATAAATTGTCGAATTTCTTTAACATTGGTTGGTACTGGAGATCTTAAGAGAGCGTCAACCTTTGATTTGCCCGGTCTTATTCCATCAGCAGTAATTTCCCGTCCCAAATACTCAATACTTTTCTGTAGGAATTGACTTTTGTTCACGTTAAGTGAAAATCCGCTATCAGTCAGTTTTTTTAGAACTAAATCGAGTTTTTCGAGACCCCCTCGACGGAATTAACACATCATCAAGGTAAACCAGAGCAACAGTATCTTTAAGCTGCCCGAGAGCATTGTTGATTGCTCGTTGAAACACTGCAGGTGCGTTAGCCAACCCAAAAGGCATTCGTAAATATTCATAGTGTCCGTCAGGTGTCACGAACGCAGTTTTCTCTATGGAATCATTTGCAATGGGGATTTGATGGAATCCCGAAGCCATATATAATGCTGTGAAGTACCGGTTTCTAGACAGCCTATCGAGCTGATCCTCTATTCGAGGCAAAGGAAAACGATCCTTTATGGTGAGTCGATTCAGGGCTCGATAATCAACGCAAAGACGATTCTGACCATTTTTCTTCCGAACTAGTATTATTGGACTGCCAAAAGGGGAATGACTATCTCGTATGATTTGATGTGCTTTTAAATCTGCAACAATCTCTTTTACAATTAGACGCTCTGAAAACGCCAACCTGTAGGGCCGGTAGTAAACGGTTGTATCGCGCTCTAATCGAATCTGAAGTGAACCAGTACTTACTACAGTTGCTGGATAGCCTTGTACAATAAAGTCTTTGTATTTTTCTAAGTGTGTTTGTAGTTGTATGTCATGTTCCTCTAATAGACCAGGACTAGTCGTTTTGACGAAATTACTCGAACAATGATCAAAACCTTTTCTCTTAATTGTAGACCCGCAGTGGTCCACCCGAATTTCTATAGTGGGATCGCTGAGCAGATCTCGTCCGATGATTAGTTCGTTCTTCAAATAAATCATATCAATGATATGAAACGTCACCTCTACAATAATTTCCTCGAACTCAACGATTAGATCAATTTCCTCGGTTAACAATATTGGATTTTTCCAATTCCTTGCACGGACAGAAAATGGACCCGTCTCTCTGCAAACAATTGATCAGCAACATCACTTCTTACCAACGAGCAATCCGAACCGGTGTATAATAAGCAATGGTAAACTTTTCTATTAATAACTACAGCTGTAGTACTATCTGTCATCATGAAGTTATTGCACAGATTCACTGTCTTTCTGTCGGCACGCTGTTTTGCCCAACAAGTTTTTTCCTCATGACCTACCTTACCGCAGAAACTACACTTCTTATTATTGACATTCGGTTCGTCTGATGTTTTCGAGTCTTGACTACTTGTCGATGGTCGTTTGTTCAATAAACAGTGAGCTTTCATGTGCCCTATTTTCCCACAATTGTAGCATTTTCTATCAGTATCCGAGCGACCGCGTTTAAAAGGAAACTGTAGTGTACCTACTCTTCGCCTTTCAGATATCTTAGATAGATCAACATCTTTGTTCCACTGATGATCTCGATGTTGGAGTTATCTTCTTCGCCTTGGAGATTGAAGAATTGACAAATGGTTGATAAGACTTTGAACTGTCTGTGGCATAGCAAACGTTATCGAATTTCGCAGACCAACATCAGCGATACATCCAATTACAATTCGTATAACATACTCTGGGGGAACGTCAAAAGGTAAGCGATTGATTTGGGAAACCTTTTGCATGACAAAATCTGTATAAGAATCAATTGCTGCTCTCATCATTAGCCACCAGCCTGAGCTGACCAATAATGTCAGATCCACTTGAGAACGCATGAACCAAAGACTGGCATAGATCTTTCTAGCGATAATGTTGGTACCCGTACTTATCGTACCATGACTTCGCCCTTCCCAACAAGGCCACATAGATGCGTGGTATGACATCAAAATCCCTTAAACCGTCCCTTTCTACTCTAATGTTTATATCCGAAGTCCATTGCGTGATACTTATACGCGAATGATCCGGATCGAAACAAGGAAACCCGACGGAATCCCCAGAGCTGCGCTCTTTCTGCGTCACCATATTTAATATTGAATTTAACGCATCCATAGTAATTATGGGATTTTCGATTTTATGTACTTCATCAGCATCAACCCCATTTTCAATAGGCTTATTAGGGGATGAATTCGATTCCATCTTAGTATTTTATGTATGTATATAGGTCCTACTCACGCATTCAGGTAAATAAAAGTAAAATAAATGAACGACTCACCGACCTTCAACAATTCCGTTGAGTAGCTACAGTCAATGATTTTTGTTTTGTTTTAACAACTAAACAAGTTCTCACACGATTCGACTAACAACGCAAGCATATACTTCCGAATAGCGAGACAGCACCGCCACACAACAACGAAAAAGGAAACCACCGTTGAGTAGCCACAGTCAATGATTTTTGTTTTTGTTTTAACAACTAAACAAGTCCTCACACGAATCGACCGACAACGCAAGCATAATATACTGCAAAATAGCGAGACAGCACCGCCAGACAACAACGAACAAAGAAACCACCGTTATCAATGGATAATTCGACGAAACACAACTGAGAAGTGCACTGCACTGTTACATCGCACAACAAAAATCCATTTATAATTTATTTATTTTTATATTTTATATTTATTAATTCGCAATCATTCACAATTCAATAAAAAACAAAATCAATGCACCGAGAACAAAAAAAACTAAGGCACAATCCAACTTCTGATGCTAGAAAAGAAAGAAAGCCGAACCGAAAGCGGGTGCGGATTCTGAGTGACTGCCCTTAGTCCTCATCATTATCAGAAATGACTCTTAAGAGCGCAGATTCCTCTCTTAAGCTTACTTTCCTGTTCCTATATGCTCACACTCAATTATCCGTGTTCTCTTTCAGATAAGATCTGTTCCTTTACTTTCATAATTAAATAAAGAGAAACTCACAAATATTTTTATATGTTTTATTATTATTCTAACATATTGGTATTATACTAGAACACACTCTAACACGGCCTTCCTGACGACTTCATCGCTCTCGATGATGTTTCCATTAGGCTTTTGAAGGTCATTCAAATCTCTGTGAAAGAATGATAAAACAATATTGTGTATCAGGAAAGCATCACTTTAATATCAGAGCATAATAGTTAACATACAATCACATAATGAAAATAACATTTTCTCTTCAGGAAATAACATCTCTTGACTTACATCGTGATTACAAGAACAGTTATGAAAGATTAACATCTCAAGACTAAAACAGTAACCACAACAGCAGTCCTTAGAGAATCAGATCTCAAGACTTACACAGTAATAACAAGAACAGTCCTCAGAGAATCACATCTCAAGACTTACACAGTTATTACAAGTACAGTCCTCAGATAATCACATCTCAAGACTTACACAGTAATCACAAGAACAGTCCTCAGAGAATCACATCTCAAGACTTACACAGTAATTACAAGAACAGTCCTCAGAGAATCACATCTCATGACTTAGACAGTAATTACAAGAACAATCCTCAGAGAATCACATCTTAAGACTAACACAGTAATCACAACAGCAGTCCTCAGAGAATCACATCTCAAGACTTACACAGTAATTACAAGAACAGTTATAAAAATCGTACAACAAACTTTTACATGCTATACAAGTAATTATCAACCTACCGTCGTTTGTATTCATCAATGTTTCGTCTTCATCACTACCAATAATCCGAATGACTTCTCTTGGGACTACAACAATTCTTTCCGTATTCTGCTTCTTCAACTTATAGCGATCGTTTGGTAGAACTCCAATAACTTTATATGGGCCACAGTAGTGTACGTCCAATTTGGATTTCCTAATCTGGTTGTTCTTGTACACAACCTGGGTGCCAATAATCAGTTTTGTTGGCTTACACTTTCCTCTGTCGAAACGGCTCTTCATCCTAACTATATTCTCGCGTATACGATCATCAGCAAGAGTTCGAATATCCACATCATCATATTCGGGTTCAATATTTAGCTGCGACAATATGGCAGAAATTTCTGGAGTTCGTCCCTTAATTCCAGTCAGGACTTCTAAAGGCGAAAGCCCTGTAGTCTTGTTTATGGTTGTGTTAAGTGCCAGTTGTACACGGCCTACGTAAGTTGTCCATTCCAAATTAACGTCTATGTTTGTCCTAAGCAGGTTTGAAACTGTGTCGACATACCTCTCGACTTGGCCATTAGCCCTACTTGCTCCGGGAGCAATGGTGTGATGTTCAATACCATGCGATTCACAGAATTTTTTAAAATCTTCAGACGTGAAGTTGGTGCCTTTGTCGCTAACAATTCGACATGGTGAACCAAAGAGCATAACAAAGTCGTTTAAATGATGTACTGTTTCTGTCACTTTTAAGGTTTTCATTGGTAATAGTATGACAAATTTTGTAAATGAATCAACCATAATTAATAGGTGACGATAATCGCCTTCATTAGCCCCGTTAAATGGAACCATACAGTCTACGTGTATTGTGTGAAAAGGTATTGGTTTTTTTGATATTAGGTGTAGTTCGCACTGTTTCTTACCAGATGTTCGTTTAGCTACCAAGCAAATAACGCAAGATTCAACCAACTTCCTTACATTCATCGACATTGAAGGCATCCAGAAATGTTCTCGCATTTTGCTAAGTGTCTTCTCCCAACCAATATGACAATTGTCGTCGTGATAACGCCATATCAATGACAGTCGACATTGTTGTGGAATAAATAATCTGTCCCCCTTTTTAATATTTCGATAAAGCAATCCACTTTTCACCTTGTATTGAGCACTAGCGTCGGGATCGCCCTCTCTAATTTTGTCAATAATGTCTTTAATGTGTAGGTCTTTGCCTTGCTCTATAATCATTCAGTTGTCGGTTAAGCTATTTAACTGGTAACAAATCCTGGTTGACGGATTACGACTTAGATAGTCAGCATGATGCATTGTCTTTCCTTTTCGATATTGTATCGTGAAGTCGAAATCCTGCAAATATATTCACCCTCTAGCAATTTGCGGCAAAAGATCTTTCTTCTCTCTAGTTGCCTTAAGTGCATTACAATCACTTATTATAGTAAACTTAATTCCTAGGAGATAAGTACGAAAATGCTTTACGGCATTTACAACCGCGAGAGTCTCGAGCTCGTAACTATGGTATTTCACTTCATAAGGCCTCGTAGCTTGGCTGTAGTATGCTACTACATGTCGTTGCAAATATATTAATTGAAATAAAATAGCTCCGTATCCAATCGTGCTGGCGTCCGTATGTAGCTCTGTTACACGTTCAGGATCGAAAATTATGAGAACTGGTCTTTTCGTAAGCTGACTAATAACGTACTGCCTAGCCTCCTGACATTCTTTGCTCCAGTTAAAATTCACGTTTTTCTTCTTTAAGGAAGTTAGACACCCGGTTATAGCTGCAAATTCTGGGATAAACTTTCGGAAATAATTTGACAAACCCATAAATTGTCGAATTTCTTTAACATTGGTTGGTACTGGAGATCTTAAGAGAGCGTCAACCTTTGATTTGCCCGGTCTTATTCCATCAGCAGTAATTTCCCGTCCCAAATACTCAATGCTTTTCTGTAGGAATTGACTTTTGTTCACGTTAAGTGAAAATCCGCTATCAGTCAGTTTTTTTAGAACTAAATCGAGTTTTTCGAGACCCCCTCGACGGAATTAACACATCATCAAGGTAAACCAGAGCAACAGTATCTTTAAGCTGCCCGAGAGCATTGTTGATTGCTCGTTGAAACACTGCCGGTGCGTTAGCCAACCCGAAAGGCATTCGTAAATATTCATAGTGTCCGTCAGGTGTCACGAACGCAGTTTTCTCTATGGAATCATTTGCAATGGGGATTTGATGGAATCCCGAAGCCATATATAATGCTGTGAAGTACCGGTTTCTAGACAGCCTATCGAGCTGATCCTCTATTCGAGGCAAAGGAAAACGATCCTTTATGGTGAGTCGATTCAGGGCTCGATAATCAACGCAAAGACGATTCTGACCATTTTTCTTCCGAACTAGTATTATTGGACTGCCAAAAGGGGAATGACTATCTCGTATGATTTGATGTGCTTTTAAATATGCAACAATCTCTTTTACAATTAGACGCTCTGAAAACGCCAACCTGTAGGGCCGGTAGTAAACGGTTGTATCGCGCTCTAATCGAATCTGAAGTGAACCAGTACTTACTACAGTTGCTGGATAGCCTTGTACAATAAAGTCTTTGTATTTTTATAAGTGTGTTTGTAGTTGTATGTCATGTTCCTCTAATAGACCAGGACTAGTCGTTTTGACGAAATTACTCGAACAATGATCAAAACCTTTTCTCTTAATTGTAGACCCGCAGTGGTCCACCCGAATTTCTATAGTGGGATCGCTGAGCAGATCTCGTCTGATGATTAGTTCGTTCTTCAAATAAATCATATCAATGATATAAAACGTCACCTCTACAATAATTTCCTCGAACTCAACGATTAGATCAATTTCCTCGGTTAACAATATTGGATTTTTCCAATTCCTTGCACGGACAGAAAATGGACCCGTCTCTCTGCAAACAATTGATCAGCAACATCACTTCTTACCAACGAGCAATCCGAACCGGTGTATAATAAGCAATGGTAAACTTTTCTATTAATAACTACAGCTGTAGTACTATCTGTCATCATGAAGTTATTGCACAGATTCACTGTCTTTCTGTCGGCACGCTGTTTTGCCCAACAAGTTTTTTCCTCATGACTTACCTTACCGCAGAAACTACACTTCTTATTATTGACATTCGGTTCGTCTGATGTTTTCGAGTCTTGACTACTTGTCGATGGTCGTTTGTTCAATAAACAGTGAGCTTTCATGTGCCCTATTTTCCCACAATTGTAGCATTTTCTATCAGTATCCGAGCGACCGCGTTTAAAAGGAAACTGTAGTGTACCTACTCTTCGCCTTTCAGATATCTTAGATAGATCAACATCTTTGTTCCACTGATGATCTCGATGTTGGAGTTATCTTCTTCGCCTTGGAGATTGAAGAATTGACAAATGGTTGATAAGACTTTGAACTGTCTGTGGCATAGCAAACGTTATCGAATTTCGCAGACCAACATCAGCGATACATCCAATTACAATTCGTATAACATACTCTGGGGGAACGTCAAAAGGTAAGCGATTGATTTGGGAAACCTTTTGCATGACAAAATCTGTATAAGAATCAATTGCTGCTCTCATCATTAGCCACCAGCCTGAGCTGACCAATAATGTCAGAGCCACTTGAGAACGCATGAACCAAAGACTGGCATAGATCTTTCTAGCGATAATGTTGGTACCCGTACTTATCGTACCATGACTTCGCCCTTCCCAACAAGGCCACATGGATGCGTGGTATGACATCAAAATCCCTTAAACCGTCCCTTTCTACTCTAATGTTTATATCCGAAGTCCATTGCGTGATACTTATACGCGAATGATCCGGATCGAAACAAGGAAACCCGACGGAATCCCCAGAGCTGCGCTCTTTCTGCGTCACCATATTTAATATTGAATTTAACGCATCCATAGTAATTATGGGATTTTCGATTTTATGTACTTCATCAGCATCAACCCCATTTTCAATAGGCTTATTAGGGGATGAATTCGATTCCATCTTAGTATTTTATGTAGGTATATAGGTCCTACTCACGCATTCAGGTAAATAAAAGTAAAATAAATGAACGACTCACCGACCTTCAACAATTCCGTTGAGTAGCTACAGTCAATGATTTTTGTTTTGTTTTAACAACTAAACAAGTTCTCACACGATTCGACTAACAACGCAAGCATATACTTCCGAATAGCGAGACAGCACCGCCACACAACAACGAAAAAGGAAACCACCGTTGAGTAGCCACAGTCAATGATTTTTGTTTTTGTTTTAACAACTAAACAAGTCCTCACACGAATCGACCGACAACGCAAGCATAATATACTGCAAAATAGCGAGACAGCACCGCCAGACAACAACGAACAAAGAAACCACCGTTATCAATGGATAATTCGACGAAACACAACTGAGAAGTGCACTGCACTGTTACATCGCACAACAAAAATCCATTTATAATTTATTTATTTTTATATTTTATATTTATTAATTCGCAATCATTCACAATTCAATAAAAAACAAAATCAATGCACCGAGAACAAAAAAAACTAAGGCACAATCCAACTTCTGATGCTAGAAAAGAAAGAAAGCCGAACCGAAAACGGGTGCGGATTCTGAGTGACTGCCCTTAGTCCTCATCATTATTAGAAATGACTCTTAAGAGCGCAGATTCCTCTCTTAAGCTTACTTTCCTGTTCCTATATGCTCACACTCAATTATCCGTGTTCTCTTTCAGATAAGAGCTGTTCCTTTACTTTCATAATTAAATAAAGAGAAACTCACAAATATTTTTATATGTTTTATTATTATTCTAACATATTGGTATTATACTAGAACACACTCTAACACGGCCTTCCTGACGACTTCATCGCTCTCGATGATGTTTCCATTAGGCTTTTGAAGGTCATTCAAATCTCTGTGAAAGAATGATAAAACAATATTGTGTATCAGGAAAGCATCACTTTAATATCAGAGCATAATAGTTAACATACAATCACATGATGAAAATAACATTTTCTCTTCAGGAAATAACATCTCTTGACTTACATCGTGATTACAAGAACAGTTATGAAAGATTAACATCTCAAGACTAAAACAGTAACCACAACAGCAGTCCTTAGAGAATCAGATCTCAAGACTTACACAGTAATAACAAGAACAGTCCTCAGAGAATCACATCTCAAGACTTACACAGTTATTACAAGTACAGTCCTCAGAGAATCACATCTCAAGACTTACACAGTAATCACAAGAACAGTCCTCAGAGAATCACATCTCAAGACTTACACAGTAATTACAAGAACAGTCCTCAGAGAATCACATCTCAAGACTTAGACAGTAATTACAAGAACAGTCCTCAGAGAATCACATCTTAAGACTAACACAGTAATCACAACAGCAGTCCTCAGAGAATCACATCTCAAGACTTACACAGTAATTACAAGAACAGTTATAAAAATCGTACAACAAACTTTTACATGCTATACAAGTAATTATCAACCTACCGTCGTTTGTATTCATCAATGTTTCGTCTTCATCACTACCAATAATCCGAATGACTTCTCTTGGGACTACAACAATTCTTTCCGTATTCTGCTTCTTCAACTTATAGCGATCGTTTGGTAGAACTCCAATAACTTTATATGGGCCACAGTAGTGTACGTCCAATTTGGATTTCCTAATCTGGTTGTTCTTGTACACAACCTGGGTGCCAATAATCAGTTTTGTTGGCTTACACTTTCCTCTGTCGAAACGGCTCTTCATCCTAACTATATTCTCGCGTATACGATCATCAGCAAGAGTTCGAATATCCATATCATCATATTCGGGTTCAATATTTAGCTGCGACAATATGGCAGAAATTTCTGGAGTTCGTCCCTTAATTCCAGTCAGGACTTCTAAAGGCGAAAGCCCTGTAGTCTTGTTTATGGTTGTGTTAAGTGCCAGTTGTACACGGCCTACGTAAGTTGTCCATTCCAAATTAACGTCTATGTTTGTCCTAAGCAGGTTTGAAACTGTGTCGACATACCTCTCGACTTGGCCATTAGCCCTACTTGCTCCGGGAGCAATGGTGTGATGTTCAATACCATGCGATTCACAGAATTTTTTAAAATCTTCAGACGTGAAGTTGGTGCCTTTGTCGCTAACAATTCGACATGGTGAACCAAAGAGCATAACAAAGTCGTTTAAATGATGTACTGTTTCTGTCACTTTTAAGGTTTTCATTGGTAATAGTATGACAAATTTTGTAAATGAATCAACCATAATTAATAGGTGACGATAATCGCCTTCATTAGCCCCGTTAAATGGAACCATACAGTCTACGTGTATTGTGTGAAAAGGTATTGGTTTTTTTGATATTAGGTGTAGTTCGCACTGTTTCTTACCAGATGTTCGTTTAGCTACCAAGCAAATAACGCAAGATTCAACCAACTTCCTTACATTCATCGACATTGAAGGCATCCAGAAATGTTCTCGCATTTTGCTAAGTGTCTTCTCCCAACCAATATGACAATTGTCGTCGTGATAACGCCATATCAATGACAGTCGACATTGTTGTGGAATAAATAATCTGTCCCCCTTTTTAATATTTCGATAAAGCAATCCACTTTTCACCTTGTATTGAGCACTAGCGTCGGGATCGCCCTCTCTAATTTTGTCAATAATGTCTTTAATGTGTAGGTCTTTGCCTTGCTCTATAATCATCCAGTTGTCGGTTAAGCTATTTAACTGGTAACAAATCCTGGTTGACGGATTACGACTTAGATAGTCAGCATGATGCATTGTCTTTCCTTTTCGATATTGTATCGTGAAGTCGAAATCCTGCAAATATATTCACCCTCTAGCAATTTGCGGCAAAAGATCTTTCTTCTCTCTAGTTGCTTTAAGTGCATTACAATCACTTATTATAGTAAACTTAATTCCTAGGAGATAAGTACGAAAATGCTTTACGGCATTTACAACCGCGAGAGTCTCGAGCTCGTAACTATGGTATTTCACTTCATAAGGCCTCGTAGCTTGGCTGTAGTATGCTACTACATGTCGTTGCAAATATATTAATTGAAATAAAATAGCTCCGTATCCAATCGTGCTGGCGTCCGTATGTAGCTCTGTTACACGTTCAGGATCGAAAATTATGAGAACTGGTCTTTTCGTAAGCTGACTAATAACGTACTGCCTAGCCTCCTGACATTCTTTGCTCCAGTTAAAATTCACGTTTTTCTTCGTTAAGGAAGTTAGACACCCGGTTATAGCTGCAAATTCTGGGATAAACTTTCGGAAATAATTTGACAAACCCATAAATTGTCGAATTTCTTTAACATTGGTTGGTACTGGAGATCTTAAGAGAGCGTCAACCTTTGATTTGCCCGGTCTTATTCCATCAGCAGTAATTTCCCGTCCCAAATACTCAATGCTTTTCTGTAGGAATTGACTTTTGTTCACGTTAAGTGAAAATCCGCTATCAGTCAGTTTTTTTAGAACTAAATCGAGTTTTTCGAGACCCCCTCGACGGAATTAACACATCATCAAGGTAAACCAGAGCAACAGTATCTTTAAGCTGCCCGAGAGCATTGTTGATTGCTCGTTGAAACACTGCCGGTGCGTTAGCCAACCCGAAAGGCATTCGTAAATATTCATAGTGTCCGTCAGGTGTCACGAACGCAGTTTTCTCTATGGAATCATTTGCAATGGGGATTTGATGGAATCCCGAAGCCATATATAATGCTGTGAAGTACCGGTTTCTAGACAGCCTATCGAGCTGATCCTCTATTCGAGGCAAAGGAAAACGATCCTTTATGGTGAGTCGATTCAGGGCTCGATAATCAACGCAAAGACGATTCTGACCATTTTTCTTCCGAACTAGTATTATTGGACTGCCAAAAGGGGAATGACTATCTCGTATGATTTGATGTGCTTTTAAATCTGCAACAATCTCTTTTACAATTAGACGCTCTGAAAACGCCAACCTGTAGGGCCGGTAGTAAACGGTTGTATCGCGCTCTAATCGAATCTGAAGTGAACCAGTACTTACTACAGTTGCTGGATAGCCTTGTACAATAAAGTCTTTGTATTTTTCTAAGTGTGTTTGTAGTTGTATGTCATGTTCCTCTAATAGACCAGGACTAGTCGTTTTGACGAAATTACTCGAACAATGATCAAAACCTTTTCTCTTAATTGTAGACCCGCAGTGGTCCACCCGAATTTCTATAGTGGGATCGCTGAGCAGATCTCGTCCGATGATTAGTTCGTTCTTCAAAATAAATCATATCAATGATATAAAACGTCACCTCTACAATAATTTCCTCGAACTCAACGATTAGATCAATTTCCTCGGTTAACAATATTGGATTTTTCCAATTCCTTGCACGGACAGAAAATGGACCCGTCTCTCTGCAAACAATTGATCAGCAACATCACTTCTTACCAACGAGCAATCCGAACCGGTGTATAATAAGCAATGGTAAACTTTTCTATTAATAACTACAGCTGTAGTACTATCTGTCATCATGAAGTTATTGCACAGATTCACTGTCTTTCTGTCGGCACGCTGTTTTGCCCAACAAGTTTTTTCCTCATGACCTACCTTACCGCAGAAACTACACTTCTTATTATTGACATTCGGTTCGTCTGATGTTTTCGAGTCTTGACTACTTGTCGATGGTCGTTTGTTCAATAAACAGTGAGCTTTCATGTGCCCTATTTTCCCACAATTGTAGCATTTTCTATCAGTATCCGAGCGACCGCGTTTAAAAGGAAACTGTAGTGTACCTACTCTTCGCCTTTCAGATATCTTAGATAGATCAACATCTTTGTTCCACTGATGATCTCGATGTTGGAGTTATCTTCTTCGCCTTGGAGATTGAAGAATTGACAAATGGTTGATAAGACTTTGAACTGTCTGTGGCATAGCAAACGTTATCGAATTTCGCAGACCAACATCAGCGATACATCCAATTACAATTCGTATAACATACTCTGGGGGAACGTCAAAAGGTAAGCGATTGATTTGGGAAACCTTTTGCATGACAAAATCTGTATAAGAATCAATTGCTGCTCTCATCATTAGCCACCAGCCTGAGCTGACCAATAATGTCAGAGCCACTTGAGAACGCATGAACCAAAGACTGGCATAGATCTTTCTAGCGATAATGTTGGTACCCGTACTTATCGTACCATGACTTCGCCCTTCCCAACAAGGCCACATGGATGTGTGGTATGACATCAAAATCCCTTAAACCGTCCCTTTCTACTCTAATGTTTATATCCGAAGTCCATTGCGTGATACTTATACGCGAATGATCCGGATCGAAACAAGGAAACCCGACGGAATCCCCAGAGCTGCGCTCTTTCTGCGTCACCATATTTAATATTGAATTTAACGCATCCATAGTAATTATGGGATTTTCGATTTTATGTACTTCATCAGCATCAACCCCATTTTCAATAGGCTTATTAGGGGATGAATTCGATTCCATCTTAGTATTTTATGTAGGTATATAGGTCCTACTCACGCATTCAGGTAAATAAAAGTAAAATAAATGAACGACTCACCGACCTTCAACAATTCCGTTGAGTAGCTACAGTCAATGATTTTTGTTTTGTTTTAACAACTAAACAAGTTCTCACACGATTCGACTAACAACGCAAGCATATACTACCGAATAGCGAGACAGCACCGCCACACAACAACGAAAAAGGAAACCACCTTTGAGTAGCCACAGTCAATGATTTTTGTTTTTTGTTTTAACAACTAAACAAGTCCTCACACGAATCGACCGACAACGCAAGCATAATATACTGCAAAATAGCGAGACAGCACCGCCAGACAACAACGAACAAAGAAACCACCGTTATCAATGGATAATTCGACGAAACACAACTGAGAAGTGCACTGCACTGTTACATCGTACAACAAAAATCCATTTATAATTTATTTATTTTTATATTTTATATTTATTAATTCGCAATCATTCACAATTCAATAAAAAACAAAATCAATGCACCGAGAACAAAAAAAACTAAGGCACAATCCAACTTCTGATGCTAGAAAAGAAAGAAAGCCGAACCGAAAACGGGTGCGGATTCTGAGTGACTGCCCTTAGTCCTCATCATTATCAGAAATGACTCTTAAGAGCGCAGATTCCTCTCTTAAGCTTACTTTCCTGTTCCTATATGCTCACACTCAATTATCCGTGTTCTCTTTCAGATAAGAGCTGTTCCTTTACTTTCATAATTAAATAAAGAGAAACTCACAAATATTTTTATATGTTTTATTATTATTCTAACATATTGGTATTATACTAGAACACACTCTAACACGGCCTTCCTGACGACTTCATCGCTCTCGATGATGTTTCCATTAGGCTTTTGAAGGTCATTCAAATCTCTGTGAAAGAATGATAAAACAATATTGTGTATCAGGAAAGCATCACTTTAATATCAGAGCATAATAGTTAACATACAATCACATGATGAAAATAACATTTTCTCTTCAGGAAATAACATCTCTTGACTTACATCGTGATTACAAGAACAGTTATGAAAGATTAACATCTCAAGACTAAAACAGTAACCACAACAGCAGTCCTTAGAGAATCAGATCTCAAGACTTACACAGTAATAACAAGAACAGTCCTCAGAGAATCACATCTCAAGACTTACACAGTTATTACAAGTACAGTCCTCAGAGAATCACATCTCAAGACTTACACAGTAATCACAAGAACAGTCCTCAGAGAATCACATCTCAAGACTTACACAGTAATTACAAGAACAGTCCTCAGAGAATCACATCTCAAGACTTAGACAGTAATTACAAGAACAATCCTCAGAGAATCACATCTTAAGACTAACACAGTAATCACAACAGCAGTCCTCAGAGAATCACATCTCAAGACTTACACAGTAATTACAAGAACAGTTATAAAAATCGTACAACAAACTTTTACATGCTATACAAGTAATTATCAACCTACCGTCGTTTGTATTCATCAATGTTTCGTCTTCATCACTACCAATAATCCGAATGACTTCTCTTGGGACTACAACAATTCTTTCCGTATTCTGCTTCTTCAACTTATAGCGATCGTTTGGTAGAACTCCAATAACTTTATATGGGCCACAGTAGTGTACGTCCAATTTGGATTTCCTAATCTGGTTGTTCTTGTACACAACCTGGGTGCCAATAATCAGTTTTGTTGGCTTACACTTTCCTCTGTCGAAACGGCTCTTCATCCTAACTATATTCTCGCGTATACGATCATCAGCAAGAGTTCGAATATCCACATCATCATATTCGGGTTCAATATTTAGCTGCGACAATATGGCAGAAATTTCTGGAGTTCGTCCCTTAATTCCAGTCAGGACTTCTAAAGGCGAAAGCCCTGTAGTCTTGTTTATGGTTGTGTTAAGTGCCAGTTGTACACGGCCTACGTAAGTTGTCCATTCCAAATTAACGTCTATGTTTGTCCTAAGCAGGTTTGAAACTGTGTCGACATACCTCTCGACTTGGCCATTAGCCCTACTTGCTCCGGGAGCAATGGTGTGATGTTCAATACCATGCGATTCACAGAATTTTTTAAAATCTTCAGACGTGAAGTTGGTGCCTTTGTCGCTAACAATTCGACATGGTGAACCAAAGAGCATAACAAAGTCGTTTAAATGATGTACTGTTTCTGTCACTTTTAAGGTTTTCATTGGTAATAGTATGACAAATTTTGTAAATGAATCAACCATAATTAATAGGTGACGATAATCGCCTTCATTAGCCCCGTTAAATGGAACCATACAGTCTACGTGTATTGTGTGAAAAGGTATTGGTTTTTTTGATATTAGGTGTAGTTCGCACTGTTTCTTACCAGATGTTCGTTTAGCTACCAAGCAAATAACGCAAGATTCAACCAACTTCCTTACATTCATCGACATTGAAGGCATCCAGAAATGTTCTCGCGTTTTGCTAAGTGTCTTCTCCCAACCAATATGACAATTGTCGTCGTGATAACGCCATATCAATGACAGTCGACATTGTTGTGGAATAAATAATCTGTCCCCCTTTTTAATATTTCGATAAAGCAATCCACTTTTCACCTTGTATTGAGCACTAGCGTCGGGATCGCCCTCTCTAATTTTGTCAATAATGTCTTTAATGTGTAGGTCTTTGCCTAGCTCTATAATCATCCAGTTGTCGGTTAAGCTATTTAACTGGTAACAAATCCTGGTTGACGGATTACGACTTAGATAGTCAGCATGATGCATTGTCTTTCCTTTTCGATATTGTATTGTGAAGTCGAAATCCTGCAAATATATTCACCCTCTAGCAATTTGCGGCAAAAGATCTTTCTTCTCTCTAGTTGCCTTAAGTGCATTACAATCACTTATTATAGTAAACTTAATTCCTAGGAGATAAGTACGAAAATGCTTTACGGCATTTACAACCGCGAGAGTCTCGAGCTCGTAACTATGGTATTTCACTTCATAAGGCCTCGTAGCTTGGCTGTAGTATGCTACTACATGTCGTTGCAAATCTATTAATCCGTATCCGTATCCAATCGTGCTGGCGTCCGTATGTAGCTCTGTTACACGTTCAGGATCGAAAATTATGAGAACTGGTCTTTTCGTCAGCTGACTAATAACGTACTGCCTAGCCTCCTGACATTCTTTGCTCCAGTTAAAATTCACGTTTTTCTTCGTTAAGGAAGTTAGACACCCGGTTATAGCTGCAAATTCTGGGATAAACTTTCGGAAATAATTTGACAAACCCATAAATTGTCGAATTTCTTTAACATTGGTTGGTACTGGAGATCTTAAGAGAGCGTCAACCTTTGATTTGCCCGGTCTTATTCCATCAGCAGTAATTTCCCGTCCCAAATACTCAATGCTTTTCTGTAGGAATTGACTTTTGTTCACGTTAAGTGAAAATCCGCTATCAGTCAGTTTTTTTAGAACTAAATCGAGTTTTTCGAGACCCCCTCGACGGAATTAACACATCATCAAGGTAAACCAGAGCAACAGTATCTTTAAGCTGCCCGAGAGCATTGTTGATTGCTCGTTGAAACACTGCCGGTGCGTTAGCCAACCCGAAAGGCATTCGTAAATATTCATAGTGTCCGTCAGGTGTCACGAACGCAGTTTTCTCTATGGAATCATTTGCAATGGGGATTTGATGGAATCCCGAAGCCATATATAATGCTGTGAAGTACCGGTTTCTAGACAGCCTATCGAGCTGATTCTCTATTCGAGGCAAAGGAAAACGATCCTTTATGGTGAGTCGATTCAGGGCTCGATAATCAACGCAAAGACGATTCTGACCATTTTTCTTCCGAACTAGTATTATTGGACTGCCAAAAGGGGAATGACTATCTCGTATGATTTGATGTGCTTTTAAATCTGCAACAATCTCTTTTACAATTAGACGCTCTGAAAACGCCAACCTGTAGGGCCGGTAGTAAACGGTTGTATCGCGCTCTAATCGAATCTGAAGTGAACCAGTACTTACTACAGTTGCTGGATAGCCTTGTACAATAAAGTCTTTGTATTTTTCTAAGTGTGTTTGTAGTTGTATGTCATGTTCCTCTAATAGACCAGGACTAGTCGTTTTGACGAAATTACTCGAACAATGATCAAAACCTTTTCTCTTAATTGTAGACCCGCAGTGGTCCACACGAATTTCTATAGTGGGATCGCTGAGCAGATCTCGTCCGATGATTAGTTCGTTCTTCAAATAAATCATATCAATGATATGAAACGTCACCTCTACAATAATTTCCTCGAACTCAACGATTAGATCAATTTCCTCGGTTAACAATATTGGATTTTTCCAATTCCTTGCACGGACAGAAAATGGACCCGTCTCTCTGCAAACAATTGATCAGCAACATCACTTCTTACCAACGAGCAATCCGAACCGGTGTATAATAAGCAATGGTAAACTTTTCTATTAATAACTACAGCTGTAGTACTATCTGTCATCATGAAGTTATTGCACAGATTCACTGTCTTTCTGTCGGCACGCTGTTTTGCCCAACAAGTTTTTTCCTCATGACCTACCTTACCGCAGAAACTACACTTCTTATTATTGACATTCGGTTCGTCTGATGTTTTCGAGTCTTGACTACTTGTCGATGGTCGTTTGTTCAATAAACAGTGAGCTTTCATGTGCCCTATTTTCCCACAATTGTAGCATTTTCTATCAGTATCCGAGCGACCGCGTTTAAAAGGAAACTGTAGTGTACCTACTCTTCGCCTTTCAGATATCTTAGATAGATCAACATCTTTGTTCCACTGATGATCTCGATGTTGGAGTTATCTTCTTCGCCTTGGAGATTGAAGAATTGACAAATGGTTGATAAGACTTTGAACTGTCTGCGGCATAGCAAACGTTATCGAATTTCGCAGACCAACATCAGCGATACATCCAATTACAATTCGTATAACATACTCTGGGGGAACGTCAAAAGGTAAGCGATTGATTTGGGAAACCTTTTGCATGACAAAATCTGTATAAGAATCAATTGCTGCTCTCATCATTAGCCACCAGCCTGAGCTGACCAATAATGTCAGAGCCACTTGAGAACGCATGAACCAAAGACTGGCATAGATCTTTCTAGCGATAATGTTGGTACCCGTACTTATCGTACCATGACTTCGCCCTTCCCAACAAGGCCACATGGATGCGTGGTATGACATCAAAATCCCTTAAACCGTCCCTTTCTACTCTAATGTTTATATCCGAAGTCCATTGCGTGATACTTATACGCGAATGATCCGGATCGAAACAAGGAAACCCGACGGAATCCCCAGAGCTGCGCTCTTTCTGCGTCACCATATTTAATATTGAATTTAACGCATCCATAGTAATTATGGGATTTTCGATTTTATGTACTTCATCAGCATCAACCCCATTTTCAATAGGCTTATTAGGGGATGAATTCGATTCCATCTTAGTATTTTATGTAGGTATATAGGTCATACTCACGCATTCAGGTAAATAAAAGTAAAATAAATGAACGACTCACCGACCTTCAACAATTCCGTTGAGTAGCTACAGTCAATGATTTTTGTTTTGTTTTAACAACTAAACAAGTTCTCACACGATTCGACTAACAACGCAAGCATATACTTCCGAATAGCGAGACAGCACCGCCACACAACAACGAAAAAGGAAACCACCGTTGAGTAGCCACAGTCAATGATTTTTGTTTTTGTTTTAACAACTAAACAAGTCCTCACACGAATCGACCGACAACGCAAGCATAATATACTGCAAAATAGCGAGACAGCACCGCCAGACAACAACGAACAAAGAAACCACCGTTATCAATGGATAATTCGTCGAAACACAACTGAGAAGTGCACTGCATCGCACAACAAAAATCCATTTATAATTTATTTAATTTTATATTTTATATTTATTAATTCGCAATCGTTCACAATTCAATAAAAAACAAAATCAATGCACCAAGAACTAAAAAAACTAAGGCACAATCCAACTTCTGATGCTAGAAAAGAAAGAAAGCCGAACCGAAAGCGGGTGCGGATTCTGAGTGACTGCCCTTAGTCCTCATCATTATCAGAAATGACTCTTAAGAGCGCAGATTCCTCTCTTAAGCTTACTTTCCTGTTCCTATATGCTCACACTCAATTATCCGTGTTCTCTTTCAGATAAGAGCTGTTCCTTTACTTTCATAATTAAATAAAGAGAAACTCACAAATATTTTTATATGTTTTATTATTATTCTAACATATTGGTATTATACTAGAACACACTCTAACACATGTCTTTTATGTTGTTAAAAAAAACAGACATCCAAGTTTGTGTGTTGATCTGTTTGGTCAATTCGAATTCAACATTAGAGTGGAGAGGATTACTCTTGGGCCATGTTTAAAAAAAATTATCAAGACAACTATTGCTGTATTGCTTTGGCTAATCCAGCTTGGCTAACAACAACAATCGCATAAGCATAAAGCCGAAAATAAATCCAAAAAGTTTTAAGGATTTATAACTAAAGCCATTTTTTAGTTATAGCGCCCACCGTAAGTCAGTGTTTTGTTTAACACATTATTAGCAGAGCGAGGTTGAAAAGAAAACGATGTTGCCTTTACAAGTGATACAATCAAACAGAAAGAGTATATTTCAATATAATAGTAATGACAGCTGAAATATGTAGTGCGTTCATAGCTTAACAACACTTTCACTTGTTGAATAATTAAATTATTAAAAATTAACATAACAAAAATTTAATTCAATTATAAAACAATTAAAAGTTAATTTTAATTATTTAAGATTCTTCAACATAATCCCATAGCTTTGACGCAAAAATTATGTTTGTCCTTAGTGACTGCTTTAGTTAAACTGTCGGCAACCATTTCATTCGTTGGAGTGTAGCGTATTGTTATGATTTTGTCGTTAACCTTTTCTCGAATATGGTGGTGTCGAATATCAATGTGCTTGCTTCTTGGTCGATAAGCATCCAACTCAGCTAAACATATTGCACTTTGATTGTCACAGAAAATATTAACCGGCTTGAGCAATTTGAGATCGAGTTCGTCATCCAATTGCTTCAGCCAGATGGCTTCTTGGGTTGCTGAGGACATTGCCATATATTCGGCCTCAGTGCTAGATAAAGCGATGGTTGGTTGTCGTTTACTGGACCATGTAATAGCTGCATTTGCTAATTTAAACAGGTAACCTGTACAAGATCGACGTTTATCCACGTCCGATGCCCAATCAGCATCACTAAATCCAATGATTGAATAATCATCAGTCTTTTCATACCGAAGTTTATAATTAATTGTACCATGTAAATATCGCAGGATTCTTTTCACTGCCTTCCAATGCGCACTACCGAAATTTGAATTGAAACGACTTACATCATTTACTGCAAAGTTTATATCTGGTCTCGTACATTGCGTAAGGTATTGTAAGCATCCCACAGCTTGTTGATACGGTACGTCGTGTAAGTTTTCTTCTTTGCCATCTGACGACATACTTATTGAAAGTTTTTGATTCAAGTCGCTGGGTGTGCCAATCGGCTTACAATTTTTCATTCCAAAACGAGTTAATATTTCTTTGATGTACGAGGATTGGTCCAGCTCAATGCTGTTTTTATTTTGTTGTATGCGAATACCCACGCATTCCGTGGCAGTACCTAAATCTTTCATTTTTAACTGCGTGCATAAAAATTGCTTAAGCTTGATTAAATCTTCTTCATTTTTCCAGAATATCATCAAGTCATCTACATAACAAGCTACTATTAAATTAGATCCTCGATTAAAATAAATGCACGGATCCAATTCGGATTTTACTAAACCAAATTCCTTTAATGCAGTTTCTAGTTTAATATTCCACTGGCGTCCAGCTTGTTTGAGTCCATACATAGCTCGATTCAGTTTACAAGCTCTATTTGTTCCATCATTAAAACATTCCGGTTGCTCGATATACACATCTACATCAATGTCGCCTTGCAAGAAAGCGGTGACAGCGTCCATTTGATGTATTTTCAAACCATTTTCAACTGCTAAAGCCATCAAAAATCTTATCGAAGCATAGCGAACCACAGGCGAGAAAGTTTCATTGTATTCTACACCATATTTCTGTGAGCAACCTTTCACAACCAAGCGAGCCTTGTAACGCAATACGTTGCCATCATTGTCAAATTTGCGTTTGAATACCCATTTTGTCTTGATAGAGACTCCAAGTTTTGTTTTCTACTAACGATGCAATTTCTTCATGCATGGCACACTGCCACTTTGAAGAATCATCACGTGCTGCAGCTTCTTTTACTGTTTGAGGATCAAAATCGTTAATATTATTTAATGAAAAATAACTTACATAATCATTAAATTCTCGAAGCTTTGGTTCACGCGTAGATCTTCTTAATACATTTTCAGGTGTCGCAACATCTTTTTCAGGTTGATAATCTCGATCATCAATATTATCAATTTCACCAGTATCAATCAAAGTAACATCAGTTTCAATCGATGAATCTTCATTGTTCTCATAATCTCTCACTTCAGCTGGACTCACATTGTTATCAGTTGATAACGTCACCATCGAATCACAATTTTTTTCATGAAAAACAACATCTCTACTTATTGTTAGTTGTTTCGTTTTTGGATCAATGCACCGAAAACCTTTTGTATTGCTGTCATACCCCACGAATATCATTTTTCGCGACTTCGAGTCGAACTTCTTCCTCTTTTGTTTAGGAACATGTACCATTACAGCGGATCCAAAAATTTTCATATGAGATACATTTACTTTAATGCCCGTCCATACTTCTTCAGGAGTTTTGTTCACCAAAATTGTTGAAGTTGTTCTATTGATAATGTAGGCTGCCATTGCAACCGCTTCGGCACATAACGGATGAAACTCGGAATGTAGGACTAATATGCCACTATAAGATTTGTTGCTATGAAAATTCTGTAATCTGGCCAATATGGTCTGGATTTTTGGGAACCAAGCCATTTCTCAAGCTAATTCGTATGAAACTCGGAATGTAGGACTAATATGCGACTATAAGATTTGTTCCTATGGAAATTCTGGAATCTGGCCAATATGGTCTGGATTTTTGGGAACCAAGCCATTTCTCAAGAGATTCGTATGAAACTCGGAATGTAGGACTAATATGCGACTATAAGATTTGTTCCTATAGAAATTCTGGAATCAGGCCAATATGGTCTGGAATTTTGGGAACCAAGCCATTTCTTAACCGATTCGTATGAAACTCGGAATGTAGGACTAATATGCGACTATAAGATTTGTTGCTATGATAATTCTGTAATCTGGCCAATATGGTCTGGATTTTTGGGAACCAAGCCATTTCTCAAGCGATTCGTATGAAACTCGAAATGTAGGACTAATATGCGACTATAAGATTTGTTCCTATAGAAATTCTGGAATCAGGCCAATATGGTCTGGAATTTTGGGAACCAAGCCATTTCTTAACCGATTCGTATGAAACTCGGAATGTAGGACTAATATGCGACTATAAGATTTGTTGCTATGATAATTCTGTAATCTGGCCAATATGGTCTGGATTTTTGGGAACCAAGCCATTTCTCAAGCGATTCGTATGAAACTCGAAATGTAGGACTAATATGCGACTATAAGATTTGTTCCTATGGCAATTCTGGAATCTGGCCAATAGGGTCTGGATTTTTGAGAACCAAGCCATTTCTCAAGCGATTCGTATGAAACTCGGAATGTAGGACTAATATGCGACTATAAGATTTGTTACTATTGAAATTCTTGAATCTGGCCAATAGGGTCTGGAATTTTGGGAAACCAAGCCATTTCTAACGCGATTCGTATGAAACTCGGAATGTAGGACTAATATACGACTATAAGATTTCTGGAAATTCTGGAATCTGGCCAATAGGGTCTGGAATTTTGGGAACCAAGCCATTTCTCAAGCTAATTCGTATGAAACTCGGAATGTAGGACCAATATGCGACAATAAGATTTGTTCCTATGGAAATTCTGGAATCTGGCCAATATGGTCCGGATTTTTAGGAACCAAGCCATTTCTCAACCTATTCGTATGAAATTCGGAATGTAGGACTAATATGCGACTATAAGATTTGTTCCTATAGAAATTCTGGAATCTGTCCAATATGGGCTGGATTTTTGGGAACCAAGCCATTTCTCAAGCGATTCGTATGAAACTCGGAATGTAGGACTAATATGCGACTATAAGATTTGTTCCTATGGAAATTCTGGGATCTGGCCAATATGGTCCGGATTTTTAGGAAACCAAGCCATTTCTCAAGCGACTCGTATGAAACTCGGAATGTAGGAATAATATGCGAATATAAGATTTGTTCCTATGGAATTCTGGATTCTGGCCAATATGGTCTGGAGTTTTGGGAACCAAGCCATTTCTCAAGCGATTCGTATGAAACTCGAAATGTAGGGCTAATATGCGACTATAAAATTTGTTCCTATGGAAATTCTGGAATCTGGCCAATATGGTGTGGCATTTCTGGAAACCAAGCCATTTCTCAAGCGATTCGTATGAAACTCGGAATATAGGACTAATATGCGACTATAAGATTTGTTCATATAGAAATTCTGGAATCTGGCCAATAGGGTCTGGAATTTTGGGAACCAAGCCAATTCTCAACCGATTCGTATGAAACTCGAAATGTAGGACTAATATGCGACTATAAGATTTGTTCCTATGGAAATTCTGGAATCTGGCCAATATGGTCTGGATTTTTGGGAACCAAGCCATTTCTCAAGAGATTCGTATAAAACTCGGAATGTAGGACTAATATGCGACTATAAGATTTGTTCCTATAGAAATTCTGGAATCAGGCCAATATGGTCTGGAATTTTGGGAACCAAGCCATTTCTCAAGTAATTCGTATGAAACTCGGAATGTAGGACTAATATGCGACTTTAAGATTTGTTCCTATGGAAATTCTGGGATCTGGCCAATAACGTCTGGAATTTTTGGAACCAAGCCATTTCTCAAGCGATTCTTATGAAACTCGGAATGTAGGACTAATATGCGACTATAAGATTTGTTCCTATGGAAATTCTGGGATCTGGAAAATATGGTCTGGATTTTTGGGAAACAAGCTATTTCTCAAGCGATTCGTATGAAACTCGGAATGTAGGACTAATATGCGACTATAAGATTTGTTCCTATGGAAATTCTGGAATCTGGCCGATATGGTCTGGATTTTTGGGAACCAAGCTATTTCTCAAGCGATTCGTATGAAACTCGGAATGTAGGACTAATATGCGACTATAAGATTTGTTCATATTGAAATTTTGGAATCTTGCCAATATGGGCTGGAGTTTTGGGAACCAAGCCATTTCTCAAGCGATTCGTATGAAACTCGGAATGTAGGACTAATATGCGACTATAAGATTTGTTCCTATGGAAATTCTGGAATCTGGCCAATAGAGTCTGGATTTTTGAGAACTAAGCCATTTCTCAAGCGATTCGTATGAAACTCGGAATGTAGGACTAATATGCGACTATAAGATTTGTTCCTATTGAAATTCTTGAATCTGGCCAATATGGTCTGGAGTTTTGGGAACCAAGCCATTTCTCAAGCTATTCGTATGAAACCCTGAATGTAGGACTAATATGCGACTATAAGATTTGTTCCTATGGAAATTCTGGGATCTGGCCAATAGGGTCTGGAATTTTGGGAAACCAAGCCATTTCTCAAGCTACTCGTATGAAACTCGGAATGTAGGAATAATATGCGACTTTAAGATTTGTTCCTATGGAAATTCTGGAATCTGGCCAATAGGGTCTGGAATTTTGGGAACCAAGCCATTTCTCAAGCTAATTCGTATGAAACTCGGAATGTAGGACCAATATGCGACAATAAGATTTGTTCCTATGGAAATTCTGGAATCTGGCCAATATGGTCCGGAATTTTGGGAACCAAGTCATTTCTCAACCGATTCGTATGAAACTCGGAATGTAGGACTAATATGCGACTATAAGATTTGTTTCTATGGAAATTCTGGAATATGGCCAATATGATCTGGATTTTTGGGAACCAAGCCATTTCTCAAGAGATTCGTATGAAACTTGGAATGTAGGACCAATATGCGACTATAAGATTTGTTCCTATAGAAATTCTGGAATCAGGCCAATATGGTCTGGAATTTTGGGAACCAAGCCATTTCTCAACCGATTCGTATGAAACTCGGAATGTAGGACTAATATGCGACTATAATATTTGTTCCTATGGAAATTCTGGAATCTGGCCAATATGGTCTGGAGTTTTGGGAACCAAGCCATTTCTCAAGCGATTCGTATGAAACTCGAAATGTAGGACTAATATGCGACTATAAAATTTGTTCCTATGGAAATTCTGGAACCTGGCCAATATGGTCTGGCATTTCTGGAAACCAAGCCATTTCTCAAGCGATTCGTATGAAACTCGGAATATAGGACTAATATGCGACTATAAGATTTGTTCCTATAGAAATTCTGGAATCTGGCCAATAGGGTCTGGAATTTTGGGAACCAAGCCAATTCTCAACCGATTCGTATGAAACTCGGAATATAGGACTAATATGCGACTATAAGATTTGTTCCTATAGAAATTCTGGAATCTGGCCAATATGGTCTGGAATTTTGGGAACCAAGCCATTTCTCAAGTAATTCGTATGAAACTCGGAATGTAGGACTAATATGCGACTATAAGATTTGTTCCTATGGAAATTCTGGGATCTTGCCAATAACGTCTGGAATTTTTGGAACCAAGCCATTTCTCAAGCGATTCTTATGAAACTCGGAATGTAGGATTAATATGCGACTATAAGATTTGTTCCTATTGAAATTGGGGAATCTGGAAAATATGGTCTGGATTTTTGGGAAACAAGCTATTTCTCAAGCGATTCGTATGAAACTCGGAATGTAGGACTAATATGCGACTATAAGATTTGTTCCTATAGAAATTCTTGAATCTGGCCAATATGGGCTGGATTTTTGGGAACCAAGTCATTTCTCAAGCGAGTCGAATGAAACTCGGAATGTAGGGCTAATATGCGACTATAAGATTTGTTC
This sequence comes from Nephrocerus scutellatus, assembly GCA_947095585.1. NCBI lineage: Eukaryota > Metazoa > Arthropoda > Insecta > Diptera > Pipunculidae > Nephrocerus > Nephrocerus scutellatus. The sequence continues at coordinate 40,876,337 of OX352761.1, forward strand.
CTATGGAAATTCTGGAATCTGGCCGATATGGTCTGGATTTTTGGGACCCAAGCTATTTCTCAAGCGATTCGTATGAAGCTCGGAATGTAGGACTAATATGCGACTATAAGATTTGTTCATATGGAAATTTTGGATTCTTGCCAATATGGGCTGGAGTTTTGGGAACCAAGCCATTTCTCAAGCGATTCGTATGAAACTCGGAATGTAGGACTAATATGCGACTATAAGATTTGTTCCTATGGAAATTCTGGAATCTGGCCAATAGGGTCTGGATTTTTGAGAACCAAGCCATTTCTCAAGCGATTCGTATGAAACTCGGAATGTAGGACTAATATGCGACTATAAGATTTGTTCCTATTGAAATTCTTGAATCTGGCCAATATGTTCTGGAGTTTTGGGAACCAAGCCATTTCTCAAGCTATTCGTATGAAACCCGGAATGTAGGACTAATATGCGACTATAAGATTTGTTCCTATGGAAATTCTGGGATCTGGCCAATAGGGTCTGAAATTTTGGGAAACCAAGCCATTTCTCGAGCTACTCGTATGAAACTCGGAATGTAGGAATAATATGCGACTATAAGATTTGTTCCTATGGAAATTCTGGAATCTGGCCAATATGGTCTGGCATTTTGGGAAACCAAGCCATTTCTCAAGCGATTCGTATGAAACTCGGAATGTAGGACTAATATGCGACTATAAGATTTGTTCCTATAGAAATTCTGGAATCAGGCCAATAGGGTCTGGAATTTTGGGAACCAAGCCATTTCTCAACCGATACGTATGAAACTCGGAATGTAGGACTAATATGCGACTATAAGGTTTGTTCCTATGGAAATTCTGGAATCTGGCCAATATGGTCTGAATTTTTGGGAACCAAGCCATTTCTCAAGAGATTCGTATGAAACTCGGAATGTAGGACTAATATGCGACAATAAGATTTGTTCATATAGAAATTCTGGAATCAGGCCAATATGGTCTGGAATTTTGGGAACCAAGCCATTTCTCAACCGATTCGTATGAAACTCGGAATGTAGGACTAATATGCGACTATAAGATTTGTTCCTATGGAAATTCTGTAATCTGGCCAATATGGTCTGGATTTTTGGAAACCAAGCCATTTCTCAAGCGATTCGTATGAAACTCGAAATGTAGGACTAATATGCGACTATAAGATTTGTTCCTATGGAAATTCTGGAATCTGGCCAATAGGGTCTGGATTTTTGAGAACCAAGCCATTTCTCAAGCGATTCGTATGAAACTCGGAATGTAGGACTAATATGCGACCATAAGATTTGTTCCTATTGAAATTCTTGAATATGGCCAATAGGGTCTGGAATTTTGGGAAACTAAGCCATTTCTCACGCGATTCGTATGAAACTCGGAATGTAGGACTAATATACGACTATAAGATTTGTTCCTATGGAAATTCTGGAATCTGGCCAATAGGGTCTGGAATTTTGGGAACCAAGCCATTTCTCAAGCTAATTCGTATGAAACTCGGAATGTAGGACCAATATGCGACAATAAGATTTGTGCCTATGGAAATTCAGGAATCTGGCCAATATGGTCCGGATTTTTAGGAACCAAGCCATTTCTCAAGCTATTCGTATGAAATTCGGAATGTAGGACTAATATGCGACTATAAGATTTGTTCCTATAGAAATTCTGGAATCTGTCCAATATGGGCTGGATTTTTGGGAACCAAGCTATTTCTCAAGCGATTCGTATGAAACTCGGAATGTAGGACTAATATGCGACTATAAGATTTGTTCCTATGGAAATTCTGGGATCTGTCCAATATGGTCCGGATTTTTAGGAAACCAAGCCATTTCTCAAGCGACTCGTATGAAACTCGGAATGTAGGAATAATATGCGAATATAAGATTTGTTCCTATGGAATTCTGGAATCTGGCCAATATGGTCTGGAGTTTTGGGAACCAAGCCATTTCTCAAGCGATTCGTATGAAACTCGAAATGTAGGACTAATATGCGACTATAAAATTTGTTCCTATGGAAATTCTGGAATCAGGCCAATATGGTCTGGCATTTCTGGAAACCAAGCCATTTCTCAAGCGATTCGTATGAAACTCGGAATATAGGACTAATATGCGACTATAAGATTTGTTCCTATAGAAATTCTGGAATCTGGCCAATAGGGTCTGGAATTTTGGGAACCAAGCCAATCCTCAACCGATTCGTATGAAACTCGGAATGTAGGACTAATATGCGACTATAAGATTTGTTCCTATGGAAATTCTGGAATCTGGCCAATATAGTCTGGATTTTTGGGAACCAAGCCATTTCTCAAGAGATTCGTATGAAACTCGGAATGTAGGACTAATATGCGACTATAAGATTTTTTCCTATAGAAATTCTAGAATCAGGCCAATATGGTCTGGAATTTTGGGAACCAAGCCATTTCTCAAGTAATTCGTATGAAACTCGGAATGTAGGACTAATATGCGACTTTAAGATTTGTTCCTATGGAAATTCTGGGATCTGGCCAATAACGTCTGGAATTTTTGGAACCAAGCCATTTCTCAAGCGATTCTTATGAAACTCGGAATGTAGGACTAATATGCGACTATAAGATTTGTTCCTATGGAAATTCTGGAATCTGGAAAATATGGTCTGGATTTTTGGGAAACAAGCTATTTCTCAAGCGATTCGTATGAAACTCGGAATGTATGACTAATATGCGACTATAAGATTTGTTCCTAACGTCTGGAATTTTTGGAACCAAGCCATTTCTCAAGCGATTCTTATGAAACTCGGAATGTAGGACTAATATGCGACTATAAGATTTGTTCCTATTGAAATTCTGGAATCTGGAAAATATGGTCTGGATTTTTGGGAAACAAGCTATTTCTCAAGCGATTCGTATGAAACTCGGAATGTAGGACTAATATGCGACTATAAGATTTGTTCCTATAGAAATTCTTGAATCTGGCCAATATGGGCTGGATTTTTGGGAACCAAGTCATTTCTCAAGCGAGTCGAATGAAACTCGGAATGTAGGACTAATATGCGACTATAAGATTTGTTCCTATGGAAATTCTGGAATCTGGCCGATATGGTCTGGATTTTTGGGACCCAAGCTATTTCTCAAGCGATTCGTATGAAGCTCGGAATGTAGGACTAATATGCGACTATAAGATTTGTTCCTATGGAATTCTGGAATCTGGCCAATATGGTCTGGAGTTTTGGGAACCAAGCCATTTCTCAAGCGATTCGTATGAAACTCGAAATGTAGGACTAATATGCGACTATAAAATTTGTTCCTATGGAAATTCTGGAATCAGGCCAATATGGTCTGGCATTTCTGGAAACCAAGCCATTTCTCAAGCGATTCGTATGAAACTCGGAATATAGGACTAATATGCGACTATAAGATTTGTTCCTATAGAAATTCTGGAATCTGGCCAATAGGGTCTGGAATTTTGGGAACCAAGCTATTTCTCAAGCTAATTCGTATGAAACTCGGAATGTAGGACTAATATGCGACTATAAGATTTGTTCCTATGGAAATTCTGGGATCTGGCCAATATGGTCCGTATTTTTAGGAAACCAAGCCATTTCTCAAGCGACTCGTATGAAACTCGGAATGTAGGACTAATATGCGACTATAAGATTTGTTCCTATGGAAATTCTGGGATCTGGCCAATATGGTCCGTATTTTTAGGAAACCAAGCCATTTCTCAAGCGACTCGTATGAAACTCGGAATGTAGGAATAATATGCGACTATAAGATTTGTTCCTATTGAAATTCTGGAATCTGGAAAATATGGTCTGGATTTTTGGGAAACAAGCTATTTCTCAAGCGATTCGTATGAAACTCGGAATGTAGGACTAATATGCGACTATAAGATTTGTTCCTATAGAAATTCTTGAATCTGGCCAATATGGGCTGGATTTTTGGGAACCAAGTCATTTCTCAAGCGAGTCGAATGAAACTCGGAATGTAGGACTAATATGCGACTATAAGATTTGTTCCTATGGAAATTCTGGAACCTGGCCAATATGGTCTGGCATTTCTGGAAACCAAGCCATTTCTCAAGCGATTCGTATGAAACTCGGAATATAGGACTAATATGCGACTATAAGATTTGTTCCTATAGAAATTCTGGAATCTGGCCAATAGGGTCTGGAATTTTGGGAACCAAGCCAATTCTCAAGCGATTCGTATGAAACTCGGAATGTAGGACTAATATGCGACTATAAGATTTGTTCCTATGGAAATTCTGGAATCTGGCCAATATGGTCTGGATTTATGGGAACCAAGCCATTTCTCAAGCGATTCGTATGAAACTCGAAATGTAGGACTAATATGCAACTATAAGCTTTGTTCCTATGGAAATTCTGGAATCTGGCCAATATGGTCTGGAGTTTTGGGAACCAAGCCATTTCTCAAGCGATTCGTATGAAACTCGGAATGTAGGACTAATCTGCGACTATAAGATTTCGGGATGTAGGAGTAATATGCGACTATAAGATTTGTTCGTATGGAAATTCTGGAATCTGGCCAATAGGGTCTGGAATTTTGGGAACCAAGCCATTTCTCAAGCGATTCGTATGAAACTCGGAATGTAGGACTAATATGCGACTATAAGATTTGTTCCTATGGAAATTCTGGGATCTGGCCAATATGGTCCGTATTTTTAGGAAACCAAGCCATTTCTCAAGCGACTCGTATGAAACTCGGAATGTAGGAATAATATGCGACTATAAGATTTGTTCCTATTGAAATTCTGGAATCTGGAAAATATGGTCTGGATTTTTGGGAAACAAGCTATTTCTCAAGCGATTCGTATGAAACTCGGAATGTAGGACTAATATGCGACTATAAGATTTGTTCCTATAGAAATTCTTGAATCTGGCCAATATGGGCTGGATTTTTGGGAACCAAGTCATTTCTCAAGCGAGTCGAATGAAACTCGGAATGTAGGACTAATATGCGACTATAAGATTTGTTCCTATGGAAATTCTGGAACCTGGCCAATATGGTCTGGCATTTCTGGAAACCAAGCCATTTCTCAAGCGATTCGTATGAAACTCGGAATATAGGACTAATATGCGACTATAAGATTTGTTCCTATAGAAATTCTGGAATCTGGCCAATAGGGTCTGGAATTTTGGGAACCAAGCCAATTCTCAAGCGATTCGTATGAAACTCGGAATGTAGGACTAATATGCGACTATAAGATTTGTTCCTATGGAAATTCTGGAATCTGGCCAATATGGTCTGGATTTATGGGAACCAAGCCATTTCTCAAGCGATTCGTATGAAACTCGAAATGTAGGACTAATATGCAACTATAAGCTTTGTTCCTATGGAAATTCTGGAATCTGGCCAATATGGTCTGGAGTTTTGGGAACCAAGCCATTTCTCAAGCGATTCGTATGAAACTCGGAATGTAGGACTAATCTGCGACTATAAGATTTCGGGATGTAGGAGTAATATGCGACTATAAGATTTGTTCGTATGGAAATTCTGGAATCTGGACAATAGGGTCTAGAATTTTGGGAACCAAGCCATTTCTCAAGCGATTCGTATGAAACTCGGAATGTAGGACTAATATGCGACTATAAGATTTGTTCCTATGGAAATTCTGGAATCTGGCCAATATGGTCTGGATTTTTGGGAAAACAAGCCATTTCTCATGAGATTCGTATGAAACTCGGAATGTAGGAGTAATATGCGACTATAAGATTTTTTCCTATGGAAATTCTGGAATCTGGCCAATAGGGTCTGGAATTTTGGGAAACCAAGCCATTTCTCAAGCGATTCGTATGAAACTCGGAATGTAGGAATAATATGCGACTATAAGATTTGTTCCTATGGAAATTCTGGAATCTGGCCAATATGGTCTGGATTTTTTGGAACCAAGCCATTTCTCAAGCGATTCGTATGAAACTCGGAATGTAGGACTATTATGCGACTAGAAGATTTGGTCCTATGGAAATTCTGGAATCTGGCCAATATGGTCCGTATTTTTAGGAAACCAAGCCATTTCTCAAGCGACTCGTATGAAACTCGGAATGTAGGAATAATATGCGACTACAAGATTTGTTCCTATAGAAATTCTGGAATCTGGCCAATAGGGTCTTGAATTTTGGGAACCAAGCCATTTCTCAACCGAATCGTATGAAACTCGGAATGTAGGACTAATATGCGACTATAAGATTTGTTCCTATGGAAATTCTGGAATCTGGCCAATATGGGCTGGATTTTTGGGAACCAAGCCATTTCTCAAGCGATTCGTATGAAACTCGGAATGTAGGACTAATATGCGACTAAAAGATTTGTTCCTATGGAAATTCTGGGATCTGGCCAATAGGGTCTGGAATTTTTGGAACCAAGCCATTTCTCAAGGGATTCGTATGAATCTCGGAGTGTAGGACTAATATGCGACTACAAGATTTGTTCCTATGGAAATTCTGGGATCTGGCCAATAGGGTCTTCTCAAGCGATTCGTATGAAACTCGGAATGTAGGAATAATATGCGACTATAAGATTTGTTCCTATGAAAATTCTGGAATCTGGCCAATATGGTCTGGATTTTTGGGAACCAAGCCATTTCTCAAGCGATTCGTATGAAACTCGGAATGTAGGACTATTATGCGACTAGAAGATTTGGTCCTATGGAAATTCTGGAATCTGGCCAATATGGTCTGGCATTTTGGGAAATCAAACCATTTCTCAAGCGATTCGTATGAAACTCGGAATGTAGGACTAATATGCGACTACAAGATTTGTTCCTATAGAAATTCTGGAATCTGGCCAATAGGGTCTTGAATTTTGGGAACCAAGCCATTTCTCAACCGAATCGTATGAAACTCGGAATGTAGGACTAATATGCGACTATAAGATTTGTTCCTATGGAAATTCTGGAATCTGGCCAATATGGGCTGGATTTTTGGGAACCAAGCCATTTCTCAAGCGATTCGTATGAAACTCGGAATGTAGGACTAATATGCGACTAAAAGATTTGTTCCTATGGAAATTCTGGGATCTGGCCAATAGGGTCTGGAATTTTTGGAACCAAGCCATTTCTCAAGGGATTCGTATGAATCTCGGAGTGTAGGACTAATATGCGACTACAAGATTTGTTCCTATGGAAATTCTGGGATCTGGCCAATAGGGTCTGGATTTTTGAGAACCAAGCCATTTCTCAAGCGATTCGTATGAAACTCGGAATGTAGGAGTAATATGCGACTATAAGATTTGTTCCTATGGAAATTCTGGGAAATGGCCAATAAGGTCTGGAATTTTGGGAACCAAGCCATTTCTCAAGCGATTCGTATGAAACTCGGAATGTAGAACTAATATGCGACTATAAGATTTGTTCCTAGGGAAATTCTGCGATCTGGCCAATAGGGTCTGGAATTTTTGGAACCAAGCCATTTCTCAAGCGATTCGTATGAAACTCGGAATGTAGGACTAATATGCGACTATAAGATTTGTTCCTATGGAAATTCTGGAATCTGGCCAATATGGTCTGGATTTTTGGGAACCAAGCCATTTCTCAAGCGATTCGTATGAAACTCGGAATGTAGGACTATTATGCGACTAGAAGATTTGGTCCTATGGAAATTCTGGAATCTGGCCAATATGGTCTGGCATTTTGGGAAATCAAACCATTTCTCAAGCGATTCGTATGAAACTCGGAATGTAGGACTAATATGCGACTACAAGATTTGTTCCTATAGAAATTCTGGAATCTGGCCAATAGGGTCTTGAATTTTGGGAACCAAGCCATTTCTCAAGGGATTCGTATGAAACTCGGAATGTAGGACTAATATGCGACTATAAGATTTGTTCCTATGGAAATTCTGGGATCTGGACAATAGGGTCTGGATTTTTGAGAACCAAGCCATTTCTCAAGCGATTCGTATGAAACTCGGAATGTAGGACTAATATGCGACTATAAGATTTGTTCCTATGGAAATTCTTGAATCTGGCCAATATGGTCTGGAGTTTTGGGAACCAAGCCATTTCTCAAGCGATTCGTATGAAACTCGGAATGTAGGACTAATATGCGACTATAAGATTTGTTCCTATAGAAATTCTGGAATCTGGCCAATATGGTCTGGATTTATGGGAACCAAGCCATTTCTCAAGCGATTCGTATGAAACTCGAAATGTAGGACTAATATGCAACTATAAGCTTTGTTCCTATGGAAATTCTGGAATCTGGCCAATATGGTCTGGAGTTTTGGGAACCAAGCCATTTCTCAAGCGATTCGTATGAAACTCGGAATGTAGGACTAATCTGCGACTATAAGATTTCGGGATGTAGGAGTAATATGCGACTATAAGATTTGTTTCTATGGAAATTCTGGAATCTGGCCAATAGGGTCTGGAATTTTGGGAACCAAGCCATTTCTCAAGCGATTCGTATGAAACTCGGAATGTAGAACTATTCGTATGAAACTCGGAATGTAGGACTAATATGCGACTATAAGATTTGTTCCAATGGAAATTCTGGAATCTGGCCAATATGGTCTGGATTTTTGGGAAAACAAGCCATTTCTCAAGCGATTCGTATGAAACTCGGAATGTAGGAATAATATGCGACTATAAGATTTGTTCCTATGGAAATTCTGGAATCTGGCCAATATGGTCTGGATTTTTGGGAACCGAGACATTTCTCAAGCGATTCGTATGAAACTCGGAATGTAGGACTAATATGCGACTAGAAGATTTGGTCCTATGGAAATTCTGGAATCTGGCCAATATGGTCTGGCATTTTGGGAAATCAAACCATTTCTCAAGCGATTCGTATGAAACTCGGAATGTAGGACTAATATGCGACTACAAGATTTGTTCCTATAGAAATTCTGGAATCTGGCCAATAGGGTCTTGAATTTTGGGAACCAAGCCATTTCTCAACCGAATCGTATGAAACTCGGAATGTAGGACTAATATGCGACTATAAGATTTGTTCCTATGGAAATTCTGGAATCTGGCCAATATGGGCTGGATTTTTGGGAACCAAGCCATTTCTCAAGCGATTCGTATGAAACGCGGAATGTAGGAGTAATATGCGACTATAAGATTTGTTCCTATGGAAATTCTGGGATCTGGCCAATGGGGTCTGGAATTTTGGGAACCAAGCCATTTCTCAAGCGATTCGTATGAAACTCGGAATGTAGAACTAATATGCGACTATAAGATTTGTTCCTAGGGAAATTCTGGGATCTGGCCAATAGGGTCTGGAATTTTTGGAACCAAGCCATTTCTCAAGCGATTCGTATGAAACTCGGAATGTAGGACTTATATGCGACTATAAGATTCGTTCCTACGGAAATTCTGGAATCTGGCCAATAGGGTCTGGATTTTTGGGAACCGAGCCATTTTTCAAGCGATTCGTATGAAACTCGGAATGTAGGACTAATATGCGACTATCAGATTTGTTCCTATGGAAATTCTGGAATCTGGCCAATAGGGTCTGGAATTTTGGGAAACCAAGCCATTTCTCAAGCGATTCGTATAAAATTCGGAATGTAGGACTAATATGCGACTATAAAATTTGTTCCTATGGAAATTCTGGAATCTGGCCAATTGGGACTGGATTTTTGGGAACTAAGCCATTTTTCAAGCGATTCGTATGAAACTCGGAATGCAGGACTAATATGCGACTAAAGGATTTGTTCTATGGAAATTCTGGAAACTGGCCAATAGGGTCCGGAATTTTAGGAACCAAGCCATTTCTCAAGCGATTCGTATGAAACTCGGAATGTAGGACTAATAGTCTGGAATTTTGGGAAACCAAGCCATTTCTCAAGCGGCTCGTATGAAACTCGGAATGTAGGACTAATATACGACTATAAGATTTGTTCCTATGGAAATTCTGGGATCTGGCCAATAGGGTCTGGAATTTTTAGAACCAAGGCATTTCTCAAGGGATTCGTATGAAACTCGGAATGTAGGACTAATATGCGACTATAAGATTTGTTCCTATGAAAATTCTGGAATCTGGCCAATATGGTCTGGATTTTTGGGAACCAAACCATTTCTCAAGCGATTCGTATGAAACTCGGAATGTAGGAGTAATATGCGACTATAAGATTTGTTCCTATGGAAATTCTGGAATCTGGCCAATAGGGTCTGGAATTTTGGGAAACCAAGCCATTTCTCAAGCGATTCGTACGAAACTCGGAATGTATGACTAATATGCGACTATAAAATTTGTTCCTATGGAAATTCTGGAATCTGGCCAATAGGGTCTGGATTTTTGGGAACCAAGCCATTTCACAAGCGATTCGTATGAAACTCGGAATGTAGGACTAATAAGCGACTATAAGATTTGTTCCTATGGAAATTCTGGGATCTGGCCAATAGGGTCTGGAATTTTTGGATCCAAGCCATTTCTCAAGCGATTCGTATGAAACTCGGAATGTAGGACTAATATGCGACTATAAGATTTGTTCCTATTGAAATTCTGGAATCTAGCCAATATGGTCTGGAGTTTTGGGAACCAAGCCATTTCACAAGCGATTCGTATGAAACTCGGAATGTAGGACTAATAAGCGACTATAAGATTTGTTCCTATGGAAATTCTGGGATCTGGCCAATAGGGTCTGGAATTTTTGGAACCAAGCCATTTCTCAAGCGATTCGTATGAAACTCGGAATGTAGGACTAATCTGCGACTATAAGATTTCGGGATGTAGGAGTAATTGCGACTATAAGATTTGTTCGTATGAAAATTCTGGAATCTGGCCAATAGGGTCTGGAATTTTGGGAACCAAGCCATTTCTCAAGCGATTCGTATGAAACTCGGAATGTAGGACTATTCGTATGAAACTCGGAATGTAGGACTAATATGCGACTATAAGATTTGTTCCTATGGAAATTCTGGAATCTGGCCAATATGGTCTGGATTTTTGGGAAAACAAGCCATTTCTCATGAGATTCATATGAAACTCGGAATGTAGGAGTAATATGCGACTATAAGATTTTTCCTATGGAAATTCTGGAATCTGGCCAATATGGTCTGGATTTATGGGAACCAAGCCATTTCTCAAGCGATTCGTATGAAACTCGAAATGTAGGACTAATATGCAACTATAAGCTTTGTTCGTATGGAAATTCTGGAATCTGGCCAATATGGTCTGGAGTTTTGGGAACCAAGCCATTTCTCAAGCGATTCGTATGAAACTCGGAATGTAGGACTAATATGCGACTATAAGATTTGTTCCTGTGGAAATTCTGGAATCTGGCCAATATGGGCTGGATTTTTGGGAACCAAGCCATTTCTCAAGCGATTCGTATGAAACTCGGAATGTAGGACTAATATGCGACTATAAGATTTGTTCCTATGGAAATTCTGGGATCTGGCCAATAGGGTCTGGAATTTTTGGAACCAAGCCATTTCTCAAGGGATTCGTATGAATCTCGGAGTGTAGGACTAATATGCGACTACAAGATTTGTTCCTATGGAAATTCTGGGATCTGGCCAATAGGGTCTGGATTTTTGAGAACCAAGCCATTTCTCTAGCGATTCGTATGAAACTCGGAATGTAGGAGTAATATGCGACTATAAGATTTGTTCCTTTGGAAATTCTGGGATCTGGCCAATGGGGTCTGGAGTTTTGGGAACCAAGCCATTTCTCAAGCGATTCGTATGAAACTCGGAATGTAGAACTAATATGCGACTATAAGATTTGTTCCTAGGGAAATTCTGGGATCTGGCCAATAGGGTCTGGAATTTTTGGAACCAAGCCATTTCTCAAGCGATTCGTATGAAACTCGGAATGTAGGACTAATATGCGACTATAAGATTCGTTCCTACGGAAATTCTGGGATCTGGCCAATAGGGTCTGGAATTTTTAGAACCAAGCCATTTCTCAAGGGATTCGTATGAAACTCGGAATGTAGGACTAATATGCGACTATAAGATTTGTTCCTATGGAAATTCTGGGATCTGGCCAATAAGGTCTGGAATTTTGGGAACCACGCCATTTCTCAAGCGATTCGTATGAAACTCGGAATGTAGAACTAATATGCGACTATAAGATTTGTTCCTAGGGAAATTCTGGGATCTGGCCAATAGGGTCCGGAATTTTAGGAACCAAGCCATTTCTCAAGCGATTCGTATGAAACTCGGAATGTAGGACTAATAGTCTGGAATTTTGGGAAACCAAGCCATTTCTCAAGCGGCTCGTATGAAACTCGGAATGTAGGACTAATATACGACTATAAGATTTGTTCCTATGGAAATTCTGGGATCTGGCCAATAGGGTCTGGAATTTTTAGAACCAAGCCATTTCTCAAGGGATTTGTATGAAACTCGGAATGTAGGACTAATATGCGACTATAAGATTTGTTCCTATGGAAATTCTGGAATCTCGCCAATATGGTCTGGATTTTTGGGAACCACCCCATTTCTCAAGCGATTCGTATGAAACTCGGAATGTAGGAGTAATATGCGACTCTAAGATTTGTTCCTATGGAAATTCTGAAATCTGGCCAATAGGGTCTGGAATTTTTGGGAACCAAGCCATTTCTCAAGCGATTCGTATGAAACTCGGAATGTAGGACTAATAGTCTGGAATTTTGGGAAACCAAGCCATTTCTCAAGCGATTCGTATGAAACTCTGAATATAGTACTTAGATCCTACTATAAAATTTGGTCTCATGGAAATTCTGTTCTTGGATCTGGGCAATAGGATCTGGAATTTTTTTGGAACTAAGCCATTTCTCATCGTCATCTCATCTCATCTTTAATCGTTTTCCCTTGGCAGTAAATTTATATATAAAAAAAAATCGGTCACATCGTCAAAAAAGTTTCACTTCAACCACGCGTATATACACAGTTACACGCACTCTTTTTTACTTTCTTTTACTAGTAGTAAAAGTAAGTATAGTAATCATGAAAATTTTCGAACTCGGGATTTTTGCAGATTTACCCATTACCGTATCTCCTGAGTCAGAAAAAGCAAAAAAAAATCTCTGTCTGTGTGTCTGTGGCTCTGTGTCCACTCTACAGCCCAGACGGCTGAATTGATTGAGACGAAAATTCATATTTAAGCTTTTTACATAAATTGGGAGGGCCCAGTTGATTTTGGCGGAAATCGGCCAAACGGAAGCGGTAGTCGTTGTAGTAAACTACAATGAGAAAATGCAAAAAAAAAATAAAAATAAAAAAAATGAAAAAAAAAAAATTTAATATACATTTACTGAAGATTCTGAACCCGTCCGTAAAAGAAAGTCGTGTTGTGCCCACACCTCCATTTTTTTATTTAATTGTGTTGCTTATTTTAGACTTTATTTAATCGTTTGTAAAAAATATTAATATTTGCCAATATTTCGGTATAGCTGACCGAGGCAAAAAAAAGTTTTAAATTAATTTTCTGACTTTTCTGACATTTGCACAAAATTAAAAGACCTTTAAGTCAAAATCCATTTGTGTCCAAAAATATAAATGCGCAACACAAATGGTCGCGAGAAGCTTGGCCTTGGACCGCAATGGTCTGTCGCGCCGAATATTATTATTAAGTCAAAAAAGTAAATTGCAACAATTGTAATTCATGTTACATTAGACAAGTTAAACATGAACCCAACGAATTAAACAACAAAAAAGAGATATTGAAAATGTTAAAAAACTGAGAGACTGACAACAGACTTATTATGGATCAGCACTCGCTAAACATTTCCACCAACTAAAACATAATTTTGATACAGATAACGTTATTACTTTGGACTATGAAGACAAAATACTTTAACGCCAATTCAAAGAAGCTTGTCACACTTGGTTATCCAATAGTCCAGTTATCTATAAAGTGGATGCTAATAAATTACACAGTACCTATCTAACCTTTTTAAGAATTACACTTAGTAATTTACTGAAGCAAAATTTTCATATTAGTATAATATTTTAATTTAAATTGTTTTAAAATTTTCATTAATTTCTGAAAAGTCAGAATATTAATTTAATACTTTTTTTGGCTTGATAATAGTCAGCAGGACAGAAATATTGGCAAATATTAATATTTTTTTTACAAACGATTAAATAAAGTCTATAATAAGCAACACAATTATATAAAAAATTTATAAAATAACTATAACATTTTCGTAATGTCAGTCTCTGCTGGCTAACCACAATTTCTTATATTTTTTCGTACGGCACAAATGTAAATCAAGCATTATAATGCGTTTTCTCTTTACTTTATGGTAACCGTTTATCCAACATAAGGCGTATTTTATATGCCGAGAAATAAGGAATTAGAATGTCAAAACCAGCAGAACAGCAGGCAAATAAAATACAGCTATAATAGAATATTATGTCGTATTTTTTTTTGTTTTAGAAATCTACGTTCGAGCTCAGTTTCTTTTGTTTACATTGTTTTGTTGCATGTTTTGTTGTTGCAGTTAATAAAAAGAGCGGTAAATCTCCCAAAATATCAAGATCTGATAGAGGGGAAATCCGTTAAATAATATTTTGGTTATATCAAACAATGAACTTGTTCGCCGCGATCATGTTGGAGAAGCTAAAATCGAAAGTAAACAACACCATGGCAACCAGCAGTAGTAGGCAAAATAATGACAGCCATAACATTGTGTGTTTTAATAATTGATAAGGTTCTTGAAGAGCAAGATAAAAAAAACGCAGCAAAAGAAAAGAAGAAAATTAACTCTACCCAGAAATCGGTATTAACACTCGATGCCATGATGCCGATGATAAAAAACTTCCAATATATGACGCAATACAAAAAAATTTCACAATAAAATATTTTGTCTGCATTCTTCACGAACTAAGAGCACCATGAAATTTTTTTAGAATGAAAAATTGTATGGTAGTGTGAGAGCATATGCTCAGACAATGAACATTTTCGCGCAACTTGAGAATAAATCAATCAAATCAAATCACTAATTAGTAGTTGTGCTGGTTTTCAAATTCTAATTCCTTATTCCTCGGCAATAAAATACGCCTAATAACTAGGTTGTGAGATTATGTTTTCATTCAAAATTGAAGATATTTCCGTTGGCGGGATCACCGACCCTATTTTCATAATTGCGGAAATTGGACAGAATCATCAAGGAAACATTAATATAGCAAAGCAAATGATCTCCGAAGCGAAAGTATAGAATAGAGCGCATATGTTATTAATTTTAATACTCATTTAATTTCTCTTATAGAAAATTGGTTGTAACTGTGTAAAATTCCAAAAATCTTGTCTTTCTGCAAAATTTACTAAAGATGCTTTGAATCGTCCGTATAGCAGTCAGAATTCTTGGGGGGAAACTTATGGCGAACATAAAAAATTTCTCGAATTCTCGGCAGAGCAGTTTGCAGAGCTACAAGAGTTTTGTCAAAACAAAAAAATTCTTTTCTCTGCTTCAGCTATGGATGAGGTTTTCTACTATTGATCTCAAGAATGATCACAAAATTATTATTTTTTTGTGTTTTAGATATCTCTTGACCAATTAAATAAAATGGAGGTACCCTTCATTAAAATCGGATCGGGAGATGCGAATAATTTTCCACTTTTAGAAAAGGCTGCCACATTCAGTCGTCCACTTATTATCTCAACTGGAATGCAAGCGATGTCTACAGTAGAGACGATTGTTCATACTATGAAAATAGCTCAAAAGACAAATTTCGCTCTCTTGCATTGTGTGTCCTCCTACCCTACCGATGCAGAATATTGCAACATACAGATAATTCGACTGTTGCAAACAAAATACCCAGGTACGGTTATTGGATATTCGGGTCATGAGCTTAATATAGCAATAACTGAAGCAGCTGTGCTTCTTGGTGCAAAAATAATTGAGCGTCATTTCACTTTGGATAAGACCCAAAAAGGTTCCGACCACAAGTGCTCATTGTTGCCGACCGAATTTAGGCAACTTATCAGTCGAATACGTTTTTTTGAAGATAGTGGTGTCTTAAAGAAAACTATTACTTATGATGAAGTGATAAATATTCTGGATCACGATGATGATGTCTTGAAGTCTTTTAACGGTAGTTACCAAAAGGTAATTCTTCCCTGTGAATTAAGCTGCAGAACCAAATTAGGAAAATCGCTTGTTTCCGCAAAAAAATTACCAAAGGGGCATATCTTATTAAAAGAAGATATTCAAATTAAAGTAAGTGAACCCAATGGAATCTCAGCCGAATTTTTGAACGATTTTTTGGGGAAAAAACTAGCGTCAGATATAAAGAAAGACTTCCCTATACAATGTACAGACTTAATTGGTTTTTAAATAAACAGTATACACATTTGCATA
This sequence comes from Nephrocerus scutellatus, assembly GCA_947095585.1. NCBI lineage: Eukaryota > Metazoa > Arthropoda > Insecta > Diptera > Pipunculidae > Nephrocerus > Nephrocerus scutellatus. The sequence continues at coordinate 40,892,575 of OX352761.1, forward strand.
AATAGCAATCATTAATTAACATATTTTGGTATTGATATACAATTAAAGTAATACTCACTACTGAAATGTAAATATAGTATGTTATTCTTAACCACTAAAATTATAATTTTTACTCAGCCATCCCGTCTTCATCTGCAACGCCGGCATTCTCAACGGCTTCCATATCTTCTACTTCGCCATCGATTTTAACAGCTGGCTTTTCGTATACGGCTTCTAAAGGGGATACGACCACTCCGTCCCAAACAGACATTTCCCTAGCAATACTTGTATTGCCTTCAAGACCAAGGATATGTTTGTAGCCCCCATGTGCAAGAACCCTTAATAGAGTTTGTGCTGTTAAACAGCATACATCTTGTTGTTCCAACGTCATTGCAGTGTGAACACGAATATGACCAGGTTCGCATGGATCTGTGATCCCTGCCGAGCCGGGTAAGAATAAGCCAGCTGAAAGCAATTGAAACACACGACGAAATGCTAAATTAATTGGTAAAGCTTGACGCGAAGGATTATTCATTATAGAAAGATGTGCAATGAGATCTAGCATCCATGGTGAAAGTGGAGTAAATGCATCAAAACGTTTTGTTAAGTCCTTAAGAATACGAATAAGAACTTTAATCGAAGAATGATGAGCATTCTCTTCAAACCACCGAGTATGACGAATTGCTGCTAAGTGTGCCTGCATAGCTTTGGGTCCTAGATGAATGTCTGCTTCCAGTTTACGTATATTTTGCGGCAAAGTAGCTATTAGAACGCGTACCTTAGCTTGCCAATTGGAAATATCAAATCCACGGTCGTGCATAGAGGTAGTTAGCTGGTCCGCTTTTGTAAGAACCTCTGTTTTCATAACATTCTTTAATTCAGTTTCTACCTTTTTTGCAAGTGCCTCACAAGCTTCTCTCGTTGGAAGTGTTTTAAGAATTACAACAATGTCGGCAACATTGCTCCCATTTACCATAGTACCTTTCTTAAACGATCCTACCTGTCGCACTTCATCCACATGCTAAAGAAAAAAATATTTTTATAGTTCAGATTGTACGAAGAATGTATGTACATACACAAGTGTTGAATTCTCCTGGCGCCACAACCAAGTTGTCCAAGACACCTTGAACTTTAGTTACGAGATTGGCAATTGAAGTCTGCTCCGCTGGGCTTGGACTTAGATCTTGATTGCGTTTTAGCAAAGCCTGTAAGTTAAATTAATTATCTAAAATATAAGCTAAATACAGCGATGTTACCGCAGTTAAAGCAGAATCATCAATTGCCGGAGAAACTTTTGGAAAAAGCACTTCAGCCAAAGTTAAATCAAAGGGATGCCGAGGTATAAAGGTTTTCTTAAACGGCGGCCTAAGACCTCCACGCATAGGACCACGTCCACCTCTTATTGCTCCTCGCACCATTATATAATTTTATTACTTTTAAATTGAGATAAATTAAAAAATGTTTAGCAAAGCAACGTATATCATCAAACTTTGTTAAAACTTCACTCAGGTACAAGCCATTTTGTTTTAAATGGTGTGTACGTGTAGTGCGTTCATATTTCCATAAGAATTTAAATTTTTACAAAAGTAAGTCCTCTATTACACGTTGCCTCGTGAGACATGTCTCATTTTTGACTCTCCTATTAAATTTGTATTCTGTGAGGCAAAAGCTATTACACGTTGAATTTAGGCTCAGTTCTCAAATTTGACAGTTGTTTGTTTTGTTTTGAATGCTGCTTCTTGTTGGCCTTAATTTACCTTTTCTATAATTTTTGAAGTTGAATAAAATTGATTAAACAAAATAAATAGGATTTTGGAAATGGATTCAGAAAATTTATTAAAGCTGTTAAACTGTGCATCGATTGCTATTAATCACATGGACACGGACAGCAGTGAAGATGTGGCTATTGTGTTGAGATTACTGGGCTTGTGTAAGAAAGTAGCTTTGGAATGTGAAAAACCAAAGCAGAAGAGGCTCTGGGTTAAGACGTGGAGAAAAAATAGAAGTGAACACAGTTCGTTCAGCTTTATCACAAGAGAGCTCCGAACAAACGACAAAACCTCATTTCTAAATTATTTGAGGATGTCTGAAGCGACATTTCAGCGGCTGTTGGGGCTGGTCAGAAGTGACATAACTAAAAGCAACACATTGATGAGGGACGCAATCCCACCGGCAGAAAAACTGGCAGCCATTTTGAGGTTCCTAGCTACAGGCGAGTCGTACATGAGCACCAACTACCAAACCCGGGTATCACAGCCTTTTTTAAGTAGAACAGTACCTGAAGTTTGCCGAGCTCTGTGGAAAAACTTATGCCCTATATATTTAAAAGTGAGCAGAGGTTTAATTTTATACATTTTATTTTTGTTAGGCTTTCAATTTAACATAAATTATATTAAGTTAAAAAATCGCTGTCATCAAAAATCCCTTCCATCGACTGCTCCAGTAAATCTGGGGTGACAGCACTTCTTGCTCCATCCGATTGCGAAGATGGGGGACGAATAACTTCCACATTCAAAACCTCGATGAGCTACCGCGGTTGCAGGCGTTCGGTCGATGTAGCGCTACTTCCAGTCGCTAGTGGTGAAAGTGGAGTGCTCTGTCGTTTGGCACGCTCTCTTTGCGCCAAATCTTCCTGCACACTGTTCCTTAAAATCCATTGGATTTCCCACGACGCGTTTCTTTGAATGCGTTCGTCCTTTATTTTGGCCATTTCAAAGACAACTTGCTTCCCCAACCAAGCGTATTGGGATTTATTTTCTATTTTCTTTTGCAACAGTCCTGTTACAACTTCGATTTCTTTTGAAATGGATTTAGACTGCATTTTGAACTGAAAAGAAAGACAAAAAATATGTTTTAAAAAAAATTATCATTATTATTTTTAAAAATTTATTTTGCTTTAAGTTTCCTTCAACAAAATCGGAATGGGAGAGAATTGCTGAATTGCAATTCGCTGGCAGTTCTCAAATTGCCTGGGTGCTCTAGACGGGAAGCATATACCATTCCGAAGCCTTCGAAAAGATGGAGCCTTTTACCACAACTACAAAGGCTCCAATAGCATAATTTTGTTAGGCGTAGCGGATGCTAGTTCCCGGCTAATCTATGTAGACATTGGGTGTAATGGAAGGACAAACGAGGCAGGTTTTTTGTTGCAAAGCAAATTGAGGGATGTCATTGATGATGCGCCCAACCAGTTCCCGGACAGTAAAATTGTTGGAAATGGAAGAACCCTTCCATTTGTTATTGTGGGAGACGATGCTTTTCCTCTTCAAAAGCATTTGATGAAGCCATATCCATTTGCAACAAAATGTGACAAGAAAAGAACATAAAACCTTCGTCTATCCAGGGCAAGGCATGTCATTGAATATAGTTTTGGCACTATTTCCAACCGATTTAAGATTCTTCAAATGACAATTAATATGCGCGTTAAGAATGTTGAGCTGGTCACACAAGCTTTTTGTGTTTTACACAATTTTTTCCTTCACCATGAACAAATTTCAATGGCAACAACATCGTACACTTCCACGGAAATACCAACAACTAGTTCCAGCTCCCCACAAGAAGTAGAAAATCCCCGTAAATCACAACTTAGGCATGTTCTCAAGGAAACACTGCTGCTATCCAATTCATGTGCATGATGTATCTAAAAAGAACAATATTATATATTTTACAATTAAATTGTTTAATTTTCAAATTAAATTCAAATGTTTTACCTCTTGTATGTTGGAAACCGAAGATTTTTTTTGCCAAAAAGTTTTTAAAAACAGCAGTTGTTCATAGCACTATAGCTTTGGTTCACATACATCTTCTAAACCTGCGCCACTCTTTTTCCTTTTTCAATTTCCCAGAACTCACGGGTAAATTGGTTCTTCAGTGTATGTATTTTGCGCTTAGTGACTTCGATGTTGAATGTTGGATTTGTGGGTCTCAGTGAATCCATTATGGACTGTAGAGAATCACTTCTCTTAACCCTATCATTATAATCCTTATGACTGGGATTATATAAATTAGGGTGCATTTGATAAAATGCAATAAGTAGCAATGTGGATTCCCGTGTCCAAATTCCAGAAGACATTTTCTTTTTATGCATGTTCATCCCATCAATAAAAAAATCGAATGAAAAAAAAAACAAAACATAAAACGAATATGAGAAAATAGGGTCGTCAAAATGAGACTACTAAAAAGCCCGCTATTTGTGTGCAAAAATATACATGCTCAAGACAAATGGTTGCGAGAAACTAGGCCTTGGACCGCAATGGTCTGTCGCGCCGAATATTATTATTATTATATGACAAAATTACCTACATCTTCTTATCAACGAATTAAGTTAAACAAAACGTAATTTTGGTGAAAATTGTTGGATCTTCCAAATTAGTCAAGCTAATAATTACAATAACAAGCCATGAGATTATATTAACTTTTGAAATATAATCAATTTTTAATAAATTGTAATTTCGTTAGCAATTGGGTAATAAAATACGTGACTGAATACCTTTCCAAGTAAACACGATTTTACTTTTTTTTTTGCGCAACACCAGCGCCAATTTTATGCTTTAATAATTTGAGTGACGTCGTCTTTCATGTACGATTTCTCATATGGCGCATTTTTGCTTTAGAAATAGTCTCCCAGGCACTTTTTATTCCTTCAATGAGTTCCGATTTAGTTGCATATTGCCTTGAAGACTCGTATACATTGCCTGCTAACCCTCCCAAAACATTTTCTGTAATGAATGTGCTAATAGAACACAAAACGACATTGAAATATTAGCTGCATTTTAATTGCCGAGCGAGTTCGGAATTCGAATGTCAAAACCAGCCAAACAGCAGGTTTTCACAATTCCAAAGAAGGAATTCGACAGTGCAATTGTTGTTGTTCCTCGGCAATAAAATACGGATATTTTTGTTTTGTAAACAAATAACACAACTAGTTCATTTGCTATATTGCTTTCAACAAAAAAATTAAAAATTACAACAACAAACACATAGGATAGGCCAGAAAATGTTTAGCGTTAACCAAAAAAAAATTTTTGTTTAAGAAATATTTAACCAAATTTTTAGTTATAATTCCCACCACCAGAGTCGACTTTTAAAAGTTATATATGGATAGGTTGGCAAACACATGAAACAAAAAATTGACCAATTGATTTGGTTAGTTTTTGCTGTTGCTTTGATCAGCCGTTAACCACAAAAAATACCTAACTCATTTTGTTGAAAGCAATATAGCAATTGTTTGTCATTTTTTACTTGGGCACATGGGACAACAGGTTTTGTCAAGTCAATAGCTATATTTTATTTGCCGAAGAATAAGGAATTACAACAACAATTGCAATACTTATTCCTTCTTTGGAATAAGAAAACCTGCCGTTTTTCTGGTTTTTACATTCGAATTCCTTATCAATCAGCAAATAAAATACAGCTAATAAATCGATATCATATTTTTGCTACTTGAATGCAACTGATCAGATAGTTGTTAATATTATATTTAATGTCAAATAGACTAAATATATCATTCGTTAAAATGATATATTTAAGCTTTATTTTAATTGCCGAGGAATAAGGAATTTTAATAAAATTTGCACTTATTCCTTCTTTGGAATAAGAAAACCTGCTGCTTTGCTGGTATTGACATTCTAATTACTTATTCCTCGGAGAAATAAAATACGCCTTTAATCGGACAATATTAATATATTAAGGCGAGCTTCTCAGCACGCCATTTGGATAGTTGTAATTCTATCTTTTCGATTCACAAATTCGTAAAATAAATTTTTTTACACGCGCCACACGCGCCTCAATTATTTTAAAACTTGTCCCATTAAATTCTGACTGGTTGAAGCCGAGATATACGTATTAACAAACAATGACGAAAATGGTTATCAATGGAAATCGTCCGACTTGTTTTGCCGTCTTCCATTAATAATGTAATCTGTATTCTGATATGCGACATGCGAGTGACTACACACACGCACACGCACAAATGTATTTAGTTGTAATTCAGTCTAAAGACGAAATTATCTTATCTTATCCTAAGCAACGGTAAATCTTTCTTTCTTTCAGTCATAAGCGATAGATAGTTTAGTCATAAGCGATTTCTGAAATAGACTGAAAGAACCACATTTAAGTTTGCAAGCCCTTAGGCTTAAAAAAATCGATAGCGATGCGTAGAATGAGTATTTTTTCAGTTTCCTCAGAGGTAGTAATCGCTATGAATGAACAAATTACGCCATAGCAAGCTGACCGCTAACCAATTGTTTCAAAACAAGTCCCATCAAATTTTGACTGGTAGAAGTCGTACTGTTCTGCGCTATATATTTCTCGGACTACCACCCGTTGTTCTACCATCCCAAGATAACGGATTTCATTACATTGCGTAGTTTGCTATGGAAATGTCGCCTTTTCGGAGTGTATGACCAATCCACTGCCACTTCCGTCGTTGGATGGTTGTGCTTTTTGGTTCCTGACCCGTTCTCTGGTAAAGATGTTCGTTAGAGATACTGTTAGGCCAGAAAACCCTTAAGATGTTATGTAGGCACCTATTTACGAACGTTTCTAATCTTTTTGTGATAGTAGCGGTCACCTTCCAAGTGCTGCACCCATACAACAGCACAGATTCAACATTTGAACGGAACAGTCGCAGCTTGGTGTTTAAGCTGATCGCATTGCTTCACAATATCATGGACATCATTCCAAACACTGATTTGGCTTTGCCGATTCGGTTGACAATGTCATATTCGGTTCCACATTCGGCCGAGACAATACTCTCAAGATATTGGAAACTCTCTATTCTCTTTACCGGTTGTCCAGCAATGTTAACTTGAGTTACTGAGTTAGTACCGATGTTGATGATTTTGGTTTTGGCAGTATTAATCTTCAAACCCGCAACATTTGCCTCTCTTTTCACATTTGCTGTCATTTGGTAGAGCTCCAAAATCCTGTGTGAGAGTAAACAAACGTCGTCAGCGTAGTCCAGATATTTGAGTTGAGATGTAAGAGTCCAACGAATTCATCCGTTTCCAGTAGATAAAGCTGCGCGAAGAATATCGGCGATAGAATGCAACCTTATCGTACCCCACTTAGGATATCGAACTCCTCTGACAGCTTTCCTCTATGCAGCAGATGACATTTAGAGCCATCATAGGTTGCTTTAATAATAGCTATTAGTTTATCGAGTATACCTCTCCTGCGCAAGGCGAACCAGATAAACTGTCTGTTGACACTGTCAAACGCCTTCTCAAAATCGATGAACAGCAGGTGCAGTGGTGACCAGAATTCAATGAACTGTTCAATAATGATCTGCAGGATGTTGATGTGGTCTACACACGAGGATTTAGTGCGGAAACCTGCTTGTTCGGCATCGAGTGTATCTTCCAGATGTTCCTTAATTCGACCAAGTACTACTTTGGCTATTACCTTTGCAACTGCAGGAAGAACGCAAATGTCTCTCCAGTTTTCGCACTCCATAAGACCTTTTTTAGGGAGCTTGACAATCATTCCCTTCTTCCACTCGTCTGCCTCCCAACCCAACAAGAGGATATAAAAGCTTTGCTGATTTCGTTGAAGCGGCACGCAGAAGCTCTGCGGGTATACCATCTAGTCCTACCAACTTGTTGTATTTTAGTGCATTGATAGCGGTAGCGATCTCATCTTTACTGGGTGTTGATATAATTACGTTACGTTACGTTTTTAATTAGGTTGTTAATATAAAAACGTTTGTCACGTCTTACACTACGCTGCACTTCTCTCATTTTGCTTCGATACAGGGACTCTAGCTCGATTCTCGATGCTGCTCGGGTATCTACAATACGAGCTTTGAGTAGCTTAGGATCTTAAATCTGCTCCAAGTATCCTCGGTAAGCCACGTGCTGTGCCTTGCCTAGCTTTTACCAAAAATACTTTCCGCTCCAGATGTGAAAAAAATTTTCACAGCTTTCCAATGTTCCTGGATGGTTGTCGGCAGTGAGCTGCTGATTGCTTCCACTCCTTGCGATAAATGGTCCCGTAATTGTTGGCGTACTGAGCGGATCTTTAGCAGGTCGATGTTATACCTAGGCATTCGAATGATATTGCGGATTTTTTGAACTGATGCAGTTCGTCACTAGACAGTAGCTACCATAAGTAGCTGCTCGTCTGTTTCGGACGTCTAAAAGTCAGCTCCTAGAACGTCGGCTGATCGCCACATGGTCGATTTGGTTGGATGATAATTGCCTATCAGTTGACACCCAGCTGACTTTGTGGCAGGTCTTATGCTCAAACATGGTGCCTCCTATGACAAGGTTGTTGGTGTTGCAAAAATCAATAAATCTTTCACCATTGTCATTTCGTTCGCTGAGGCCCTGCCTTCCAACCACATGTCTGAGTCATTCGTTATCGTTGTCTACCTTGGCATTCAAGTCCCCCCATCACAATGACGATATCTCCGTTCAGCGTTGCGTTGAATACAGCGCTTGGCTTGATTGTAGAAGTTGTCCTTTTTATCCTCCGTCGAGGGATTCGTTGGGGCGTAACACTGTATGATCAGGACGCGCCGTACTCTAGTCCGAAATCTGGCTGATAAGATCCTTTCACCATGGCCTCTGCGTGCTGTTGGCGTTAGCAGCAGACCCACTCCAGATTCACGGGGACTGCCGGAGGGTTTGCCGGACTAGAGTAGAACAGTGTTACACGTTGGGGATTGGTACTCTCCCGCGTCGAACCATCTTACCTCACTCACTCACGCGCTCGCTAAAAAAATTTTCTTGTCGTCTGAATATAAGCTTCGCCCTTTGGGCTCGGAAATATGAATTCCCTGATTGAAGTACTTGAAAACACGTTAAATACAACAAAGTCGGTCAAATTAGAGGTGATACTCTGTCGAAAAAAAAATACTTTAAGGATATTATTCCACAGTAAAGTTTTGGTGATTTTTAAAATCATATTAATATTAACAACAAAAAAATTAAATAATTTTGAAATTAGGTTTTCATTTTATGAATTTGGCTAAACTGCAGTATAGTTCGGAAAGGGTAAGGGGTTCTAGAACACCTCTTCTAAAAGTCCTCACTGATCAGAACTTGAAAACCACCATCTCGTTTGTCGGAGATGCCTCTTTCTTAGGGAGGTGCATACGAAATTTAATTTTTTTGGAAAAGTTTATTTTTATAAATAGTTTGATGGACGTTTGGGGGGTTAATTGATAAATAGTAATAAAATACCTTTCATTAAAAACAATGGGACCCATGATAACTCTCTCAATAGAGGTAGACTCAGAAAATGGACTTCTCCATTAAAATTAAAAAGGGACGTCTTTAAAAGACGTCGGTCCTAATCATTGGTATGAAATGAAAAGTGAACAAATATCTTCCCGTGCTATATTGCAGAAATGCCATAAATTTATTTCCTCTCCGTGCATTTGAATGTTATTTACTTATACCTTGGTACAACGGAAACATTACTGATACAGAGTGATTGCTAAATGTATCATAGAACAAAAATCACTACGTTTCAATTTGGATTTGTGAATCTTTGGTCAAGTGTACCCAGCGTTGAATCTTGATGACGTTCAGTATGGTGAGCTCCGATTTCAAGCTGTCCATCGCAGTAACGATTGTTGGTGGGAGTTCAGAATCCCATGTTTTTTTTCCTTCTAAATATCTTGCATTAAAATCTTACCCACAATGACACACTAAGAAATCCATCCCATTGGGTCGTACAGCCGCGCAATATCTGAAATGATTGTTCTCTTTGTCTGCTTCCTTGAGTCCTGCAGGGATACTTATATGGTGAAGGTATCCCTTGTCGGATGCCACTGGATCCCCAGCTTTTTGATCTCATTTTCTGTGTCGAATTATAGTGGTAGCTTTACTTCTATATCTTACTCTTGAATGGATGCCAACTTCTCTTCAAAATAACTTCTCGTACATCAGCCGCAAGTGTGGATACAGCTAAATATGGGGGGGGGGAGGCGGTGCCAAATGTGACCGTATTCAGACGATATATCTTACCTCCCACTCTGTCCCTCCACAAAACTAATTTGTATACTGCATCCGCCGGTTTATACTAAATTTGTCGATACATTTAATTAATGTCAGCTACAAATGCGATTTTGTGTTTCCCGAAGCGAGCAATGCGGTCGAAGATGTCATCCTCACGCTCAACTTAGGTCTTCGTAGGCCATTGACTTGGAAGTTCGTTTTGGCAAAAGTTGATAGGTGTATTCATGCACCTGAATTTTTATCATATTTTGGCTTATTAAAAATAATATTTGGCGCGATAGACCATTGCGGTCCAAGGCCTACCTTGTCGCGACCATTTGTGTTGCGCATTTACATTTTTGGACACAAATGGAAGGGACCTACAATTTTAAGGCCGGCTCCGAACGGCGAATTGAGAAGCTTTCCGTGACAAGTTATTACTCTCGGAACGTTTGTCACCCATTCGCGAGAGGTTGGACACCGTGAAAAATACTTTTGGTGTTACTGGGATTCGAACCACGAACCTCCTGCTCAGTAGCTACACGCATTTCCACTGAGCCACGGTGCCCACGTTTTGGCTTATTAGTCGATATTAAAAACAAGAAGCCTATCGACCCAATGAAGGATACAGATAAAATGAAAATTACCAAATCAGAAATTGAAGCTTGGTCAGCACAGGGAGTCTGCCAACCTTCTAAGAGCAATTGGACTAGCCCGCTCCATTTGACGAAAAAGAAAGATGGTGACTGGCGACTATGCGGCGATTATTTTATTTTGTTAATTTAAATCTCAAAAATGAAAACCGAAAAAACGAAATGGAAAATTTTATTCAAAAACCTGAATCTGAAGTTTGCTCGAGAGGACTTGGTCAACATACGAAAATCCACAAAGCCGAATTTTGACAAGCCTTTCGGCTCGATAGTTGTGCGTGCCCTTTTCGTTTGTAAGGCCTGGTACTACAGACGAATCCGACACGTTTCACTGTTGAGTTGTGGGCCTTCAAGAAAGACGTAAAGTTGCAGAAGAACAGATTTGTACTACAGTCTACAGAAGTTCCAAGAAATCTGAAGTCTGAATTTAGTAATTATTTGTAATATTTTCTTGGTCGGGGTTTTTTGTAGTTTTCTCTGACCATGATCCATTGCTTAAAGCATTGGACTCGCGTCGTTTTAAGTTTCGTAATCTTTTTCCGTTCTGCTTTTTTAATGAATCAGAGAATCTAAGAAAATAAATTCAAACCGGCTACAAACGTGAGGAATGTGATATATTCTAAATTACATTCCTTCGATTTTTGAATTTTAATAAAGGGCTTAGCCCAGCTTATTGCCATGGCGCAAGTCATTCAGGGAGATCTGCATTGGCAATAAGTTTATCATATAAAAAAACTGCCTTACAATCAATGGAGGAACATCTAAAACATTTCCAACAGAGTAGAATTTAACCCAAATAAATTCCAGTCTTGCCTTTTTTCTCAGAAGACAACTCAACATTATGTTCCTCCTGTTATTAATGGTACCTCTATTGCGAGATCTGATTCACTTAAGTTGTTAGGTTTAAAAGTATCAAGTGATCTATCCTGGAAAGAACATATTTATGAAATTTCAAAAAGAGCTAGCCAATGTTTGGGCTTCATAAGACGTTGTAACTTCTACTTCACTCCCTCTGAAGTGTTAAGATTATATAAATCTTATGTTAGACCAATTTTAGAATTTAATTCATATGTGTGTGGTGGTGCTCCAAGATCGCATTTGGTTCATCTTGATGGTGTTCAGAATAGAGTTATCCGTTTGATAAACGATGTAACCATTACTTCGTCTCTTAATACTTTGGAGCACAGACGAAATGTAGGAGCTTTATCTGTTTTCTATAAATTTTACAACGGTAAATGTTCTTTAGAAACCCGTTCTCTAGTTCCTCGTTTAAGGTGCAATCAACATAGATTTGCCTTAAAACTTTTTTCATGTAGAACCCAACACTTTAAATCCTCCTTTTTTCCGAGAGTCTCTTCGATGTGGAATCAATTGGTCGAACACGTGTTTCCAGAATCTTATAATCTGTAGGCGTTCAAATTAGCCGTTAACAACTTCTTGAAGGATGATGGTTAAAGTATTCATAAGTTGTTTCTTAATATATAAAAAAAAAAAAAAAAAAATTGTTTATCCGGCTGAAACCGGCTACAAACGTGAGGAATGTGATATATTGTAAATCACATTCCTTCGATTTTTATTTTATTTTGAATTTAATAAAGGGCTCAGCCCAACTTATTGCCGTGACGTAAGTCATTCAGGGAGTCATCCCTGGGCAATAAGTCTCTCTATATATAAAAAAAAAACAGCAAGTATTCGTGTTTAAAGAATTACGAACGTGCGGGTTCGTATTCGTTAGATCGAACGCTATCCGACATTCTCTACAACCACCATACGAAGGACCATTCCAGGTTGAAAAACGAAACGAAAAATTCTTCACTTTTTCGATAACTGGACTTAAACCTTGTTTCATCGAGTCATAATAAATCGACCAATCTACAGGTGCATCAACTTGTAACACACAAACCTAACGCAACCTCGCAATCGGAACCAATCCGGCCCATCACTATAAAACCTCACAAACGAGGAACATTCTCGCCTTACATCGGTTATCAAGTTAAGTCAAGGACGGGCCGCTTGATCAACAAACTGGCTCGTTTTATTTAAAGCGTATCATTCACTATAGTCACTGGTGGTATGATGGTGTGGCGACGCCCGGGTTTCTAGCATAAAACCGTATGCGTTCCAAAGTACAAATTACATTCGTTAAAATATACATAAATAAACGAGCCTAACCAGACGAAAGGGAAACAAATACATATTAACTATATTAACGATACAAATAGGCTGTGTCGAATACACGGCCGCGTGATTTGAGCGTGACAACGTCTGCCCGGGACGAACGAAAAGAAAACAAAGATCTTTTTGTCTTTGGGACGGATACAGGAACGGACATCTGAAAATCTAAAACGGCATAGTTCCCAAAATTTCAGACCATAATGACCATATTCCAGAATTTCCATAGGAAAAGGTCTTATAGTCGCATCTAAGTCACACACATACCGAATATCATGCATCGCCCGAGAAATTGCTTTGTTCCCGTAATTCCAGACCATAATGATCGTATTCCAGAATTTCCATAGGAATAAGTCTTACAGCCGCATCTTAGTCCTACATACTGAATTTCATGCGAATCGCCTAAGAAATTGCTTTTTCCCAAAAGTTCCAGACCATAAAATGATCATATGCCAAAATTTCCATAGGACAAAGTCTTATAGTCGCTTCTTAGTCCAACACACAAATTTCATGCAAATCTCTTAAGAAATTGCTTTGCTACCGTTATTCCAGACAATAATGTTCATATTCAAGAACTTCCATATGAACAAGTCTTATAGCCGCATCTTAGTCCTACATACCGAATTTCATACGATTCGCTTGAGAGATTACTTTGTTTCCGCAATCCCAGACCATAATGATCATTTCCAGAATTTCCATAGGAGCAAGACTTATAGTCGCATCTTTGTCCCACATACCGAATTTCATGCAAATCGCTTGATAAATTGCTTTGTTCCCGAAATTCCAAACTATAATGATCATATTCCAGAACTACCATATGAAAGTCTTGTAGTCACATCTTAATCCTACATTCCTAATTTCATGCGAATCGCTTGAGAGATTGCTTTGTTCCCGTAATTCCAGACCATAATGATCATATTCCAGAACTTCCGAAGGAACAATTTTTATAAACGCATCTTAGTCCCACATACCATATTTCATGTAAATCCCTTGAAAAATTGCTTAAGTCCCTTAACATGGGACATAACATTGGACACTTAAGATGGGATATAACTTTGGACATTTAATATGGGATATAACTTTGCACACTTAACATAGGACGTAACATTGGACACTTAACATGGGACATAACATTGGACATTTAACATGGGACATTTAACATTTTACTTTTTGAACATGTATTAGGTGAATATGCTACTAAATAAGTTGAAAAGTGTACTACATAAAGCATTTTCATCTCAGTTATTCTTTCCACTTAAAAATCTAATAGGCATTTCTACTGCTAACGTTAATGTTATAGCAAAAATTAATGCTTTTTGTAAAAAAAATGTTCTTCATGGGATGTATTTTCTTTTCTCTTTTTTTTTTTTTTTTTTTTATACATATCATCATGGCCAAGGTAGAACTCTCTAAATGACATCCGTCATGGCGTCACGGTTATGCCCTTTATTAAAATTAAAAATAAAATAAAAAATCGAAGGAATGTGACTTACAATATGTCAAATTACTCACGTTTGTGGCCGGTTTCAATTTATTTTCTCGGAATTCTAGGATTCGCTTGGACGACAGGAGACAGCATTGGGTTTTGGAAGGGTTAAATTATACGAAGTTGTTTGAGTTCCACATCAGAGGTGGAGGGACGATCCTCAAACTTATATGAGAAGCTGAGAGTGCTGTTGTCAGCGAAAGAGACGAAACCAGTTTCATCTTACTAATGTACTCTAAACCCTTACAGACATTAAAAATAAGAATACCACCGCGAACAGAAATCACACAACCCATCAAACTAAAACTAAACGAAGGCAAAGTAATCCTAAACAATGAACTGACCCCTGGCGTTTTTCTAAGCAACGGTTCGTTGTATGCTGCAACTACTACAGACGCTTTATCCCCAACTTCGCAGACACTGCTAAAGGTCTAAATTCCCTATTAAAAAAGAACGTAAAATTCTCATGGGCACCAGAGTGCCAATCCGAACCTTTCGAACAATTAAAAGAAAAACTCATTAGTCCACCGGTATTGCAATATCCAGATTTTAATAAACAATTCATCCTGACGACTGACGCGTCAAACTTCTCTTTAGGTGCAGTACTCTCACAAGGTGAAATTAGTAAAGACCTACCAATATCATATGCGAGCAAATTTCTGCAAAAAACACGATCTAAACAAGCCAGTCATCGAAAAAGAATTATTAGCTATTCATTGGAGTAAACATTTTTTCAAACCATATTTATCTGGAAGAAAATTTACAATGGTCACAGACCACTCTTAGCATTGTTCATGCATACCAATCCTTCATCTAAAATGACCAGAATCTGTTTAGACCTTAGTGACTATGATTTCAACATAGTCTACAAAAAAGGCAAACTAAACACAAACGCAGCCCCTTTATCAAGAATACAAATAGACTCCGAAATTCTAAAAGAGATAATACCAAAAGAACAAAATGAAAAAGCAAAAAGAGCATTAATTATAACAATGGGCATGTCTAATAAAGACAAACAAACAAATAAAAACACGGCGAAATGAAACTCTCAGCAGAAGACTGATCACCTTCAAATATGGGAATGCACGTCCACAAGTCGACAAGTATATACAAAATTTCAAAATCAATATTGATAATAAATGCGTGCACGTTGGATGTAGCGATAGTTCAGCGAATTTAGATTCATGAATGTAATTTTTTTTTCTCTTACTGAAAACGTGAAAACGACTGGGACAAATCCATCCCATACTACACTTTTGCATACAATACCACTCTACACATTGACAGAGGCTTCGAACTAATTTATGGTAAGCTAGCAATTCTACCAAGTGACATAGAAACGAACAGACCAAAAATATACAACTTTGAAGACTACACAACCGAACTTCGAATTAGATTGAAAACAACATTACAAAAAGCTAGAGATATAACAAACAAAATAAAAATTAAAAGAACATCAAATACTAACACAGATTATAGAAACACACTAAAAGCGAACATAGGAGATTTAGTTCTCTTAAAAGTAGAAAACAGGACAAAAAGCCAAAGTCCATACAAAGGACCTTACGAAATCATAAACAGAAATGGTGCAAACACCACAATAAGTATAAATGGAATAAATAAAGAAGTCCATAACAATATGCTAAAGCTATACAAATCAAGTACAAATTAAATATATTTTAACAAAAATTCTTACATATTAATATATTATAGACATTATATATAAACATACATTTAAGAATCACAATTAAATATCATAGCACAATGTACATAACACTATATTTATAACAAAAAAAAACCAGCATAAGATCAAGCATCAAGCGTTAGAATTATTCCAAGTGCATCAATAACGATGACACAATATTTTGTACACAACCTTTTAGTATATAGAAACTTACAATAATTTCCTAGTTTGTAAGAGTATAAATAGTTAACGTTTTTGAATAATAAAGACAGAGTTATTCTAGCATCCTAACCGAGAACACTACACACTTTGCATGGACCACCACATCCAACATCGCAAAGCGACCATTTGTGCAAGCCGGTCGATCTCCACATTGTACTTAGTTCACAGACAATAGACCTAGGCTTCCTCAAGACGTTATAGATATAACTTTACAGTTGGATTACCGAATGGAGATACATAACATTCCTTGACGATCATTACTTCATTACTGCATTACTTAATTACATCATTAGCCTCATTACACCCGGTTGAATAACGAAATGAAAAATTCTTCACTCTTTTGATCAAAGGCAATGAATATACAGTATCGATAAATAGACTAAAACCTTGTTTCATCGAGGCATAACAAATCTACCAATTTACAGGTGCGTCGACCGGTAACACCCAAACCTAACGCAACCTCGCAATCGGAACCAACGCGGCCCTTCACTATAAAACCACCCAAACGAGTAACATGCTCGCCTCATTCGGTGATCAAGTTAAGTCAAGGACTTGATCAACAAACTGGCTCGTTTTATTTAAAAAGTATCGTTCACTACAGTCACTGGAGGTAGGATGGTGTGGCGACGCCCGTGTGTCTAACATAAAACCGCATGCGTCCCAATATACAAATCACATTCGTTAAAATATACAAAAACAAGCGAGCCTAACCAGACGAAAGGAAAACAATTATTAACTACCAAACAATTATTAACAACGACAAAAAACCGATTGACACCAGCGATACAAAAGCAATACGCATTGAGTTTTTTTTCCGAAGGATACACAAAAATACCTACTTTCACTCTTGCATAGTAAAGCATTTTCTTTTTAATTTATTGTTTGTATAGTATTACTTAATTTAATTTTTGTAATTTATATGGTGATCTTTTCTTAACAAAGAAATATAAAACATACACAGATTCACTGCCAAAGCTTTTATACAACTATTCCCTGAGTCAAAGATCGCTCAAAACCTATTTTTTTGGTCGAACAAGATCACAAAAGATCGCTAAAGAAATGGCAGGCTGTGTCGAATACACGGCCGCGGGATTTGAGCGTGACGTCTGCCCGGGACGAAAGAAAAGAAAACAAAGATCTTCTTGTCTTTGGGACGGATACACGAACGGACTTCTCAAAATCTAATCTAAAACGGCGTAGTTCCCAAAATTCCAGACCATAATGAGCATATTCCCGAATTTCTATAGGAAAAAGTCTTATAGTCGCATCTTAGTCCCACACATACCGAATTTCATGCAAATCGCTTGAGAAATTTGTTTGTTCCCGTAATTCCAGACCATAATGATCATATTCCAGAATTTTCATAGGAACACGTCTTACAGTCGCATCTTAGTACTACATACCGAATTTCATGCGAATCGCCTTAGAAATTGCTTTGTTCCAAAAATTCCAGACCATAACGATCATATGCTAGAATTTCCATAGGAAACAGTCTTATAGTCGCATCTTAGTCCCACACACCGAATTTCATGCAAATCTCTTGAGAAATTGCTTTGTTCCCGAAACTCTAGACCATAATGATCATATTCCAGGATTCATATAGTCGCATCTTAGTCCCACATACTGAATTTCATGCGAATCTTTGAGAAATTGCTTAGTTCCCTTAACATGGGACATAACATTGGACACTTAAGATTCTAGCACTAAGGTTTCTAGCATAAAACCGTATGCGTTCCAATGTACAAATTACATTCGTTAAAATATACAAAAATAAACGAGCCTAACCAGACGAAAGGGAAACAAATACATATTAACTATATTAACGATATAAATAGGCTGTGTCGAATACACGGCCGCGTGATTTGAGCGTGACAACGTCTGCCCGGGACGAACGAAAAGAAAACAAAGATCTTTTTGTCTTTGGGACGGATAGAGGAACGGACATCTAAAAATCTAAAACGGCATAGTTCCCAAAATTTCAGACCATAATGACCATATTCCAGAATTTCCATAGGAAAAGGTCTTATAGTCGCATCTAAGTCACACAC
This sequence comes from Nephrocerus scutellatus, assembly GCA_947095585.1. Lineage (NCBI taxonomy): Eukaryota > Metazoa > Arthropoda > Insecta > Diptera > Pipunculidae > Nephrocerus > Nephrocerus scutellatus. The sequence goes on from OX352761.1 coordinate 40,910,760, forward strand.
ATACCGAATATCATGCATCGTCCGAGAAATTGCTTTGTTCCCGTAATTCCAGACCATAATGATCGTATTCCAGAATTTCCATAGGAATAAGTCTTACAGCCGCATCTTAGTCCTACATACTGAATTTCATGCGAATCGCCTAAGAAATTGCTTTTTCCCAAAAGTTCCAGACCATATAATGATCATATGCCAAAATTTCCATAGGACAAAGTCTTATAGTCGCTTCTTAGTCCAACACACAAATTTCATGCAAATCTCTTGAGAAATTGCTTTGCTACCGTTATTCCAGACAATAATGTTCATATTCAAGAACTTCCATATGAACAAGTCTTATAGCCGCATCTTAGTCCTACATACCGAATTTCATACGATTCGCTTGAGAGATTACTTTGTTTCCGCAATCCCAGACCATAATGATCATTTCCAGAATTTCCATAGGAGCAAGACTTATAGTCGCATCTTTGTCCCACATACCGAATTTCATGCAAATCGCTTGATAAATTGCTTTGTTCCCGAAATTCCAAACTATAATGATCATATTCCAGAACTACCATATGAAAGTCTTGTAGTCACATCTTAATCCTACATTCCTAATTTCATGCGAATCGCTTGAGAGATTGCTTTGTTCCCGTAATTCCAGACCATAATGATCATATTCCAGAACTTCCGAAGGAACAATTTTTATAAACGCATCTTAGTCCCACATACCATATTTCATGTAAATCCCTTGAAAAATTGCTTAAGTCCCTTAACATGGGACATAACATTGGACACTTAAGATGGGATATAACTTTGGACATTTAATATGGGATATAACTTTGCACACTTAACATAGGACGTAACATTGGACACTTAACATGGGACATAACATTGGACATTTAACATGGGACATTTAACATTTTACTTTTTGAACATGTATTAGCTGAATATGCTACTAAATAAGTTGAAAAGTGTACTACATAAAGCATTTTCATCTCAGTTATTCTTTCCACTTAAAAATCTAATAGGCATTTCTACTGCTAACGTTAATGTTATAGCAAAAATTAATGCTTTTTGTAAAAAAAATGTTCTTCATGGGATGTATTTTCTTTTCTCTTTTTTTTTTTTTTTATACATATCATCATGGCCAAGGTAGAACTCTCTAAATGACATCCGTCATGGCGTCACGGTTATGCCCTTTATTAAAATTAAAAATAAAATAATAAAAAATCGAAGGAATGTGACTTACAATATGTCAAATTACTCACGTTTGTGGCCGGTTTCAATTTATTTTCTCGGAATTCTAGGATTCGCTTGGACGACAGGAGACAGCATTGGGTTTTGGAAGGGTTAAATTATACGAAGTTGTTTGAGTTCCACATCAGAGGTGGAGGGACGATCCTCAAACTTATATGAGAAGCTGAGAGTGCTGTTGTCAGCGAAAGAGACGAAACCAGTTTCATCTTACTAATGTACTCTAAACCCTTACAGACATTAAAAATAAGAATACCACCGCGAACAGAAATCATACAACCCATCAAACTAAAACTAAACGAAGGCAAAGTAATCCTAAACAATGAACTGACCCCTGGCGTTTTTCTAAGCAACGGTTCGTTGTATTTTGCAACTACTACAGACGCTTTATCCCCAACTTCGCAGACACTGCTAAAGGTCTAAATTCCCTATTAAAAAAGAACGTAAAATTCTCATGGGCACCAGAGTGCCAATCCGAACCTTTCGAACAATTAAAAGAAAAACTCATTAGTCCACCGGTATTGCAATATCCAGATTTTAATAAACAATTCATCCTGACGACTGACGCGTCAAACTTCTCTTTAGGTGCAGTACTCTCACAAGGTGAAATTAGTAAAGACCTACCAATATCATATGCGAGCAAATTTCTGCAAAAAACACGATCTAAACAAGCCAGTCATCGAAAAAGAATTATTAGCTATTCATTGGAGTAAACATTTTTTCAAACCATATTTATCTGGAAGAAAATTTACAATGGTCACAGACCACTCTTAGCATTGTTCATGCATACCAATCCTTCATCTAAAATGACCAGAATCTGTTTAGACCTTAGTGACTATGATTTCAACATAGTCTACAAAAAAGGCAAACTAAACACAAACGCAGCCCCTTTATCAAGAATACAAATAGACTCCGAAATTCTAAAAGAGATAATACCAAAAGAACAAAATGAAAAAGCAAAAAGAGCATTAATTATAACAATGGGCATGTCTAATAAAGACAAACAAACAAATAAAAACACGGCGAAATGAAACTCTCAGCAGAAGACTGATCACCTTCAAATATGGGAATGCACGTCCACAAGTCGACAAGTATATACAAAATTTCAAAATCAATATTGATAATAAATGCGTGCACGTTGGATGTAGCGATAGTTCAGCGAATTTAGATTCATGAATGTAATTTTTTTTTTATATAGAAAACGACTGGGACAAATCCATCCCATACTACACTTTTGCATACAATACCACTCTACACATTGACAGAGGCTTCGAACTAATTTATGGTAAGCTAGCAATTCTACCAAGTGACATAGAAACGAACAGACCAAAAATATACAACTTTGAAGACTACACAACCGAACTTCGAATTAGATTAAAAACAACATTACAAAAAGCTAGAGATATAACAAACAAAATAAAAATTAAAAGAACATCAAATACTAACACAGATTATAGAAACACACTAAAAGCGAACATAGGAGATTTAGTTCTCTTAAAAGTAGAAAACAGGACAAAAAGCCAAAGTCCATACAAAGGACCTTACGAAATCATAAACAGAAATGGTGCAAACACCACAATAAGTATAAATGGAATAAATAAAGAAGTCCATAACAATATGCTAAAGCTATACAAATCAAGTACAAATTAAATATATTTTAACAAAAATTCTTACATATTAATATATTATAGACATTATATATAAACATACATTTAAGAATCACAATTAAATATCATAGCACAATGTACTTAACACTATATTTATAACAAAAAAAAACCAGCATAAGATCAAGCATCAAGCGTTAGAATTATTCCAAGTGCATCAATAACGATGACACAATATTTTGTACACAACCTTTTAGTATATAGAAACTTACAATAATTTCCTAGTTTGTAAGAGTATAAATAGTTAACGTTTTTGAATAATAAAGACAGAGTTATTCTAGCATCCTAACCGAGAACACTACACACTTTGCATGGACCACCACATCCAACATCGCAAAGCGACCATTTGTGCAAGCCGGTCGATCTCCACATTGTACTTAGTTCACAGACAATAGACCTAGGCTTCCTCAAGACGCTCCTCCTGGCTCTCCGCGACCATGAGGTTCCTTTCGATCGGTCGGGCCTGGGGCCTGGACTTGTCGGATCAGTTCTGGGCTGGCAGAGATGTTCTCCAGGTCCTCTGATAACCCAATTAGCTCCTGCAGGTCTTGAAAGTCTCTTCTTCGCACGTAAAGTTTATATTCTTGACGACAGTTTCGGAATATACGCTTCACCGGCTCGAATAGCCCGCATGGCTCATGAGATTTTGCATGGTGATGATGAAATCTTTAAAACTCTCTCCGGTTCAGGGCTTAGAGGAAAGGGGTCGTTACAATAAAATTTATATTTGGTCACTCTTCGAATTATTTACTTTATTTCTTTCTTATTACTTATAATATATGGGTTTACCTATGCGCTAGCCTGAGCGACTTGTGGCCGTGTGCCTGAAACGAGCGTGTGCCCTAGGCGATGCGTAAGCGTAAGCATGAAACAAGCGAGAATCTTGAGCGATGCATAAGCTGAGCTTGAGACGAGCATAAACCCTCAGCGATGCGTGGTGGTGAACCTGAGACGAGCGTAAGTCCTGAGCGATGCGTGAGCGTGAGCTTGAGACAAGCGTAAACCCTCAGCGACTTGTGGGCGTCAGCCTGAGACGAGCGTGCGCCCTAGGCGATGCGTAAGCGTATGCCTGAGACAAGCCAGAATCCTAAGCGATGCGTAAGCGTAAGCTTGAGACGAGCGCAAACCCTCAGCGATGCGTGGGCGTTAGCCTGAGACAAGCGTGAATCCTGAGCGATGCGTGAGCGTGAACTTGAGACAAGCGTAAACCCTCAGCGATGCGTGAGTCTGTGCCTGAGACGAGCGTCAATCCTGAGTGATTTGTGGGCGTGAGCCTGAGACGAGCGTAAATCCTGAGAGATGCGTGGGCGTGAGCCTGAGACAAATGTAAACCACACAGCGAAGTTACGTTGCACGACGGCATAGTTGTGACGAATGCAGGTAGACGACGTCGGCAGCGATATGCTATGATGTACCAGCGTAGCAACCTGCGGGGCAACCACACAGCGATGTTACGTTGTACGACGGCAAGAATTGAGGAATGCAGTCGATGACGTCGGCAGCGATATGCTGAGCTGTACCAGCATAAAAACCTGCGGGGCAACCACACAGCGAAGTAACGTTGTACGACGGCAGAGTTGTGGCGAATGCAGGTAGACGACGCCGGCAGAGAATATGGCGAAAACGCCGGCAGCGGATGAGCAGTGACGTCGGCAGTGGATGAGTAGTGACGTTGGCAGCGGGTGAGTAGTGACGTCGGCAGCAGATGAGTAGTGACGTTGACAGCGGGTGAGTAGTGAAGTCGGCAGCGGATGAGTAGCGACGTCGACAGCGAAATGCAAACCAAGGTTGTATATATGTAGATTAAATTTACGAGAACTTACCGAGGCGTGATCCGGTCAGCGCAATGCCAACTAAAGAAAGCGACTAAGAGGGCGATCGCCTGCGTGCTCGCCATTTTATACCATTTTGTGTTGGAAAATCCTTAAGTCACTTACTGCGATGTGATTGGTCAGTCCGGTGGCGTGATGCTGTTCGGGATTTCGCGTGCTTTTCGTACCTACTTATTGTCTGCACTGCGTTGATACAGGGTGAACTCGAATATTATTTTCAAATAAGAAAGCTAGATACTTCGGTGTTATTAAACTTATTTCTTTATATGATTACGTCGTTCTTCTACATTTGAGTGATTAGTCTCATTGCCTGATATTTGATTGACTTCTCTTTGTTCTCTATCGAGTCGACTAAGGATGTCAGCCACTTTATTTTCTTGACCTTTTAGATAGTAAATCTCGTAAACGAATTCTTGCAGTTTTAATAACCATCTCTGATTGCGCTGGGAAAATTCTTTGCCATTGTATTTTTTGTTTAAATATTTGATAGGAAAATGATCGGTGGTGATCTTGAACTTATTCCTCCATATGTATTGACGAAGTTGGAATACACTCCATACAATCGCAAGTAATTCTTTGTCAGCCACGGAATAATTACGTTCATGCTCGTTCAGCATTCGTGATATATAGCAAACAGGTTGTTTTTCCTGTGTCAGGACGGAACCAATAGCGACGTTACTTGCGTCTGTATACAAGTGAAAAGGTTTGTTGAATTTGGTGATTTTTATTATTGGATGTGTTGTTAGATGAAGTTTAAATGCTTCAAATGCATTTATGTATTCTCGCTCGTTAGTATTGATTTTCGCTCCTTTTTTAAGATACCTCGTCATGGGGTAGGCTATTTTTGCATAACCTTGAATAAACTTTCTATAATACTCTGAGCCTCCTAAGAAACTCCTAAGCTGTTTCTCTGTTTGTGGAAGGGGAAGATTCTTAATTGCAAAAACTTTGCTCATATTAGGCTTCAGACCTTCTTCTGTCTGAATGTGCCCTAGGAACTCAGTGTTTACTTACTTTTTTGAAGTTTAAGATTGTTAAGTTAAAGACTGTTACGCTTTAATATCCGACTAACATCTGTTATGTTCTTGAGAGGTTCCGTCAAAGATCTCGACAAAATCAGAATATCGTCTAAATAGACAACACAGATTTTGTTGATATAATCCGGTAGGATGTGGTTCATAAGCCGTTGAAATGTGGCTGGTGCATTTTTTAGTCCAATAGGCATGCGAATGAATTCGTACAGTCCTTGTGGAGTAACAAATGCTGTTTTTTCCACATCGTCTGGGTGCATCAGTATCTGATGATAGCACTTAACTAAATCGATGCTGGAAAAATATTGGGCTTTTTCCAGTTTGTCGAAAATACTCGATATTTGATAAAGGGAATTTGGGAATTAACCGTCTCAGGTTAGCTCATTAAATGCCCTATAGTCTAAAAAATTTCTTTATTTGATTTCTCCTTCTTTGTTTGAGACAAGCCAGAATCCTAAGCGATGCGTAAGCGTAAGCTTGAGACGAGCGCAAACCCTCAGCGATGCGTGGGCGTTAGCCTGAGACAAGCGTGAATCCTGAGCGATGCGTGAGCGTGAACTTGAGACAAGCGTAAACCCTCAGCGATGCGTGAGTCTGTGCCTGAGACGAGCGTCAATCCTGAGTGATTTGTGGGCGTGAGCCTGAGACGAGCGTAAATCCTGAGAGATGCGTGGGCGTGAGCCTGAGACAAATGTAAACCACACAGCGAAGTTACGTTGCACGACGGCATAGTTGTGACGAATGCAGGTAGACGACGTCGGCAGCGATATGCTATGATGTACCAGCGTAGCAACCTGCGGGGCAACCACACAGCGATGTTACGTTGTACGACGGCAAGAATTGAGGAATGCAGTCGATGACGTCGGCAGCGATATGCTGAGCTGTACCAGCATAAAAACCTGCGGGGCAACAACACAGCGAAGTAACGTTGTACGACGGCAGAGTTGTGGCGAATGCAGGTAGACGACGCCGGCAGAGAATATGGCGAAAACGCCGGCAACGGATGAGCAGTGACGTCGGCAGTGGATGAGTAGTGACGTTGGCAGCGGGTGAGTAGTGACGTCGGCAGCAGATGAGTAGTGACGTTGACAGCGGGTGAGTAGTGAAGTCGGCAGCGGATGAGTAGCGACGTCGACAGCGAAATGCAAACCAAGGTTGTATATATGTAGATTAAATTTACGAGAACTTACCGAGGCGTGATCCGGTCAGCGCAATGCCAACTAAAGAAAGCGACTAAGAGGGCGATCGCCTGCGTGCTCGCCATTTTATACCATTTTGTGTTGGAAAATCCTTAAGTCACTTACTGCGATGTGATTGGTCAGTCCGGTGGCGTGATGCTGTTCGGGATTTCGCGTGCTTTTCGTACCTACTTATTGTCTGCACTGCGTTGATACAGGGTGAACTCGAATATTATTTTCAAATAAGAAAGCTAGATACTTCGGTGTTATTAAACTTATTTCTTTATATGATTACGTCGTTCTTCTACATTTGAGTGATTAGTCTCATTGCCTGATATTTGATTGACTTTTCTTTGTTCTCTATCGAGTCGACTAAGGATGTCAGCCACTTTATTTTCTTGACCTTTTAGATAGTAAATCTCGTAAACGAATTCTTGCAGTTTTAATAACCATCTCTGATTGCGCTGGGAAAATTCTTTGCCATTGTATTTTTTGTTTAAATATTTGATAGGAAAATGATCGGTGGTGATCTTGAACTTATTCCTCCATATGTATTGACGAAGTTGGAATACACTCCATACAATCGCAAGTAATTCTTTGTCAGCCACGGAATAATTACGTTCATGCTCGTTCAGCATTCGTGATATATAGCAAACAGGTTGTTTTTCCTGTGTCAGGACGGAACCAATAGCGACGTTACTTGCGTCTGTATACAAGTGAAAAGGTTTGTCGAATTTGGTGAATTTTATTATTGGATGTGTTGTTAGATGAAGTTTAAATGCTTCAAATGCATTTATGTATTCTCGCTCGTTAGTATTGATTTTCGCTCCTTTTTTAAGATACGTCGTCATGGGGTAGGCTATTTTTGAATAACCTTGAATAAACTTTCTATAATACTCTGAGCCTCCTAAGAAACTGCTAAGCTGTTTCTCTGTTTGTGGAAGGGGAAGATTCTTAATTGCAAAAACTTTGCTCATATTAGGCTTCAGACCTTCTTCTGTCTGAATGTGCCCTAGGAACTCAGTGTTTACTTACTTATTTGAAGTTTAAGATTGTTAAGTTAAAGATTGTTACGCTTTAATATCCGACTAACATCTGTTATGTTCTTGAGAGGTTCCGTCAAAGATCTCGACAAAATCAGAATATCGTCTAAATAGACAACACAGATTTTGTTGATATAATCCGGTAGGATGTGGTTCATAAGCCGTTGAAATGTGGCTGGTGCATTTTTTAGTCCAATAGGCATGCGAATGAATTCGTACAGTCCTTGTGGAGTAACAAATGCTGTTTTTTCCACATCGTCTGGGTGCATCAGTATCTGATGATAGCACTTAACTAAATCGATGCTGGAAAAATATTGGGCTTTTTCCAGTTTGTCGAAAATACTCGATATTTGATAAAGGGAATTTGGGAATTAACCGTCTCAGGTTAGCTCATTAAATGCCCTATAGTCTAAAAAATTTCTTTATTTGATTTCTCCTTCTTTGTTTGAGACAAGCCAGAATCCTAAGCGATGCGTAAGCGTAAGCTTGAGACGAGCGCAAACCCTCAGCGATGCGTGGGCGTTAGCCTGAGACAAGCGTGAATCCTGAGCGATGCGTGAGCGTGAACTTGAGACAAGCGTAAACCCTCAGCGATGCGTGAGTCTGTGCCTGAGACGAGCGTCAATCCTGAGTGATTTGTGGGCGTGAGCCTGAGACGAGCGTAAATCCTGAGAGATGCGTGGGCGTGAGCCTGAGACAAATGTAAACCACACAGCGAAGTTACGTTGCACGACGGCATAGTTGTGACGAATGCAGGTAGACGACGTCGGCAGCGATATGCTATGATGTACCAGCGTAGCAACCTGCGGGGCAACCACACAGCGATGTTACGTTGTACGACGGCAAGAATTGAGGAATGCAGTCGATGACGTCGGCAGCGATATGCTGAGCTGTACCAGCATAAAATCCTGCGGGGCAACCACACAGCGAAGTAACGTTGTACGACGGCAGAGTTGTGGCGAATGCAGGTAGACGACGCCGGCAGAGAATATGGCGAAAACGCCGGCAGCGGATGAGCAGTGACGTCGGCAGTGGATGAGTAGTGACGTTGGCAGCGGGTGAGTAGTGACGTCGGCAGCAGATGAGTAGTGACGTTGACAGCGGGTGAGTAGTGAAGTCGGCAGCGGATGAGTAGCGACGTCGACAGCGAAATGCAAACCAAGGTTGTATATATGTAGATTAAATTTACGAGAACTTACCGAGGCGTGATCCGGTCAGCGCAATGCCAACTAAAGAAAGCGACTAAGAGGGCGATCGCCTGCGTGCTCGCCATTTTATACCATTTTGTGTTGGAAAATCCTTAAGTCACTTACTGCGATGTGATTGGTCAGTCCGGTGGCGTGATGCTGTTCGGGATTTCGCGTGCTTTTCGTACCTACTTATTGTCTGCACTGCGTTGATACAGGGTGAACTCGAATATTATTTTCAAATAAGAAAGCTAGATACTTCGGTGTTATTAAACTTATTTCTTTATATGATTACGTCGTTCTTCTACATTTGAGTGATTAGTCTCATTGCCTGATATTTGATTGACTTCTCTTTGTTCTCTATCGAGTCGACTAAGGATGTCAGCCACTTTATTTTCTTGACCTTTTAGATAGTAAATCTCGTAAACGAATTCTTGCAGTTTTAATAACCATCTCTGATTGCGCTGGGAAAATTCTTTGCCATTGTATTTTTTGTTTAAATATTTGATAGGAAAATGATCGGTGGTGATCTTAAACTTATTCCTCCATATGTATTGACGAAGTTGGAATACACTCCATACAATCGCAAGTAATTCTTTGTCAGCCACGGAATAATTACGTTCATGCTCGTTCAGCATTCGTGATATATAGCAAACAGGTTGTTTTTCCTGTGTCAGGACGGAACCAATAGCGACGTTACTTGCGTCTGTATACAAGTGAAAAGGTTTGTCGAATTTGGTGAATTTTATTATTGGATGTGTTGTTAGATGAAGTTTAAATGCTTCAAATGCATTTATGTATTCTCGCTCGTTAGTATTGATTTTCGCTCCTTTTTTAAGATACCTCGTCATGGGGTAGGCTATTTTTGAATAACCTTGAATAAACTTTCTATAATACTCTGAGCCTCCTAAGAAACTCCTAAGCTGTTTCTCTGTTTGTGGAAGGGGAAGATTCTTAATTGCAAAAACTTTGCTCATATTAGGCTTCAGACCTTCTTCTGTCTGAATGTGCCCTAGGAACTCAGTGTTTACTTACTTATTTGAAGTTTAAGATTGTTAAGTTAAAGATTGTTACGCTTTAATATCCGACTAACATCTGTTATGTTCTTGAGAGGTTCCGTCAAAGATCTCGACAAAATCAGAATATCGTCTAAATAGACAACACAGATTTTGTTGATATAATCCGGTAGGATGTGGTTCATAAGCCGTTGAAATGTGGCTGGTGCATTTTTTAGTCCAATAGGCATGCGAATGAATTCGTACAGTCCTTGTGGAGTAACAAATGCTGTTTTTTCCACATCGTCTGGGTGCATCAGTATCTGATGATAGCACTTAACTAAATCGATGCTGGAAAAATATTGGGCTTTTTCCAGTTTGTCGAAAATACTCAATATTTGATAAAGGGAATTTGGGAATTAACCGTCTCAGGTTAGCTCATTAAATGCCCTATAGTCTAAAAAATTTCTTTATTTGATTTCTCCTTCTTTGTTCGGTTTTTTGGCAACTACCACAACTGGAGAGGCATATCTACTCATGCTCTTCCTTATTATACCCTGTTTTTCTATTTCCAGTATTTGTTTAGCTACTTCCTCCTCGTGCTTTTTTTTGTTACCTGTATAATTTTGAATGGATCGGATTATCTTCTTTAAGGTGGATTTCATGTTTGATAGTCTAGGTGTTAGTCAAGTGCTTGTATTGAATTTCTTTGAATTGGGCTATTAGAGAGGTTAATGCTATGTGCTCTTCGCGATTAACACTGCCGAAGTCAAGATTTTCCTCTTCTTAATAATTGCATGAGAAATCAGACCCATGTTCTATATTTAAAACAGTCTATTTTTTAAAGTTAAAGTTCCCTTCTCAATGTCAATTGTTTTAATAACATTCTTAAGAACATCTATTCTTAAGAGTATTGTATAGTTTTTATTTTCTAACCTCTGGGCATAGACTTTGATAAAGGTATTACTGTTAGAACCGAATTCTTTTGGTACCGGAAATTGAATTATATTATTATTATTACGCTACTATTAATAGCTCTAACCTCTACTTGACGTGTATGTAGGATTTGGTACGAGTTTATTGGTGTTAATGAAAGACATAGCACTGCCTGTATCTACTAGGATATAATATATACCGCTTGTTTTGGATAGCACTGGCGAAGGTCGTTAATTGTCCGAGGCTCAGTTCAGAAACACCGGTGGTTCTACTGAAATGATGTCCTGTTGGATCACACCTTGATTTGTTTTAATAACATTGGTGTCCATCGATTCTGGTCTGCTATGTCTGTTCTGTGTGGGGCGGTTCTGGAAGTTGCTTGAAGGTCTCTGTCCGGTATTGTAATTTTTATACCTATTATCTGTAATTTTAATTTTGTCTCCTTTTACTGTCATTAGGGGGAATATAGCTGGGATTTCTATATTGATTATTTTGTTTTGATGTAGACTTATTTGTTTCATTATTCTTTACATTTCCATTATCATAGCCAATGTAAGAAAATAGAACAGTTTTTATTTCGTGTATATCATAACGATTTCTTATTTCTCGAGCTCGATTCCCTATTGTTAATTCTCTTATTTGTTATAATATTGTAGTACAGCACCTTTTCTTCGTCTTGATTGTCACAAAATACCATATACGTATTTACTTTAATTAATGATATCTAGTTTATTTGTTAAGTCATAAATTGAACTTACTTTCATATTATAAATTTTCTTAGTTAGGTTTGCTCTGTTAATATTGAGCCGGTAGTGTTGTTTAAATAGTTATTTTGCCTGTTCCCATGTGGTGGCTCCATTGATGATCAGAAGGCCATAGCTCGGCCTTTGACCTTCACTTGTTGAATAATATTCCAGGTGGACTATCCCCATCGTGTTCAGGTAGGTATTGAATTTCTCGTAGGACGTTGCTTCCATGGCTGGAATGCGACATCCTTGCCACTATAGGTAGGTTGAGTGGTGGTCCACGCTGTGCTTGCGAGGTCCTCAATTAGCGCTAGTGTGCGCCATTTTGATGCCACCGAACTCGAGGGTTCTAGCATGGATAAGGACATGGTTTTAAATCCAGCCTGTAGCATTCAGGTATGAGATCAAGTCGATGATCCTGTAATCCGAGAGCTCTTTCAAGTCGTAAAAAATGGTTTACCCAAAATACGTTGTCTTGACCCTGCTAGGGCCGGACAACTGCAGAGGAAGTGTATGAGAGTTTCTTTCTCATTTTCATCTTTGCAACTTCTGCAAAAGTTGTTGTGCGGTATACACAACTTAGCAGCATGACTGCCCACTGGCCAGTGGCCAGTGCTGATAGCCACAATTCTGGCAATATCCTTCCGGGTTCTGGATAACAACTCGGAGGTTTTCTTTTTGCTGATTGATGGCCACATTGATCTCGATATGGCGCAGTTCGACAGACTGCTCCACCTGAGCTGTGACTTAGTATTAAAGAAGGAGAGAATTTGTTCCTTGATTAAGCTCATTGGACAGCTAACCTTCTCCATAGAGCCAGTATCCATAGCGACGCCCATCTTGGCCAATTCGTCCGCCCTCTCATTACCCACTATATTACTGTGCCCCGGTACCCATACTATGGTGATGTCCAGGAATTGACTGATCGAGGCCAATTCTTCTAGGCACTGTTGTACTAATTTCGAGTTTATTGTAGTCGCACAAATCGCCCTTATGGCAGATTGGCTATCAACACAAATACCAACCCTTCCGATTTGTGCGTTTCTAAGCCTTAATGCTCTACAGGCCTCACTAATTGCTAGAATCTCTGCCTGAAAGATGCTAGCCGAATCGGGTTGCTTGAAAGACCTTGACAGATTTAAATCATCTGAGAAGATACCTGCACCGACTCCGTCCTTCATCTTGGATCCGTCAGTGAATATTGTTGCGTCATTTTGCCTCGCTACTGTCCCATCCTTCCAGTTTCCCCTGCTAGGAAATTCAGCGCTGAACGAGGAGTTGAAGCTGAATTTAGGGATGCAGTAATCAGTAGATTATGGTATCATGCCTCCAGGTACTGTCTGCAGTATATTGCAGTGCCCGTATGGTCTAGTAGCAAACCACCCAGATTCTCTGAGTCGTACTGCACTGCACGTCGCAACATACTTGATAAATATGTCAGGAGGTAGTAGGTTCAAGATGGTGTTAAGGGCCTCGGTCGGGCAAGACCGTATAGCTTTTTTATAAAAGAGATTGTAATCTTTTGTATTTAGTAGTATAAGTGCTCCTTGCACAGGAAGACCTGCAGATTATCAGAGGCACATTTCGAGTGCTTAAGATTAATTTGCAATAACCGAGACATCGTCATTATTGGGTTGATGTAGAGGGACCTGCCACCAAAGGATCTATACTTAGATCCTCTAGTAGTCTGGAGGCCGTATCTTCTTCTTGGTCCTCTTCTTCAGGGGACAGCCGAAAAACCTTAAGTTTGGCCTGCCTGACGCCAAACCTAAGCTTAAAGCCAACTTTCTCAATAGGTCCCAGACACTCCTCATTGATCAGGAGTACCAGAGACATATTGTTGAGCTGGGGTTCTTCTGCTCGAATGATGCTCCAATTGTCCATCGGTATTTCAGGGTTCTGGAGCCGTAGACATTGGAGTACTTTAGCTTTGTCCACCTTCATCTTTGGCAACCAAATGCGTGCCCTGGGCCTCCTAGGGACTTCCCTGGCCGGGATAAGCTTGATTTTCAAGCCCTCCCATTCATCGCTTATCTTAGCGACGCACTTGCTAAGAAAGTCCAAAGACGGATGGTCCTCGCATTTTAAAATCCTGAAGCCCCTAAGGACAACGGAGCAGTCAAAAGAGACTGGTGGACTTTTTGCAGCGGTGATAAGGTGATCCATCACCAGCTCAGACAGTCTGGCCTCAATGTCGCCCCATTTGTCCAAGATTTTAATAGCTCGTCGATCAGCGTCACATTCAAGTGACTGATGGCCACCTCTTTGTAAGAAGGTCTGTCCTTAGCCTTATCAACTGAGGAAGCCGCGATCTCCTTGAACTTCTTTTTTGCTGCCACCTTGGCACCACCACTGGTAATTGCCTCGGTGAGTCCACCCTTTCTGGGTAGTTTATCCTTCTTCGCAACATTGATGGCCTCATCCTGAGACCTGTTGCGTTTCTGGCTGGAAGAAGAAGCAGTATCAGTGCTACTGATTTGCCGCTTGTTGAACTCCTCTATCACCTTGCGATATCTAAGTTCATCCGCTGCGTCTCTTTCATCGAAAGTACCAGCAGCCTTATTCTTAGAAATCTTGCTTAGAATGAATACAGCCCTCTGGTACTGCTGCTTCCAGAGAGCGCCAGCGGTTTTCTCACGTTTGTTCTTCAGACCGACCCCGGCGACCTTAGGCAAGGTAGAGCCTTGCATTGGTGTACTATGGCTGGTACTTGCAATGCTCAGCAGTTTTTGAGCACTATGGCTGGTGCCCACGTTGTGATCTATTAACATCACCGTCTCTTGACTAGATGCCAACAGATCATTTTCGGACGAGCTTCCTAACGGTTGCTCCGTCCTCTCCTCCTCCTTTTGCCTCTGGGAAAAGCTCATTATACTGCTTATCACTATGAACTTTCTTTGATGAGCATGCCTTTTGAGCTATTTGCTTTTGACAGAAAAAAAATGGAAATAAATTACGCTTTGATTTACGCTAATTTAATAGCAGTGGTTACCAAAAAAAAATTAAAATATTAAATTATTAACTTAGCGAAAGAGCCGCGCGCGAATATTGAAAAAAAAAATATATAAAACAAAAGGAAAAAAAGAAGTTTTTGTGTCACCTCAGTGTAGTTGGCATGTTTATGGTAAGTCAAACGAGCGACTGCAAGTGCAATTCGAAGCACACAATCGAAAACAGCTAGTTGCTGAGGCTATATTTTGCCCTTTGATCGACGGAATAGAAGAGTAGCGCAATACTATTCGCAAAACTGTAATTTTTCAACACTTTTACCCTGCTTTACACTTCCAACACTTTTCGCTTTGTAAGGCACTAGTGAATGATTTAATTCTATAGCCAATGAAATTTATAAAACGCTGATATTTACAACAAAATAACAGTAGAATTTTATTTTCACACAAATTATTTCTGCTGCCACTGTAATTATTTCCACTGAATACACTCGATTGAAGATTTTCAGCTAATTGACCGCACACAAACAAAAACACGCAAGTTTGCTTGCGAATTGCGACACCAAACACACGAACACACGGAAGCACGCCCGCATACAGCGTCGCCAAAAAAGAAAGCCGGTGTTTTATGCGGAAAAAATGAAATCATAAATTATCCAGTGGGAATTTAAATATTTAAATCAACATCAATATTCAAAGATGTTGTAATCAATTGTGATGAAAAAACTACGCGATTATCTTGATAATCAAAAACAACTAAACGCAATGATAAAGGTCAGCCGACGACGAACGACCGAAACACGTCCTGCACTCACGAAAGATCGACTCGAACCACTATAGACATCAAGCTATTTAGAATATCTCGGTTAGATACTTCTGAGATTACGTTTGGATGTGGCTCTGCCATATTTCCATATTTCAACAGAAATTTTGCAAATGTTGCGTTAAAAAAACAAGATTTTCACTGAATTACTGATGATTTGTTTTAACACTGTCGTGAACTTTGCGGTTTAAAGATTAAGGACTTATTTTTCCTTTCCGCGAACTGTACTTTCTCGTTTTAGATCAGGATAGTTGTACCTGATTCAATACCGACTGCGCCAAAAAAATAAATAAAACTTCAGCAATTTTTTTATTTTAATACATTTTTATTAGCTAATCGGCGCTGAGTCTACATAAGTATTGAACCCAGTGCATTGGCCCACTTACAAACGATGATAATTTTGCATTTTCCAGTGATGAACTCAGTGCATTGGTTCACTTTGGTTTTTCTGCTTATTTGCGTTTTCCAGTGCAGTCGTAACTTTTATGGGTCACTCCAAAAGTCACGACGGCAATAAATTAAATGGAAATTCTGGAATATGGTCATAATGGTCTGGAATTTCGGGAACAAAGCAATTTCTTCAGCGATTCGAATTAAATTCGGAATGTAGGATTAATATGCGACTATAAGACTTGTTCCTATGGAAATTCTGGAATATGGTGATTATGGCCTGGAATTTCGGGAACAAAGCATTTTCTCAAGCGATTCGCATGAAATTCAGTATGAAACTGAATTCATTCGAAACTAAATTTTATATAGTGCAGACGTCATGGCGGAAAACACAGAAAGAAATTTTGTTTTTGAGTTCATCGAATTTTACCGCTCTTTACCTGCGTTATGGGATATAACGAGCTGGTAAACTTAAGATCCGAAGATCTATTGGAATTGCTTCACGCATAGTGGTGACTTGTTTGTAGATATAGGGACCAACCATATTGAGTAATTCCTCATAAGTTGAATTATTCATTCGTAAGAAGTTTCTAAAGTCTTCTTGCGAAGATACCTTTAATTCGTTCAGCAAATTTTGTTGTGTAAATTCATTCCCTTTACAAAGTCAATTTTTTTATCCACATTTTTTTTCGTTGATTTTGTTTTTCATTGTCAATTGCTATATTGCTATCAACAAAATGAGTTAGGTATTTTTTGTGGTTAACGGCTGATTAAAGCAACAGCAAAAACTAACCAAATTTTGGTAAATTTTTTGTTTCATGTGTTTGCCAACTTATCCATATATAATTTTTAAAAGTCGACTCTGGTGGTGAGAATTATAACTAAAAATTTGGTTAAATATTTCTTAACCAATAAATTTTTTTTGGTTAACGCTAAACCATTTCTGGTCTATCCAATGTGTTTGTTGTTGTAATTTTTATTTTTTTGTTGAAAGCAATATAGCAAATATAGCAATTATTTTAACCGCTTCTGACAATGTGGTCTGCTCGTCTGCACGTCAAGACAGTAAACGAAAAATGAATGATTGAATAGTATGCAGTAACGTGTCGTTGCAAAAGTATTGCATACGTATATGAGGATGATGTAAGGAATGCAGTACCGTGTCGGGGCCGCTTAAGTAACGCTATGGATTTATGGTTATCGCAAATTGGTGGATATTATGAAAAAATACAGGATGATGGTGGCGAAGTATGAGCGGCAAGTATTAGCCACAAACAAGCTTTTTATGGTTTTTATCTTCCCCCTTTGAAAATTAAAGCTTGACAGTTGTTTGACTGTCAAACATCCTAATACATCCTATTGAAACCTACATCTGTTATATACATTCAGATTGGATGGTCTGTCATTTGGTTTATACATTACGATTGCAGTGCAGCGCACATTCGCCAACCCAACTGATACTCGTATTTATGTTCATTTATTAAAGGTAAAGGTTGAGTTTGTTGTGTTATAATTCCTATTTTGAACATAAAATATGGCGTCCGAACGATATAGTTTTTCATTAACAACTTTTAGGTAAGTAATGATCAAAATACAAAACATAACCTCCAAGGATGACTTGTAAAAACCGTATAAGTTTCCGGCAATTCGAAGAAGGAAATTAATTTTATTATTTTTCAGCCCATCGGGGAAACTTGTTCAAATCGAATATGCTTTAGCTGCTGTTTTAGCAGGCGCTCCTTCTGTAGGAATTATGGGTAAATTTGTTGATAATTGCAAAAATGACACATTTTTAAATTATAATCTAACAGCTTCTAATGGAGTCGTTATTGCTACGGAGAACAAGCACAAATCAATTTTGTATGATGAACATAGTGTCAATCGTGTCGAAATTATCAACGGGCACATCGGAATGGTATACTCTGGAATGGGTCCTGATTACCGTCTTTTGGTTAAGCAAGCACGCAAGTTGGCTCAAAACTATTATTTAACATACAAAGAACCTATTCCTGTTGCTCAGTTAGTTCAGCGAATTGCCGCTGTTATGCAGGAATATACCCAAACAGGGTAAGATGATGTTAATCGTTTTGGAAGGGATTAAAATTATTTTTTACAGTGGTGTACGCCCATTCGGAGTTTCTCTACTAGTATGTGGATGGGATTCAGGTCGTCCCTACTTGTTTCAGTGTGACCCGTCGGGGGCGTATTTTGCCTGGAAGGCAACTTGCATGGGGAAAAACGCAGTTAATGGAAAAACGTTTTTGGAGAAGAGGTTAGTTATTTTCTCGTAACCTTAAGTCGCAGAATTCATATTCTCTTCTTTTTAGATACAGTGAAGACTTAGAATTGGATGATGCCGTGCACACTGCCATTTTAACTTTAAAGGAAGGTTTTGAGGGTAAAATGACAGCAGATAATATTGAAGTTGGAATTTGCGACCGAAATGGATTTAAACGTTTAGACCCCGCCACTGTCCAAGATTATCTGGCTAACATTCCATAGTTTCATACATTTTTTCTAATTTCTAACAGCTCTGCAATAGCTTGAAATAAGTGTTAGCTTGTGGTCACTGGTTTTCTAAACAAATAAAAAAACAATTTTAAAAATAGGGTTAAAGTGCGTTTTACGGAATATAGAGTTACGGCTTTCGGACTTCCCCCATCTGAAAGCCCTTATTGAAAAGACTTCAAAAACACTAATCTTGTTCCTCGGAAATTCCCTCTCAAGGAGAGAGGTGGTTTTAATTTATTGAGCACTTTTTTGAAAAATGCATTTTTCTAAGTGGTTTGATGGATGTTAGGGGGTTAATTGGTATCATATAAAAGGCAATAAAAATACCTTCCTTATAAAAAATTTGGTCCAATCCAACCCCCCTCGATAGAGTTAAGAGCCAACAAATGACTCACATTAAAGTTCATCAGGGGGCGTGTTCAAAAGTTGGCGGGCCTAAATATTGCTATGAAATGAAAGGTGATAATTACTGCTACACGGCCGTACTTTTTTTATGGGCATACGCCAGCTAAAACGGATGTTTGATCGAGTTGTACCTGGTTCATGTGGTTTTTCATATATTTGAGTGAAATATCATTTGATAGAACACGCCACCTGATGAACTTTAATGTAAAAGTCATTTTTGGGTTCTAACTTTGTCGAGGGGGGTTGGATTGGACCAAATATTTCATAGGATAGAAGGTATTTTTATTACCATTTGATACCAATTAACCCCATAACATCCATCAAACCACAAAGAAAAATGCATTTTTCAAAAAAGTGCTCACTCCCTCTCTCATTAAAATTCCATAAAACACATATTTGCCGAAAATAGTTTTATTTTTAATTTTATGAAAGGTTTCAAATTTAGTCCAAGCCAATTGTTTCAACGGAGCCGCAGCATGTTTCAGGGTTGAACAAAAATAAATTGCAATGAGGAGCTTCTTTTTTCGATACAACTTTGATGACTTCTTGGGCTAGAACCCCACCCACGACTGCTGTTGCTGGGGATATTTGAGTAAATATATGAATGAAATTAGAAGATGGAACTGTTGCCGCGTTTGAAATTGTATCGCGAATTTTTTCCAACTCTAAGATGTCCTTATCTCGACATTTGTAATCTGGATCACGGTTAAAAGAATCCCGAAACTTTTGAATAGCTCTTAAGACAATGAGTCCTGGACCAGACTGCTTAATTTTTTTTGAATAAGCTGGCGTATTAAAGTCAAATTTAAATATTTTAGACAGTGGCGGATATTTCAACTCTCTTTCCGCTGTAGAAGATATTGTTTCTGATTTAATTTTTCCATTTGGTTGTTTTGTTATCTTGTATTTCACTACGTCTCTAAAAAATATTTAAGAATAAGTTTCAATTTTTGGTACTCGATGAAATCTTACTCAACGAATTTGTGTTCTTGTAGATCAGCGCAGTAGTAACCAAACATTCCCCAAACGTCTCCGCAAAAAAATTTTATGTTCTTCTGCCGGCAAATCTCGTTAATATGAAGTATTTCACTACTCTGAGCACCTAAAATTACTATAACATCAAAATTGCTGTAAAATTCTGCATTCTTTTTTTCCAGTGGTTCGGTATCCGCTGATATTTCAACCATGGGATTAAGTTGTTTGGCACGATCAAGTGAAGCTTCCGCTCGATTAGTCCCAATAGCAGATCTTGGTGCAAGAAATTGTGAACAAAAATCATGTTCTGTAACAAGTTTATCGTCATGCAACTTAACGGAATTAACGCCCGATAGAATAATATTCTTAGCAACTTCTGCTCCAAGTCCATTCAAGCAAGAAATTAGAACTTTCGCTGCACGAAGTCTGTAAGGTATAAAAAACATTTAGCTATGATTTAAATTAAATACAATGCAAAAAAACCTTTTTTGGGATTCTAAGCCCCACAACCGAATTTGTCGATCATATAATTCATTTTCGGCATCAGTTAATTCTATGCCGTTGCTATTTTCCATAAATACATCCATGGTTTTTTATTTCGCAAAATTAATGCTGACTAATTGATGCCTACGAAAACTACACTTTAATGCTGTATTGCTTTGGCTAATCCAGCTTGGCTTACAACAAAAATTGCATAAAAATAAAGCCGAAAATAAATCCAAAAAGTTTTTAGGATTTATAACTAAAGCCATTTTTTAGTTATAGCGGTCACCGTAAGGCGGTGTTTTGTTTAACACACATAACAATTAAAATGCATCGAAAATAGATAGCCAAAAGCTGTTGCTTTGTATGCCGGCTTTACCAAAGCAATACAGCATTTATTAGGCCTTTAGAACCATAAATGAAAACGATTGAATAGCGATATCAGGGGCGCTATTATAAAGTAACATTTGGCCGTTAATTTCTAGAAAAACAGACAATGGAAATGTTTACTCAGCATATAATTATTTTTAAACAACATGTTTATTTGAAAAAAATTTTTTAAAACAACATGTCCTTAGTTTGGTTGAAACGATAAAATAAAAATTTGGTGCATTTTCGGATAACTTGTACGCGACATCACAAAATATTGGGTAAAATACTGTGAATAAATAAGCTTTTAGTACAAAACTCTGCTAAACTTTAATCCAATGACTTGTTAACCTTCC
The DNA here is from genome assembly GCA_947095585.1 of Nephrocerus scutellatus. Classification (NCBI taxonomy): domain Eukaryota; kingdom Metazoa; phylum Arthropoda; class Insecta; order Diptera; family Pipunculidae; genus Nephrocerus; species Nephrocerus scutellatus. Next base: position 40,931,865 of record OX352761.1, read on the forward strand.
TTTGTTTACGTTTTTTTTTTGTTTAAATCAATTTGTTTTGGTAACGTAAATGTGCTAGAAAATATAAATATAATAATAAATATGTCAATAGTAAGTAAGGACAAACAATTATTAAAAAATCGGATTCTAAAAACATCCCAAATTTAATTTCCCTCATTTGTCTGCTTCAGGCGTAGACTGTCCGCTACAAATATAGTGAATTGTTGCGGATAGATGATAAAAATATTTATTTAAAATTTAATTTCAGCAAGATGAATGAACATTTATTTATTTGGTTTTGGTAGAAATTCGCGCTAAAACTTTATCATTGTCGCGGACAAGATGTTCGAGAAAAAACCCACCAGATAAATCTGATAATTTTTTTCTCTGATCAGATCTGTCAGATAAAAAAAATTATCTGCTGTGTTTTTTTAGTATCAGAGAAATGATTTACTTTTCACCTGAATGCTCTTTAGTAATAGACATTTCTCGTGTTTGAAAAAAAAACGAATAAAGCTGTCAAGAAATGCTCTGTATATATTTCTCAGAATAAAAAGATCATACCGAGAATTATCGGAGCGTAAAAAATAACGCTTCAGAGACAAACAGATTTCTCGGAGAATAAAAAAAAAACAGTAAAGAATTCTGACAGTTAAATTATCCCTTCGATTACTCCGGCATCAAAAAAGAACACAGACTATAGCCGTATTTTTTATGTCGGATAAATTATAGAAATCCGAGTTACGGAATATCCGATGGTTTTTTCTCTGATCAGATCAAAAAAGTATCAACTGTGTTTTTTTTTGTACCAGATAAAGTTTTATTTTTCACATAGAACTACAGCTGTCAAAAATGATCTGTATATTTTTTCAGAATAAAAAAAAAAAAACCGGACGGAACGTTAAATAAATAAAAAAAACACAGAAATGAGTTCTGACAGTGAAATTATATCACCGTTAATACGATTTAAAAAATTATTTTAGGTTGCGATTTGTGTTAAATTTTTTATTTTCAAAACTGTTATGATCTTTATGTTCGAATTAGTATTTATATGCAAACGCTCATAATGGAATATGTTTTAATATCCATACTCTTTATTTTATATAATGCTTTCTCTTTTTTAAATTGATTATGACTGTCATATTTAACTAGAATAAAATTGACTTTTTGAGATTGAACAAAACGTGGTTGCACATTTTATAATTTTCAATTCAATTCAGCCATTAGCTAGAATTTTTCATCAAAATTCAAAACTTCCTCAGATGACTTCAGCTCGCTTACAGCTCTATAAAGCTTTTTAACTGGATATAGCTAGGCGGTCAGCCATTAGCTGAATAGGAAGAATAACACAGAATGCTCTAGAATTGCAGGTGACTGTAACTATCTCTGACTGGTGGAAGTGCGATCAAACCTCCACGTGGTGGCCGCCGGTTATTTTCCTCCAATGCAGGAAAAGCTGAATGATCGGGCTAGTCCCTTCAAAGTAAGGTAGGCGCCTTGTTTTCCGTCGTGTGGGAGTGGGAGTGGTCTCTGAGTTGGTCACAATCACAGCTGTTCACTCTTTAGAGATGAGTAGGAGTGTTTTTGGCAAGGGGACGAGACGACCACCTCTCCTAGTACGTAGACAACATGCCGGTCCCAAGCCCGGGTAAAGGAGGAGGGTGTGGGGCAACCCTATCCTCAATAAATTAAGTGGAGGAGTTAACCTCGAAAGACTAAAAAAATCCTAAATCCAGTGGGAGACACGTGCGCCGAGGGATGCATGGCCATGAGTTGTTGGTCGCTAGCACGGGACCTGCCAACCTCCGATTTTAACCGGTCTTCTCGTGGTATACCGGGCTCTACCATGGGTGACATACTTTCCCGGATACTCGTGGGAAATATAGATAATCCAAATAATATAAATGAGACCGATGCATCTCCAATCGCATCAAGCTCGGTACCTGCGTTAGAGCGGGCCGTTGTAATGTCAGAGGCTTCTGTGCCCCAGACAGTCATCCCAGTGGTGACACCAATAACGAGATGTGCTTCTGGGCCGCTCGAAACCTCGTCAGGAACTGATTCCCTTCCGACGGTTAATCAAGTGTTGACAGCAAACGCGGAACCTGCTCAAATGCTGACCGTTGTTTTGTCGGTGGGGGATAAGCTCTCCAAGGTCAACCCCGTGTTGACCACAACGTCACTCTTAGATGTTGGCAACAAGGGTGTGGATTCGAATACATCCGAGTCTGACACATCCGAAGTTGTCGACACCATCAGCGTCATTTCGGAGAAATCCAGTTGCTCCTCGGTTGGGATCGCATTAGGGGGAATGCAGATCCAACAACAGGCTTATGTTAAGCTAACTTCGAGGGAAAAAAGACGCTTTAAGCATGCTTTACGCATAGGGAAAGACAGAGACAGTGCTCTTGTTTTTGCCAAAGCAGCGCCTCCTACTAAGAGCGTTGTCAAACGCGTCAGGTCGGAAGACCAGACACCGCCCTCATCGACTTTCAGTCAAGTGACCAGTGCTGTCAGACTGGGGGTTGTCCCGATCGACCTGTCGAAGAAACCGCTGACAAAGAAGCAATTCGCTCACCTTCAAGAAGCGGTTATCGACACCTCGATTGAAATGATCGACTGCGGCGTTTGGAACGTATCCCAAATCAGGATGGATGATCTTGATCTGTCTAGACAGCTCTACTGCCGAGTGGATGCGCTCCAATTTCCAAAAAATTAAAGAAAAAAGTGGACTGGACGTGATGTTAGTGGAAGAGGGATCTTTCCCGAAGACACACATCGTCCGTGGGTTCTTTCCACAAAGCACTGAACTCCCTTCAGAGAAGGTTCTGGCCACTATCGAGGCCCAGAACGAAGGCTTAAATCCCATTTCATGGAAGGTGGTACAGAGAAAGAAGGAAGGTGCGCTCCTTCATCTCGTAATGGCGGTTGACGACGCCTCCATGACAAGACTTATTGCCAACAAAGGCATTATAGGGTACCGCTTTGGTCAGATTAAGCTGATTCTTAAGAGCACCAATAACAGCTCTGCTCAAAATACCACATACCAAAAAGCCAGATCGTCTGAGTGGCTCCGACCCAGCGCCAGCTGTACAAAAGGCTGCCTCTTCGGTCACCAGCTCTTCCGGGCAGGTTGACCACAGCGGGTCTGGAACCGTTACATCTAAGCTGGTAATACGACCAGCTCCATCGTCCAGCAAGGCTACCAAGCCATCTGGTTCAATTCCTCCCAGAAATGGTAATAACGCAGCAAGAGCTGCACTTGCTCCTAGGAGTAGGATAGGCAATGGTAGACCAACGGGCCAACCGAGCCAGACCGCCTGCCGTAGGGGTAAGGGCCCCAAAAAAAGCGGTTCTAATCCGGCAGGCTCTTTCTCAGAAGGAGGAAGGATGAGCACTATAAAGGTGCTACAGGCGAATCTACATCATGCTAAGGGGGCGACCGCTACACTTAGCAAAAGATTCGTCGAGGAGAACATAGCCCTTGGCCTCATACAGGAGCCTTGGGCTATTAGCGGACAGGTGAAGGGTCTAAAGGACGGGAAAGGTAAGTCGATAGTAAAATGTGGGGAGGCAGTTCCAAGAGCGGCCTGCCTTATTAGATCTTATATTAACTTCCTTCCCATTCCAGAATTTACAACTAGGGACCTGGTTGCCGTTCTAGTGGAGGTTCCGACCGAGAGGGGGAAACAAAACATTGTATGTGCCTCGGCATACTTCCCCGGCGATGAAGATACCATTCCACCTAAAGAGGTGCAGGATATGATCACGCACTGTAAAGACAGGAACATCCATTTCATCATAGGATGTGATGCCAACGCACACCATGAGGTTTGGGGAAGCAGCGGTATCAATCGAATGGGTGAGTGTCTTTTAGATTATCTTATTAGCAATAATATCGTAAACAAGGGCTCTAAACCAACCTTCGTAAATGCGATTCGCGAAGAGGTACTAGATCTCACACTCGCGAGTCCATTTATCTCAAATTCCATTTTTTAATTGGCATGTGTCCGATGAGGCCTCGGTGTCAGACCACCAACACATCAGGTTTGACATTCCAGGCGCGTTGGAACATGCCTCTCCCAGATATGATCCTAAGTCAACCGACTGGAATCTTTATCGAGGACTAGTTCTCTCCAAATTAGATTTGCTTGTCTCACCTATTGACTCAATAGAGGTACTAGACGAGGCAGCTTACCAAGTAAATGATTTACTACTTACTTCCTACCATGGCAGTTGTGTCGTCAAAACTAATCTTTGTAAACGCAATGTTCCTTGGTGGAATGAAATACTGACCAAGCTCAGGAGGAAAGTTAGAAAGCGCTTCAACTCAGCTAAACGCACGAAGAGGTGTAACGATTATAAGTCCGCCCTTACAGAGTATAATTCTGAATTAAGACAATCTAAGCGGGCCACGTGGAGTAAGTGTTGCGAGAATATTGCTGAAATGCCAGCAGCTGCGCGAATCCACAAGGCACTTGTTAAGGATCAGACAAATAGTGTGGGTCTGTTGAAAAAGAATGATGGCACCTACACGACGGACCGGGAGGACACACTGAAAACACTTCTACATGTTCATTTCCCCGGCCCGTACAACAGTGTACCACACACAAATTCGATCACGATTGACCGTAGGGTTAGTATCGCTAGTAGAACTAATAGTTTATCTGGTAAGATATTTGCCTCAGATAAGGTTATATGGGCAGTAGGCTCCTTCAAACCATTCAAAGCCCCTGGGGGGGATGGCATCTTTCCTGCTCTTCTACAGAAGGCGATCGATGCAATCCTTCCAAGTTTAATTTTATTATTTAGAGCTAGCTTCAACTGGGGATACATCCCTTTTGCCTGGAGACAGGTAAACGTTATTTTTATCTCCAAACCAGGCAATAGGAAGCTACCTAAATCATACAGACCAATCAGTCTAACATCGTTTGTCCTGAAAATCATGGAGAGACTCATTGATGTTCATATTAGAAGCAGACTAGAGGTGTCTGCTCCTTTGCACTCAAGCCAGTTTGCATACAGAAAAGGCAAAAGCACAGAAGGTGCCCTCCACTATCTGGTTAAAAAGATAGAAGGAACATTTCGATCCAAGGAGGTTGCTTTGTGTGCATTCCTGGACATTGAAGGCGCCTTCGATAACACTGGCTATGACTCTATAGAGAGAGCTATTAGTAACAATGGTATCGAAACCTCGACCAATCTGTGGATTAGGGCTATGCTCGAGATATTACATCTTCCTCAGGAGGAGTGTCAGTGTCTGTGACCGCAGTAAAGGGATGCCCCCAAGGAGGAGTTCTCTCTCCTCTTTTGTGGTCACTGGTCATAGATGATCTCTTGGCCGATCTACACAGATCAGGCTACACCGCCATTGGCTATGCTGACGACCTGGCAATTATAATTAGAGTCAAACACTGCAAGACTATCTCTGCTGTCATGCAATGTGCGCTTTTAAAAGTTTTGGACTGGTGTAGCAGGGAAGGGTTATCCATCAATCCTTGCAAGACGGTTCTAGTGCCTTTCACCAAAAGATTATTGATTGACTTAAATCCAATCACCATTAAAGGCACCACTCTTATGTACTCAAGCGAGGTCAAATACCTCGGTGTTATCCTTGATAAAAGACTTAACTGTAAGGCTCATATCAAGTCTGCTACTAAACGCGCTACAAGGGCCCTATGGGCCTGCAGGAGACTTTACGGCAGTACTTGGGGCCTCAATCCTAAGATGATATATTGGATTTACACGTTGATGGTGAGACCCATAATCTCGTATGCGGCCATAATATGGTGGCCCAAGGTACTCGAGCGAAAAAAGGCAAACGAGCTTCAGAAGCTCCAAAGAATTGCCTGTCTAGGTATTACAGGTGCTATGCGCACCTGCCCAACGACAGCATTAGAAGGTCGTAGGTCTTTCGCCCCTTCAGGTATTCATCAGGAGGACGGCCGCTAGATGCGCTATTAAGCTGCAACTAGAATTTAAGTATAAACCAGGCGACCTTGTGGGACACCTGAGTATTCTCAACTCAATTCCCGAAAGAGACATGTTCTGCACAATACCGGACGTTATGGTCAGGGAGTACTGTTTCGGAAGGTTATTTGAAGTAGAGATCTCAGACCGCACAAGCTGGTCAAATGGTGCTCCGACACTAGACAATAATGGTCTGGTTTGGTTCACTGATGGATCAAAGATTGAATTGGAGCCGGTGTCTACGGACCTAATACAAAGGTCTCGATACCAATGGGAGACAGTCCAACGGTTTTCCAAGCCGAACTCCATGCCATAGGGATCTGTGCCAGGTTAAACCTTAGCAAAGGCGTTAAAGGCGTTAGAATATATATTTACTCAGACAGCCAGGCAGCAATTAAAGCGCTGTCGTCCAACTTAATGGACTCTTTAACAGTAAAAAGCTGCTACAAAGCATTGCAATCTCTGGCCAGACACAACAGGGTTAAGCTCGGTTGGGTACCAGTGGTTATTTGGTTAAGGAAACGCATATTCCATAAGGAAATATGCTCAACAGCGGAGTTGAAAAACTCTGCTACTAAGGACATATTAGCCTTTATTAGGAAAGTTGTATGTCTATTAGACAATTAATGCCCTATTGTTACAGTAGATCTTTCAGGTCGCAGTGTCAGTCACTTGGACTAGGGTTTCCAAAAAAAAAGGTAGGCGCAGGCTTATAACCTCGCCTGTAAAAAATTATTATTACGGAACCCAAAATCAGCCTGAATACACTGACGAACGACGACGACCATGGCAACGAAAACGGCTAAACGATTTAAGAATTTTCTCATACGTACGCTCACTGTATAAAGCTCGAGCTGTACAGCAGCTGGTCGATACCTGTCTATAGTCTAAATATAAGGCTGACATAACAGCAATCATGGAGATGCGGTGGACAGGGAATGGTGTCTTACAAAAATCAGAATATGACATATATTACAACTGCCATGCAATCATGTGCTCGGGGTGGGGTTTCTAGTCAGCAAAAGAATGAAAACCACCGTTATCGGCTTTATAAGCAATAAAAAAACGGCTATGCCGTGCGGGGCAAATTAAAAAACATAAGCCTCATAAACGTTCACGCACCTACAGAGGATTTCCCAGATGATGGAAAATAAGAATTCTTTAAATCAGTAAAAATTTAAGGCAGGTAAAAATCGTTCTGTGGGATTTGAACCGAGGTGCCAACGTCGATTTGGACCACTATCTTGTTGGTATGGTGCTCCGAACGCGGATTGCATTATTCGAGTCAACACGGCTGACCTTCGCAATGAAGAGACCAGAAACAACTACGGTCAAGCGATAGGACTCGCCCTAAATGCAGGGAGAGTAAGTCCTGGGGCTGAGATTTCGGGCGTAGAAGAGAAATGTACACGCCTTAAGAATACTGTCATTAGTACTGCTGACTCCATCTTAGGCAGTAGTCGTAGAGATTGAAATGACTGGTTCGATGACAAATGTAAGCTAGCGACTGAACGTAACAATGTTGCGTACCGAGTAATGCAACAAACTAATAGAACGCGGGCACGCGAAGATGAATATATAAAGCTCAGAATATATTAAAAAAACAGTTCACCGGCGAAAGAAAGCAGACTGGGAGAAGAATCTCGTCCATGAACTGGAACAGTACAGAGAGCAAGGACCGCACCAGGAGCGGAAGTTCTACCAAGGAGTCCGCGGTATGACGCAATATACACCGCGTTGCACATACTGCAAGGACAAAGAGGGTAATCTGATCGCCGATCTTAAAGGCATCTTAGAGCGATGGGAAGAGCACTTTCATGAGTTGCTAAATGGCCAGTTAACTGAGGAATTGGAGGCTCCACCAATGACCGAAGATCATACTATGCTGCCGCCGCCCAGCATAGACGAAGTTAGCAGAGCGATAAATCGGCTCAAAAATAATAGGGCCCCGGAATCTGATGGGATCCCAGCGGAACTAATAAAAATAGGAGGCCCCACATTACACCAAGCAATTCATGAAATAATAGTGCAAGTATGGGAAGAAGAAGCTATGCCAGAAGACTGGCGAAGAGGCATCCTGTGCCCCATACATAAGAAGGGAGATATCACAAAATGTAGCAATTATAGTGGTGTAACGTTGTTGAGTACCGCGTATAAGATTTTCTTCTCTATCCTTCAAGACAGGATAGCCCCATACGCTAAAGTCATCATTGGTCCATACCAGTGTGGCTTCATCCCATGTAAATCAACAACTGATCAGATTTACACCCTAAGGCAGGTGATGGAAAAATGTCTAGAGTTTCAAAACTCACTACACCATCTTTTTATAGATTTTAAAGCCGCCTATGATAGCATAGCCAGAATAGAAAAGGCAAATCAACAGCTGATCAGATTTACACCCTAAGGTAGGTGATGGAAAAATGTCTAGAGTTTCAAAACTCACTACACCATCTTTTTATAGACTTTAAAGCCGCCTATGATAGCATAGCCAGAGTAGAACATTGAGAGAATTCGGCATACCAAATAAACTGACACGACTATGTAGGTTCACTATGACCAATGTTATAAGTCAAGTAAAAATATCCGGATCACTATCACTATCTATAACGGGCTCCGACAAGGGTATGGACTGGACTGCGTCCTCTTCAACGTGGTGTGGTGGAGAAAGTGATCCGAGACTCTGACGTAACGGCGAGAGGAACAATCCTCTTTAAGTCCATTCAGAAGCTGGCTTACGCAGACGATATTGACATCGTTGGTAGAAACCAGATAGAGCAGGCGGCACAAATCTGGGGCTGCACAGCCAACAAAGCCTACTATAGTCTGTCAAGACTCTTCAAATCCAGGAACTTAACCATAACATCCAAGCTGCTGATATATAAGACAATGGTCATACCAGTACTTACATATGGATCCGAGACTTGGGTGCTTAGCAAAAAGCATCCTGACCTCTTACCCGCGTTCGAGGGAAAAGTCTTACGGAGAATTGTTGGCCCCGTATGTGCGGAAGGACGATTCCTGAGACTCTAAAATTATGAGATCTACGAACGTTACCGCGATGTCGATATCGTGAAGAAAATTAAGCTCGGTATGCTCCGGTGTGCAGGACACCTAGCTCGCATAAGCGAAGAGGATCCTGCTTGGAAAGTCCTTTGCGGTAGGATTCATGGAACACGATAGCGAGGCCGGCCAAGCCTACGCTGGAAGGATGGCGTAGACCAGGACGCCCAGAGCTTAGGGATGCCAAACTGGACGACATCGGCTCGAAATCGGGACCGGGGAGAGACTATTGCGGGAGGCCAGTACAGGACCCCGGTTGTAGAGCCAAATATGATGATGATAGCGACGAAGTAATTTCAAAAATCGGTAGTGAAAACATTAACGCCGATTGTTTTTCCAGAGCTCCACAAAATTCGAATATTTAAATAATAAATTTTATCGATCATGAAGATCATTAAATTTACTTCTAATCTATTAATCAAATTATTTAAAATATAATAAATTTCAAAACACTGCAACGCGAAACCCAAAACGATGAAATCCTATCAACAATTTTGTCCAATTTGCTCAATAAAAGGGATTCATAATCAGAATATACCATCGATAACAATACCATATTCAGAGACAACAGAGTAGTTATTCCAATTTCCCTACAGTATGGTGTTCTGAAGGAGCTCCATCATACCCATATTAGAGTGACAAAGATGAAGCAGCTAGAAAGGCGTTTTGTATATTGAACATCAATTAAAAAAGATATGGAAATTTTACACAACATATTTTCTAGAAATGGATTTCCAGATGTAATGTTTTCTGATAATGTCACAATTTTTAAAAGCGAAGAATTTACAGCCTTTTGTCAAAGCTCCGGTATTTTTCAAAAATTCATTGCACCAGGCCATCTAGCAACAAACGGCTTAGCAGAAAGAAACATTCAGACCCTCAAAAACAAACTAGCTGCAATGAACAATGAGTCATCAACAATTGCCCACAAAATAAGAGAAATTATTTTCAAATATCGAGCTACACCACACAGGATTGGTAAATCCCCATAAGAACAATATCTAGGAAGAAAAATTCGAATTCGATTAGACGCACTGAAACATATCGAATTTCATGCAAATCGATTGAGAAATGGCTTAGTTCCCGAAATTCCAGACACTACTGGCCATATCTAAGAATTTCAGTAGGAGCAAGACTTAGTACTACATACCCAATTGCAGCCTTAGTTCCCAAAATTCCAGACCCTCATCGCCATATCCCAGAATTTCCATAGCAACAAGTCTATAGTCGCATCTTAGTCCCAAATATCAAATTTCATACAAATCGCTTGAGAAATTGCTTAGTTTCTGTTGTAGCCTGCAATAATTAATAATCGAAGAATTGAAAATTATAAAATGCGCAACCACGTTTTGTTCAATCTCAAAAAGTCCATTTTATTCTAGTTAAAAATGATAGTCATATTTCATTTAAAAAAAGAGAAAGCATTATATAGAATAAAGAGTAAGGATATATATTCATATTCCATTAAGAGTTTTGCCATATAAATACTTATTTAAACATAGTAGAATCCAAAACATAATCCCTTAAATAAATTTCTATAGGAACAAGTCTAAAGTCGTATCTTAGTCCTACAAACCGTATTTCATACAAATCGCTGGAGAAATGGCTTAGTTCCCGAAATTCCATACCCTAATGACCATACCACAGAATTTCCATAGGAACAAGTCTATAGACGTATCTTAATCCTACATACCGAATTTCATGCAATCACTTGAGAAATGACTTAGGTGCCGAAAATAACGACCCTAATGACCATATCCCAGAATATCCATAGGAACAAGACTATAGTCGCATCTTAGTCCTACATACCGAATTTCATCTAAATCTCTTGTGAAATGTCTGAGTTCCGCAATTCCAGACACTAATGACCATATCACAAAATTCCCAAAGGTACAACTCTATAGTTGCATTTTAGTCCTCATACCTAATTTCGTTGAAATCGCTTGAGAAATTGCTAAGTTCCCGAAATTTCAGATCCTGATGACCATATATCAGAATTTCTGTAGGAACAAGTCTAAAGTCTTATCTTAGTCCTACAAACCGTATTTCATACAAATCGCTTGAGAAATAGCTTAGTTCCCGAAATTCCATACCCTAATGACCATACCACAGAATTTCTATAGGAACAAGTCTATAGTCGCATCTTAATCCTACATACCGAATTTCATGCAAATTACTTGAGAAATGGTTTAGTTGCCGAAAATACTGACCCTAATGACCATATCCCAAAATATCTGTAGGAACAAGACTATAGTCGCATCTTAGTTACATACCGAATTTCATCTAAATCTCTGGTGAAATGTCTGAGTTCCGAAATTCCAGACACTAATGACCATATCCCCTAATTCCCAAAGGTACAACTCTATAGTTTCATCTTAGTCCTCATACCTAACTTCATTGAAATCGCTTGAAAAATTGCTAAGTTCCCGAAATTGCAGATCCTAATGACCATGTATCAGAATTTTTATAGGAACAAGTCTAAAGTCGTATCTTAGTCCTACAAACCGTATTTCATACAAATCGCTTGAGAAATGGCTCAGTTCCCGAAATTCCATACCCTAATGACCATACCACAGAATTTCTATAGGAACAAGTCTATAGACGTATCTTAATCCTACATACCGAATTTCATGCAATCACTTGAGAAATGGCTTAGGTGCCGAAAATACCGACCCTAATGACCATATCCGAGAATATCCATAGGAACAAGACTATAGTCACATCTTAGTCCTACATACCTAATTTGATCTAAATCTCTTGTGAAATGTCTTAGTTCCGAAATTCCAGACCCTAATGACCATATCCCAAAATTCCCAAAGGTACAACTCTATAGTTGCATATTAGTCCTCATACCTAATTTCATTGAAATCGCTTGAGAAATGGTAGGGTCTGAAATTTCGGGAACTAAGCAATTTCTCAAGCGATTTGCATGAAATTCGATATGTAAGACTAAGATGGGACCATAGACTTGTTCCTATGGAAATTCTGTTATATGGTCATTAGGGTGTGGAATTTCGGAACTCAGACATTTCACAAGAGATTTAGATGAAATTCGGTATGTAGGACTAAGATACGACTATAGTCTTGTTCCTATGGATATTCTGGGATATGGTCATTAGGATTGGTATTTTCGGCAACTAAGCCATTTCTCAAGTGATTTGCATGTAATTCGGTATGTAGGATTAAGATGCTACTATGGACTTGTTCCTATAGAAATTTTGTGATATGGTCATTAGAGTATGGAATTTCGGGAACTAAGCCAATTCTCAAGCGTTTTGCATGTAATTCGATATGTCGGAGTAAGGTGCGACTATAGATTTGTTCCTATGGGAATACTACGATATGGTCATTGGGGTCTGGAAGTCAGGAACTAAGCCATTTCTAAGCCGAATTGCATAAAATTTGGTACGTAGAACTAAGATGAAACTATAGATTTGTTCCTATGAAAATTCTGGGATATGGTCATGAAGTTCTGGAATTTCAGGAACTAAGCCATTGAATGAAATTTGAATGAAATTTGGTGTGACTAAGATGTGACTATAGACTTGTTCCTATGGAAATTCTGGGATATGGTCATTGAGTCTCGAATTTCGGGAACTAACCAATTTCTCAAGCGATTTGTGTGAGATTCGGAATGACAAAGATGCAATCATAGACTTGTTGCTATAATTGCTATGGTAATTCTGGGATACGTTCATTAGGGTCTGGAATTTCGGGAACTAAGCATACAATTCGGTATATAGGACTTAGATGCGACATAGACTTGTTTCTAGGGAATTCTTGGATATGGCCATTAGGGTCTAGAATTTCGGGAACTAAGTAATTTCTCAAGCGATTTGCATTATCATCATCATTATCATATTTGGCTCTACAACCGGGGTCTGGTCCTGGCCTCCCGCAAAAAGTCTCTCCACCGGTCCCGATTTCGAGCCGATGTCATCCAGTTTGGCATCCCTAAACTCTTTGCAATTTAGGACTTTTTTATTTTGTTTGAATTTCTACCCTATCCCATATGGCAGACACTGTGACATGAAAGATGTATTGTATCTCAGGCTGTTTTTACTCTAAGAACTCGGATGACTCTTCATCTTCCGAGCAGAACCTACATTAAGTCCCTGATATCGCAGGCTACAATGACATGTTAGAAAACTCACCAGCTTCCTAATGCTATTCCTATTAAAATTAAGAATTTCCTTCTAGGAAATGGGCCTGATTAATTATTTGAATTGCCTTAGCCCCGGGACGCTTTCCCAGTGGGCCAGACGAAGTTTGTGTTCCCAAAAATTTATCAGTGCTGTGGCAGCATCCCATACACCATAGTATGGTTCAGGTACTATGAACGCAGATTCCGAGCCAGCCCTGGCTATTTGCAGATTCGTAGCCTGCAACTCCCTGATGACCAAGTTCCGTCTGGAAAATCAAAGCCCAAACTCCAATTTCCATATACGATCCATCTTTGAACCAGCCCAGACCTCTAGCGTCCTGTGCCGGAACACCATTGCACATGTTTACCGGGTACAATATTTCAACTTCTAATTTTCTTCCAAAACAGTGCTCACTGACAATAATAGGGAATAGTGTAGAACATATCTCTTTCAGGAATTGAGTCAAGAATTTTCAGGTGAACCACATGGTTTGTACCCGTATTCTAGTTGCAGCTTAATAGCGCATCTAGCAGCCTTCTTTCTAATTAAGATTGGCACTGGTGAAAGCCCTACAACAGCTTTTAGTGCTGTCGTGCGCATGGCACCCGTTATACCTAGACAGACAGCTCTTTGTAGCTTCTGAAGCTGAGTTGCCGTTGTCCGTTCAAGAACTTTCGTCCACCAAACGATGGCCGCGTACGTGATAATAGGTCTCACCATCATTGTGTACATCCTATTTACCATTTTAGGATTTGGACTCCAAGTTCGGCGTAGAAGCGTCTATTGGCCCTAGTGACGAGTTCGATGGCGGACTTTATATGAGAATTCAAGTTTAGCAGTTAATTAAGGAGAACACCGAAATATTTAACTGGAATATATCTAACGTGGTGCCTTTGATGATGAAAGGTTCCAGATCGACCAGTCTTCTCTTCGTGAAAGGGACCAGAACGGTTATGGAAGATTGAATGATAGTCCTTCTCTACTGCACCTTTTTAAGACGTGTAGTAGAGTACCTTGCATGCCACTAGTGATACTCGTGCAGTTCTTACTATATAACCAATGGTTATGTTGCCTGATCTTTGAAGATTAACTAGAAGATTGTCAATGACCCTACCAGTAATACAGACCCTTTGGTCAGATGCGTTCGGGTACGTGTATGGTGCACGAGTAGACAAACGTGGGAAATAAACCAGGAGTAGGGTTCTGATTGTATCCTCACGGTCCGACGTGTAGGTGCCGTCGGCCTTTTTAATAAACCTACCTGGGTTCCAACTTTTGCAGCTAGGGTTAGGAAAGAGAGACTCAACATCACCTTCGGTACTCCGACAGTGAGTCGAGTACTCAATAAGTGTAGAGTCTCCTCTGAGCCATCTCTATCAGACCATAGGATAAACCTATTTGAATTGGGAGGGCTTGTAGAGGAGGCCACGATTTGAAGAAATCCTAAAAGGACAAATTGGGAAGTTTTCAAAACCAATTTGAGATGCAACTTGGAACACGTTTCAGTTCAAAAAGTGGCAAAAAGTCTACAGGAACTGGAATGTGTAGTAAGTGAGATAAATAGGACAATCTGTGAGGCATATGAGTTGAGCTGCCCGTAAGCTCTCCCAAAGTGAGCAATGAAGTTCCATAGTGGAGCGGAGAGCTGTCAGCCCTTCGTAGGCGTGGGAGGAAACTCTTTATTACCGCCAAGAGGAGGGGCATTTGGCAATACAGAGAGCTCTCACAACTAATAATAACTGTCGTAGTAATCAGTCGTTTTTCGGAATTAAATTTTTAAATTTTTAATTGTTTCTTTTTAAATTATAAAAATTTAAAAGAAAAGAATCAAATAACAAATTTTCACCTGGAACATTATAAATTATTCCATCAGATGTAAGGAAATATAATAGAAAAAAAAAATAAATATGGAATAAATCATTACAACATCTGGCAAAACCATAAAATATATTAAGGTCTTTTCAAAATATCTGGCCCTGGAAGTACATGCTTCTTCAAATCGACGAAGCATAACTTTTACGTAATAAAAATACCTCCAGGGCTATAGCCTAGACACTCCGATGTCGAAGCCACCATGAGTCGAGCTTTTTCGCTCATCCTTGGTGTAATGTTTGGCGTTGGAGCTTATCGGCTCGATAGTTGTGCGTGCCTTTTTCGTTTGTTAGGCCTGGTACTACAAACGTATCCGGTACAATTAACTGTCTAGTTGTGGGCATTCAAGAAAGAAAGAAGTCAGCTAGTTCCTGAAAGCCCGACTTTTTCAATAGAGGCTCCAAGAATTTTGAAGGCTCACGAATTTAATTTTTTTTATTGTAATATTTTCTTGGTCAAGGTTTTTTGTAGTTTTCCTTGACAACGATTCATTCATTAAAGCATTTGGACTCGCGTCGTTTTAGTTTCGTGAACGTCTTTCAGTTTTGCTTTTTTCAATGAATTAGGGAGAATTCCGAGAAAATAAAATTGAAACCGGCTACAAACGTAAGAAATGTATATATTGTAAATCACATTTCTCCGATTTAAGTCTTAATTTTAATAAAGGGCTAAGCCCAACTTATTGCCGTGGCGCAAGTCATTCAGGGAGTATTCCCTTGGCAATAAGTTTAAAAAAAATCCAAACGCAAAAGTTTCCGTAACTTCTGCGAAGAAGTAACTAATACTACAGCGTCTGCCAGACTGTATAAAGCGATAGTAAAAGATGCTAAGAGTATTAAGACATCGCTGATAGACCAGAGCGGGAGAGGTTCTCAGGAAATGAAAAGCAAAAGCTTCCAGTCCTATAAATCGCCTGGTGTAGATGGAGAAATTCCTGCAGTCATGCAGGCTGGAATAGATAAACTCCTTCCACACCTCTTAAGAATATTTAGAAGTAGTCTAGCACTCGGGTACATATCGACGAGCAGGAGAAGGACAACGGTGGTATTCATACCGATAGTGGGGAAAAAATATCCGTCTCATCCCAAGTTCGTTCCGTTAGCCAGCATGCTTTGTGACAACATGGTGCAAAAGCTCGAATTCAAGAAAAAAAGTCCAAATGGGCACCAATCAGGAATTCAGATATAAAACTGAACACCAGATAAATTCTGGAGCCATAATTTGATATACGGATGGATCAAAGAAAGCAGAATGCATGTGTGTGCGAGTACAATGGCCAAGAACCAAATGGTGAGAAACTACGTGAGGCAGAAATGGACCAAAATAATAAAATTAAAATTCTTAAAAAACCTGAGATCGGCGCTCTCCAAAGGCCGAAAAGCGAGACCGGTGCTCACCAAATACCGAAGACTTCAGGGGGGAGCTACTCGAACCTTAAAGGTGGGTCTCCCTCCAGAGTTATAGTGTTGTCAGATCCTAAGGATTCAACTCCAGGGACCAGCAAAGCATCAGGGGGAGCTACTCGAACCTTAAAGATGGGTCTCCCTCCAAAGTAATAGGGTTGTCTGATCCTAAGTCATCGACTGGGACCAGCAATGCCAAGTCTCTTCCTTTGGGCAAGCGACAGTATAGAGAACGTCGTTCAGCTCATAGGATACTAGAAAGATGGGCTGAGACCTCCAAGGGTCAGCTCACTAAGGAGCAGAAAGACTCACTAGCTTGGGCGAAAAAGACTGCTGACTACGTCGGTAACCCTGAAACGACTGCGTGCCGAAAAGTCAGAGGGCTCTGGATGAGGTGGAGGTTGCGAGTAGTAAAAAAGCCAAAGTGCATGAGTCGGGAGTTCTAAAGGCGCACAAACCCAAGTCGTATAGTGACGTCATAAGGGAACATGCGTTAGTGCTTGCTGTCATTGACAGAAATCATGATGAAGGGAACATCTCTTCGGATAGATGGAAGTCAGTGGCTAATGCTCTTAACCGGCTATTTTTAAAAGTCCTTAGGGAAAACTCGGGACCCCCTCCGTCCTGCAGAGATGCGGGATGGTTTCAAGGCAGGGTGAAAATAACTGCATGCTCAGACCAGAGATGTGCAGTTCTCTATAAGTGGGCTATCTCTGAGGTTGGGGAGGTGTGCGGGTGCTAAGCTTGAAGCAGTCAGTAGGAGAGTAGATTCCGAACAGGCCTAGAGCACGCTTCCAACTGAACCGACAGAGCAAGAAATTCATGCCAGTAACCCGAACCTTCCAACCAAAAACTGGAAGATTCTAAAGCAGGAAGAAGCTAAAAGGGCGACTCCAGATTAACAACCTATTTCAGATACCAAGGGGGTTATAGATTTCGGTTTCGGGTCATTAACCCTCAAAGTATTCAAAAAGGATGAAGTCAATAATATGGCCACTGTGGATAAAGCCACAGTTAACAACCAGTCCCTTTAAGGGGAGGTTGCCAATGCACTCGATGGTGACAGTCGTTCCAGCGAAGACCTAGTCAGTAGAATGGAAGGCCTGCTCTCCATTGAGTCCGAGGAGGAATGTTTGTCGATGGACTACTAAAAGAGCTGGAAAGAGAGGGCATGAGCGTAGTTGCCTATGCTGATGATGTAGCCATAGCTGTCACAAGTAGGTTTCTAGTAACCATCGCAGAGGTTATGCAAAATGCCCTCTCCATAGTCACAAAATGGGCCAAAGGCTGCGGACTAGGAGTAAATCCGTCCAAGACAGAGCTGGTCCTCTTTAAAAATAGATATAAAGTGCCAATAGTCACTCCACCAACTCTAAACGAGACCAGTCTAGTTTTCACCAATAGGGCGAAATTTCTGGGCACAATTCTGGATAATAAACTAAGCTGGAAACCAAACATTTTAGAGAGTGTTAACAAAGCTACTAAAGCTCTATATGCGTGTAGAAGCGCTATCGGAAAAAGCTGGGGATTAAAGCCAGAGCTGGTACACTGGCTATACACTGCAGTAGTAACACCAATACTCATGTACGGTGTTAGCGTTTGGTGGCCGGCTCCGGAAAATCCACCTATGTTAAAATTCTGGAGAAGGTGCAAAGGGCAGCCAGTCTTCACATTAGTGGAGCACTAAAAACAACACCAACACGCGCCCTAGAATTAATGGTGTACCTGACTCCTTTAGATATATACGGCAGGCAGAGAGCAGCCTTTACGGCCGCGCGACTGTCAGCCACACGTCAGTGGAAACCTATTCAAACGGGACACTCGTCGATAAACAACTCGCTAAAGGTTGAACTGGCGAACTTAGATTACACACAACCAGTGTTATGCTTTAGGAAGGGTTTCCGAGCCATCTACCCCTCCAGGGATCAATGGATCGCCACATCGTTGCTATCAAATTCTTCACGGACGGCTCCAAACTCGACGGTAGGGTCGGTGCCGGAATCTACTGTGACAAACCTAGCGTGAGCATTTCCGTTCGACTCCCGGACCATTGAAGCGTGAATCAGGCTGAGATAACAGCGATTGAGGAAGCGGTGACCTGGCTGAAACATAATATATTATCGGTAACCGATATTATAGTTTACATAGACAGTCAGGCGGCAATCAAATCGCTGGAATCGGTCGTGATGATATCGGGGGTAGCGATAAGCTGCCACACATCTCTCAAGGAGATGAGTGAGTTTTTTAACTTATGCTTAGTATGGGTCCCCGGTAACTCTGATATCGTTGGGAAATGCAAAGCAGACGAACTAGACAGAAATGCCACAAAACTCCAACTGCTACCGGAAAAGGCAGGCATAGGAAGACCATTATCAACGGTCAAGCTAATGCTTCGGAAAGAGGCAGAAAAATTAACAAACGCGAGATGGTTGCATACCAACACATGTACTAATGCAAAGCAACTCTGGCCTGAGCTGGACCTAAATCGCTCTAAAGCATTGATATCCCTACGAAGAGGGGATATAAGAATAACTATAGGTATTTTGACGGGGCACTGTCTTGCGAGAAAGATGGGCCTTAAGTTGCATGACTTCTGCAGAAGCTGTTATGACGCCGAGGTGGCATGCCCGGCTCTTGCAAGCAGAAGACTAAAATATCTGGGATATGGTGCTTATCGGATGTCGAAAACTGCAAAGTGGGAGACATCCTAAAATTTACAAGGAGCTCGAAATGGGCTCTATGATAAAAGGGGAAAGGCTCTGATCCTGTGGTATCACAATGGACCGTACTTCGGTCTAAGTGTGCAATAGCAGCCACCGAACCTAACCTAACCTAACCTACGTGAGGCAGGAAATAGTTATCATGAAAGATAGCCAAGCTGCGCTAAAAGCCCTAGATGCATTCCACATCACGTCAAGACTGGTGGAGGAGTGTAAGGCGAAGCTAAACAGACTTGGCTAAGTAAACAAAGTACATTTGTAATGGGTTCCAGGATACAATGGTATAGAAGGAATGAAGCAGCGGATATGCTCGCTAACAAAGGAGCAAAAAATCCTCTTGTTCTATGTGAGTGTCCAACCTACTCGGACTTAAGAGACTTAAATGCCATGGGCACTGGTTTAAGAAACCACAGATATGTCTTTGAATCTATTTTAAGTTCAAGAGAAATTCTCCGATGCATCAAATTGATCGCCAGAAATGCGTTTAATCGGCGTTTGAGCAGGCAGGTTGCAGGGTTGCTATCATAGCGACTTCGGACTGATTGTAGTCGACCAAAATTGTGTACATAATATGGTGCATAGAGGGCCACCAGTCCCGATTTGTAAGGAACTCTACTGCAGTAGTTAACTACGTTGTTAACTACGAAAATCTGACCAGAGATTCGTCTGGTCCACGGGAGCCGGGGAGCCCACGGAAGGAGATCTTCCGTCCCCGGCTATTAAGGTAGGTAACCTTGTGGGAGCATCGTGGTGGCTGTTGTTGAAACCCAAATGCGGGTAGAGTATTAACTCAGTGTGAGTTCTTACTCGGCGTGGAGTTGCGATTTTCAACCGGGTGCCGTGACCCATAGATCAGCAGAGATTTAAATAGGTCTCGCTCTTATCAGTGAGAAGCTGGATCCTTACACTCCAGTTATACTGATACATCTGCAATAGCAATATTGTGGATGGGTGCTGATTGACGTCACCAATTCAATCCGTGTCCGAAGAGGACCGTGGAATTATACCCTCTGTTGGTGGTGTTCTCGGAAATCTGACTACACACACAACCAAAGGAAATGATGGGGAACTATGACCCAAAGAGGTCTCTTTCGATATCGGGACTTAGTAGAAGTAATGTAAGAATAATAACGGGTTTCCTAATAGGACATGGTAGACAGAAGGGGCACGTAAAAAATATAAAACTAGAAGAGGATGGCAGCTGCAGGCTTTGCGGGGAAGCGGAGGAAACCCCGTGGCTCCTTCTGAATGAATGCGGAGCAACGATCCGACAGAGGAGAGACCACTTGGGAACTCACACGATGTCAGAGCCTGCACGGCATTCACTGAACCCACACCATATCATTAGGTTCATAAGAGCCATTGGTATGGGCAAGCATGCACTGTCTTTATAGCACTAGTTAGGGGGAGCACAATAGATCCTTATGGGTTGCAATGATATTGGTAGATACCCCTTTTTTCCATCATCATCATCATTATTAGTGAAGCTACTGGAATTTCGATAATGTTTTCGCAGCATTTCCTCCATGTGGCACGTTTGGATCGTCTTAATTCATAGTTGTACTCTGTAAGAGCGAACCTATATTCGTCCCAACTCTTCGTGCGTTTAGCAGAGTTGAAGGTTTTTCTGACTTTCCTCCTTAGCTAAGCCAGCTGGTCATTCCACCAAGGAACCTTTCGTCTACACAAGCTAGTTTTAGGGACACAGCTGTCATGATGGGAAGAGATGATAGATGTGACAAGCATACCTACTTTAGAGAGGATAAGTTCCCGACCTAGATTCCAATCCGTGGACTTTAGATCATATCTAGAAGAATCATGTGCCAGTTTGCCAGGAAGGTCAAACATTTTATGTGTTGATGTTCTGACAGCGAGTCTTCGTCGGACACAAGCCAGTTTTCAACAAAGTTGGAGATAAATGGACGGGCGAGAGTGAGGTCAAGTACCTCTTCGCGAATCGCATTTATGAACGTGGGTTTGTATCCTTAATTTTTATATCTGCATTACTACTAATAAGATATTCTAAAAGACACTACACCTTTTATTGATGTCGCTGCTGCCCAGGCCAGAATGGGGATTTAAATTGCATCCTATGATGTAGTGGAGGTTTCTGTTCCGGCAGTGCTCTATCAGCTCTTGGACCTTTACGGACGGAATGATGACGTCGTCGCCGTGGAAATACGCTGAAGCACACATCACGTTCTGTGCTCCCATCTCGGTCCGAACTTCATTCAGCAGGGTCACCAGGTCTTTCGTTTTGAATTCTGGAAAAGACAGAAAGTTGATGTTCGTGCCGATCAAGCAGGCCGCCCTTGGCACTGGCTCCCCGCATTTACAGATAAACTTACTTCTCCCATTTCGTAGACCTTTTATTTAATCGCTAATAACCCAATGCTCTTGGATGAGACCAAGGGTTATATTTTCCTCGGCGAACCGCTTACTGAGGGTAGCAGACGCGCCCATTGCGTGATGCAGGTTCGCCTGTAACACCCTGTTGGAGCTCATTGGTCCTACTTGGATGATGAATTTGAAGGGGCGGCTTTGGTAAAAGCAAGATCATTCTGTCTATTCTTGCCCATTCCTTAACCATGTTTAACTCTAGCGAGCTCAATTTAATGAATCCACCTCGGTGTTGCTGGATCAGTAGCCCATCTAATGCCTTCCCAATAGAAGAATGTTTTTACATTGTTCATACCGTTCGTTAAAAAAGAACGATATATAACCTAAAGAAATTTCACTTCTTACACGTGAACACTGACACACGCACAATTTTTCTTAATAATAACAAATTGTTAAAAAAAAGATTGTATGGATTTAAATAATACTATTCGGAGCGACAGTCCATTGCGGTCAAAGGCCTTGCTTCTCGCAACCATTTGTGTTAAGCATGTATATTTTTGTACACAAATGGAGGGGACCTACAATTTTAATGCCGGGTACGATCGGCGAATGTGTTTTGCTTCCATTCTCCGAGAAAAATTGATTGCTCTTACGACCTTTCCGAAATGAAGACCTAGTTCAGAATAATTGAAGTATTTGCCGCCATTGTAAATACGTCAGTAAAATAGTTTGACAACAAAATTTAAAATAAAATTTTTTTCTCTGTCATAGATCTTTTTAGTTTTAAAACCAAATTAGATTTTTTTGAAGGAATGTGATATAAAATAATCACTTCGCGATGTTACTCGAACTTTGAAATCCTGATTAATCGTGTGGATTGTCTCAGCCCCGCGACATTTTCCCAGTTGAACATGTTTCTAATCATTAATCAGCGCTATGGCAGCAGCCCAGTCGACACCACAGTGGCTTTCAGGTCCTATGAGCGCATCTTCTGAACCAGCCCTAGCTAGTTCATCTGCAGATTATTTTCCTGCAATTTCTTGATGACCAAGTTCCCATCCCAGTTTCACCCTGTTATGTCTGGCAAGATATTGTATTGCATTGCAGCAGCATATAACTGATATAGAGTCAATTAAGTTGAACGACAGCGTTTGAGCTTCTGATGATTAGTTGCCGTTGTCCGTTCAAGAACTTTCGGCTACCAAGCCTTACCATCATTGTCTATATTTAATGTATTATCTTTGGATTTAGACCCCAAGTTCTGCCGTAAATTAGTCTACTGGCCCAGATTGCCCTAGCATTAGCGCAATCGATGGCGGACTCAATATGAGAATTCCAGCTAAGCGGTTGTCAAGGATGATGCCGAGACATTTAACCTCACTGGAATAAAGTAAAGTGATGCCTTAAATGGTAAGAGGTCCTAAAAAGACCAGTATTTTTTTGTGAAAGACACTAAAACAAGAAACAATGACACTTCCAAGGATGTATGGATAGTTCTTCTCTGCTGCATCATTCTAAAACGTGTAGTAAAGCACCTTGCATAACACTAGAAATGGTCGTGCTGTGCTTACAACTAATAAATATCGCCAAGTCAGCCGCATCTGGAAATGTATCTGTAGACCAACTAGAAGATTTTCAATGACTAGTGAGCACAGAAGGAGAAGGACTCCACATTATGGAAAACACTTAACTCTGGTCACAGACACTTTCACAGGAGGAATTAATAATTCGACTTTCAGGCTTATCCATTGATTGGTCGAATCGCCCCTTTTAAAACTAGAATTTTACTGGCAAAAACATTAGCTGTACCAGTCCTGACATATGGTTCCGAAATTTACTGCAATTGCTGCTACGTATTTAAGAGGAAACTAAATGTTGCTTTTAATGCCATAATAAGATATGTCTTTGGTTTACGACGATTTGATCATGTATCAAATTTACCTCTCGTCTTTACGGCATGACGCTCGATAATCTTCTAAAATATCGTACGCTTAGTCTTTTTACGGATATCCTGCTTACTCACCAACCCTCATATCTTTATGAAAAAATTATATTGGCTTCTTCAAACAGATCAAACCAACTAATTCTTCCCCGTTTCTCATCTACGACATCTGAACGTAAATTTTTTATAAATTCAGCTCGCTTGTGGAACACCTTGCCACGCCACATTAGAAGAACGAATAATATGACAATACTTAAAACTCAATTGAGAAACTATCTATCTACGATTACAAATAATTATTAATCAACTACTTGTGAGTTTGTTTTATTTTATTTCTTTTTCTTTCTCCTTCTCTTTTCTTTTCTCTTTTCTTTTCTCTTTTTTTTCTCTTCCTCTTTTGTTTTTTGCTATGTTTCTCTTTTTATGGTTAATTAAAACTATTTAAGTTTGTCTTCTCATACAATATTAATTAAGCTTGTCACTAACTTATAAGATACTAGCTGATTACTTGGCGTTGCCCAGGTATTTATTCATCCCAAGGGGTAGAAAACATAATAATATCTACCTATAAGGTAGAATTGCAGTTTTTAAAATTAAATAAACATACATAAAATGAATTTAGAACAAATCTTGGTTGTATACAATGTTTTTAGTTTCACCTTCAAGAGCAAGAATAAATAAATTCTTAGGTCAACCTAACCCAGAGCAAGCAAAACTAAGTTGTCCGTGGGAAAAACATGGCGATCTCAAATCTATACTCCGCAGTACTTAATAAACTGTCCGACTTATTGATCGTCATCGAAAACGCAAGTTTTACTGGAAATTGCAACCTCTTAAATTTAAAAGGTAGATCCGTCGAAATGAGTGCTATTCGTGGGATAAAAACTGTTTCACACTGTCCCCTTTTTGCCAAGATAGTCGCTTCAATTATATTGCCCGGCATCTCTTTTACGTACAGTCTTGTGCTGTTGCAAAGTTTTAGAGAATCGAGAATCCATAGTAAAATAATTGTAAGACGATGTGGTGGCAATCCAGATGAATTAGGTTAGTTAAGGAACTCAATTAGATAATTACCTTTCTCATCAGTATCTACAACGGTATCGATACACTTATATTCAGTGACTATGCCTATTAACATGGCAAGTATTTGATTGTTTATTTCGTGAGTGTCTCCATTTTTATTAGCAAGAATGGCCCCTTCTCGCAACCGGTTACAAATGTGATAGTTTTGAGAAACAGCCGGATAAAACGAATTTACCATCATCATTACCATCACCATTCAACTTAGCGACCCCGAAAACCATATAATCGACACTAATATCGGCCCCCCCCCCTCCGTTATCGATCCCATCCCCCAAGAGCTGTCTTACCACCACCATTCAACTCAGCGACCCCTAAAACCATAGAATCGACACTAACATCGGTCACCCCTCCCCCCACCCACCCTCCGTTATCGACCCCATCCCCCAAGAGCTGTCTTACCACCACCATTCAACTTAGCGACCCCGAAAACCATAGAATCGACACTAACATCGGTCACCCCTCCCCCCATCCACCCTCCGTTATCGACCCCATCCCCCAAGAGCTGTCTTACCATCACCATTCAACTTAGCGACCCCGAAAACCATATATAATATATATAAACAAATAAATTCTCTACTTTATATATATAGATTATATCTTACTGTGAATAAGAATTACAAATAAACAAACAAATTAAAAATTGAAAAAATTGAATCCTCGATACATCTGCTACTAATTGCTCTTACTATTGAGTCGTAGCCAATGCGTCCTCAATGTCAAGAAATAAACACAGAGCTATATCCTTAAAACGAAAAGTTCCTTCTATGTTCTTCACTAGATAGTGAAGAGTACCTTCTGTTCATTACCTTTCCTGTATGCAAACTGACTTGAGTGCAGAGAGACAAAAAAATCTAGCCAGCCTCCAATATGACGCCAGAATATCTACTATTATGTGCTACGATTGTCTCATAGCATGTCATGTCATGGATATATATAAATATAGCATGTCATGTTATTATCAGAACAATGTCCCGCGACACGTACACATGTTATTTGCATCTGAAATAAATATGTACTAAATAAATAATAAATAAATATTGTGTATCAGTTATCCGAGAAATTGCGAGGGTTACAACAGCAACAACAAAATAACGACAATTTAACTGTGCAATTACTCGGCAAAAAGTAAAAGATAATATTTTGACAAGGGAATAAAACAAAAAAAAAATCATGGAAGAACTCATCAAACATTTTCCCGGCATGGTTAACACAAAAGAGGCAAAAGCCCAGAGGAATAACGCAGCGGGAGAAGGTTAAACGGAGGTGAATGTAAGAAACCTAAATCATGCGCCATAAGACTTCAAGCTCATCGCATAAATCATTGCAGAAGGCTTACTAGGGTGCTTCGTCATCGGCGCCAAGAAGCTGCCAGTAACATTCGCAGCTATTCAGTACAAAATAAGTTGAGACGAGACGTTGAAGTTAACACGAACTTATTAAGTATCTTTGCCCAGGCAAACAAGAGCGAATTCCTGACGCTGAGGCTGTAATCTACTTTCCAATTTTGTCATCATCGACGCCTTTTCAAAATGGCAGAAGTCTACAAGATATAGAGCACGACGTCCCAGCAAACAAAAGATAGACTTGAGGAAGCGTTCGCAAGACGCGGCAATTGCAAAACAATCTTTTCCGAGAAAGGACCGAATCATTTGCATGCATGGGTTTTTCAGTCAATACGTCACGTGTATTGGAGTGACTGAAACTGCATTCATTCGAAACTAAATTTTATAGAGTGCAGACATCATGGCGGAAAACACCGAAAGAAATTTTGTTATTGAGTTCATCGAATTATACCGCACTTTACCTGCGTTATGGGATATAAGGAGTTGGTAAACTTAAGATCCTCAAAGGAATTTCCCGTCGCAAGAAATCGTAAGGTAGTCGAAAGGCGAAGATCTATTGGAATTGCTTCACGCATAGTGGTGTCTTGTTTTTAGATATAGGGACCAAACATATTGAGTAATTCCTCATAAGTTTAATTATTCATTCGTAAGAAGTTTCTAAAGTCTTCTTGCGAAGATACCTTTAATTCGTTCAGAAAATTTTAGTGTGTAAATTCATTCCTTTTTCTGTGCCAATTTTTCATCCAAATTTATTTTATTCGTTGATTTTGTTTTTCATTTTTTTTTTTAAACACACTGCAATCACTGCCAAAATTATTTTATCCGCTTCTGACATTGTGGTCTGCACGTCAAGACAATAAACGAAAAATGAATGATTGAAAAGTATGCAGTAACGTGTCAGTGCAAACGTACTGCACACGTACATGAGTATGATGTTAGGAATGCAGTGTCGAGGCCGCTTAACATATTTCAAGGGCAGCAGAATGCAATTTGCATCATAACAATTCAAGCAATTCTGCGCAGAAAGAGGAATCGAGCACAGCGTTTTACCATCCGCAATCGAACGGTCAGGCAGAACGGTTCGTGCAGACGCTGAAATAGGGATTTAAAAAGCTTGAAAACAATTAAAACACAAATAGAATAAATTGAATAAACTAATGTGAAAAAACTGCAAGTGTTCGGCCAATGACGACACTAACAGCGCATAGGCGACACGATGCATTATGATTCACACATAAGAAGTAGGGCATTTGCATTGTGCCCTACTCTAACATATTTCAAGTGCATCAGAATGAGCATACATAAGTAATAGAATCGATGAAGATGCACATGATTTGTAAATAACCTTTATTGTATATAAAGGGTGTTTTTTTGGGAGGTTTGTTTTTCCGATAGATGTCGTTTTATTTTATGACAGTTGTTTTGACAGCTCAAAGTAGCATTTCTACTCAGTATTGTTTGGCAAATCATTATGAAAAAAAAAAAAAAAAAAAAAAAAAAAAAAATGACATTTGTGAAAAATAGTCGTGGTAGCCATATGCCAGAAATTGTGTTTAAATGTGAAATGCCATAAAATTATCTACCAAATAAAAAAAAATTTTGGTCATTTCATAATTTTATATGTGTTTTATTCAAAAAAAAAAATCGGCAACCTCTTAAAAAAACACGTTATATCTATTTATTTGGTAGATAATTTTTTGGCATTTAACATTTAAACACAATTTCTGGCATATGGCTACCACGACTATTTTTCACAAATGTCATTTTTTTTTTTTTTTTTTTTTTTTTTTTTTTCATAATGATTTGCCAAACAATACTGAGTAGAAATGCCACTTTGAGCTGTCAAAACAACTGTCATAAAATAAAACGACATCTATCGGAAAAACAAACCTCCTAAAAAAACACCCGTTAGATATTTTTCATTGTAACTATAGATTTCCTAGTTTGTAAGAAACTTATAAATAGCCGATATTTTGATGAATAAAATTCAGAGTTAGTCCAGCATCCAAAATGGAAAATTCGCTTCTTTACTCTCATTTACACACTTTGCGTGTATCCTAGATATAATAAAGCAACACTTGACGCCTTGATTCACTTTTGTACTAACTTCATGACCACTTCCGCCACAGTGCCAGTGACGTTAGACTTTTCTGCGTACTCAGTCATTTTTAGAAACAATTTTCAACAAAGAGTTTTCAACCTTTACAGCTCTTTTATTGGTAAGGCATTAGATGAACTACTATTAGAGAAACAAAGGGGTGCCTTCATGAAAATGAGCTCGCTTGAGAAAAGAAGGTTTAGACATGCTTTACGCACTGACAAGAGTAGAGAAAGTGCTCTCGAATATGCAAAAACCACTTCCCATAAAAACGCGATAATAAGCAGATTAGATCTGAGGATCAAACAACACCCAATTTGGGTGCCAAACAAGTTAAGACACCACACCTGACATACCAACTTTCAGCCAAGTGGCTATTGCTGTCAGATTGTATGTCGTCCCGACGGACCTGGTTGCAAAACCCCTCACAAATGAGCAGATGGTTCTTTTCCAGGAGGCGGTAAATGACACCTCAATTGAGATTACCGATAGCAGTGTTTGCCTGCAATTTACCGGCTCATATTTCAAAACGGGGTGGCTTATTTTTTGTGCATAGACGGTACTACTACGCAGTGGTTGCGCTCGAGCTTCGAGAAGATTAGAGCCAAGAGTGGATAGAACGTGATCATTCCCCAAACCACACATCGTCCGTGGGTTCTTTCCACAGAGCTTAGAGCTATCTTTGGGCAAGGTTCTAGCCACAATCGCGGCGCAGAATTCCGGACTGCAGACTAACTCGTGGAAAGTCATACAGAGGAAGTATTGGCTGTAGACGACGCCTCCATGAGTAGGCTTAACACCTACAAGGGCAAAATTGGATACCGCTTTGGTCATGTAAAGCTAATCCTTAAGAGCACCGACAAGGATTTAGCAATTGGCCGCGGTACTTGAAATAAAGAGGAAGCCCACTCCTCTTTAAACCACCGACGGGCAAGAAAATAAAGAAGTTTCCAGGGCAACACCCTCCACTCAGGCACCCCAACCGTCCACTTCGACCAAAACGCTGCTGGGCATCTTGATCAAGACGGCTCAGGTGCCTCTTCTAGGAAGAAGGTCACTATACAATTTACTTCGACCAGCAGGACAACCGGACATAATGGTCCAAGCACTTCTGGCAATAGAGGCGGTCAAAACATAGTTGTCCGGTGGTCTAAATTCGTAAAGACTGTATGAATGTACTTCGTACGACCGGTAATGTGGCCGGATCTTCCATTTCGAGAAGCGGTGCTGCTGGGCACGCAAATTTGGATTGGATTAAGTCTTAAATCGGATTAAGTCTCAAATCGGATTAAGTCGCAAATCAGTTAAGTCGGCTAATAATAGACCAGTGGATCCAGCACCGACTGCTTGTCGTAAAGGAAAAGGCCATAAAAAGCCCAATTACTCCGGCAACCCAACTCCTCAAAAGGGGATTTATAAGCACCATAAGGGTGCTACAAGCGAATCTGCAACAGGCTAAGAGCGCGTCCGCTACCCTCTGCAAAAGATTCGCTGATGATAATATAACCCTTGGTCCAAAAACCATGGATATCAGCGGACAAATTCAAGGTCTACGGAATAAGGCAACTAGGCTAATCTTTAAAATCGGGAAACCAGCGCCAAGGGCGGCCTGTTTGGTCAGCGTAAACATAAACTTTCTTCAAATTCCAGAATTCATTAGGAAGGACCTGGTGGCATTTCTAGTGGAAATTCCGACCGAGAGGGGATCAAAGAACATCGTGTGTGCCTCAGCATACTTCCCTGGTGCTGACCTATGAGGTCAAGAAGTTCGTACTTTACTGTAAGGACAACAGACAACAACCTACAATTCATCATTGGCTGTAACGCAAATGCGCATCGCGTTGTCTGGGACAGTAGTGACATCAACAGACAGTACTTGAACTCACGCTTGCCGGTCCATTTATATCTAGTTTCATAGAAAAGTCGCATGTGTCTGATGAAGCCTCTTTGTCTGACCATCAACACATTAGGTTCGACCTTTCAGGCAGATTGGCACACGCTTCTATTGGATACGATTTTAAGACTACGGACTGGAATCTTTATCTGGCACTTGTAACCAAGTAAGTTGTTCTACCTACTCCAATAAAGTCCATAGGAGACCTAGATAGGCAGCTTATCACTTAAATGATGTGTTGCTTACTTCCTACTAGGGCAGCTGTGGCCCCAAACCAGTTTGAGTAAACGTAAGGTTCGCTGGTGGAATGACCGGCTGGCCAAACTTAGGAAGAAAGCTTTTCAAAACTGCTAAACGCACGAAGAGCTGGGACGAACATATTCACCCTTATGGAGTATAACTGCATTCAGACGATCCAAATGAGCTACATGGAGGAAATGCTGTGAAAGCATTGCTGATATGCCAGTTGTGGCACGAATCCACAAGGCACTCGTCAAGGATCAGACAAACTATGTTAGCTTAATGAAGAAGACATATGGTAACTACACGTCGGACCGAGAGGACACAATTAGAACGCCACTTCAAGTTCATTCCCCGGTTCGTCTACTAATGTTTCAGATACACTCCCTAATGCTCATAACCATAGAGCACGCATTGACAGCAGGGTTAACAGTTTATCTGGAAAAATATTTATTCCAATGGGCCGTAGACTCCTTCAAATCATTCAAAGCACCCGGCGGAGGTGGCATTTCCAGCGCTCTTACAGAGAGCAATTGAACTCATCCTGCCGGGGTTGATTGCTTTCTTTAGATCCAGCTACAACTGGGATTACATTCCGTATACCTGGAGAAAAGTTAGCGTTGTCTTCATCCCCAAACCAGGCAATAGGCCTAGTGAGCTGCCTAATCTTACAGACCAATAAGTCCAACATCATTTGTCGTCAAAATTATTCATTGATGTTCATATCAGAGCTAGAAAGATAGAGCTAGATACGTCTAGCCCTCTACAATCAAGTCACTTCGCATACATGAAAGGAAAAAGCACAGAGAGCGCCCTTCATTATCTAGTTAAAAAATAGAAGGGGCTTTTCGCTCCAAGGAAATGGGTCTGTGTGCTTTCCTTGACATTAAGGGTGAGTTCGATAACACTGGCTACGACCAAATAACAAGAGCAATCCGTAACAGATGTATCGAGGTCTCGACCAACCAATGGATAAGGGCCATGCTGGAATGTCCAGCCATTACTTCCTCCTCAGGAGGAATGACCATGGCCAGTTCGGTAGGTTATTTGAGGTAAAAATATTGGAACAAGCAATCTGGTCTAATGGTCTAATGGAAAGTTCTGGTCTGGTACAAAGACGGATCAAAGATGGATTATGGAGTTATATCTGAGGTATTCGGACCCAACACCAAAGTCTCCATACCAATGGATAGGATACAAAGCGCTGGGACAAACCTGAATGCTGCTACGATGCAATCCCTGGCAGGGCTCAACAGGGTAAGACTCGGCTGGGTCCCTGGTCACCAGGGTGTTGAAGGCAACGAACATGCAGATTAACCCACTAGGGCTGGTTCAGAATCTGCGTTCCTAGACCCGTAACCATACTGTGGTATGTAGTGATCGCACTACATATCGCCTCTCAAAACACAACTCAACTCAAAATCAACTCTCCTAAACACGATTCTTTCAGCGCTCGCTTTTCATGTCAAACATAAAATACAATGTTTATGAGCTCGTCACCCGATATCCGCTACATCCAATAGCATTTAAATATCCATACACATAATTCATGCGATCGTTTAGTGCTGTGTGTATCTATATACTGCACTGCAGCTATAGCAGTCCCATTGTTCCATACCGAACGCAATGCTGTACGACGGCGGATACACAAAATCCAAAGTCAAGTACGTTTATGCATTGTAGGTATAGAGAACCAGGGTGAATGAACATCGTCAACAGCAACATCTGGATGTATGAACTATATCCAGAGCCGTTGACGAATGTAATGCTGACACATTTATATTGTGTAATAATTTTCCGGCTTAATCGTTTAGCCTAATATTGTTGGGTAATAATTTAATTGCTTACTCAGTTAATAGTGCATTGCACTATAACTGGAGCATAAATTAATTGATTTATGGATATTGGGAAATATTGCTGATGGGTGCATTTCCATGAACTGCATTGATTTGGGTACAAAGATCGTTCGGATTTGAGAGTATAAAAAGGAAGTGAAAACTGGTTGAAAAGCCAGAGTTAATATATCTTTAAAGCTACGAACATCCTAGTAGAGGTCGCAGCCACGCTAAAGACAGCGGGCCTCCCTAGGATTGAAATAAAAAATATAAATATAAAATATAAAAATATAGCTAGCAGAGGTCGCAGCCACGCCAAAGACAGCGGGCCTCTCTAGTAGTGTATAATAAAAAACCAAAGAAATAAAGAAAAATAACAACTTAAAATTAAACAACCGTCCTTTTTATTTTACACATTAACTCTCCGCCCACATAGCTCTTCCCTTGGTCTCACAAGGAAGCACGGCTATCTACGTCGGCGTTAAACATTTGGTGGCAGCGGTGGGATCTACAAAAAGATCTCTTACCAAAAAATTATAAGCCAAAACAGAAGGCCGATCTTCTGATGCGTGCTGGGGCTATACACCAGCAAAGTAAGCAAAGTAAATAAAAATAAATAAAAGTAAATAAAAGTAAATACAAAGTAAATAAAAGTAAAAGTAAAAGTAAAAAAAAAGTGAAAAGTGACTGTGAAATTTAGAAAGCCCTGAAGACAGTAAGACCTTGCCAGCTTTAGAGCGTAGGCATTTGGCCAACATTCGGGCAGTGAAAAAAGACCAGGCTGTAACTGCAACTTTAGGGCGTGAAGCCTGCCTGGCAAAGTCAGCAGCAGCTGAAAACCAACGACAAGCAGCGACGACCACAACGAGAACAACAGCAGCAGAAAGCCAACAGTGAGCAGAAAATCAACAGCTAGCAACAAAATTCAAAATTTGGCGGTAACATCCACAGCAGCGACAACAGCAGCAAGCAGCGACAAAACAACACAACAAAAGCAGATCATCAAAATTCAGCAGCAAGCAGCAAAATTCAGCGGCAGCACCCAACACAGTAAAACCAACAAAATTTAACAAGGTAGAACAATCCTTCTATTCTTTTTTTTTCTCTGTTTTTAAAACAAAAAAAAATATATATATAACATAAATCCTATATTAAATTTTATAGTATTAATATATTTTTAAACATATATTTGGTTGCACATTTTTAAAATATTTTTTGGTGAACCTTGGGTTTATACCCTGTTGAAAATTTTTTTTTGTGAATCTTGGGTACATTGTTGCAAACCTTTTTCCCCCTCTCTCTAATACGATATATTTTTTCGCGAAGTTTTTGATATTAACCGGTATTTTTCTCGAATTTTTTATGGTGCTGTGAATATTGTTTTTGATTTTGTTTTTTTGCTTGGACTGGTCCATTTAATCCTTCAAAATAAGTAGACCAGTCATTAGACAAATTAGTAGGCAGGCACAAGCGATTGCTGATACTAATTTGTCATCAAGCTTGAGTTTTTCATCGGACCTAGAGGTCATTCCGGAAGAAGAGTCGTCCAATATGGACATAAAGATTAGTATTTCTGATGGGAAGCCAGCCGAATTGGCAAAATTTACGTCCTGCGGTGATATTCTCTTCACCTCTGTAAAAGAGAGTGATGAACCCACGTTTTTAGCCATTGTTAAAACAAGGCTACAGGGTCCCGCGTTTGAGTTGACGCAATTCAACTCACTCACGACTTGGGCAGCTCTCAAGGAGAAGCTCGAGTCTGAGTATAAGGAGGTAAAAACTCGTACCTCTGCACACAACGAGCTGTTGACAACGAAGCAACGATTTAAAGAATCGGTCAAGGAGTTTGGCGAACGGGTTTGTACGGCCCTTAACAATCTCAATTCGGCCACCTTCAACACAACTCGCGACGAGACAGTACGGGAATTCTTGGTGCAAGAAAACCGTCGTCTAGCGATCCAGGTGTTCGAAGACGGTTTGAAAAATGACCAAATTAAGCTAATAGCCAAGGCTTTCGGGGGAGCTGACCTAAAAAAGGTTATAGCTCATGCTGAAGGACATGCTGCACGCATTGATCACACCCCACAAAATTTCCAAAACAAATATGCTTCTCAGAGGAATCCGCCAACTGTATATTGTCAGACTTGCGGTAAGCCCGGTCACACGAGGGAAACGTGTTACCGAAATAATCAATTTCCAACTTTTCAGAATAGGCCTCCTATTAAAAAGGAAGTGCAGTTTATTACTTGCAATTACTGCAAGAGAAGGAACCACACTGAGGCAAACTGTAGGTTACGGTTATCTAACCACAGGCCTCCACAAAATCCATTTAGAAATGGAAATTCCACTCCTGGTTTCAGCGGAAACCATATTAGACCTGAGTACCCCTCTAAGCAAAATGATAGCCATGGTGTGAGGTATTCGAATGTTCACGAATCGGGAAACGAAGCCCTTCGGGAGGAAACAATCGGCAATTCCTCTCGAATGACTCCGACAGCCGAAGTGTTCCGCCCCAAGCACTGAATTTTAGATTTTTCGTTTCGTTTTTTCTCGAGTTTAAGGAACCAACGATACGACTAAAGTTCAGTCCTTCGGATAAGAAATTCTCTACGTTCTTGATTGATACGGGTGCCGACGTCAGTTTAGTAAAAGAAAATATGTATAGTAGAAATACGATACATGGTGACGACCTCTACACCATTACTACCATAGCCGGGGAGTCGCTAAAACCCCTTGGTTTGGTGAATGGTACTTTAGAGTTCAAGTCACCCGAACATACACTTTTATTAGAGCATCCATTTCATATACTAGATAACCAAACTAATTTCCCTTATGATGGAATTATTGGAAATGATTTTTTATCTCGATTCAAATGCGTAGTGGATTTCAAAAACGACACTCTAGAAATTCCATTCAAGAGAAGTCAAACGGAGGAAAACAAACTTTTCCGTTCGACCTATGAAAAAAATCCTGAAAACTTTAAGCCGCCATGCGAACTTCAATCTGATGATTCCAATTTCTGTAACAAATTCAATAACTTAGTAGAGCGTAAAACCAAGCAAAAGGACTTAGAGACAAAAGATCCTAAGCAAAATAAAAAAGACTTAGAGACAACAGATCCTAAGCAAAATAAAAAAGACTTAGAGACAAAAGATCCTAAGCAAAATAAAAAAGACTTAGAGACAATAGATCCTAAGCAAAAACAAAAAGATTTAGAAAAAACTAAGCAATTTTTTAAATCAACAACAAATTTGGTAGACAGTAAAACTAAGAAAAAAGAAAATAAAAATTTGAGTCAAAAAGAACAAATGGAATCACAGTGTAAAGAAAAATTAATAACAGGAAAGACTAAGGCAAAGGAAGTCAAGGTACAAGCGCAAAATTGTTTAATCCAACAAAGTGAGGTAATCGATGTTTCGAAAAGTAAGTCTCCTATATATAGCGGATCTGGGGAAGTAGCTCTTCCAAAACCAGAACGAATTTTTGATGGAGCAAAACAGAACATGAATACCGAACAAAAATTTGTTGAACTGATTAACATACCTGCACGAAGTACTCTCTTTTCTAAAGTCGCTTGTAATTGTGCAAATGACGTCGTCATTCGGAAGAAACAGGTTTCAACTGGGGTCTTTTTGGCCTCTTCCATCGCCCAATCAAGTGACCATTTTGCAAAAGTCCTACTCCTGAACGTTAATGAATACCCAGTGCAGCTAAATGCACACGATCTGAGTTTAGAAAACTTAGACGAATTCAATTTTTTTACTACAGACTCGGAAAACGATCCGGTGTACAAGCGTCTAGAAAATCTGGAAAAATTAGTGGACATAAACCACTGTAATAAAGAAGAAAGATCTTCCATAGTCCAAATATGTCGAGAATTTAATGATTTGTTTTATTTACCTGGAGATAAGCTCACTTGTACTGATGCAGCGACACATCAAATAATCACTGAAGCAGGTAAACCTCCAATATATGTTAGACCATATAGACTGCCAGAAACAAGCAGAGCAGAAATTAATAAACAGGTAGACGAAATGCTCAAAAATGACATTATTCGACCAAGCTACAGTCCTTGGAACTCACCTCTTTTACTTGTTCCTAAAAAACCTGATGCTCAAGGTAATAAGAAATGGCGAGTAGTTGTAGACTACAGGCGTCTTAACGATGCAACTGTTGGGGATGCATTTCCGCTTCCCAATATAACTGACATTTTGGACCAACTAGGTAAATCAAAATATTTCAGCACGTTAGATCTTGCAAAAGGCTTTCATCAAATTTTGGTTCAAGAAGAAGATCGGGAAAAGACAGCGTTCAGCACTCCCACTGGTCATTGGGAATATAACCGAATGCCAATGGGTATGAAAAACGCTCCCGCCACTTTCCAAAGAACTATGAATAATGTTTTGATGGGTCTAATTGGAATTGAATGTTTTATCTTTGTTGATGACATAGTAGTCTATGGACCTACTTTGGACGACCATAACCGAAAGTTGCGAAATGTTCTGACAAGGCTACGATTTAACAAATTAAAACTACAACCAGACAAATGCCATTTTATTAAGCGAGAGCTTATGTACCTGGGACATATTATCAGCGACGAAGGAATTATGCCAAATCCAGATAAGATAGAGGCAGTAAAAACGTATCCAAGGCCAAAGAAGGCAAAAGATATCAAAGCGTTTTTGGGATTTGTAGGATACTACCGAAGATTTATTCCCCAGTTTGCCCTGATAGCTAAACCATTGAATAATTTGCTGAAAAAGAACATAGATTTCAAATGGGATGCTTTATGTGAGGAAGCTTTTGTAATTTTAAAAGAAAAATTAATCTCTTCGCCAATACTAATTTACCCAGATTTTAAAGAAAAATTTCTTATCACTACCGATGCAAGTGATTTTGCTATAGGAGCCGTATTGTCTCAAGGAAAATTAGGCCAAGACAAGCCTATATATTACGTCAGCCGTACCTTAAATGTTGCTGAAACAAAGTATACCACTACCGAGAAAGAGTTATTAGCAATAATATTTGCAGTCAAGCAGTTCCGCCCCTACGTTTACGGCAGAAAGTTCACAATACTCACGGATCACAGGCCGCTTCAATGGCTTTTAAATCTTAAAGATCCTACATCAAGATTGGCGCGATGGCGTATTTCATTAGAGGAATATGAATATGAAATCATATACAAGCCAGGCAAATGTAATGCCAATGCCGATGCACTCAGTCGCATCCCTGGAGACTCTCAAAATGACACAAGCTATGGAAAAGTTTTAGTCACCACAATAAGCAAGGCTAAACAGCCAGACCTTGATGAAATAATCGTAGTAGGGAGTGAAGAAATCGTGCCGCCACCGACTGAATGCACTATAATTAAGACGTGTAAGTCCATAACGTTAGCCGTACACAATTCTCCGATCCAGATCTTTTTTCTACCCCACGGAACGCGACAAGAGGAAACTTTATTTAGGAATATTTCGGGGTATACTCGCCCCAATCCTAACGAACTAAAAATATTTCCTCGCGCAACCAAATCATCAACGTACATTATCACCTCTTTGCCTGTACATCTTACAGAAAAGGCAACTATAGAAAACCATATTTTACAGATCCGAGATTTTTGTCAAAAAGAAAAAATTAAAAGTATCGATGTATCAATTCCTCCCCAAGAACCATTTTTCGATTTTTTAAAATCATCAATAACACATGCATTTTCTCAAATAAAGCTCGATATTTATTTGTATTCGGACAACCGAATCATTCTCACAGATCCACAAGAGATCGAAAAAAATTTGCATGACTTCCATAATTCGCCTTTCGGAGGTCATCAAGGAACCTCAAGAACCCTCAAACGTATCCGAAGTAGATATTATTGGGCCACTTTGGTCAAAGACACAAAGGAATTCATTCGAAAATGCGAATCCTGCCAAAGAAATAAGTTAAGGCAAAATCCACGAATTCCGATGAAAGTCACGACGACTAGCACAAGTCCATTTGAGCGTGTAGCTTTGGACATTGTCGGGCCTCTTCCAACTAGCTATGAGGACAATAAATACATACTTACGTTTCAAGACGATTTGACAAAGTTCACTGAGGCTATGCCTCTGCCAAACGCTGAAGCTTCGACTGTGGCGCGCTGTTTTGTAGAAAAAATAATATGTCGTTTTGGACCACCCGATGCGGTGTTAACTGATCAAGGTACTAATTTCTTGAGCAACCTTTTTAAGGAGGTTTGTAAGCTTCTTAAAGTCAAAAAGATACAAACAACTCCATACCATCCGCAAACGAACGGAGCTTTAGAGCGTAGCCACCGAACACTAGCCGAATATCTCAGGCACTATGTCGATAAAGACCAGCTTTCTTGGGACACTTGGTTACCCTATTCAATGTTTGTATATAACACAACCCCTCATATCAGTACAAAGTTTAGTCCTTTTGAACTCATCTATGGATTTCCTGCACGGATCCCCAATTCCATAAACCGAAGTCCACAAGTTTCATACAATTATGACAACTATGCTTCAGAGATAAAAGCCCGTTTACAACACGGTTATCAAATAGCCAAACAGATTTTATTAAACACAAAAGAAAAGTCCAAGACATATTACGACAGGGGATCGAAAGAAAAAAAATTTAATGTAGGAGATAAAGTCTTTATAAAAAAACCATGCAAGAAAGAATAAGCTCTCTGCATTATGGGAAGGACCTCATGAGGTAACCAACATAGTATCAAACGAGAATACAGAAGTTAAAGTAGGAAACAGATTTAAAATACTCCATAATAATAATATAAAGATTTTGACAGAATAATTTAAATTACTCCATCTCATAAGTTTCTAGAATGAAAACAACAAAGTTTTTTTTCTTCTTCTTTCATGTCAGAATGGAGTCGATAGATTATCTGCCCGACACGTACTGGATTCTGTACAGCATAGTCTCAGATTATGAGATTCCTCTACGAAAAGGTTTCTCAAAAATCGGGAGCGGCTATCCGAATCGTATATCCATTCCCACTGAACTCGTTTCAATTATACACGCTATAATTGAAATAGATAACTGTGAGGAAAATGTTACGGTCAAGGATTGCGAGGGCTCCAGTGGTACCTACGTCAACGGGGTGCAGCTTAGGCCTGGGGAGACCGCCGCGTTGAGAACCGGGGACGTTCTGAGTCTGGGGATTCATCAGGAAGACTTCAGCCTAAGTTTATGCCCCGCATACGTCGTAAGACGGCGACGGCCTTACTCTGGAGCAGGACACCTGCGAGGATGGGTTCGTGATCTAACGCTTCAGATGCTTGAACATGAGTCCTAGTACTAAAGAAAAAAAAAAATAAATATAAAAAATTATTATATATACATACATGTAAATTTACCTGCACAAGAATTAAATTTTAATCTGCTTTAAAACACTGTTTCAATTCTTCACTTCTCTTCTGTCATCTTACTCCTTGGTGTTTCATGTTCACCATGGCGCTTGGACATCTAACTTTCACGCCTATACAACAAGGTTCTGGAATGTATTTCGAGGAACTAGACAGGGTCAATTTATTTTCAAATGAATGGAAAATAATAACATACTACGATCTGGAAGGTCTACTAACGACAACTAAGCTCATGAGCCAATACACATCTGAAATAACCAAATTGTGCAACGGAATAAAAAACGAAACGCAAATATCGCATTTGTGCAAAGGTACGGTGGTAGAACTTAATCATGTAATCGAGGACATTCTGCAAAAATGCAGCCTCCTAAGCTTGGAAGTAAATATGAAATCAATGGCAAAACGAGCATTACTAAATGCGGTAGGAATGTTCAGCAAATCTCTTTTCGGTACTTTGTCGGAAGAGGATGCCAACTATTACGACAGACAAATTAGTAAATTACAATACAACGAGGAGCATCTAAAAAATCTCATAAAAAATCAAACATACATCATGGGAACAACTATTAACATCTTCAATAGAACCCAGCAAGTTAGAGACAGTCAATTTAAATCACTGAACACTAAATTTTCCTCAATAATAAAACTACTAGACGATTGTACTAATAGTGTACAAAATGAGCGGCTAGTAAACGAACTAGAATCTCTAATATTCTATTCTACTTTAGCCGTTTTGCATCACCAAAGTTTGTTGAATGAAGTTATCGACTCAGTAACTGAGGTACGTCACGGTAAACCTCACCCGGCCATCATATCTCCTGAACAGTTAGAAACCGTACTTTCAGCTATGCTTAGAGAAATCCCTAGCAACACCAAACTTCCTATCCTAATACGGCATATTGATATACTTCCCCTCTATAAAATTAGTACGATAACATCTTCAATCCAATCTAAACGGATAATATATGAGATTAAATTACCGATTCCTTTCAAAGAAATATACCAACTCTACAAAATTTTACCATTTCCCACTAATATTCAAAATGACTTCCTCTATATCCAACCCAAGATGAACTACGTTATAGTAGATTTCGATAAAAAACACTTCTATGATCTCACATTCGAAGAAATAAACAAATGCACTGCACAAACTGACTCCCTACTATGTCCGATTACTCATCCTCTTTATGACTTTAACTCTAACCAGGATAGTTGTGAAATACAATTATTACGAAGAGACACACATCCTTCAGCTTGCCAAGTGAAGCAATCACCCTTATCCGTAGTTTGGATACAGCTCTCTCAACCTGGCAAATGGTTATTGTCCGCTAAAAGCGAGTATATCATGGACGAAATTTGTGACCAAAAATTAACAACACATAAATTTCTGGGATCAGGAATCATAGAATTTACAGGCAAATGCTATTTACGTAGTAAAGATCTGACAATATACGGTCAAAATCTGGACGCTGATAAATTTAACTCTTTTAAAATCTAAAGCTAGCACAACTTCTGCGAAGGTAAATCCTATTAAATTGCTTAGATACGATGAAAATAATAATCTCGCGGAAATCTCTTATCAGGTAGATTTGCTAAAGAAAGTGGAAGGGAAAGGTTTGCAAAAGTTAGATAAGCACGATGTTCACCATTATACTGTAATATATAGCTTGACTTTAGTAACATGCATAATGCTGTTGTTAATTTATAAATACAATTCTAAATTGAAAGAAATTGTAACTGAAGTTAGAAAGCCAACAGAAAATAAACCATATGAGGAAATTATAGATGAAGTTTTTGTTGATCAGTCTATTGTACTAGAAGTAGATAATAACAATGCTAACCCAAACCCAAGCCCAAGATTTACAGTAACATCATAAATAAGAATACATATACTCTATTAAAAGAAGAAAAAAAAATATATATATATAATCATTAAAATAATTTTTAGAAGTATTAAATAGAGACATAAATAAAATAAACAAAAATTTTTTTTTTGAAATAGGAAATAAAATCGTAAAACCAATTAAAACAAAAAAAATGAATTTTTTATAATTTACATCTATTAATGTTGAAAAATTAATTTTTATTTTAAGAAATATAAATCGTAATTAAAACAATTAAGATAAGTATTAGTGTCTAAATGAAAAAAAAATGCATAAAATAAGAAGAAAAATTAGACTACTTTACCTTTTTATTATATTACAAAATTAATATATAATATTTGTAAATAATAATCAAAAAATATATATAAATATTATCTTTGACAAACCAATTATGTAATGGCTTTTCAACGAATATGGTTCGAAAATTCCAACCGTGGAATTTCCTTCTTCTAAGGGGGGTGGGATGTAGTGATCGCACTACATATCGCCTCTCAAAACACAACTCAACTCAAAATCAACTCTCCTAAACACGATTCTTTCCCACGGCGTCATAATACCGAAAGTACGCCAAGCACGCTACAGCGCTCGCTTTTCATGTCAAACATAAAATACAATGTTTATGAGCTCGTCACCCGATATCCGGTACATCCAATAGCATTTAAATATCCATACACATAATTCATGCGATCGTTTAGTGCTGTGTGTATCTATATACTGCACTGCAGCTATAGCAGTCCCATTGTTCCATACCGAACGCAATGCTGTACGACGGCGGATACACAAAATCCAAAGTCAAGTACGTTTATGCATTGTAGGTATAGAGAACCAGGGTGAATGAACATCGTCAACAGCAACATCTGGATGTATGAACTATATCCAGAGCCGTTGACGAATGTAATGCTGACACATTTATATTGTGTAATAATTTTCCGGCTTAATCGTTTAGCCTAATATTGTTGGGTAATAATTTAATTGCTTACTCAGTTAATAGTGCATTGCACTATAACTGGAGCATAAATTAATTGATTTATGGATATTGGGAAATATTGCTGATGGGTGCATTTCCATGAACTGCATTGATTTGGGTACAAAGATCGTTCGGATTTGAGAGTATAAAAAGGAAGTGAAAACTGGTTGAAAAGCCAGAGTTAATATATCTTTAAAGCTACGAACATCCTAGTAGAGGTCGCAGCCACGCTAAAGACAGCGGGCCTCCCTAGGATTGAAATAAAAAATATAAATATAAAATATAAAAATATAGCTAGCAGAGGTCGCAGCCACGCCAAAGACAGCGGGCCTCTCTAGTAGTGTATAATAAAAAACCAAAGAAATAAAGAAAAATACAACTTAAAATTTAACAACCGTCCTTTTTATTTTACACATTAACTCTCCGCCCACATAGCTCTTACCTTGGTCTCACAAGGAAGCACGGCTATCTACGTCGGCGTTAAACATTTGGTGGCAGCGGTGGGATCTACAAAAAGATCTCTTACCAAAAAATTATAAGCCAAAACAGAAGGCCGATCTTCTGATGCGTGCTGGGGCTATACACCAGCAAAGTAAGCAAAGTAAATAAAAATAAATAAAAGTAAATAAAAGTAAATACAAAGTAAAGGGTGTTTTTTTAAGAGGTTGCCGATTTTTTTTTTGAATAAAACACATATAAAATTATGAAATGACCAAAATTTTTTTTTATTTGGTAGATAATTTTTTGGCATTTAACATTTAAACACAATTTCTGGCATATGGCTACCACGACTATTTTTCACAAATGTCATTCTGGAGGTCCAATTTTCCAGCACTTTTTCAAGCATTTGAGGGCGTATGTCAGCAATGACACGTTGAATATTGGTTTCCAAAGCGTCAATCGATTGAGGTTTATCCACATAAACCAATGACTTCACGTATCCCCACAAAAAGTAATCGAGTGGCGTCAAATCGCACGAACGCGGAGGCCAATTCACCGGACCATTTCTCGAAATAATGTTGTCGTTGAAAGTTTCTTTCAATAAGTCGATTGTTTCACGTGCTGTATGGCAAATGGCACCATCTTGTTGAAACCACATTTCATCCATATCCATATCTTCAAGATTTGACAACAAAAACTCATTTAACATGGTTCTGTATCGATTTCCATTCACGGTAACGCGTCGTCCTTCCTCATTTTTAAAGAAATATGGACCGATGATCCCACCAGCCCATAGACCGCACCAAACAGTACATTTATCAGGATGCATTGGTAATTCTTGAATGGCGTGTGGATTATCTTTGCTCCAAATGCGACAATTTTGTTTGTTGACGTATCCATTTAACAAAAAATGCGCCTCATCACTGAAGAGAATTTTACGGTAAAAAAATGGATCTTCGTTCAATTGATTTAACGACCAATCACTGAATTCACGGCGCAAACGATGGTCGTGTGGCTTTAATTCTTGCACCAATTGAATTTTGTATGGCACCAAACCCAAATCTTTACGTAAAATTTTCCATAAAGTCGATGGACAAAGTCCAATTTGCTGAGCACGACGACGAATCGATAAATTGTCGTTTTCTTCGACACTGGCCTCAACGACAGCAATATTTTCTTCTGTACGAACTCTTCTCATTCTTGTCGGTGGCTTGGCATCCAAAAGAGTGAATGTAGACCGAAATTTGGTAATTACGTTCTTTATGGTGGTCTCTGACGGACGATTATGTGCACCATAAAATTCACGAAGTGCTCTATAAACATTTTTAATTGAACACTGATTTTGAAAATAAATTTCCACGATTTGAAAACGTTGTTCTGGAGTTAACCTATTCATAATGATTTGCCAAACAATACTGAGTAGAAATGCCACTTTGAGCTGTCAAAACAACTGTCATAAAATAAAACGACATCTATCGGAAAAACAAACCTCCTAAAAAAACACCCGATAAATAAAAGTAAAAGTAAAAGTAAAAAAAAGTGAAAAGTGACTGTGAAATTTAGAAAGCCCTGAAGACAGTAAGACCTTGCCAGCTTTAGAGCGTAGGCATTAGGCCAACATTCGGGCAGTGAAAAAAGACCAGGCTGTAACTGCAACTTTAGGGCGCGAAGCCTGCCTGGCAAAGTCAGCAGCAGCAGAAAACCAACGACAAGCAGCGACGACCACAACGAGAACAACAGCAGCAGAAAGCCAACAGTGAGCAGAAAATCAACAGCTAGCAACAAAATTCAAAATTCGGCGGTAACATCCACAGCAGCGACAACAGCAGCAAGCAGCGACAAAACAACACAACAGCAGCAGATCATCAAAATTCAGCAGCAAGCAGCAAAATTCAGCGGCAGCACCCAACACAGTAAAACCAACAAAATTTAACAAGGTAGAACAATCCTTCTATTCTTTTTTTTTCTCTGTTTTTAAAACAAACAAATAATATATATATAACATAAATCCTATATTAAATTTTATAGTATAAATATATTTTTAAACATATATTTGGTTGCACATTTTTAAAATATTTTTTGGTGAACCTTGGGTTTATACCCTGTTGAAATTTTTTTTTTGTGAATCTTGGGTACATTGTTGCAAACCTTTTTCCCCCTCTCTCTAATACGATATATTTTTTCGCGAAGTTTTTGGTATTACCCGGTATTTTTCGCGAATTTTTTATGGTGCTGTGAATATTATTTTTGATTTTGTTTTTTTGCTTGGACTGGTCCATTTAATCCTTCAAAATAAGTAGACCAGTCACTAGACAAATTAGTAGGCAGGCA
Source organism: Nephrocerus scutellatus (assembly GCA_947095585.1). Taxonomy (NCBI): domain Eukaryota; kingdom Metazoa; phylum Arthropoda; class Insecta; order Diptera; family Pipunculidae; genus Nephrocerus; species Nephrocerus scutellatus. The sequence goes on from OX352761.1 coordinate 40,976,787, forward strand.
CAAGCGATTGCTGATACTAATTTGTCATCAAGCTTGAGTTTTTCATCGGACCTAGAGGTCATTCCGGAAGAAGAGTCGTCCAATATGGACATAAAGATTAGTATTTCTGATGTGTACAACATCATCCCCCTCTTCGATGGGAAGCCAGCCGAATTGGCAAAATTTACGTCCTGCGGTGATATTCTCTTCACCTCTGTAAAAGAGAGTGATGAACCCACGTTTTTAGCCATTGTTAAAACAAGGCTACAGGGTCCCGCGTTTGAGTTGACGCAATTCAACTCACTCACGACTTGGGCAGCTCTCAAGGAGAAGCTCGAGTCTGAGTATAAGGAGGTAAAAACTCGTACCTCTGCACACAACGAGCTGTTGACAACGAAGCAACGATTTAAAGAATCGGTCAAGGAGTTTGGCGAACGGGTTTGTACGGCCCTTAACAATCTCAATTCGGCCACCTTCAACACAACTCGCGACGAGACAGTACGGGAATTCTTGGTGCAAGAAAACCGTCGTCTAGCGATCCAGGTGTTCGAAGACGGTTTGAAAAATGACCAAATTAAGCTAATAGCCAAGGCTTTCGGGGGAGCTGACCTAAAAAAGGTTATAGCTCATGCTGAAGGACATGCTGCACGCATTGATCACACCCCACAAAATTTCCAAAACAAATATGCTTCTCAGAGGAATCCGCCAACTGTATATTGTCAGACTTGCGGTAAGCCCGGTCACACGAGGGAAACGTGTTACCGAAATAATCAATTTCCAACTTTTCAGAATAGGCCTCCTATTAGAAAGGAAGTGCAGTTTATTACTTGCAATTACTGCAAGAGAAGGAACCACACCGAGGCAAACTGTAGGTTACGGTTATCCAACCACAGGCCTCCACAAAATCCATTTAGAAATGGAAATTCCACTCCTGGTTTCAGCGGAAACCATATTAGACCTGAGTACCCCTCTAAGCAAAATGATAGCCATGGTGTGAGGTATTCGAATGTTCACGAATCGGGAAACGAAGCCCTTCGGGAGGAAACAATCGGCAATTCCTCTCGAATGACTCCGACAGCCGAAGTGTTCCGCCCCAAGCTCTGAATTTTAGATTTTTCGTTTCGTTTTTTCTCGAGTTTAAGGAACCAACGATACGACTAAAGTTCAGTCCTTCGGATAAGAAATTCTCTACGTTCTTGATTGATACGGGTGCCGACGTCAGTTTAGTAAAAGAAAATATGTATAGTAGAAATACGATACATGGTGACGACCTCTACACCATTACTACCATAGCCGGGGAGTCGCTAAAACCCCTTGGTTTGGTGAATGGTACTTTAGAGTTCAAGTCACCCGAACATACACTTTTATTAGAGCATCCATTTCATATACTAGATAACCAAATTAATTTCCCTTATGATGGAATTATTGGAAATGATTTTTTATCTCGATTCAAATGCGTAGTGGATTTCCAAAACGACACTCTAGAAATTCCATTCAAGAGAAGTCAAACGGAGGAAAACAAACTTTTCCGTTCGACCTATGAAAAAAATCCTGAAAACTTTAAGCCGCCATGCGAACTTCAATCTGATGATTTCAATTTCTGTAACAAATTCAATAACTTAGTAGAGCGTAAAACCAAGCAAAAGGACTTAGAGACAAAAGATCCTAAGCAAAATAAAAAAGACTTAGAGACAACAGATCCTAAGCAAAATAAAAAAGACAGAGACAAAAGATCCTAAGCAAAATAAAAAAGACTTAGAGACAAAAGATCCTAAGCAAAATAAAAAAGACTTAGAGACAATAGATCCTAAGCAAAAACAAAAAGACTTAGAAAAAACTAAGCAATTTTTTAAATCAACAACAAATTTGGTAGACAGTAAAACTAAGAAAAAAGAAAATACAAATTTGAGTCAAAAAGAACAAATGGAATCACAGTGTAAAGAAAAATTAATAACAGGAAAGACTAAGGCAAAGGAAGTCAAGGTACAAGCGCAAAATTGTTTAATCCAACAAAGTGAGGTAATCGATGTTTCGAAAAGTAAGTCTCCTATATATAGCGGATCTGGGGAAGTAGCTCTTCCAAAACCAGAACGAATTTTTGATGGAGCAAAACAGAACATGAATACCGAACAAAAATTTGTTGAACTGATTAACATACCTGCACGAAGTACTCTCTTTTCTAAAGTCGCTTGTAATTGTGCAAATGACGTCGTCATTCGGAAGAAACAGGTTTCACCTGGGGTCTTTTTGGCCTCTTCCATCGCCCAATCAAGTGACAATTTTGCAAAAGTCCTACTCCTGAACGTTAATGAATACCCAGTGCAGCTAAATGCACACGATCTGAGTTTAGAATGGGATAACTTAGACGAATTCAATTTTTTTACTACAGACTCGGAAAACGATCCGGTGTACAAGCGTCTAGAAAATCTGGAAAAATTAGTGGACATAAGCCACTGTAATAAAGAAGAAAGATCTTCCATAGTCCAAATATGTCGAGAATTTAATGATTTGTTTTATTTACCTGGAGATAAGCTCACTTGTACTGATGCAGCGACACATCAAATAATCACTGAAGCAGGTAAACCTCCTATATATGTTAGACCATATAGACTGCCAGAAACAAGCAGAGCAGAAATTAATAAACAGGTAGACGAAATGCTCAAAAATGACATTATTCGACCAAGCTACAGTCCTTGGAACTCACCTCTTTTACTTGTTCCTAAAAAACCTGATGCTCAAGGTAATAAGAAATGGCGAGTAGTTGTAGACTACAGGCGTCTTAACGATGCAACTGTTGGGGATGCATTTCCGCTTCCCAATATAACTGACATTTTGGACCAACTAGGTAAATCAAAATATTTCAGCACGTTAGATCTTGCAAAAGGCTTTCATCAAATTTTGGTTCAAGAAGAAGATCGGGAAAAGACAGCGTTCAGCACTCCCACTGGTCATTGGGAATATAACCGAATGCCAATGGGTATGAAAAACGCTCCCGCCACTTTCCAAAGAACTATGAATAATGTTTTGATGGGTCTAATTGAAATTGAATGTTTTATCTTTGTTGATGACATAGTCTATGGACCTACTTTGGACGACCATAACCGAAAGTTGCGAAATGTTCTGACAAGGCTGCGATTTAACAAATTAAAACTACAACCAGACAAATGCCATTTTATTAAGCGAGAGCTTATGTACCTGGGACATATTATCAGCGACGAAGGAATTAAGCCAAATCCAGATAAGATAGAGGCAGTAAAAACGTATCCAAGGCCAAAGAAGGCAAAAGATATCAAAGCGTTTTTGGGATTTGTAGGATACTACCGAAGATTTATTCCCCAGTTTGCCCTGATAGCTAAACCATTGAATAATTTGCTGAAAAAGAACATAGATTTCAAATGGGATGCTTTATGTGAGGAAGCTTTTGTAATTTTAAAAGAAAAATTAATCTCCTCGCCAATACTAATTTACCCAGATTTTAAAGAAAAATTTCTTATCACTACCGATGCAAGTGATTTTGCTATAGGAGCCGTATTGTCTCAAGGAAAAATAGGCCAAGACAAGCCTATATATTACGTCAGCCGTACCTTAAATGTTGCTGAAACAAAGTATACCACTACCGAGAAAGAGTTATAAGCAATAATATTTGCAGTCAAGCAGTTCCGCCCCTACGTTTACGGCAGAAAGTTCACAATACTCACGGATCACAGGCCGCTTCAATGGCCTTTAAATCTTAAAGATCCTACATCAAGATTGGCGCGATGGCGTATTTCATTAGAGGAATATGAATATGAAATCATATACAAGCCAGGCAAATGTAATGCCAATGCCGATGCACTCAGTCGCATCCCTGGAGACTCTCAAAATGACACAAGCTATGGAAAAGTTTTAGTCACCACAAGAAGCAAGGCTAAACAGCCAGACCTTGATGAAATAATCGTAGTAGGGAGTGAAGAAATCGTGCCGCCACCGACTGAATGCACTATAATTAAGACGTGTAAGTCCATAACGTTAGCCGAACACAATTCTCCGATCCAGATCTTTTTTCTACCCCACGGAACGCGACAAGAGGAAACTTTATTTAGGAATATTTCGGGGTATACTCGCCCCAATCCTAACGAACTAAAAATATTTCCTCGCGCAACCAAATCATCAACGTACATTATCACCTCTTTGCCTGTACATCTTACAGAAAAGGCAACTATAGAAAACCATATTTTACAGATCCGAGATTTTTGTCAAAAAGAAAAAATTAAAAGTATCGATGTATCAATTCCTCCCCAAGAACCATTTTTCGATTTTTTAAAATCATCAATAACACATGCATTTTCTCAAATAAAGCTCGATATTTATTTGTATTCGGACAACCGAATCATTCTCACAGATCCACAAGAGATCGAAAAAAATTTGCATGACTTCCATAATTCGCCTTTCGGAGGTCATCAAGGAACCTCAAGAACCCTCAAACGTATCCGAAGTAGATATTATTGGGCCACTTTGGTCAAAGACACAAAGGAATTCATTCGAAAATGCGAATCCTGCCAAAGAAATAAGTTAAGGCAAAATCCACGAATTCCGATGAAAGTTACGACGACTAGCACAAGTCCATTTGAGCGTGTAGCTTTGGACATTGTCGGGCCTCTTCCAACTAGCTATGAGGACAATAAATATATACTTACGTTTCAAGACGATTTGACTAAGTTCACTGAGGCTATGCCTCTGCCAAACGCTGAAGCTGAAGCTTCGACTGTGGCGCGCTGTTTTGTAGAAAAAATAATATGTCGTTTTGGACCACCCGATGCGGTGTTAACTGATCAAGGTACTAATTTCTTGAGCAACCTTTTTAAGGAGGTTTGTAAGCTTCTTAAAGTCAAAAAGATACAAACAACTCCATACCATCCGCAAACGAACGGAGCTTTAGAGCGTAGCCACCGAACACTAGCCGAATATCTCAGGCACTATGTCGATAAAGACCAGCTTTCTTGGGACACTTGGTTACCCTATTCAATGTTTGTATATAACACAACCCCTCATAGCAGTACAAAGTTTAGTCCTTTTGAACTCATCTATGGATTTCCTGCACGGATCCCCAATTCCATAAACCGAAGTCCACAAGTTTCATACAATTATGACAACTATGCTTCATAGTTAAAAGCCCGTTTACAACACGGTTATCAAATAGCCAAACAGATTTTATTAAACACAAAAGAAAAGTCCAAGACATATTACGACAGGGGATCGAAAGAAAAAAAATTTAATGTAGGAGATAAAGTCTTTATAAAAAAACCATGCAAGAAAGAATAAGCTCTCTGCATTATGGGAAGGACCTCATGAGGTAACCAACATAGTATCAAACGAGAATACAGAAGTTAAAGTAGGAAACAGATTTAAAATACTCCATAATAATAATATAAAGATTTTGACAGAATAATTTAAATTACTCCATTCTCATAAGTTTCTAGAATGAAAACAACAAAGTTTTTTTTCTTCTTCTTTCATGTCAGAATGGAGTCGATAGATTATCTGCCCGACACGTACTGGATTCTGTACAGCATAGTCTCAGATTATGAGATTCCTCTACGAAAAGGTTTCTCAAAAATCGGGAACGGCTATCCGAATCGTATATCCATTCCCACTGAACTCGTTTCAATTATACACGCTATAATTGAAATAGATAACTGTGAGGAAAATGTTACGGTCAAGGATTGCGAGGGCTCTAGTGGTACCTACGTCAACGGGGTGCAGCTTAGGCCTGGGGAAACCGCCGCGTTGAGAACCGGGGACGTTCTGAGTCTGGGGATTCAACAGGAAGACTTCAGCCTAAGTTTATGCCCCGCATACGTCGTAAGACGGCGACGGCCTTACTCTGGAGCAGGACACCTGCGAGGATGGGTTCGTGATCTAACGCTTCAGATGCTTGAACATGAGTCCTAGTACTAAAGAAAAAAAAAAATAAATATAAAAAATTATTATATATACATACATGTAAATTTACCTGCACAAGAATTAAATTTTAATCTGCTTTAAAACACTATTTCAATTCTTCACTTCTCTTCTGTCATCTTACTCCTTGGTGTTTCATGTTCACCATGGCGCTTGGACATCTAACTTTCACGCCTATACAACAAGGTTCTGGAATGTATTTCGAGGAACTAGACAGGGTCAATTTATTTTCAAATGAATGGAAAATAATAACATACTACGATCTGGAAGGTCTACTAACGACAACTAAGCTCATGAGCCAATACACATCTGAAATAACCAAATTGTGCAACGGAATAAAAAACGAAACGCAAATATCGCATTTGTGCAAAGGTACGGTGGTAGAACTTAATCATGTAATCGAGGACATTCTGCAAAAATGCAGCCTCCTAAGCTTGGAAGTAAATATGAAACCAATGGCAAAACGAGCATTACTAAATGCGGTAGGAATGATCAGCAAATCTCTTTTCGGTACTTTGTCGGAAGAGGATGCCAACTATTACGACAGACAAATTAGTAAATTACAATACAACGAGGAGCATCTAAAAAATCTCATAAAAAATCAAACATACATCATGGGAACAACTATTAACATCTTCAATAGAACCCAGCAAGTTAGAGACAGTCAATTTAAATCACTGAACACTAAATTTTCCTCAATAATAAAACTACTAGACGATTGTACTAATAGTGTACAAAATGAGCGGCTAGTAAACGAACTAGAATCTCTAATATCCTATTCTACTTTAGCCGTTTTGCATCACCAAAGTTTGTTGAATGAAGTTATCGACTCAGTAACTGAGGTACGTCACGGTAAACCTCACCCGGCCATCATATCTCCTGAACAGTTAGAAACCGTACTTTCAGCTATGCTTAGAGAAATCCCTAGCAACACCAAACTTCCTATCCTAATACGGCATATTGATATACTTCCCCTCTATAAAATTAGTACGATAACATCTTCAATCCAATCTAAACGGATAATATATGAGATTAAATTACCGATTCCTTTCAAAGAAATATACCAACTCTACAAAATTTTACCATTTCCCACTAATATTCAAAATGACTTCCTCTATATCCAACCCAAGATGAACTACGTTATAGTAGATTTCGATAAAAAAAACACTTCTATGATCTCACATTCGAAGAAATAAACAAATGCACTGCACAAACTGACTCCCTACTATGTCCGATTACTCATCCTCTTTATGACTTTAACTCTAACCAGGATAGTTGTGAAATACAATTATTACGAAGAGACACACATCCTTCAGCTTGCCAAGTGAAGCAATCACCCTTATCCGTAGTTTGGATACAGCTCTCTCAACCTGGCAAATGGTTATTGTCCGCTAAAAGCGAGTATATCATGGACGAAATTTGTGACCAAAAATTAACAACACATAAATTTCTGGGAGCAGAAATCATAGAATTTACAGGCAAATGCTATTTACGTAGTAAAGATCTGACAATATACGGTCAAAATCTGGACGATGATAAATTTAACTCTTTTAAAATCTAAAGCTAGCACAACTTCTCGAAGGTAAATCCTATTAAATTGCTTAGATACGATGAAAATAATAATCTCGCGGAAATCTCTTATCAGGTAGATTTGCTAAAGAAAGTGGAAGGGAAGGTTAGTTAAGCACGATGTTCACCATTATACTGTAATATATAGCTTGACTTTAGTAACATGCATAATGCTGTTGTTAATTTATAAATACAATTCTAAATTGAAAGAAATTGTAACTGAAGTTAGAAAGCCAACAGAAAATAAACCAAATGAGGAAATTATTGATGAAGTTTTTGTTGATCAGTCTATTGTACTAGAAGTAGATAATAACAATGCTAACCCAAACCCAAGCCCAAGATTTACAGTAACATCATAAATAAGAATACATATACTCTATTAAAAGAAGAAAAAAAAATATATATATATAATCATTAAAATAATTTTTAGAAGTATTAAATAGAGACATAAATAAAATAAACAAAAATTTTTTTTTTGAAATAGGAAATAAAATCGTAAAACCAATTAAAACAAAAAAAATGAATTTTTTATAATTTACGATATCAAAACATCTATTAATGTTGAAAAATTAATTTTTATTTTAAGAAATATAAATCGTAATTAAAACAATTAAGATAAGTATTAGTGTCTAAATGAAAAAAAAAAATGCATTAAATAAGAAGAAAAATTAGACTACTTTACCTTTTTATTATATTACAAAATTAATATATAATATTTGTAAATAATAATCAAAAAATATATATATATATATTATCTTTGACAAACCAATTATGTAATGGCTTTTCAACGAATATGGTTCGAAAATTCCAACCGTGGAATTTCCTTCTTCTAAGGGGGGTGGGATGTAGTGATCGCACTACATATCGCCTCTCAAAACACAACTCAACTCAAAATCAACTCTCCTAAACACGATTCTTTCCCACGGCGTCATAATACCGAAAGTACGCCAAGCACGCTACAGCGCTCGCTTTTCATGTCAAACATAAAATACAATGTTTATGAGCTCGTCACCCGATATCCGGTACATCCAATAGCATTTAAATATCCATACACATAATTCATGCGATCGTTTAGTGCTGTGTGTATCTATATACTGCACTGCAGCTATAGCAGTCCCATTGTTCCATACCGAACGCAATGCTGTACGACGGCGGATACACAAAATCCAAAGTCAAGTACGTTTATGCATTGTAGGTATAGAGAACCAGGGTGAATGAACATCGTCAACAGCAACATCTGGATGTATGAACTATATCCAGAGCCGTTGACGAATGTAATGCTGACACATTTATATTGTGTAATAATTTTCCGGCTTAATCGTTTAGCCTAATATTGTTGGGTAATAATTTAATTGCTTACTCAGTTAATAGTGCATTGCACTATAACTGAAGCATAAATTAATTGATTTATGGATATTGGGAAATATTGCTGATGGGTGCATTTCCATGAACTGCATTGATTTGGGTACAAAGATCGTTCGGATTTGAGAGTATAAAAGGGAAGTGAAAACCGGTTGAAAAGCCAGAGTTAATATATCTTTAAAGCTACGAACATCCTAGTAGATGTCGCAGCCACGCTAAAGACAGCGGGCCTCCCTAGGATTGAAATAAAAAATATAAAATATAAAAATATAGCTAGCAGAGGTCGCAGCCACGCCAAAGACAGCGGGCCTCTCTAGTAGTGTATAATAAAAAACCAAAGAAATAAAGAAAAATACAACTTAAAATTAAACAACCGTCCTTTTTTTTTACACATTAACTCTCCGCCCACATAGCTCTTCCCTTGGTCTCACAAGGAAGCACGGCTATCTACGTCGGCGTTAAACAGGTATTAGCTGGACTACCACCACAACAATGATTAATAATTGGAAAAGGAAACTTCGTCTGGCCTATATAATACTGGGATAATACCCCAGGGCTTAGACAGTCCAAACGGTAAATCAGACCCTTTTCTTCAAGGAAATTCTTGATCTTGACAAGGATAGCATCAGATAACTAGTGTGTTTTCTGACATGTCACATGTTTGATTTGATTTGGCTAAGGAGACATATTTTCCAAAAGGCATTATGTTCGTTGGCGGATTTGCGTTATTCTACCACTAAGGACGTACTCTCCTTCATTATAAAGGTAGCTAGTGTCTTAGATTAGTTACACCCTACGATACAATAGATCTTTTTAGGCCATAGTATCAGCCAATTGGGCTAGTGTTATTGGAAAATAGAAGAACTGAAACCGCACAAACTACTCCAGATGGCAGATACGTTGATGTTGATAAATTCATTATTTACCTATAAATAAGCAAATATCAATATAAATGTATTCAAATTACCACACTAGTAAATGTATTCTGTAAAGGATAATATTACAATAATAAATAAAAAATGCAATTTTAAATTGTAAAATAAAATTGGGCGTATCAATTTATGACCAAACAGGCACCAAACAGGGGTTTAGTTAAGTTAAATAAAAGTTTTTAATAATATTTCAATTTCACTACTTTTAAATATCTGAATATATTAAAATTGTATTCGTCTGCTAGTTTTTTGTTTTTTCGTTAACTGCGCCACACTGTAGTGATTTAGCGTTTTTTTATAAACTGTCACTGTAGTTTTCAAATGCTGAATGAATCATTTCGTATTCTATTAATAGCAAATATTTAGTGATTGCGATCTATCGTAATCGAATGCCTGTTTTCATTCATGAATTGACTTTTGACCGTTATTAAGAATTTCCATGATTTTCCAGTTTATATCACTTAAAAGGTCATCCAGGTAGTCTTTCAAAGGGATTTCCCAGTTTTTAGTACATCACTAAAAAGCCACCCAGGCAGTCTTTCAGTTGTTTTGTTTTTTGTATATTAATTCTATTAATAAGTTTTTCAGTAACAGCTGGTAAAATGATTGGCAACGCGGAATCGTAACGCAAATTAAAAAAATTTCGTTGTGCATATCCCAACACAAAATGGGATAAACGCAGCAGAGAAGGTAAAATCACTATGCTTTTACTGACTGAAGTCAGCGGACGCGTTTCAAATAACTGCAGCTAGAACAATTGACGCTGGTGAGAAGGTCACGAATGTTGTCGTTGTGGTTCAAATGCAGAACATTGAAGATTTGGGCAGGATTATAAAAGCCAAAACAAAATTAAGTAACACAGGCATAAGTATGCACGTTGACTGCACTGCAAGAGCCCGACAACGCAGGAAACGTTTGAACGAATTAAAAAAGGACATTAGACAACAAAATAGGAGTTTAAGGGTTCAAATTCGTGGTCAAAAACTTAAAGTAGAGAATAAGACATTTTAATTCGACAATGCTATATTGCTTTCAACAAAAAATAAAAATTACAACAACAAACACATTGGATAGACCAGAAAATGGTTTAGCGTTAACCAAAAAAAAATTGTGAATAAGAAATATTTAACTAAATTTTTATTTATAATTCCCACCACTAGAGTCTACTTTTAAAAATTATATATGGATAAGTTTGCAAACACATGAAACAAAAAATTGACCAAAATTTGGTTAGTTTGGTTGGTTGCTTTGATCAGCCGTTAACCACAAAAATACCTAACTCATTTTGTTGAAAGCAATATAGCGAAAAACAACAGTCTTATTTGTAAAGGTGTTGCTGATAATGCAATTACAGTTCTGCAGCAGATTGTGGGTGACAGTTTGAATGTAACAACTGCTATATTGCTTTCAACAAAAAAATAAAAATTACAACAACAAACACATTCGATAAACCAGAAAATGGTTAACGTTAAACAAAAAATATTTTTTAGTTAAGAAATATTTAACCAAATTTTGATTTATAATTGCCACCACTAGAGTCGCCTTTTAAAAATTATATATGGATAAGTTGGTAAACACATGAAACAAAAAATTGACCAAAATTTAGTTAGTTTTTTCTGTTGCTTTGATCAGCCGTTAACCACAAAAAATACCTAACTCATTTTGTTGAAAGCAATATAGCAAACGACAGCTGGAACAGGTTCCACAAGATCCACTTATGGTGCAAACACAAGCGCAGCGACAGCACTGAGTGCCGAGCGCCAATTACAGAGGGCAATGTAATTGTTGTGGACCGTCATTCTGGAGGTGTATTTAGTTCCAAGAAACGTTTTTAATTATAAAGCCATCTGCCACGATAGTAATAAAAAGTTAGTTAATGAACCAAATGTAATTAAATTTAAAATATTATCATACAATGTAGCGGGCTTACGTAATAAATCGTTATACCCAAAATTTTTTAGTTTTATTCTAATAGAACAAAAATGAAGAATTTTTAGGACATGGATTAGGGAAAATAATTTTTTGAAAGAATTTCAAGCAGTATTTAGATCAGGATATTCGACTGTGGATCATATATTCGTCTTGAGAAGTATTGCGGAGTCCTTTCTCGCGAGACAGAAAAAGCTATATGTATTTTTTATAGACTTCAAAGCAGCCTTCGACACAGTAAACCAAAATGCATTGTTTTTTAAACTATATGGAATGGGGATGTCACTCAAATTTGGCAGGGCCCTACAAAACCTTAATCGGTTACATGAATACTGCCAATTATGGAGCTTAGTGGTAAACTTGGAGAAATCTAAGGTAATGATATTTAAGAGAGGAGGTGGCAGGAGCTGTGCTAACTGGCTGTACAATGGAAAGAGAATTGAAATAGTGAGCGACTACAAATACCTAGGAGTTTACTTCACAAAAAACTTTAATATGAAAAAACATTTCAATGAAAAAATTGCAAGGGCAAAAATAGCAATAAATGCTACCTGGAGAAGATGGTTCGCAAACAAACTTATTTCGCATAGCAGCAAATACAAGGTTTTTTGCACTAAGGACAATTGCACTTAGCACAATTTCCAACCGGTCAAGCTTGTACGCGGAATGGCTGGAGCTAGCGCAAGGCTATGGGATGGAGCTTCAACTTAATATATAAGAGTATTGTTGAATATTACGATATGCGAATCAAGCAATTATGCATTACTTTGCATAATACCGCAAATCGCATTATCGGCTGTGGCAACAGCAACAAATGACCCAATTCTGCATTGTTCCATGCACTTTATATATTACACATATTTTATTGTTAATTAATCTCTTTAGCATTATTGGTAATATTGACATACAAATGCACTTTATGTCAATGGCACACTTTAATATAACCTACATACGCCCTTTTGTTAATTTAGCACTATAAACCTAGTTATATACAAATTAGACCTCTTTAGCATGTACTTTGATTTAAGTAATTTAAGTATAAAAGAAAGTAATTTTTGTAATAAAAATGAGTTACATTCAACTAGCATACCAGCGTTGTTTAATTCCACAAGGGGGCAACAAAACGGTTGTTCGCTATAGAAAACATTTGGTGAACCCGACGTGATCGGTGCATAGTACAGAGTTTCCCCTACCAGTGGTAAGAGCTCTAGTACTCGATCCTTAAGGCGTTAGACTGGGCCGACACAGTCTCTCTATTTTTTAAATAGTGTTATACGGCGTTGAGCTCGGCCGACAGAGCTCAGGCTTGTGGTTGGGCCAACACAACCATTGGTAAGGCGTTTGACTGGGCCGACACAGTCTTTCTATTAACAAGTAGTGTTTAACGGCGTAGAACTCGGCCGACAGAGTTAAGGCGTAAGGTTGGGCCGACACAACCATCAATACTTATAACACAGTGAAGTTCTTTGAGAAGGCAAAGAACATGAACACATCTTCTGCTGCAACAACGTCACAGCAACGGCGGATTCGAGCTGAATCCGCTGCAATCGCAGGTCTTAAACGACTTATTCAAAGGATCAATGTCGAGCTAGAGCAAACACAGTCAGTTGCCTACATCGACCAACGATCGAATGCAGTAAACGCTTATTGGGACAACATTTCAAGAATCCATCAAGAGATAGTGTCAGAAGATGAGTCTGGCTCCTACTCTCAAGATGAGTTTTTTGAACTAGAGGATTCCTATAATCACATCCTCACCCAACTAATGGAAAGAAGGACGTCAGGAAGTCCAAACATAGCACAACCAGGTATCGAGACTACTGCTCGACTACCAACAATCAATCTGCCAGTATTCAATGGAGATTATTTACAATGGAGGCAGTTTGCAGAACTCTTCCAGTAACTCATACATCAACAAAGCATAGGCCTTTCGCAGAAGATGTACTACTTAAAGGCAAACGTGACAGGAGATGCTGCACGTCTGATTCAACAGCTCCTGATAACCGGGAAGAGTTATGAAACCGCCTGGACAATTCTAAAGGACCGCTAGAAAATAAGCGTCTAATCGTCTCAGCGTTCGTACAAAAATTCATGGCTCTACCAGTCCTCAACGCAGTGTCCGCAGGTGGACTAAAAAAATGCATGATGGATTGAAGGAAGCATTGCTTGGTATTGGCAACCTTGGCATAGAAACATCCAGTTGGGACGCATTAGTATTACACCTGATGCTACAGAAGTTGGATCCAGAAAGCCACCGGTTGTTTGAGCAGTCCTTGACAAATCCCTGTGTAGTACCACAAGTTCCAACATTTCTAGCGTTTTTGGAGAAACGCTTCCAGATGTTAGAAGCCCTTGGTGATAGAAGGGAAAGACCTTTCCAAAGATTAAACAACAAGTCAAATTGTTTAATTACAACAGAAAATGAAAGGACGTGCCACTTATGCAAAGACGCCTCTCACATGTTAGCGAAATGTAAGAGGTTCCTACAAATGTCTCCACAAGAACGAAGTTTTAAGGTACGAGACCTAAAGCTCTGCCTTAATTGCTTAAAGTCCGGTCACGCATACCGCGACTGCAAATCTGGAACATGTTTAAGGTGCCAACAGAAACACAATACTCTGTTGCACTTTGGTGCTCAGAAAGAGAATTATAAGCCCATTCCCTCCAAAGATCTTCAGCGTGCATCAACCAATGCTGCATTTCATGAACGGGAAGAGAAATCCTGCGTTTTTCTAGCAACAGCAAGGATCAACATTTTAGATAGTCAGAGAAACACAGTAGAGGCAACAGCAATATTTGACTCTGGCTCTCAGCTTTAATTTATCTCTGAGAATCTATATAGAAAATTGGGTCTTAAAGGGATGATCCAGCAACTCCAAATAGATGGAATAGGATCATCAAAATCCAAATCACATACAAGAACGACACTCGAAATACAGTCTAAAAATACAAATTTCAGAGCAACAGTTGAGGTTTTCATACTGCCAAAAATAACGTCTGAACAGCCAAGACAAGACGTCAACATCATTGGGTGGAAGGTTCCAGCGAACTTACAATTATCTGACCCTCAAATCTAAAAAAATTGACATTTTGCTTGGCGCGGATTATACTCTGAACTGATGTGCGTTGGACAAGTGAAAATGGGGAAAAACTTACCTACGCTTCAAAATACCACATTGGGATGGGTAGTATTAGGTAAGCTATCGAAGAATGTCACCGCTAAAAACGCATTCTGTGGCATATCTACAAATGAACTACACGACCAACTAGAGAGATTTTGGAAAATTGAAGAAGATGCGGCGACACCGAAGAAAAAACTCAGCGCGGTAGAACAGAAATGTGAAGAACATTATCATAAAAACACGGTAAGAGGAATAGACGGTCGATTTACTGTCGAACTGCCATTTTCGCAATCCCCAAGCGTTTTCGGGGAATCGAAGGAAACAGCGATGCGCCGTTTTTTCGCCATCGAAAGGAAATTGAAAAAAAATCCTCAACTAAAGACCCAATACAGGGCTTTTATGCAAGAATACATCGAACTGGGACACATGGAGGAAATCAAGCCAAGTGATATCCCCTCAAATCACTACTTCCTTCCTCACCATTGTGTACAAAAACCAGAAAGTACCACAACTAAGCTTCGAGTTGTATTTGACGCTGCATGCAAAACATCAAATGGAGTCGCATTAAACGATGTTTTGATGGTGGGTCCAACAATTCAGAGTGACCTCTTTGGGTTGCTGCTCCGATTTCGGTCTTATAAGTATGTCTTTACCGCTGATATAGCCAAAATTTATCGACAAATTCTCATGAGCGAAAAGGACAGAATGTAACAGCTTATCATCTGGAGGGATGACGCACAAAAGCCGTTGAAAATATACCAACTCTGCACTGTCACTTACGGCACATCTTCGGCCTCCTACTTAGCAACAAAAAGTTTGCAGCATTTGGCAGATTTGGAAGAACGCCATTACCCAGAGGGCGCAAGAATAGCCAAATCCGATTTCTACGTGGATGATGTTATGACGGGCCATGATGACTTCGCAAAGGCTCTTACTATGCGAAAGGAACTGGAAGCTTTGCTTAAAGGAGGAGGATTGGAATTAAGAAAGTGGTGCTCAAATCATCCTCAGCTGTTACAGGGAATACCAGCGAGTCACATCGAAATCAAGGTCGACATTAGAGGGAAGGAAAATGAGCACGTCAAAACACTTGGCACGATATGGTATCCCCTAAAGGACTATTGGAGCATAGGCATATACTACGATCTAACAACCTATCGACAGGAAGCTTCCATGCTAGTAGAACAACTGAACCGACTCAAGGGTATATGCAATACGATGACCGAGTGCAGCAAGTATTGTACCACCATAGCCGATCAATTTCAACAACAAATGAACACAATAAAAGACGTTAATGATCTGTTAATAAAGACTCATGGATACCCTAACAGAACCCGTATGAGACGCTCTCCATTCGACTTCATTGGGACAATAGCCAACAAGGCATTTGGCATACTTGACCAGGAATATGCTGATGTAATGGAAAGAACAATCAAAGAATCCAGAGCAAACGAGCAATATTTGCTTCAACTAATAAAGAATCAAACATCGATATTGGATTCAACTGAAAACATTATGCGAAAGGATAGCGAAAAATTTAATGCTCTGTCAATCTATACTTCATTAATCATGTCCAGATATCAAAGAACTCAATCTATAATCCTCGACGTGCTAGCAGATTGTCGTAATGGGAAGATTAACCCTCTTTTAGTAACACCAGACCAATTAAAGACAGAACTGAATAACATTCGGGACAACCTCCCGATAACACTACGAATACCAGGAGACTCTGATCACTTAAACTTACTACAGCTCTACAGCTTAATGACAGCACAGTCCCGAGTAACAGAGAGCAGCGTAGTTTTTCTGTTAAAACTACCATAACTAAGCAAGGAACCATTTGATATCTTCAAAGTGGTGCCAGTACCAATCAAGCATAACAAAGAATTTGTGAGTATAGCATCCCACACTGAGTTTCTTGCTGTAAATTTGCATAGGGATCAATATTACGATATCTCTGGAAATGAGTTAGCTGCATGCACCCCTACCTTCCAGGGGAAACACATATGCAGACAAAGACACGCCATTTGTCACAAGGACGCTGGCCCCAAGCAATGCGAAATTCAACTATTCAACCGAGTTGACTCGATTGAGAAAAGCTGCGTACTTGACTCAAGAAAGGAAAATCGATTCTGGATACCGCTATATGACTCAAACGCGTGGATTTATGTATTAGAGCAAAGCTACACTCTTAATGTGGTATGTGGCACAACAACCTTTCAAATAACAATAGCCGAAGGAGGAGTTTTAAGATTTCGGCAGAATTGTGTGATCAAGCATGACACACTAACTATAAGTGCTCATAACCAGTACAGTACCAGAATAAATCAATATTTTATTCCTTCCCTAAATATGAGCGAAAACGTCATTAACACTCATATCCAGCAACAAGAAGAAACGATTAAGCCACACATATTAATTGCCCAAAATAATTCACACGCAATAACAAATTTGCAGTCGGCAATACATCAACTGAAGGAACAACAAGAACTTCCGAGGAAATTTGATACCAGAGACATTCATCATTTTGCAGTTAGCTACGTCACGGTAGCCATAGTAGCGGCGATCGTAATAATGTTTGCCATACAACGACGTAGTAAAAGGTCTACAACTAAACCTGAGCCAGCAAAAAGAGTCCAGTTTCAACTCAGTGGACAAGAGCCGGACAATTAATGTTGAATGCTTGAACGGGGGGAGTATGTTGAATATTACGATATGCGAATCAAGCAAGATATTCTACATTTCCTTGTAAGGTGCCCGATGCTGAGGAAAATGAGAAGAAGGCCTTCGGGTATGTTCCTACATGTTTATGCAGAGTAGCTTTTATCCCGAAACCAGGCAAAACCGACTACTCACTACCTAAAAGCTTCAGACCAATCAGTCTTTCATAATTTGTGCTGAAAGGTCTTGAACGCTTGGTTGTACTCAAAAGAAATTCCTTAAATGTGAATCAGCACGCCGATCAGCGTGGTGAATCCTGTGAGTCTGCTCTTCATGATTTTGTTTGCAGGATTGAAAAGAGCATGAAGAACGGAGTCTTCACCATAGGGGTGTTTATTGATATTGAGGGAGCTTTTGACCACGCTACCTTTGACTCGATGTGCAACCCTGCTGAGAGGCAGGGATACCTTAACCAGATGGATTCACTACATGTTTTCCCGCCGGCTTCTTAAGAGGCGAGAGCAGAGCTTTTCAACTCCGCTGCCGAGCATATTTCCTTATGGAATATGCGTCTCCTTAACCAAATAAGTGTGGGCGCCGTGGCTCAGTGGATAGGATCATGGACTGCTAAGCAGGGGGTTCATGGTTCGAATCCCAATAACACCAAAGTATTTTTCACGGTGTCCCACCTCTCGCGAAAGTTTGACAAACGTCCGAGAGTAATGACTTGTCACTGAAAGCTTCTCAATTCGCCGTTCGGATCCGGCATTAAATTGTAGGTCCCTCCATTTGTGTGCAAAAATATGCATGCTCAACACAAATGGTTGCGAGATGTCAGGCCTTGGACCGCTTGGTCTGTCGCGCCGATATTATTATTATTAACCAAATAAGTGCTGGGCAATCGCAGAGAACATGTTCGGATGACTCCTCATCCTTCGCACAGAACCTACATTCTGTCACAGAACCCACACCAATTTGTTAAGATGATATCTCAGGCCGTAGTGACCAGTTAGAAAACTCACTAGCTTCCTAATGCTGCCTTTATCTAAATTCCGGATTTCTTTATATGAGAAGGGTCTGATCAGTTGTTTGGATTGCCTTAGCCCCGGGGTATTTTCCCATTGAGCCAGGCGAAGTTTGCCCTCCCAACAGTTAATCAGCTATGTGGCGGCACTCCAATTGTCGCCACAAAAGGGTTCGAGTCCTATGAACGCAGTTTCCGAACCAGCCCTAGCCAGTTCACCTGCGGCTTCGTTGCCTGCAATACCTCGATGACTTGGTACCCAACCGAGCTTAACCCTGTTGTGTCTGGCCAGAGATTACAATGCATCGTAGCAGCTTTTAACTGTTAACGAGTCCATTGACTTGGACGACAGAACTTTGAGTACTGCCTGGCTATCTGAATAGATATATATTCTAGCGCCCTTAACGGTTTAACCTAGCGCAGATCTCTATGGCATGGAGTTGAGCCTGGGAGACCGTGGGACTTACTCCCATTGGTATCTAGACCTTTGTATTGGGTCCAAAGACACCAGCACAATACCAGATTCCATCTTTGATCCATCAGTGAACCAAACCAGACGAATAGCGTCTAGTGTCGGAACATCATTAGACCAGCTTGCACGGTCTAAGATTTCTACCTCAAATAACCTTCCGAAACATTACTCCCTGTCCATAACGTCCGGTATTGTGCAGAACATGTCTTTTTCGGGATTTGAGTTGAGAATTCTTAGGTGTCCCACAAGGTCGCCTGGTTTATACTTATATTCTAGTTGCAGCTTTATAGCGCATCTAGCGGCCGTCTTCCTAATGAAGATTTGTAGGGGCAAAAGACCTACGATAGCTTCTAAAGCTTTCGTAGGGCAGGTACGCATAGCACCTGTAATACCTAGACAGGCAATTCATTGAAGCTTCTGAAGCTCGTTTGCCGTTGCCCGTTCGAGTACCTTGGGCCACCAAACTATGGCCGCGTGCGTGATTATGGGTCTCACTATCATTGTATACATCCAGTGTATCATCTAAGGATTGAGGCCCCCAAGTTGAGGTAAAGTCTTCTGCAGGTCCATAAGGCCCTTGTATCGCGTTTTGTAGCAGACTTGATATGAGAATTAATTCCAGCCTTTTGTCTTTTATCAAGGATGACACCGAGGTATTTCACCTCGCTGGAGTACATTAGAGTGGTGCCTTTAATGGTGATTGGTCCTAAGTCAACCAACCTTCTTTTTGTGAAAGGCACTAGAACCGTTTTGCAAGGATTGATGGATAACCCTTCCCTGCTGCACCAGTCCAAAACTTGTAATAGCGCACATTGCACGACAGCAGAAATGGTCGTGCAGTGTTTACCCCTAATAATAATCGGCAAGTCATCAGCATAGCCAATATTGATGTAGCCTGATCTGTGTAGATCAACCAAAAGATCGTCTCTGACCAGTGACCACAGAAGGGGAGAGAGGACTCGTCCTTGGTGACAACCCTTTACTGCGGTCACAGACACTGACAGTCCTCCTGAGGAGGAAGTAATATCTCGACTCTCGAGCATAGCTCTAATCCATAGATTGGTCGAGACTTCGATACCCCTGGTAATAATTGCTCTCTCTATTGAGTCATAGCCAGTGTTATCGAAGGCGCCTTCAATGTCTAGGAATGCACACAAAGCAACCTCATTGGATCGAAACGTTCCTTCTATCTTTTTAACAAGCGTTCTCAGTGTATCCTCACGGTCCGTCGTGTAGGTGCCATCAGTCTTTTTCAACAGACCCACACTATTTGTCTGATCCCTAACAAGTGCCTTGTGGATTTGTGCAGCTGCTGGCATTTCAGCGATGTTCTCACAACATTTCCTCCACGTGGCCCGTTTAGATCGTCTTAATTCAGAGTTATACTCTGTGAGGGCGAACTTGTATTCGTCCCAACTCTTCGTGTGTTTAGCAGAATTGAAGAGCCTTCTAACCTTCCTCCTAAGTTTGGCCAGTTGGTCATTCCACCAGGGAACTTTACTGCCATGATAGAAAGCAAGTAGTATATCATTTACTTGGTTGCCTCGTCTAGGTCATCTGTGGAATCAATAGGTGAGACAAGCAAATCTAGTTTGGAGAGGACTAGTCCTCGATATAGATTCCAGTCCGTTGGCTTAGGATCATATCTGGGTCAAACCTGATCTGTTGATGGTCTGACAGCGAGGCCTCGTCGGACACATGCCAATTTACAATGGAGTTGGAGATAAATGGACTAGCGAGTGTGAGATCTAATACCTCTTCGCGAATCGCATTTATGAAGGTTGGTTTATAGCCCTTGTTCACAATATCTACATTATTACTAATAAGATAATCTAAAAGACACTCACCCCTTCGATTGATACCGCTACTGCCCCAGACCTCATGGTGTGCATTGGCATCACACCATATTAAGAATTGGATGTTCCGATATTTTGCAGTGCATAATTAGCTCTTGCACCTCATTTGGCGCAATGTTTTCTTCATCGCCGGGGAAGTATGCTGAGGCACATACTATATTTTGTTTCCCCCTCTCAGTCTGAACCTCCACCAGTACGGAAACAAGGTCTTTTGTTATAAATTCTGGAATGGGAAGAAAGTTAATATTAGATCTGATCAGGCAGGCCGCCCTTGGTACTGCCTCCCCACATTTTACTATCAACTTACCTGTCCCAACCTGTAGACCTTTCACCTGTCCGCTAATAGCCCAAGGCTCCTGAATGAGGCCAAGTGCTATATTATCCTCGACGAATCTGTTGCTAAGTGTAGCGGACGCCCCCTTAGCATGGTGCAGATTCGCCTGTAACATGTTGATTGTGCTCATCCTCCCTCCGTTTGAGAAAAGGCCTGCCGGATTAGAACCGCATTCTTGGGGCCCTTAACCCTGCGGCAGGCAGTCTCAGTGGACAACAGCCGGACAATTAATGTTGAATGCTTGAACGGGGGGAGTATGTTGAATATTACGATATGCGAATCAAGCAAGATATTCTACATTTCCTTGTAAGGTGCCCGATGCTGAGGAAAATGAGAAGAAGGCCTTCGGGTATGTTCCTACATGTTTATGCAGAGTAGCTTTTATCCCGAAACCAGGCAAAACCAACTACTCACTACCTAAAAGCTTCAGACCAATCAGTCTTTCATAATTTGTGCTGAAAGGGCTTTAACGCTTGGTTGTACTCAAAAGAAATCCCTTAAATGTGAATCAGCACGCCGATCAGCGTTGTGAATCCTGTGAGTCTGCTCTTCATGATCTTGTTTTCAGGATTGAAAAGAGCATGAAGAACGGAGTCTTCACCATAGGGGTGTTTATTGATATTGAGGGAGCTTTTGACCACGCTACCTTTGACTCGATGTGCAACCCTGCTGAGAGGCAGGGATACCTTAACCAGATGGATTCACTACATGTTTTCCCGCCGGCTTCTTAAGAGGCGAGAATATGGATGATTTTTTTTTAAAACCCTAGTCTTAGTGACTGACACTGTGACCTAAAAGATCTATTGTATCAATAGGGCATTAATTTTCTAATAGACATACAACTTTCCTAATGAAAGATAGAATGTTCTTAGTAGCAGAGCTTTTCAACTCCGCTGCCGAGCATATTTCCTTATGGAATATGCGTCTCCTTAACCAAATAAGTGTGGGCGCCGTGGCTCAGTGAATAGGATCATGGACTGCTAAGCAGGGGGTTCATGGTTCGAATCCCAATAACACCAAAGTATTTTTCACGGTGTCCCACCTCTCGCGAAAGTTTGACAAACGTCCGAGAGTAATAACTTGTCACTGAAAGCTTCTCAATTCGCCGTTCGGATCCGGCATTAAATTGTAGGTCCCTCCATTTGTGTGCAAAAATATGCATGCTCAACACAAATGGTTGCGAGATGTCAGGCCTTGGACCGCTTGGTCTGTCGCGCCGATATTATTATTATTAACCAAATAAGTGCTGGGCAATCGCAGAGAACATGTTCGGATGACTCCTCATCCTTCGCACAGAACCTACATTCTGTCACAGAACCCACACCAATTTGTTAAGATGATATCTCAGGCCGCAGTGGCCAGTTAGAAAACTCACTAGCTTCCTAATGCTGCCGTTATCTAAATTCCGGATTTCTTTATATGAGAAGGGTCTGATCAGTTGTTTGGATCCCGGGGTATTTTCCCATTGAGCCAGGCGAAGTTTGCCCTCCCAACAGTTAATCAGCTATGTGGCGGCACTCCAATTGACGCCACAAAAGGGTTCAAGTCCTATGAACGCAGTTTCCGAACCAGCCCTAGCCAGTTCACCTGCGGCTTCGTTGCCTGCAATACCTCGATGACTTGGTACCCAACCGAGCTTAACCCTGTTGTGTCTGGCCAGAGATTACAATGCATCGTAGCAGCTTTTAACTGTTAACGAGTCCATTGACTTGGACGACAGAGCTTTGAGTACTGCCTGGCTATCTGAATAGATATATATTCTAGCGCCCTTAACGGTTTAACCTAGCGCAGATCTCTATGGCATGGAGTTGAGCCTGGGAGACCGTGGGACTTACTCCCATTGGTATCTAGACCTTTGTATTGGGTCCAAAGACACCAGCACAACACCAGATTCCATCTTTGATCCATCAGTGAACCAAACCAGACGAATAGCGTCTAGTGTCGGAACATCATTAGACCAGCTTGCACGGTCTAAGATTTCTACCTCAAATAACCTTCCGAAACATTACTCCCTGTCCATAACGTCCGGTATTGTGCAGAACATGTCTTTTTCGGGATTTGAGTTGAGAATTCTTAGGTGTCCCACAAGGTCGCCTGGTTTATACTTATATTCTAGTTGCAGCTTTATAGCGCATCTAGCGGCCGTCTTCCTAATGAAGATTTGTAGGGGCAAAAGACCTACGATAGCTTCTAAAGCTTTCGTAGGGCAGGTACGCATAGCACCTGTAATACCTAGACAGGCAATTATTTGAAGCTTCTGAAGCTCGTTTGCCGTTGCCCGTTCGAGTACCTTGGGCCACCAAACTATGGCCGCGTGCGTGATTATGGGTCTCACTATCATTGTATACATCCAGTGTATCATCTAAGGATTGAGGCCCCCAAGTTGAGGTAAAGTCTTCTGCAGGTCCATAAGGCCCTTGTATCGCGTTTTGTAGCAGACTTGATATGAGAATTAATTCCAGCCTTTTGTCTTTTATTAAGGATGACACCGAGGTATTTCACCTCGCTGGAGTACATTAGAGTGGTGCCTTTAATGGTGATTGGTCCTAAGTCAACCAACCTTCTCTTTTTGTGAAAGGCACTAGAACCGTTTTGCAAGGATTGATGGATAACCCTTCCCTGCTGCACCAGTCCAAAACTTGTAATAGCGCACATTGCACGACAGCAGAAATAGTCGTGCAGTGTTTACCCCTAATAATAATCGGCAAGTCATCAGCATAGCCAATATTGATGTAGCCTGATCTGTGTAGATCAACCAAAAGATCGTCTATGACCAGTGACCACAGAAGGGGAGAGAGGACTCCTCCTTGGTGACAACCCTTTACTGCGGTCACAGACACTGACAGTCCTCCTGAGGAGGAAGTAATATCTCGACTCTCGAGCATAGCTCTAATCCATAGATTGGTCGAGACTTCGATACCCCTGGTAA
Organism: Nephrocerus scutellatus; assembly: GCA_947095585.1. NCBI lineage: Eukaryota > Metazoa > Arthropoda > Insecta > Diptera > Pipunculidae > Nephrocerus > Nephrocerus scutellatus. Next base: position 41,000,896 of record OX352761.1, read on the forward strand.
TAATTGCTCTCTCTATTGAGTCATAGCCAGTGTTATCGAAGGCGCCTTCAATGTCTAGGAATGCACACAAAGCAACCTCATTGGATCGAAACGTTCCTTCTATCTTTTTAACAAGCGTTCTCAGTGTATCCTCACGGTCCGTCGTGTAGGTGTCATCAGTCTTTTTCAACAGACCCACACTATTTGTCTGATCCCTAACAAGTGCCTTGTGGATTTGTGCAGCTGCTGGCATTTCAGCGATGTTCTCACAACATTTCCTCCACGTGGCCCGTTTAGATCGTCTTAATTCAGAGTTATACTCTGTGAGGGCGAACTTGTATTCGTCCCAACTCTTCGTGTGTTTAGCAGAATTGAAGAGCCTTCTAACCTTCCTCCTAAGTTTGGCCAGTTGGTCATTCCACCAGGGAACTTTACTGCCATGATAGAAAGCAAGTAGTATATCATTTACTTGGTTGCCTCGTCTAGGTCATCTGTGGAATCAATAGGTGAGACAAGCAAATCTAGTTTGGAGAGGACTAGTCCTCGATATAGATTCCAGTCCGTTGGCTTAGGATCATATCTGGGTCAAACCTGATCTGTTGATGGTCTGACAGCGAGGCCTCGTCGGACACATGCCAATTTACAATGGAGTTGGAGATAAATGGACTAGCGAGTGTGAGATCTAATACCTCTTCGCGAATCGCATTTATGAAGGTTGGTTTATAGCCCTTGTTCACAATATCTACATTATTACTAATAAGATAATCTAAAAGACACTCACCCCTTCGATTGATACCGCTACTGCCCCAGACCTCATGGTGTGCATTGGCATCACACCATATTAAGAATTGGATGTTCCGATATTTTGCAGTGCATAATTAGCTCTTGCACCTCATTTGGCGCAATGTTTTCTTCATCGCCGGGGAAGTATGCTGAGGCACATACTATATTTTGTTTCCCCCTCTCAGTCTGAACCTCCACCAGTACGGAAACAAGGTATTTTGTTATAAATTCTGGAATGGGAAGAAAGTTAATATTAGATCTGATCAGGCAGGCCGCCCTTGGTACTGCCTCCCCACATTTTACTATCAACTTACCTGTCCCAACCTGTAGACCTTTCACCTGTCCGCTAATAGCCCAAGGCTCCTGAATGAGGCCAAGTGCTATATTATCCTCGACGAATCTGTTGCTAAGTGTAGCGGACGCCCCCTTAGCATGGTGCAGATTCGCCTGTAACACGTTGATTGTGCTCATCCTTCCTCCGTTTGAGAAAAGGCCTGCCGGATTAGAACCGCATTCTTGGGGCCCTTAACCCTGCGGCAGGCAGTCTGGCTCCGTTGACCCGTTGGTCTTTCATTGCCCGACTTACTCTTTGGAGCAAGTGCAGCTCTTGCTGTGTTATTTCCATTTTGGGAGAGGTTTGAACCAGATGGCTTTGCAGCCTTGCTGGTCGAAGGAACTGGTCGTAATACCAGCTTTGTTTTGCAAGTTCCGGACTCGCTGTGGTCAGCCTGCCTGGTAGAGCTGGTGACCGCCGAGGCAGCCTTCTATACCGCGGGCGCTGGTTGGGAGCTACTAGCTGGATCCGTGGCATTGCGAGTTACTTAGATCAGATACTGAATTCTTGTCGGTGCTCTTAAGAATCGGCTTAATCTGACCAAAGCGGTACCCTATCACGCCTTTGTAGGCGTTAAGCCTAGCCATGGAGGCGTCGTCAGCCACCATTATGAGGTGAAGGAGCGCACCTTCCTTCTTTCTCTGAACCACCTTCCATGATATGGCATGCAATCCTTCATTTTGGGCCTCGATGGTAGCCAAAATCTTCTCTGAAGAGACCTCAAGACTTTGTGGAAAGAACCCACGGACGATATGTGTTTTCGGGAAGGATCCCCCTTCCACTAACGTCACATCCAGTCCACTCTTGGCTTTTATTTTCTCGAAGATCGAGCGCATACAGCCAGCAGTAGAACTATCTGAACAGATGAATACCATCCATCCCGATTTCGGATACGATCAGGAAAAACGCGGCCAAACGCCGCAGCCGATCAACTCAATCGAGATGTCGATAACCGCTTCTTGAAGGTGAGTCATTTGCTCCTTTGTCAGCGGTTTCTTCGACAGGTCGATCGGAACAGCCTGACAGCACTGGTCACTCGACTAAAAGTGGGAATGTCAGGTGAGGGCCCTGCTCTGGCCTTTTAAGTGGCCGATGTGGGTGGTGTCTGGTCCTCCGAACTGACGCGTTTAACAATACTCTTATTGGGAGGCGCTGCTTTGGCACAAGCAAGAGCACTGTCTCTTTCTTTTCCTATGCGTAGAGCATGCTTGATACGCATTTTTTCCCTCGAGGTTAGCTTGACATAAGCCTGTTGTTGGATCTGCATTCCCCCTAATGCTATCCCAACCGAGGAACAACTGGATTTCTCCGAGATGACGCTAATGGTGTCGACAACTTCGGATGTGTCAGACGCGGATGTATTCGAATCCACACCCTTGTTGCCAACACTTTTACGAGGTACGGATGTGGCTCCTGAAGCACAGCCATCCGCACTCTGAATTTTTTTTGGCTGCCCATGAGCAGACCGAGAAGTTGTGGTCAACACGGGGTTGACAGTCGAGAGCTCATCCACCACCGACAAAACAACGGTCTACCTATGGGCAGGATCCGCGTTTGAAGTCAACACTTGATTGACCGTCGGAAGGGAATCAGTTCCCGACGTGGTTTCGGGTGGAATAGAAGCACAACTCGAAGGTGGGGTCACCAGTGGGATGACCGTCAGGGGCACAGAAGCCTCTGACACTACAACGCGCTGCTCTAACACAGGTCCCGAGGTTGATGCGATTGGAGATGCATCGGTCTCATAAATTATTTTTGAATTTTCAATAATTCCCACGAGCATCCGGGAAAGTATGTCACCCAAGGTAGAGCCCGGTGTACCATGAGAAGGCCGCTTTAAACCGGAGGTTGCCAGGTATCCGAAGTGCCGTGCTAGCGACCAACAACTCATGGTCATTCATCCCTCGGCGCACGTGTTTCACACTGGATTTGGGATTTTTTATTCTGTCGAGGCTTACTCCTTTTTATTATTTTCCTGAGGATAGGGTTGCCCCGTTACCCAAAACTCTCCACCTTTACCCGGGCTTGGGACCGGCATGCTGCCTACTTGCTTAGAGAGGTGCTCGCCCCGCCCCCTGCTAAATCCCGTCTGGTCATTTCTTATGAGTGAACAGACGTAATTTGCAAACCAACCCTGAGACCACCAACTTTCTCACACGACGGAAACAAGGCGGAGTTGAGAATATGGATGATAAAGTTACGGTCGAAGTGGCCAAGGTATGCCCACAAGGTGGAATCCTTTCGCCGCTTCTATAGTGCCTTGTTGTCGATTCTTTTCTCGAAGAAGTTGGTCAATTAGATATAAACATACAAGCTTATGCGAACGTCTTATTTCATCCAATAAATCCCTCAGGGCCGCCTGTATAAATCTACAGACTGATCTGAATCGGTTGGATAATTGGTGTAGTAGAAATGGTGTAGTAGAAACCGAGTAAAACTACTGCGGCTTTATTTACTCGTAAACGTAAATTCGATGGCATTATTTCTCCTGTACTAAAAGTTTTCTCTTTGCCAATCTCCACGGAAGTCAAATATCTAGGAGTAATTATAGATTGCAAGCTGATATGGTAGATTAACCTGGAATCGAGAATATCGAAAGCTCAGTTTACCTTTATTCAATGTAAAAGAGCATTTGGTAAATCATGGGGACTGAGTCCGAAAATGGTACACAGGTTGTACTTAACGATCATCAGACGCATTCTCACCTATGTGGCAGTAGTATGGTGTTCTGGCATTATGAGCATAAGAGTGGGCATGGAAACATATTCCAAAAGGTTTCGTAACAAATTCCTACGCTTCTGATGCCTGTGGACAGTACTGAACCATTTCCTTTAGTCAAAATAGGATATAAAGTTTAATACCCTAGCAGGAAAAGTTGGAAAAATTCCCATGAGATCCTTAGGAAATTCGAACCCATATTCTAAACTGACGGTTCTCTTACCGATAAAGGAACTGGTTCAGTATGGTTCTAAGATGAGAATTCTAAGGAGTCATTCGCAGTTGGAAAATTACCAACTGTTTTTCAAACAGAAATATTTACAAGTTTATGTTTTGCCAACTGGCCTGTAGTGAGAGGCAAGCTGCTCTAATAGCACTGGAATCAGCTTGATTCAATTCGAAGATTGCTCTAGAGTGTAAGACAACACTGAACTCTATTTCAAGATGGAATTCCGTCACCCTTCTCTAGGCTCCTGGACATACAGGAATAAAAGTCAATGAATTTGCTGATGCATTTGCAAGAAGTGGTTCTTCCGATATTCCTACCTATGTTAGGCTTGAGTCAGGCAAGCTTAAATACTGGTATTCGAAGATTTATGGAAGCCGAACAGGAACAACGTTGGTACTCCATAAATACATGTAGAACTACCAAGCACTTTGTGGATAGGCTGAACAAAAATACCGCTAAGTTCATTTTGGGAGTATCCAGAAGGAACTGTCGGATCATGGAAGGTTTACTTACAGGACATAACCCGAGTTGAGACTTATATTGGATTCAATATGTAAGTCTTGCCTGGAGAAAGAAGAAACAATTACACATTTCCTTTGTAGATGTCCTGCTTTCTCTAGGCTACGGATGAAGGTTATTTGAAGGGATATAATAACGATTGAAGAACTTCGGTCGTTGAAACTAGATCTTAAAGTAACGAAGAGATTTGTATAGTAAACTCACTGGGAACGAGTACAATTGACCAATGGTCTGAGTGCTCTGGTGTGATTTTTCTCAGATGATCGCATCAACCCACTGCAACTGTATTTTTTCACCGGGATTTAGAAAGTGCGTTAAAAATTGATTGCATGATTTCACCAGCCAACAAGCCAGCTATCCAGCCAGCCAAACCCTACCGTGCACGCAAAGTTAATATAGAAAATTTAAAAATTAAAATTTTTCATGTAAATTCTCGAAGCTGAGATTCGATTTTGTGGTGGAAATTCAACACGACATATGAAGGCTGTTTTCCAATCCAATACTTATTTGTGATGACTTACTTATTTGATTGTGGATACAAACTTGTTTCAATAAGTTTGCTGGCGAGGTGACTTATTAATGACGTCAAATAAGTTTAGCCAAACAAATAAGTACTCGTTTGGAAACCAGCCGAAGTACTACTAAAATTTTTCTTTTGAATTTGAGTTAAGCTGTTAAGCAGTGTGAGTGCGTAACCGGCTCTTCATATAATATTAAATGAAACACAAATTAAGAATGCAGTCACACAGCTGTACATCCCATTTGAATTGCGAAACCCATTCATTTTTGTATAAATTTTTTTGTTCCACATCGTTCCTCTTGATATCTCCATACTCTTTGATTAGATGAATGTTCTTAAAAATATTCTGCTGGATATGTGGTGTCCCGTTTGAAAACAAAAATTAACTGTATTGTGAAAGCAGATTAATAAAATCGGATGAGAAAATGAATCTTCAAAATGAGTCATTAATATTTTATAAAAATTATAAGAAAGATTCGGATTTTGGCGTACTTCTTCCCCCTTCAGAAATTTTAACTGAAATAAGTAAAAATTATAAAAAAAATTTTAGAAGCGTTTTCGACGAATCTCCTCACTATAAAAATATAAAACAAATTACAAATTATAGTTGACCAATGTGTGGAATGGACCAGCCAACACAAGGAATTTAATTGGTGGTTTGACGATGATTCAGAATGCTGAAATCACCATAAAATAATATTAAATTTTATGATCCTTGTGTTAATTCGAAAACACTGCAAATGGATTGTGAAATGTAAATCATTAAAAACGAATCCAACGAACACGGAGTGAAATACGAACGTTCCAAAATCGAGTTCTACAATTAAAAGGAACCACCCTCGTTTAAAAATCCTACAATAATTCTAGGAATAGGAAATTAAAATCTTATTTGTACTGCGAATATATTGGGATTCACTTCATATTATTTTTAAATTCTCTGTATTAACTTCGCGTGCACGTGGCTGGCTGGCTGGTCAGAGTTTCTGATAAATTTTTAACCCACTTCCCATAGCCCGATTTTATTGAAATTTTTCACACATGTATATTTCCGGTGACAATACTATTCTATTAAAATTTGAGGCCCATCAGACCTTGGGGTCGGGGGGCTCCAATACAAATATTTTACAAAATTTACCCGATTTTCTTCAAATTTTATACAAATGTGTATCTCCGATGGAAAACACCTTTTGTAAAATTTTTGTAGTGATCGGGCAGCGGGATCGGGGGGCTCCAATATAAATTTTTTTTTCCATATAGCGACATCATATTTCATACTATAATGACTGTGTTCTGTGTGCGCTGATGAGTGATGCAATGTAGGCAGCGCTGCGAACTTACGATTGGGGTTGTTTTGTTGTTGCGTTGCAGCAGTGAGCAGAGAGCAGAGAGTATAGAGAATTTATGTTTTGTACAATATTACGAGTATATGAAGAACTGGTTTCGCACTCAACTGCTTTACAGCTTAACTTAACTCAAAAGAAATAATTTTAGTGGTACTTCGTAGTTTCGTACGTCATTGTGTGTACGTCGCACTAACCGTGCGCTGTGGCTGTTATGTTTTCATACCAAATGGGGAATTCACCACAAAATCGAATCTCCGATCAGAGAATTTACAAGAAAAATTTAATTTTTTAACTTCGCGTGCCCGTGGCTGGCTGGCTGGTCAGATTTTCTGATAAATTTTTAACCCACTTCCCAAAGCCCAATTTTATTGAAATTTTGCACACATATATATTTCCGGTGACAATACTTTTTATTAAAATTTGAGGCCCCTCGGAGTCCCATACAAATATTTTTCAAAATTTACCCGATTTTCTTAAAATTGTATACAAATGTGTATCTCCGATGGAAAACACTTTTTGTAAAAATTTTGGATACCCCGGGCCTCGGAATCGTGGGGCCCCAAAATTTTTTTTTAAAAAAATTAACCCTATTTTCTTCAAGTTTTATATACGTGTGTATCTCCAGTTTTTAAAAAATAATATTATTTTTTTCCAAATTAACCCGGTTCAAAATTTGCACACATATGTATCCTCTATTAGAGAATTTACATGAAAAATCTAAAATTTTTTTTTTTTTTTTTTTTTAAATTCTCTATATTAACTTCGCGTACATGGGCTGGCTGGCTGGCTGGTCAATTTTTAACCCACTTCCCAAAGGCCGATTTTATTGAAATTTTGCACACATGTATATTTCCGGTGACAATACTTTCTATTAAAATATTGAGGCCCCTCGGACCTCGGGTTCGGGGGGCTCCCATACAAATATTTTACAAAATTTATCCGATTTTCTTTAAATTTTGTACACATTTGTGTCTTCGATGGAAAACACTTTTTGTAAAAATCTAGAGTGATCGGCCCCCTGGGGACCCCAATATACATTTTTTAAATATCGCTATATCGCATCAGATCACGGCAAAGTCTGAGCTCTGTGCTTTGTGTGCTGCGCTGTTCGCTGCCGCTGCGTTTCTTTTGGTGGATGATTTTGCCGCAAAACGAGCACGCAGTGTGTATGTGTGGTATCCCCGATTAGAGAATTTACAAGAAAAATTTTAATTTTTATGGGTTTTTTTCTTCTTCTATATTTTACAATTTATTAACTTTAATTTCGCTGATGTCAATCTATTACTAACAAAAAACTATAGATATATTTTTTTATATTTTTATTATTCTTTGAAACATGGATTAATTATTAAATTGTTGAAAAGCCCTGAAAATTTGACAAAAATTGAAGAACATCGGGTAAATGATTTAAAAAAATTTGTTTGGGAGCCCCTCGACTGCGGGGCTTAATCAATTCCAAATACACATGTGTACAAAATTTCAGAAAAATCGGGCTTTAGTAAGTGCGTTAAAAATTGATCACAAGATTCTACCAGCCACTCAGTCAGACACAGACAACCGTGCATACGAAGTTAATGAAGAGAATTTAAAAATTGAAACTTTTCTCGTAAATTCTCTAATCGGAGATTCGGGAAAACATATCAGCACATCGCGCACGGTTGGTACGACGTGCACACGATGACGTACGAAGTACTACTAAAATTCTTTCTTTTGAAAGTCTTTTTTTGCTGTTAAGCAGTGTGAGTGCGTAACCGGTTCTTCATATAATGTGGGTTTATAAATAAAGGGCGCAGCAGAATTTGCCATATGTAACGCAAAGAGGTGACCCAATGAATACGTTGTCGTCGTACAGGCAAACAAAAACAAATGGTAAAATAGACTTCAAGCTACCTTAGAGAGAACTGTCAAAGCATGTGCCGGAGAGAAAAGTAGAAGGTTGGCCAACTTTTTGCGTCGCTTCCGTCACATGCTTTTCCTATGGGTCACTTCCCATAAGAATGCGTATATTTCGTTGATCTGTCAGTTGCATACGTCGCACCAGCGGACATAACGGATTCTATGGGCTGGCACCTTAATGCACAAAATGAGAAATATGGGCGATGTCAAAATTGGTTATGGGCTACGTCAAATATCGGCTGTGTTATCGGTGCTAGCACCGAGCATTAATATTATTTGTGTTTTGAGACGTCAGTTTCAGTGGAAAGTAAAAGAACAAGAGTAATTTTTATTATTAAAAAGAGATAAATCGACAATAAATATTCTAATACCGACACCTATTCAATATGCCGCTGTACAAAATATGAATTATGACATACAAAAACTAAAATACCGAATGACGTTTCTTGATTCTCTCTGTCGCATCTAAATACATGTGTGTTAGCACCGGGTCTTAACACACGCAATGTTTATAAAGAAAGCTGTGTCATGAGTGCGAGCACAGTGGAATATTTATAAGTATTAAAGTCATGTGTTAGCACCAATAAAACATGAGCAATATTTATAAACGCACAAATTAAGAATGCACTCACACGACGAGTGTACAACCCATTTGAATTGCGAAACCCATACATTTTTGTATAACAATTATTGTTCTGCTTCGTTTCCCTTGATATCTCTATACTCTTTGCTTAAAAGCAAAGACAATAATCAAAAGAGAACACTTTAAGCCAAATTTCGAGAGATATCTTTTTTTATTCACCAGGCCCGTTATAAATACACTTTGTCGTTATTATATTCTTTATATTTTTTTACCATACATAATAAAATCGAGTATTAACAGATGTAAAGATAAATCATGAACTTTTTATTTTCCTAAAGCATTCTGGGCTAAGAGTGCAAAACCTTCTCTATAGAAAGCCCAACTCTACGAATACTAATGCTGTAAAGCAACACCAAACGCATGTGTGTTTGTGGAATGTGAATACAGTGTACAAAAAATAAGTAGTCGCAAAGAGCGAGAAACGTAAGATGTGGTAGTGCGAAACAGAAAAATTTTATATGGATTTTGCTCTTTAGTTGATTACTAATACAAATACGTTTGGTCTAAATCTAAGCATGTATCTGTGTACGATCGGAATAGTTGGGCTTTCTATAGAGAAGGTTTTGTAAGAGTGTGGCTACACAGGTGTGGGAATGAAATTCATGCCAATGATCGTTGTGGCTACACATAACACAGACTTTGTGTGTGTTTATGTGTATGTCTGTTAATATGTTGTTGTTTACCGCATAGAACATTCATGCTTGCGCCGAAGGTCATCTTTTGTAGTTGACTTTCGGTGGATTCGCAGTGGAATCAAGCTTTCTCTTTCCAAGTCACTAAAAACCTACCTATTTCGCTGGACATGACTTTCATTCCCATTATATGAATTATTGAATATGAAGAATAATGCAGTACTACAACTGCACAACGAGTTTTGTTTTCGGAAACGACTATAATTATGAATACGAAGAACATTGCAATGCAATATATATAACAACACAATGTATTTAAAAAAAAAACAGCCCACAAAAATTAAAATTTTTTTTGTAAATTCTCTAATCGGAGATACACATAAAAATTTGAAAAAAATCGGGTACATTAAAAAATGGAAAAAGGGTAATGATTACTTAAAAATTTTTACAAAAAGTATTGTCCATCGGAGATACATATGCGTATAAAATTTAAAGAAAATCGAGTAAGTTTTGTAAAATATTTGTACGGGAGCCCCCCAAATTTTCGGTGTTGTCATCGGAGATACACATGTGTGCAAAGTTTGAATAAAATCAGGCTTTAGAAAGGGTGTTAAAATTGATCATAAGATTTGGTCCGCCAGTCAGCCAGCCACAAACACACGGGCATGCGAAGTTAATATAGAGAATTTAAAAGTATACTTTATAGTCACTAGTTTCGTAGTTATTTGTTTCGAATATTACATCTTTATATCCTTTTGATTACATATAGACACTTGTTTAAATAACAACGAATAGTTGAAAGGGGAAAAAATCCGCAATTAGCCGTCGGTAAATAAGGGGTTGGGTCTTTAGTGAGTTCTTAAGGGGTCTTAAGGGGTTATATCAAGAGCGCAGTCCAACTACAAATATAAAAGTAACGCACATAATGCACATACATATAACAAGCGCGCAGTCCAACTGGACAATACAAGAGTGACGCATTCTAATCCTTATCTTTAATTCTGATCTAAGAGATCAACATGTTTACGTCTTTCTTAATTCAAGGACAGCCAGATGTCCAATTGCGCATGAAATAAACATGTTTTCGTCTTTCTTAATTCAAGGACAGCCAGATGTCCAATTGCGCATGAAATAAACATGTTTTTGACTTTTAAATTTAAGGACAAGATCAAAGTCCAAAAGCTAACAAAGAAGTTGGACAGCACAAATAGTATATAAGCTGTATGCAAATCATACGACTCACTTCAGTCGTATCCAGAGTTTTAAGAAGTGCAGTATTATTCATTGTACATTAGAGTTCTAAGTTCTCGGTTTAATTAAGAAATTTAATTAAGAGTTCTTTTAGAAATTAAAAGAAATACTTGTGTTTAATTTAGTTGTGGTGTTTTCATTTGAAAACACAAAATATATTTTTTTAATAAAATAAGAATCGGAAACGAAACTATATGTCTATACTCTATAGGATAGATACGATACAACATTTTAAAGGAAATTTTAGAATTGTTTTGAACTGATTGAACTGATCCAATTCACATACCACACAAACACAAAAAAGTAATTGCTTCTTGGTTTGGTTCTTGGCAGTCCTACTGGACAATACAAGAGTGACGCATTCTAAGAGATCAACATGTTTACGTCTGTTTTAATTCAAGGACAGCCAGATGTCCAATTGCGCATGAAATAAACATGTTTTCGTCTTTTAAATTCAAGGACAAGATCAAAGTCCAAAAGCTAACAAAGAAGTTGGACAGTATATAAGCCGTATGCAAATCATACGAATCACTTCAGTCGTATCCAGAGTTTTAAGAAGTGCAGTATTATTCATTGTACATTAGAGTTCTAAGTTCTCGGTTTAATTAAGAAATTTAATAAAGAGTTCTTTTAGAAATTAAAAGAAATACTTGTGTTTAATTTAGTTGTGGTGTTTTCATTTGAAAACACAAAATATATTTTTTTAATAAAATAAGAATCGGAAACGAAACTATATGTCTATACTCTATAGGATAGATACGATACAACATTTTAAAGGAAATTTTAGAATTGTTTTGAACTGATTGAACTGATCCAATTCACATACCACACAAACACAAAAAAGTAATTGCTTCTTGGTTTGGTTCTTGGCAGTCCTACTGGACAATACAAGAGTGACGCATTCTAAGAGATCAACATGTTTACGTCTGTTTTAATTCAAGGACAGCCAGATGTCCAATTGCGCATGAAATAAACATGTTTTCGTCTTTTAAATTCAAGGACAAGATCAAAGTCCAAAAGCTAACAAAGAAGTTGGACAGTATATAAGCCGTATGCAAATCATACGAATCACTTCAGTCGTATCCAGAGTTTTAAGAAGTGCAGTATTATTCATTGTACATTAGAGTTCTAAGTTCTCGGTTTAATTAAGAAATTTAATAAAGAGTTCTTTTAGAAATTAAAAGAAATACTTGTGTTTAATTTAGTTGTGGTGTTTTCATTTGAAAACACAAAATATATTTTTTTAATAAAATAAGAATCGGAAACGAAACTATATGTCTATACTCTATAGGATAGATACGATACAAAATTTTAAAGGAAATTTTAGAATTGTTTTGAACTGATTGAACTGATCCAATTCACATACCACACAAACACAAAAAAGTAATTGCTTCTTGGTTTGTTGTACGTGCATACAGATTTTAACGGAGGAATGAGAAAGTATAAGTCTCGTTTAGTGAGGTCGTGAGACTACGAATTCATAATTAATTTAAAAATGCATTCGATGCTGAGAAACCCTATTTTTACTGCAAGTTCGTTCAGAAAACTTAAGTCCAAAAAGAAGAATAATTGAATCAACGGTTAAGAACCAATCCTTAATTTTTTCCTTCAATCGGAACGGGATATTGATCGTCTAAACATTGACACAAAACTTGGCATTATATGTAATGACCACTTTGCCAAAGGTAATTTCTTTATCATTTCATTCCAAATAAAAGAAAATTAAACGTCTGTAGTATGACGGCACGTTGCTTGCCTCAAAAGCCAAAGGTAACATACTGTGCAATTTGGAATGAGTCCCTTAGCGGCCGATCTGGTGACGACATGGCAAGCTCAATTACAAAAGTTTTGACTCAAACCTTATCTGATAACCCTTTAAATGAAGCCTTGACACTTTGGAGTGACTCAGGTGTCCCGCAAACAAAAACAATGTGATGTCAACAGCGTTGCTATTTCTTCTTGAAAGTGCTCATATATTGAAGGTAATACAGCAAAAAAAATTTAGAGACTGATCATTCCTTGATTTAAGAGGTTGATTGTGAGCATAGCTCCATCGACAGGTATCTGAAAAATTTAGAAGTATTCAGCCAGTTGTCCTGTACCTGTACCTATCATGAACAGCGGCAACAACACCAGCCATGAGAACGGAGTTGGAATCCTTATTATACCAAAAGCTAAGAAATCTTTAATGGAATTCAAGCCTATTTCAGACCGTATCCAATGCTATGCCCCCACAAACCCAGATGATGATGAGACAAAGGACGTATTCTATGATCAGATGGAAGCTACCCTAGCAAACTCCCACAATGGCGACATAAAACTCGTCCTTGACGACTTCAACGCCTAAGTGGGTAACAACAACACAAACCTTTAAGCGATTATGGGCCAACACGGTCACGGCACCGCACGCAACAACAATGGAGAAAGGCTAGTTGACCTCTGCTCTAGTCATCAGCTATACATTTGTGGTACCAGGTTCCCGCATCTGGATATTCACAAATACACGTGGCATTCCCCCTATTGATAGACACGTAATCAAATTGACGATATTCTGATCAGCAAGAGATTTCTCAGCTCGCTGTTAGATGTCAAATCTAGCCGCGGCGCCGACGTCTACAGTGATCACCACCTTGTGATTGGAACGATTCGGTTACGTCCGGCGGTGATTCATTCACAACAGAGAGCAGCACGAAAGTACGATATTTAGAAACTGCAGGATCCTGCCAATGTGGAAGAATACAAAATGCGATTTGACACCCACATCGCAGAAAGCAGTGGCAGCACCTGGAACAGCATTGAGGCCGCATGCAAAAACGCTGCAGAAGAAACACTTGGCTACGTGCAACTCGGTCGCCCTTACGTGTGCACTCACCCCAATCATTCGTGAAGCGTAGAGTACTTCTAGAATTCCCGACAGTTGGAAAGAAGGAGTCATCATAACGATCCCAAAGAAAGGCGACCTTAGCAATTGCAAGAATTGGCGAGGGATAATCCTTCTCAACTCTATCGAGAAGGTGCTGGCTTTCCTAATACTCGATTGAATCTCACCAACTGTAAACAACCTACTGCGGAGAGAGCAAGCTGGATTCAGGCCAAATCGATCGTGCGTAGATCAAATCAGCACACTCAGAATCATCATTGAGCAGTTTGTGGAATGGAGGTCACCGTTATTCCTTCTCTTTGTCGACTTCGAACGAGCCTTTGACACGATCTCAAGAGATGCCATTTGGAATGCGTTGCAAAATTTTGGTGTACCGGAAACAATTGTGGCGCTCATTCGTGAGCACAACAGAGACGCCTCCTGCAGTGTACGTTTCAAGGGCAAGCATAGTGTCAAATTCAACATCACCAAAGGAGTACGCCAAGGTTGTGTTCTTTCACCTTCGCTCTTTTTGGTTGTTCTTGATAGTGTCATGGTACAAACAAACAAACAACGAAGCACCGAACGGAATACAATGGCGCCCATCTCAAAAGCTCCACGATCTCGATTACGCTGACGACATCTGCTTGATGACACACACACTTCCTGACATGGTCTGGAAATTGGAGAAACTGATCGCCAATGCAAGGAAAGTCGGGTTGAAGGTAAACATGAGCAAAACAAAAATGATGCGCATCGAAACTAGAAACCTAGCTCCGCTAACAATTGCAATTGCGTGATAAAGAAGGATGGCGGCTCGGAGGCGGACATCTCGACCCGAATCAACAAAGCACGCTATGCGTATCACAAGCTGAACAATATATGGCGTCCATGCAACATCTCGAGACGCACTAAGCTTAACATTTTCAATGCAAGCGTGAAATCGGTTCTTCTCTACGGATGTGAGACCTGGAAGGTAACCGACTCAGTATCTACGAGGTTACAGGTCTTCATCAACAAAAGTCTCAGAAGGGTTTGCTGCATTTTCTGGCCAAACTTGATCTCAAACGTGGACCTTCTAAAACTCACCAACAATCAGCCAATAGCTACAGAGATTCGACGGAGAAAATGACAGTGGGTGGGGCATACTTTGAGGAAACCAGATGATGACATCGCAAAAATGGCATTTTAGTGGAATCTGCAAGGAAGGCGTCGCCCGGGATGCCCGCGAACTACCTGGAAAAGGTCCATTGAAAAAGAGTCAAGAATGACAGGTACGTGGCGGCAAATTAGGGCACTGGCACAGGATCGACGAAAATGGAGGGAGTTTGTTTCTGCCCTATGCTCCAAAGGGGGCGATGTTTATTCAATAATCCTTTATGTTTATTGTTAATTATGTCAAACACTTGTAAATAATAATTGTAAGCTGTAAATAAAAAATTGAACAAATATCAAGGAAAAAAAAAATATTAACTTTGCGTGCCCGTGGCTGGCGGACTGACTGGCTGGCTGGCGGTCTGGCTGATCAGATGTTGTGGTCAATTTTTAACCCACTTCCCAAAGCCCGATTTTATTGAAATTTCGCACACATCTATATTTCCGGTGACAATAGTTTTTATTAAGATTGAGAGTGATCGGTATACGGAGTCGGGGGCTCCCATACAAATTTTTTTCCCATATAGCGGCATAAGATCATTTCATACTATAATGACTGTGTTCTGTGTGCGTTGTGCGCTGTGCGCTATGAGCAGCGCTGCTTGATTTACAATTGGGGTAGTTTTGTTGTTGGGTAACAGTGCTTCGTATGTGTTTTTATTTCATCATTTATAGTGGAATTCAGTCTACTTTTGGTTATTAGAGAATTTACATGAAAAATTTAAATTTTTATGGGTTGTTTTTTATTATCTCAGCCTTGAATTTGGACAAAGATCGAACATCGCGCATCAGCCGTACCAACTGCTTATCCGCATCAACAACTAGCTTTTTGGCATAGACTAACATCTTTTCTTCGGAATATTTCAAAATTTGGGTTAATTCATCTTATTATTCTAGCCAATTTTTATTAGAATAAAACCATCTCCGCTATAGTTGTCAATTGTTTCTTCAGCAACCCGAAAAAAATAAAACGAGAAAAAAATCTGTTTTGAGTAGGTCTTTTCCTCTCCCTCACTGTGTTTTGCATTTTCTTCGGGTTTGTTCTTATATACTTCCCAATCTCTCAAACAACTGCTAAATTTTGTTATGTCGTGCGCTTCTTCGTCGTCGTCACTGACACCGGTATCAACCAAGAGCAGCTGCAGTTGCACCTCCATCCGTCTCTCTCTCTCGTTACACTAATAACAGTCCCTTTATTTAAACATTTTTTTATTTGGTAATAATCGCCAATTATTAAATTCCCTATATTAACTTTACTTGCCCGTGGTACGAATGTCGGTCTTTCGTGGAATCTTGCGATAAATTTTTAACTCACTTCTTAAAGCCCTGTTTTACTGAAATTGCACAAATGTGTATTTCCGAAGACAACACTTTCTATTAAAATTTGTGGCCCACGGGGTCGGGGGGCTCCCACACAAATATTTTAAAAAATTTACTCGATTTTCTTCAAATTTTATACGCATGTGTATCACTGATGGACAAGACTTTTTGTAAAAAATTTGGAGCCCCGGGTTCGTGGGGCCCCATAAAATTTAAAAAAAAAAACTAACCCGATTTTCTTCAAATTTAATACACATGTGTATATCCGATGGACAACACTTTTTGTAATCATTCTGGAGAACCCGGGCGCCAGGGTCGTGGGGCCCCAAAATTTTTTTTATAAAAAATTAACCCGATTTTCTTCAAATTTTACATACGTATGTATCTCCGATGAAAAACACTTTTTGTAAAAATTTTGGAGACCCCGGGCTTTAGGGTAATTGGGCCCAAATTTTTTAAAAAAATTTGCCCGTTTTTTTTAAATTATACATGTGTGTCTCCGATGGAAAATTCTTTTTGCAAAAATTTTATGGCCGGTTTCGTGGGGCCCCATAAAAATTTTTAAAAAAATTAACCCGATTTTCTTCAAATTTTAACACATACCCATCTCCTATTAGAGAATTTACATATGTTATGGAGAAAGGTCCCACTAGCGGTTCTGCCACTAGCAAGGACATCACGACACGCTCTTGCCAGTGACACCTCCTCATGAACAAAAAAAGGTAGAAAAGGGGAAGGAAATCATCTCAGTCCAGTTGCAATCAGGTTGTCCTTCACTTTCTTAACATTAAACCTATAATTAAACTAACTATGTTAACCTATATTAAAATTAAAAATGAAAGAAAAATATTTTTTTTCTTTTAAGAAAACATTTTATTTCTTTAAATATCTTACTTATCTATAACCTAACCTATTCTAGAAGGAATGACCTGGTTGCATCTGCACCGAGGCATCGCAAAATCGTCAAAGTAGTGGTCGACTTTATTCAGTCTATCAGTCCACAGTTCGTCAGGTCATCACCAAAACCGCCGGAGAAAACCACCACGGGATCATCGATCCCAACCACAGATCACGTCAACGTAATCTACTCACTCATGATGTTCAACATCATGTACAAGTAAGGACAAAAAATAATAATACCTCCAACCCAAAGGTTAAGCAAAAAAAAAATCAAAGTTTCTTCATTTAAACGTTATAAACTTTACATTATAAAGGTTAATTTTTGGGGACTTTGAATTCAGAAGAATTTATATGAAACTTAACAGTTCTTAATGTTCCTTAATGATTTATATTTATATGTATTTAAAAGAAATGTACAATTCATTTGTAATTATAAAAAAAAAATGATATGCCAGGTTAATTGATGATGCAACTAAGTTGCAATAAATTATAAATTATGAAATTAAACAAGTAAATTTAATAAAAAAATCAAAATTAATAAAAAAGAATAAGTAAAAATTTATTACTGCTCTTAGTAGCAAGAAAAAGGGGTATAAAGTTACTTGGTAGCCTTCAAAGAGATCTTGAGGTACCTGTTGTAAAGTTAATTGGCAATTTATTGACAACTACTAAATGCAGTTTACAATAAAAAATACTGTTTAAATATAAGTTAAAATTCAATTAAAAAAACCCAAAATAAAAAAACTCAATTTTAAATAAATTTATGTCTCAGTTCAAAAAAAAAACTCAAAAAAGTCAAAACTCAATTTTAAATCTAATACGAACTCAATTCTAGTTTGGAATAGAAAACTCAATTTTAAATTATCTGTGGCAACAAGGAATAACAGCATAAGTCACTTTTTACATTTTTCAGAAGCGCCGTTTAAACGTTTAATTGTAGCTGTTAAAAAAGTATTCAACATTTGGGAAAGATGAGTTTACAAAAAAAAGATAATTTAAAACAAATTTTTATAAATTCAAAAAAAAATCAACTTTTAAAGATATTTGTAGCTTATTTAGGAAGATAACTGATGAGTGTTGTTTTTCCTTTTTTAAATTTTCGAATATTCCAAAAATAAGTCGAGGGTTGTTTTTTTTTTCATTATTGGCTGGCATAAATTTTTCACAACTAACTTATGTTGTTATTCCGAAAGAAATTGTAAGTCGACTTATAAGTTAACTTATAATTTAAAAAGCTAAGTCTTCCAAAATAAAAATAACTTAAATATCTTTTCATTTAATTAGATATTATTATTGACAGGAAAGAAAGTTTGTACATATTTGAATAAAAATTGAGAAAAAAAGAACCTGGACTAAATGATAGATCTAGTCATCTGTGTTTTCTTCATCGCTCTCCGATATATCTGGATGACCATCGCAATCAGATATTGCTCATACGAGCAAACTTTTATAAAAGCCATGAAATTCGGGTTCAATGAAGTCCAGTAGGTAGAGAATGTCTTGTGCTTTTTCTCTAGAAATTGGGGGACAGTTTGAATTACCATTACGCCATCCCTTTTCATACATTTGAAACCGCGTTTTTTTAAATTAACTAACTTAAATGGCTCATCCTCGTCCAGACTATTTTTATAGAACAGAGTGCCAAAATGATCCTTTTTGTAGCGAAGCCATCGAAAATCCCGCCAGGAGTACTTTTCCCCATCGGTATTGACTTTTCGCCACGTAAATTTTTCTTTAGAAGCTGTGGCAAAATTGAGAAAACTCGACTTATTCATATCCACAACTTTAAATGGATTTTTGTTTCTTATGGAAGCTATTAAATTTTGCCAATCTCTAGAATGGTGTATTTTTGCTAAAGTTTTTTTTTTTTTTCCTTTCAATGACAGAATGATCAACATCACATTCCATATGAGTGTGGCCTGGCTCAAGGAATTTATGGTCTATTACTTGGAGGTGTTCACTGTTATCAAGAGCTGTAATAAACATACAACTCACGTGTGTATTTTTGTTTTGGCCAGGACAAGAATCACTATAAAAAATTCAACTTTCTTTGCTATTCGCTATTTGTTTTTCAATATGTTCAAAAACACAGCTTG
Organism: Nephrocerus scutellatus; assembly: GCA_947095585.1. NCBI lineage: Eukaryota > Metazoa > Arthropoda > Insecta > Diptera > Pipunculidae > Nephrocerus > Nephrocerus scutellatus. The sequence goes on from OX352761.1 coordinate 41,020,074, forward strand.
CTATTTCATTTCCGCCCCTTTTCGCCATTCCTTTATGCCACATGTAGCAAAATGGTTGATTTGTAGCCAAATCATGCACAGTGAGATTATAAGTCCATAACTGGCGCTTATAAAAAGAAATATTTGATTTTAGAAGTGGGGTACTCAAGCATTGTTGAAGATCGAAAGCAGTACTGCTACATTTGAGCTTGCTTTAGCTGACTCTTTGTCCTTTTTTTTGCACGAGTAAGCTAAATCCGCTTTTTCTTGATGAATTCTATGTTCGTCAAGTAACCTTAAATTCTCATCTGGTGTTTCAGTAGCTGTTATTTTATGATTAAGTTTGTCGCAAGTTCCGCACGTATCTAGATGTGGAGATTTTATTTTCAGATTTTATTCAGGTTGCAAATATTTTTTTGATGTATCTCGCCTAGAATAATGGCTTTCGTAAGCTGGAAATTTGATGATTTGAGTTTTTATTTCTTCAAGTTTTGACGTCGTAAGTGCATTTGGAGGCTTAGAACATCCCCTTCTATCAACTAAAGTTATGTATGGTGAATTTAGTTTCTTATTAATTACACTTCTTATGAAACTATTCGTTTCATTAAAACAAGCCATGAAGCTGGTTTTGCATACGAGGATCTGTACGCCCGATAACTCAATGTAGTAATTAATTGTCAGCTGCCGATTTTTCCATTTAACGCCTTCCTTTTTGATTTTAGACATAGTCTTGTCTTTTACAAAAATCATAGAGCTGATATAAAGTAACCTTGCATTGTAGCTTCGTAAAGCCCAGTAACGACTAAATAAAAGTTGTTGACTTACAAGTGATATCTTGTTACAGCACTCATTTCGACAAACTGGTAATGGTTTTGGCTCTCTTGCTGGAATGCTCTTTCCTTTTTTTTGTTGTATATTTCCCTTATTTCTTTGTTCCTGGCGATATTTTTTACCCCTTTTGCTTTACTATTTGAAGGGCCAGGTTCAGCTTCATTTTCTTGATAACCTTCAAAATAGGACACATTTTTTTAGCAACGAGAAACATCACATAATGAACTCACAAGGATCTTACCCGAACGTTCTACATGTTCGTCGCTACTTAAAGCTAGATAATCGGGATCTTTTATTGAGTCGTCAGAGTCTTCCCAAATTGGTCGTTCTTGATTAAAAAGAGAATGTGAAATAAACTGGCCCAATGAAATTACTACTTAAAAGTTTAAAAACTTACCTTCAACAATTTATAATTTATCATATTTATTTAAATAATATAATATTCTTCTTTAAAAATTTATCAAACACACGAGCTCTATTTGCAAACCATGAACACTCAATGTTCACTCACCGACTAATACAGCATAAGTAACACACGTAATATAATTTTATGAGAATAACGGCACAAGTATAGTTATTTTAACTAAAGAGAGTAACGCCTTTTGGAATAACAGAACAAGTATACTTGACAAAATCATTCCATTAGAAACCGTTTTGGATAAACGACATATGTTTGATTATTTCATTGCAAGTTAATATTTCGTTTCGGAAAAACGACACAAGTACATTTATGTTTCAAAAATAAAAACGGTATCATTTTGGAAAAAAGGCATAGGTTTAGTTATGTTTGCGTTAGTTTGATTAGCCAGTGTAGCATAATAACATATGTAAAAAAAGTTATTGAAAATTTTTACTTATGCTGTTTTTCCATGTGCATATTTGTACACAAATCACTTATGCTATTATTTCCTGGTCTATTACTAAGCAACCATAACAAGATTATAAAGTGAAAAAATTATGATATATAGTACAAAGTATGGCGCATCCGATTGCATCGTTATCTCAATTCTGAGATAAATCGACTTATGCTGTTTTTCCTTGTTGCCAAAGATTTAATAAGACTCAATTTCAGAAATAAAAAAAACTCAATTCACGGTTTGAGAAGCAGCCCTTTCTTTCTTCTTTGAACTTAGAGCTCTGCTTGAGAAATACATTCGATCACGCTTTTTTAAAATTCGGAGGTTCTTGTCTTTAATAAACTGTAATAAGCTCCGTCGACTCGTTTTTTCTTTCTAGAGTGAAATTCCCTTTAATAGCTTAATGGCGAATAGCTTTTCCTCTAGTAAAGTGTATATTCGCACTGTTTCACTAATAAGTATAATAGGTATTTTTAGGAACTGTGGCGACTCTACGTATATCGCCCTTTTGAACAATTTAGCGCACTGGCCTGTTTCTCCAAAGCTTTGGAATCTAAAATTTTTGGTTTTAGTTCAGCTTGGTTAGACACGTCGCTTTCTAAAAACTGCTTAGCGCACTCCCACTTTTTCAACTTAAGTTTTATTGTTTCCGCAAAAACTTTTAAAATTTGAATTTTTGGTTTAATGAGAAAATATGGCGGTTCTCAACACGTCGCCTTTTTAAAAACTGTTTTAGCGCACTCGCACTTTTTTATCTTTAGTTGTATAGTTTTCACTAATAAAAATTTTTAAAATTTTGAATTTTCGGTTTAATGATAAAATATCGCGGTTCTCAACACGTCGCCTTTTTAAACACTGTTTAGCGCACTCGCACTTTTTTAACTTTAGCTTCATAGTTTCCACTAATAAAATTTTTAATATTTTCAAATTTCCTTTCCTTAAAGCCTTTAAAAAAAACGAGAGACGACTTTCCGTCACAATCCAATGGTTAGTCTTCGACTGACTCTAAATTTTCTCTCTCCGCTTGAAGAAACCTTCTTACCGAACCTTCTAGAAAAATTCATATCGCTTTTCCTTTTCTTTAAGTCATTTCTTATACCTTTCTATCCTTACTATATCTTTGTCCTTTTCGTCGGCCGTCCAAAATCGCTATCTAATTTTAATTATTTCTATTAAAATTTTAGCGCCGAAATATTTTCTCCTTTCTTTATAGCCTAAAATAGAGATTATGTCCTTGTTTAACTAATATTAAAATCAATTTCTTCTTCCCGTCCCTTTTTAAATTTTGGTCACACTTACTAACGACATAAAACACGAATATCATACATCCAACACCTACAACAATTATTAAGCACATACATTTTTATATTTTTACAGCAAATCCTCAAACCAACTTACTACAAAATATTTATCTAAGATCCCAACGCTCTTTTGCTTCTCCAACTCCATCTGTATGGGAAATCTTTGCCATTACAATTACTCTAGTCCAATTGAATATCCGATAGAATTATTATTGCAAGATTTTAATCTGCTGTTCGACAGGTCGTGTTTGTTCAAGTTTACGCACCCGCGGTTCTATGAATAACAACGGTGAAAGGTTTGCTGATCTATGTTTTGATCGCAACCTAATCATTTGAGGCATAATTTTTCCCCACAAAAACATCCACAAAGTTTTTTTTAAATTATACATGTGTATCTCCGATGGAAAATTCTTTTTGCAAAAATTTTATGGCCGGTTTCGTGGGGCCCCATAAAAATTTTTAAAAAAATTAACCCGATTTTCTTCAAATTTTAACACATACCCATCTCCTATTAGAGAATTTACATATGTTATGGAGAAAGGTCCCACTAGCGGTTCTGCCACTAGCAAGGACATCACGACACGCTCTTGCCAGTGACACCTCCTCATGAACAAAAAAAGGTAGAAAAGGGGAAGGAAATCATCTCAGTCCAGTTGCAATCAGGTTGTCCTTCGCTTTCTTAACATTAAACCTATAATTAAACTAACTATGTTAACCTATATTAAAATTAAAAATGAAAGAAAAATATTTTTTTTCTTTTAAGAAAACATTTTATTTCTTTAAATATCTTACTTATCTATAACCTAACCTATTCTAGAAGGAATGACCTGGTTGCATCTGCACCGAGGCATCGCAAAATCGTCAAAGTAGTGGTCGACTTTATTCAGTCTATCAGTCCACAGTTCGTCAGGTCATCACCAAAACCGCCGGAGAAAACCACCACGGGATCATCGATCCCAACCACAGATCACGTCAACGTAATCTACTCACTCATGATGTTCAACATCATGTACAAGTAAGGACAAAAAATAATAATACCTCCAACCCAAAGGTTAAGCAAAAAAAAAATCAAAGTTTCTTCATTTAAACGTTATAAACTTTACATTATAAAGGTTAATTTTTGGGGACTTTGAATTCAGAAGAATTTATATGAAACTTAACAGTTCTTAATGTTCCTTAATGATTTATATTTATATGTATTTAAAAGAAATGTACAATTCATTTGTAATTATAAAAAAAAATGATATGCCAGGTTAATTGATGATGCAACTAAGTTGCAATAAATTATAAATTATGAAATTAAACAAGTAAATTTAATAAAAAAATCAAAATTAATAAAAAAGAATAAGTAAAAATTTATTACTGCTCTTAGTAGCAAGAAAAAGGGGTATAAAGTTACTTGGTAGCCTTCAAAGAGATCTTGAGGTACCTGTTGTAAAGTTAATTGGCAATTTATTGACAACTACTAAATGCAGTTTACAATAAAAAATACTGTTTAAATATAAGTTAAAATTCAATTAAAAAAACCCAAAATAAAAAAACTCAATTTTAAATAAATTTATGTCTCAGTTCAAAAAAAAAACTCAAAAAAGTCAAAACTCAATTTTAAATCTAATACGAACTCAATTCTAGTTTGGAATAGAAAACTCAATTTTAAATTATCTGTGGCAACAAGGAATAACAGCATAAGTCACTTTTTACATTTTTCAGAAGCGCCGTTTAAACGTTTAATTGTAGCTGTTAAAAAAGTATTCAACATTTGGGAAAGATGAGTTTACAAAAAAAAGATAATTTAAAACAAATTTTTATAAATTCAAAAAAAAATCAACTTTTAAAGATATTTGTAGCTTATTTAGGAAGATAACTGATGAGTGTTGTTTTTCCTTTTTTAAATTTTCGAATATTCCAAAAATAAGTCGAGGGTTGTTTTTTTTTTCATTATTGGCTGGCATAAATTTTTCACAACTAACTTATGTTGTTATTCCGAAAGAAATTGTAAGTCGACTTATAAGTTAACTTATAATTTAAAAAGCTAAGTCTTCCAAAATAAAAATAACTTAAATATCTTTTCATTTAATTAGATATTATTATTGACAGGAAAGAAAGTTTGTACATATTTGAATAAAAATTGAGAAAAAAAGAACCTGGACTAAATGATAGATCTAGTCATCTGTGTTTTCTTCATCGCTCTCCGATATATCTGGATGACCATCGCAATCAGATATTGCTCATACGAGCAAACTTTTATAAAAGCCATGAAATTCGGGTTCAATGAAGTCCAGTAGGTAGAGAATGTCTTGTGCTTTTTCTCTAGAAATTGGGGGACAGTTTGAATTACCATTACGCCATCCCTTTTCATACATTTGAAACCGCGTTTTTTTAAATTAACTAACTTAAATGGCTCATCCTCGTCCAGACTATTTTTATAGAACAGAGTGCCAAAATGATCCTTTTTGTAGCGAAGCCATCGAAAATCCCGCCAGGAGTACTTTTCCCCATCGGTATTGACTTTTCGCCACGTAAATTTTTCTTTAGAAGCTGTGGCAAAATTGAGAAAACTCGACTTATTCATATCCACAACTTTAAATGGATTTTTGTTTCTTATGGAAGCTATTAAATTTTGCCAATCTCTAGAATGGTGTATTTTTGCTTAAGTTTTTTTTTTTTTTCCTTTCAATGACAGAATGATCAACATCACATTCCATATGAGTGTGGCCTGGCTCAAGGAATTTATGGTCTATTACTTGGAGGTGTTCACTGTTATCAAGAGCTGTAATAAACATACAACTCACGTGTGTATTTTTGTTTTGGCCAGGACAAGAATCACTATAAAAAATTCAACTTTCTTTGCTATTCGCTATTTGTTTTTCAATATGTTCAAAAACACAGCTTGCTATTTCATTTCCGCCCCTTTTCGCCATTCCTTTATGCCACATGTAGCAAAATGGTTGATTTGTAGCCAAATCATGCACAGTGAGATTATAAGTCCATAACTGGCGCTTATAAAAAGAAATATTTGATTTTAGAAGTGGGGTACTCAAGCATTGTTGAAGATCGAAAGCAGTACTGCTACATTTGAGCTTGCTTTAGCTGACTCTTTGTCCTTTTTTTTGCACGAGTAAGCTAAATCCGCTTTTTCTTGATGAATTCTATGTTCGTCAAGTAACCTTAAATTCTCATCTGGTGTTTCAGTAGCTGTTATTTTATGATTAAGTTTGTCGCAAGTTCCGCACGTATCTAGATGTGGAGATTTTATTTTCAGATTTTATTCAGGTTGCAAATATTTTTTTGATGTATCTCGCCTAGAATAATGGCTTTCGTAAGCTGGAAATTTGATGATTTGAGTTTTTATTTCTTCAAGTTTTGACGTCGTAAGTGCATTTGGAGGCTTAGAACATCCCCTTCTATCAACTAAAGTTATGTATGGTGAATTTAGTTTCTTATTAATTACACTTCTTATGAAACTATTCGTTTCATTAAAACAAGCCATGAAGCTGGTTTTGCATACGAGGATCTGTACGCCCGATAACTCAATGTAGTAATTAATTGTCAGCTGCCGATTTTTCCATTTAACGCCTTCCTTTTTGATTTTAGACATAGTCTTGTCTTTTACAAAAATCATAGAGCTGATATAAAGTAACCTTGCATTGTAGCTTCGTAAAGCCCAGTAACGACTAAATAAAAGTTGTTGACTTACAAGTGATATCTTGTTACAGCACTCATTTCGACAAACTGGTAATGGTTTTGGCTCTCTTGCTGGAATGCTCTTTCCTTTTTTTTGTTGTATATTTCCCTTATTTCTTTGTTCCTGGCGATATTTTTTACCCCTTTTGCTTTACTATTTGAAGGGCCAGGTTCAGCTTCATTTTCTTGATAACCTTCAAAATAGGACACATTTTTTTTAGCAACGAGAAACATCACATAATGAACTCACAAGGATCTTACCCGAACGTTCTACATGTTCGTCGCTACTTAAAGCTAGATAATCGGGATCTTTTATTGAGTCGTCAGAGTCTTCCCAAATTGGTCGTTCTTGATTAAAAAGAGAATGTGAAATAAACTGGCCCAATGAAATTACTACTTAAAAGTTTAAAAACTTACCTTCAACAATTTATAATTTATCATATTTATTTAAATAATATAATATTCTTCTTTAAAAATTTATCAAACACACGAGCTCTATTTGCAAACCATGAACACTCAATGTTCACTCACCGACTAATACAGCATAAGTAACACACGTAATATAATTTTATGAGAATAACGGCACAAGTATAGTTATTTTAACTAAAGAGAGTAACGCCTTTTGGAATAACAGAACAAGTATACTTGACAAAATCATTCCATTAGAAACCGTTTTGGATAAACGACATATGTTTGATTATTTCATTGCAAGTTAATATTTCGTTTCGGAAAAACGACACAAGTACATTTATGTTTCAAAAATAAAAACGGTATCATTTTGGAAAAAAGGCATAGGTTTAGTTATGTTTGCGTTAGTTTGATTAGCCAGTGTAGCATAATAACATATGTAAAAAAAGTTATTGAAAATTTTTACTTATGCTGTTTTTCCATGTGCATATTTGTACACAAATCACTTATGCTATTATTTCCTGGTCTATTACTAAGCAACCATAACAAGATTATAAAGTGAAAAAATTATGATATATAGTACAAAGTATGGCGCATCCGATTGCATCGTTATCTCAATTCTGAGATAAATCGACTTATGCTGTTTTTCCTTGTTGCCAAAGATTTAATAAGACTCAATTTCAGAAATAAAAAAAACTCAATTCACGGTTTGAGAAGCAGCCCTTTCTTTCTTCTTTGAACTTAGAGCTCTGCTTGAGAAATACATTCGATCACGCTTTTTTAAAATTCGGAGGTTCTTGTCTTTAATAAACTGTAATAAGCTCCGTCGACTCGTTTTTTCTTTCTAGAGTGAAATTCCCTTTAATAGCTTAATGGCGAATAGCTTTTCCTCTAGTAAAGTGTATATTCGCACTGTTTCACTAATAAGTATAATAGGTATTTTTAGGAACTGTGGCGACTCTACGTATATCGCCCTTTTGAACAATTTAGCGCACTGGCCTGTTTCTCCAAAGCTTTGGAATCTAAAATTTTTGGTTTTAGTTCAGCTTGGTTAGACACGTCGCTTTCTAAAAACTGCTTAGCGCACTCCCACTTTTTCAACTTAAGTTTTATTGTTTCCGCAAAAACTTTTAAAATTTGAATTTTTGGTTTAATGAGAAAATATGGCGGTTCTCAACACGTCGCCTTTTTAAAAACTGTTTTAGCGCACTCGCACTTTTTTATCTTTAGTTGTATAGTTTTCACTAATAAAAATTTTTAAAATTTTGAATTTTCGGTTTAATGATAAAATATCGCGGTTCTCAACACGTCGCCTTTTTAAACACTGTTTAGCGCACTCGCACTTTTTTAACTTTAGCTTCATAGTTTCCACTAATAAAATTTTTAATATTTTCAAATTTCCTTTCCTTAAAGCCTTTAAAAAAAACGAGAGACGACTTTCCGTCACAATCCAATGGTTAGTCTTCGACTGACTCTAAATTTTCTCTCTCCGCTTGAAGAAACCTTCTTACCGAACCTTCTAGAAAAATTCATATCGCTTTTCCTTTTCTTTAAGTCATTTCTTATACCTTTCTATCCTTACTATATCTTTGTCCTTTTCGTCGGCCGTCCAAAATCGCTATCTAATTTTAATTATTTCTATTAAAATTTTAGCGCCGAAATATTTTCTCCTTTCTTTATAGCCTAAAATAGAGATTATGTCCTTGTTTAACTAATATTAAAATCAATTTCTTCTTCCCGTCCCTTTTTAAATTTTGGTCACACTTACTAACGACATAAAACACGAATATCATACATCCAACACCTACAACAATTATTAAGCACATACATTTTTATATTTTTACAGCAAATCCTCAAACCAACTTACTACAAAATATTTATCTAAGATCCCAACGCTCTTTTGCTTCTCCAACTCCATCTGTATGGGAAATCTTTGCCATTACAATTACTCTAGTCCAATTGAATATCCGATAGAATTATTATTGCAAGATTTTAATCTGCTGTTCGACAGGTCGTGTTTGTTCAAGTTTACGCACCCGCGGTTCTATGAATAACAACGGTGAAAGGTTTGCTGATCTATGTTTTGATCGCAACCTAATCATTTGAGGCATAATTTTTCCCCACAAAAACATCCACAAAGCCACCTGGACCTCTCCTGATCACACGTACAACAACCAGATTGATCACATCGTTATAAGCCGCAAGTGGCGATCATCTTTGCTGGACGTTAGAACCCGAAGAGCAGCCGACGTCTACAGCGACCACCACCTTGTGGTTGGCAGTGTACGGTTGAAGCTCGAGGTCCAATCAGCCCCACGAAGTCAAATAACGAGAAAGCCAGCTGTAGCAGCACTGAAAGACCCAGATGTGAAACTGCAATATGTATCCCGCGTACAACAGTCTCTCTCTGAGATACAGCCCCAAACCCTAGAGTATAAATGGGAGATAGTAGTAAATGCGTATTCGGAAGCAGCCTCATCCGTTTTAGGTTATCCCGACAAAACTAGAAAAGAATGGATATCATATAGCACATGGAACACCATTCGTGAACGCCAATCCATCAAAGCAGAATCAAACGCGGCCTCGGGTGCCGAGCGAAGCGCATTAGCGCGGAAGTATAAGGATCTGGACCAACAAGTTGGGCGTTTAGCTAGGAACAACAAACGAGCATGGTTAAGCGACATCTCAACACAAGTACAGCAAGCCGCTGATAGCAGACAATATAGCACAATCTACCAACTCGCTCGTAAGCTCAAGAAACAAGTAACAAGAAATACCACATCAACTACCCTGTTAAGGCAATAGATGGCTCTTTGATCCATATGGAGGAACAACAATTAACCCGCTGGACAGAACATTTAAAGAATGTTTTAAATTGTACTTCGCCAGGCACGTCCATCAATCCACATATGAACCCTTTTAGGCTACTTAACATCAGCGTCGCTACTCCTTCATTGGATGAGATAAGGACAACAATTCGTTCGCTGCAATCAGGTAAAGCAGCAGGCAATGACAACATCTACGCAGAACTCCTCCAAGCTGACATCGAGTTAACTACGCGAACATTGCATGCGATATATCAAGATATCTGGGAATCTGAATCCATTCCATCGTCGTTACAAGAAGGCTTAATAATCAAACTCCCCAAGAAAGGTGATTTGAGCAATTGCGAAAACTGGAGAGGAATTACCTTGCTAAACACCATAAACAAAGTTATCTCCTCTATAATAGCTAGGCGCTTACAGAATGCGTTAGAGCCAATTCTGAGAAATGAAGAAGCAGGATTTCGCCCAAACCGTTCTTGTACTGATCAAATTAACACCCTGCGTATAATCATTGAACAATCAGTTGAGTATCACTCTCCTGTCTAAATGGTTTTGTAGATTTTAAACGCGCTTTTGAAAGGGTAGGCCGAAACATGATGTGCAGATTTTGTCTAACTATGGTGTTCCGGAAAAAATCATTAACATCATTAAGGAGCTGTACCGCGACTCAACATGCTGCGTCATTCATAAGGGTCATCTTGGCTCACCTTTCAACATCTACTCGGGAGTCAAGCAAGGTTTCACCCTCTCACCATTGCGTTTCACAATTGTCATCGACTGGGTGATGAAAATAGTAATCCGTACTCCATCGGGTTTGCCATGGAATGTTTTTCACCGCCTAGAAAAAAGAAGACTATGCCTATCACTAGGTGACATGGAGCGAAAATTAAACTCACTAGAAGTCCAAGTGGGTTTAAAAATTAACGTCTCAAAAACAAAACTACTTCGCGTTAACGCTAGTGGAACATCTGATCTCTCTATTGACGGACATCAGATAGAGGAAGTCGATATGTTTTGTTATTTGGGCAGCTGGATGTAAAAAAATGGTGGTGCTGACTCGGATGTGTGCTCTCGTGTAAACAAGGCGCGACACTCCTATAGTATGCTAAATAATATCTGGAACTCCTCGCAAATCTCCCGGAATCTAAAGCTAATGATCTTCAGATCTAACGTTCTCTCAGTGCTCTTGTATGGCTGCGAAACGTGCAAAGTCACAGAGTCAATTGCGACGCGCCTCCAAGTTTTCGCCAACAAGTGCTTAAGGAGGATACTGAAAATAATATGGCCGGACATTATCACCAATCAAGACTTGCGGAGAGTAACACAGCAGGAAGCAATCGCGATCACCATCAGACGACAAAAATGGAGCTGGATTGGCCACACTTTGAGAAAGCCAGCGGACGCCATTACGAAACTAGCGCTTGACTGGAATCCAAAAGAAAGCCGTTGAGTTGGCCGTCCTAGCAAGACATGGAAAAGGACAATAAAAGAGGAAGCAAGATCCCAGGGGACCGAGTGGCGTCTCTTGAAACCTCAGGCGTTAAATCGAGTTCGTTGGCGGGCGTTTGTAGAAGCCCTATGCTCCCCCGCGGAGTAAAGGAAAGAAAGAAAAAAGTCCAATTGAACAGATAATTTATGTCAACATGTCGACTGACAGATATCGGTCAATAATTTCTCTTGTTGTCAATCATGGTGCGGTGTCTTTTGTGTTTTGTTTTCTATTTGTTATTTAATTTTGACTTTGCTTTTTTATTTTATTTGTATTTTTATATAGTTCGTAAATAACGACGGGTGTGGTTCGGAGTGTGTTGAGTCGGGTAGACTGGGGGAAAGGTCCGCCACTAGTCTTCAAGATAAATAGGATCGAAGAAAACCAATGCTTGCATTTTAGAGATTATAGGATTCTGTGAGTTGCCGCACAAAATCAACAGGTTATTGGACTTTGTTATTTAATATGTGTTGGACGTGGACGTGGACGTGGACGTAACGACGTGCTGGACGTAGACGTAACACATGAAAAATTTTAATTTTGATGGGTTTTTTTTTTATTTTTGAGGTCGGGCCACAATTCACAGGTTTCCGTCCACTTGTTCTGATCACATCATTTCTCCTAAAAAGAAAATGGTGGACTTTGCAGGTTGCTGCTTCTCAATTCTTTAAAGCGTATGCCAAATAATATTGCAAGCCCCGTATCTCTCTCTTTGTCTGGATAATCTGGGCAGAAGTGCGAGCTACCCTGCCAAAAACGGTGCAGGTATTTACGACAGCCACTATGACCAGACAAAAACTGTGAGGGGTTGTAGTTGCAGTCGCCGTGAACTTAGCTTGTACAGGCTTCGTTGGTTGGGATCAACTTTTAGGTCCATCTACCTTTCAAAGTACGAGCTTGCAATTTTTCTAGCATGACCATGTATTCGGTTGGCATCTAGCTGGGTCGTGCGTAACAGCTATAGAAGTTTTTCCCATTTATTGCTATTTATATTTATAGCGCTCGACCTGCCCATCATCATTTTGGAAGCATGCCTGCCAAAAATCCATATTGTTGCCCTTTTTGTGTTGTTACAAATCCAGGCGCTGCTGAAGAGGGATTTGTACGGCTCAATGATCTGTTCTCTCGTCTTTAGCTGTTTGTGCCAGAATATCCTGTGCTATCTCGCAGCGATTCAGATTTATTATTATATTCTTCATACTTTTCTGCCGGTGATTGCTTTACTAAAGACTGGACACTTGCTGCTGCTCGCTACCTGATTCGAATCTTGAGTAGTCCTTTCTACAGAATATCCAGGAAGGTCCCTTGGCGCAATTCTTTGCGGATAGCCAATATCACCTAAAAAGCTTGGAGCTATCTCCTCCGTTTTTGCACTGCTTGGCAAAGTGCCCCAATTCCAGGAAGACTGATATGCTTTCCGCGACAATATAAAGTCTGCCGGTAAGACTCCTTCGACTCCGGCTTGGGCTTTATTTCGATCCTAGTTCGAGGTTTCTTACGTTTGCCTGTTCGCCTTTTTTTATATTCCCTTCTTAAATGTTGCCTTTCCTGCTGCACACGCGACTGATCTAGCCTGATTTTGATGGCTTTTCGATCCTCAATGCATCTCCAGGTTTCATCTGTTATCCAAGGCTTCCGATGATGTTGTATGAAGCCTAGCGTTTCTTCTGCTGCCTTTTTGCATGCATTTTCGATACATTCCCATGTATCCTCTTCATTTGATTCCGCGATGTGAGTGGTAAATCGCATCTTGTATTCTTCCACTTTAGCAGGGTCTCGCAGTTTCTGTAAATCGAATTTACGCGAAGATTTCTGCTGGCGGCGAATAGCAGCTGGACGTAATCGAATTATTCCAATAACTAGATGGTGGTCGCTGTAAACATCAGCGCCTCGGCGAGTCTTTACATCCAACAGCGAGTTGAAAAACATCTAATTGATCAAGATGTGATCTATTTGATTACGTGTTATTCCATCAGGCGATTGCCAAGTGAACTTGTGAATATACGGATGCGGGAACCTAGTGCCACCAATAAACAGCTGATGACTAGAGCAGAGGTCTATTAATCTTTCACCATTGTTGTTGCGAGAGTTACCGAGACCTTGATTCGAATCTTGAGTAGTCCTTTCTACAGAATATCCAGGAAGGTCCCTTGGCGCAATTCTTTGCGGATAGCCAATATCACCTAAAAAGCTTGGAGCTATCTCCTCCGTTTTTGCACTGCTTGGCAAAGTGCCCCAATTCCAGGAAGACTGATATGCTTTCCGCGACAATATAAAGTCTGCCGGTGAGACTCCTTCGACTCCGGCTTGGGCTTTAATTCGATCCTAGTTCGAGGTTTCTTACGTTTGCCTGTTCGCCTTTTTTTTTTCTTCATAACATTTATTTATTTATATTATAAACCTTTTGATTTATCTTTTTTACAATACAAATAAGCAAATATTGCTCACTTAGGAGCATAGGGCAGCAACATAGCTCCTCCATCCTCGTCGATCTTGCGCTAGTCGTTTAATTTCTCGCCACGTTCCAGTAGTCCCCGACTCATTCAACACTGATCTCATCCATGTGATACGTGGGCGCCCCTTCGTCGTGTTCCTTGTGGATTCCATTCAAACGCCATTTTTGCAATATCATCATCCGGTTTCCTCAGAGTGTGTCCAATCCACCGCCACTTTCTTCGCCGTATCTCAATCGCAAGTGTTTGACTAGCTGTAAGTTGTTGCAGGTCGTTGTTTGATATCGTGTTGGGCCAGAATATGCAACATACTCTTCTTAGACACTTATTGATGAAAACCTGGAGTATTTTTGTTGCAGAATCTGTAACTCGCCAGGTCTCACAGCCATACAGAAGGACAGATTTCACACTGGAGTTAAAGATGTGAATTGTTAAGTTGGTGAAATGCGTGGAGGGCTTTATTTATGCGAGACGATATATCTGTCTCCGAACCACCATCCTTCGTTTTGATACTCCCAAGGTAACAAAACTCTTCTACGTCCTCGATGGTTATCACTCGATCGTCCATGCTTAGCGTCAGAGAAGTCATGATACCAGTTTCGATGCGCATCATTTTAGTTTTGCTCATGTTGATTTTCAATCCGACTCGTCTTGCATTGGAGATCAAACTTTCCATTTTTGACTTCATGTCCGTGATCGTGTGTGTCATAAGGCAGATGTCATCAGCGTAATAAAGATCATTCAGCTTTTGAAATGGACGCCATTGGATTCCATTCGGAGCTTCGATGTTTGTTTGCATCATTACACTGTCCAGGGCGACCAAAAAGAGCAGTGGTGATAATACACAACCTTGACGTACTCCTTTGGTGATGTAAAAATTGGCACTTTGCTTGCCTTTGAAGCGAACACTGCATGCCGCATCTTTCTAGAGTTCACGAATGAGATCCACGATTGTTTTCGGTACACCCAAATTTTGCAGTGCGTTCCAAATAGCGGGTCTGGATATAGTGTCAAAGGCTTGCTTAAAATCCACGAACAAAAGAAACAGCGGTGACCTCCATTCTACAGTCTGTTCAATAATAATCCGCAGTGTGTTGATGTGGTCCACACATGATCGATTAGGCCTAAATCCGGCTTGTTCACGTCGCATGAGACTATTCACAGTTGGAGATATACGGTCTAGTGTGAGAAAAGCCAAAACCTTCGCAATCGTGTTGAGTAGAGTAATTCCTCTCCAGTTTTTACAGTCACTCAGGTCGCCTTTCTTGGGGATCGTTATGATGACACCTTCTTTCTAACTGTCGGGAATTTTACGTGTTATACACGCTTCGCGGATGATTGGTGATAGTGTGCTTGCCAAAACGCTTGAATTGCTTTTCAAAAGCTCTGCTGTCAGGTTATCTGGGCCTGTAGATTTGTAATTCTTCAATTTGTTGATCACAATTTCGATCTCCTCTCTACCTGGTGGTTCGGTAGACATATTGCGCCTTGGATTGCGTCGTTCTTGCCTTGGAGGCGGATCGACAATCTCCGTGATCGTCGAGTCATCAAAGAACTCCCTCCAACGCTCAAGCTGTTGGTCTTCTGTGGCAAGAATATTACCAAACCGGTCTTTGAGCGGTGGTGTTTGTTTAAATCCTTCTCCACTTAGCTTGCGAATTGCAGAATACACACCGCGCATGTCGCCACGCTGAGCTGCGTTCTCCGATTCCGTAGCGATGTTGTTTGTGAATTGCTCTCGATCAATATGCACCATCCTTCTCACTTGGCGTTCCGCGTTATTATATTCCCTTCTTAGATGTTGCCTTTCCTGCTGCACACGCGACTGATCTAGCCTGATTTTGATGGCTTTTCGATCCTCAATGCATCTCCAGGTTTCATCTGTTATCCAAGGCTTCCGATGATGTTGTATGAAGCCTAGCGTTTCTTCTGCTGCCTTTTTGCATGCATTTTCGATACATTCCCATGTATCCTCTTCATTTGATTCCGCGATGTGAGTGGTAAATCGCATCTTGTATTCTTCCACTTTAGCAGGGTCTCGCAGTTTCTGTAAATCGAATTTACGCGAAGATTTCTGCTGGCGGCGAATAGCAGCTGGACGTAATCGAATTATTCCAATAACTAGATGGTGGTCGATGTAAACATCAGCGCCTCGGCGAGTCTTTACATCCAACAGCGAGTTGAAAAACATCTAATTGATCAAGATGTTATCTATTTGATTACGTGTTATTCCATCAGGCGTTTGCTAAGTGAACTTGTGAATATACGGATGCAGGAACCTAGTGCCATTAATAAACAGCTGATGACTAGAGCAGAGGTCTATTAATCTTTCACCATTGTTGTTGCGAGAGTTACCGAGACCTTGTGGTCCCATAACTGCTTGGAGATCCGTGTTATTGTTTCCAAATTTGGCGTTAAAGTCACCAAGAATGAGCTTTATGTCACCATTGCGGGAACTGGCAATAGTAGCTTCGAGTTGGTTGTAAAACTCATCCTTAGTCTCGTCATCATCTGGGTCGGTGGGTGCATAGCATTGAATAACTGTGATGTTTCTAAATTTGGCGTGGAATCGTGCCATAGTTATGCGGTCCGAGATGGGTTTAAATTCCGTCAGGGACGTCCTGGCTATAGGTGTTATAAGGATTCCCACTCCATTTATATGGGCGCTGTTATTGCCACTGTACATAAGGTATTGTCCAGTCCGTGTTTGAAAATCTCCTTGTCCCTTCCATCTTATTTCGCTGAGGCCCAAAATTTCTATCTTGTAGCGTTCCATTTCACGACAAACTTGTGCCAATATCGACGATTCTGTGAGGGTACGAACGTTCCATGTCCCGATCCTAGTCCTTGTACGAAAGCTGAAAGTCGTTGCCTGTTCGCATTAAGCCTTATTAATTACGCTTTTTAATTCAGCTCTCTTGTCACCTATGTCCTGCAGTTGAAAGAAAAGATCTCCTCTCTGTGTCCTCTGCCTTGTCGTTCCGCATATGATATTTCGCGATTCGCTTCTAAAGGGTGTTTTTTTAGGAGGTTTGTTTTTCCGATAGATGTCGTTTTATTTTGTGACAGTTGTTTTGACAGCTCAAAGTGGCATTTCTACTCAGTATTGTTTGGCAAATCATTATGAATAGGTTAACTCCAGAACAACGTTTTCAAATCGTGGAAATTTATTTTCAAAATCAGTGTTCAATTAAAAATGTTTATAGAGCACTTCGTGAATTTTATGGTGCACATAATCGTCCGTCAGAGACCACCATAAAGAACGTAATTACCAAATTTCGATCTACATTCACTCTTTTGGATGCCAAGCCACCGACAAGAATGAGAAGAGTTCGTACAGAAGAAAATATTGCTGTCGTTGAGGCCAGTGTCGAAGAAAACGACAATTTATCGATTCGTCGTCGTGCTCAGCAAATTGGACTTTGTCCATCGACTTTATGGAAAATTTTACGTAAAGATTTGGGTTTGGTGCCATACAAAATTCAATTGGTGCAAGAATTAAAGCCACACGACCATCGTTTGCGCCGTGAATTCAGTGATTGGTCGTTAAATCAATTGAACGAAGATCCATTTTTTTACCGTAAAATTCTCTTCAGTGATGAGGCGCATTTTTTGTTAAATGGATACGTCAACAAACAAAATTGTCGCATTTGGAGCAAAGATAATCCACACGCCGTTCAAGAATTACCAATGCATCCTGATAAATGTACTGTTTGGTGCGGTCTATGGGCTGGTGGGATCATCGGTCCATATTTCTTTAAAAAAGGACGACGCGTTACCGTGAATGGAAATCGATACAGAACCATGTTAAATGAGTTTTTGTTGTCAAATCTTGAAGATATGGATATGGATGAAATGTGGTTTCAACAAGATGGTGCCACTTGCCATACAGCACGTGAAACAATCGACTTATTGAAAGAAACTTTCAACGACAACATTATTTCGAGAAATGGTCCGGTGAATTGGCCTCCGCGTTCGTGCGATTTGACGCCACTCGATTACTTTTTGTGGGGATACGTGAAGTCATTGGTTTATGTGGATAAACCTCAATCGATTGACGCTTTGGAAACCAATATTCAACGTGTCATTGCTGACATACGCCCTCAAATGCTTGAAAAAGTGCTGGAAAATTGGACCTCCAGAATGACATTTGTGAAAAATAGTCGTGGTAGCCATATGCCAGAAATTGTGTTTAAATGTTAAATGCCAAAAAATTATCTACCAAATAAAAAAAAATTTTGGTCATTTCATAATTTTATATGTGTTTTATTCAAAAAAAAATCGGCAACCTCTTAAAAAAACACCCGTTATGATAATTACCTTATTTACGTTTTTTTTAATTTTAATTGTGACCACCTTGGCAGAAGCGTCGGGTTTTTGTTTTGGTTTGAACTTCCTAGGTGGCGCTGTTGTCAAAATATAACGGTTTTTTTGTTTCTCAGCAACGAAGCATCTTGGGAACTTCAGATTTTAACCATAGGTTTTTTTCGTTGCTATTTGGGTTTTTGTGAAATTTGGACCTGATAGTTGGCGCTGTTTCCAGGATATAACGGTTTTCTCTTTCTTAGTAACGAAGCATCTTAGGAACTTCAACGCTGTTTTCAAGATAGTAGGTGGTAATATCGCTATTTTTGACATTTATTTTGTTTCATTACAGCACGCGCAAGAATACATCGTAGGACGCCAAATTAAAAATAACATTTATATAGATATAAAGAGGTAATGTTGATTTGTATGTAGGAGGTAATCTTCGAAACTACTGGACGGATTTCAAGATTCTTTCACCAGTATTTAGAATGGACTTCCACGATCGACCCGAATTTGGAAGTAATCGGACCATTGGGCAGGGGGGCACCCATACAAATTTTATATAAAATAGTACCCGATTTTCGTAAAATTGTATACGCATGTGTATCTCCGATGGACAACACTTTTTCTTTGGAAAGATGGGGTCCCCGTGTAGGAAGGCCCCATATAACATTTTAAAAAATTCCCCGATTTTCTTCAAGTTTTATACACACATGATTAATCTTATGGACAATGCTTTTTGTAAAAATTTGGAAGTGGCCCCAGGGCCGAGAGGCTCTGTTTATCTCCGATGGAAACACTTTTCGTAAAAAAAAAATTGGAGTGATCGCGATAAGGGCTCCCAAATATTTTTTAAAAAAATTTACCAGATGTTATTATAAACTGCACATTGTGTATCCCCAATTAGAGAATTTACATGAAAAATTTTAATTTTTGTGTTTTTTTTTTTTTAATTCTCTATATTAACTTCGCGTGCCCGTGGCTAGCTGACGGACTGTCACACCAAATCTTGTGATCAATTTTTAACCCACTTACTAAAACAAGATTTTATTCAAACCTTGCACACATGTGTATTTCCCATGACAACACTTTCGATTAAAATTTGGTGTCTCTCGGGCATCGGGGTCGGGGGGCTCCCATACATAATTTACAAAATTTAACTGGTTTTCGGTATATTTTTGTAAAATTTTTGGAGTGATTGGGCCCTGAGGCCCAAGGGGTGCCCGAAAAAGTTTTTTAAAGATTAACCCGATTTTCTTTAAATTTTATACGCATGGGTATCTCCGATGTACAAAACTTTTTGTAAAATTTTTGAGTGATCGGGCCCTGAGGCCCGAGGAGTGCCCATATACATTTTTCAAAAATTAACCAGATTTTCTTCACACACATTTTAAATACCTGTGTATCTCCGACGTACAAAACTTTTTGTAAAATTTTTGGAGTGATCGGGCCCTGAGTCCCTAGTGGTGCCTATATAATATTTTTAAAATTAACCGATTTTCTTCAAATTTTAAACACTTGTGTATCTCTCATGGACAAAAATTTTTGGAGTGATCGGGTCCTGTGGCCCATTAAAACTAAACCGATTTTCTTAAAATTTTAAACTCATAAGTATCTCCAATGGACAAAAATTTAAAAAAATTAAAAAACAATTTAATATACATTTGCTGAAAAAAATTCCGGCCCCGTACGTAGAAGAAAGTCGTGTTCTAAATACTTTTTTATTTTTTAAAAATGTAACCCAATTTTATTAAAACTTTTTCACACATGTGTATCTCCGATTAGATAATTTACACGAAAAAAAATTTTATTGGTTGTTTTATTTGGTTGTCAAGTTGTTCGTTTTATCCAAAAAACCAATCTACGGTAGATCGGATTTCCCCTCTAACTGATCTTGATATTTTGGTAGATTTACCCCTCTTTTCCTTAACTGCAACAACAACACATGCAACAAAACAATGTAAACAAAAGATTATCGGCTTTCGTGTTCGTTTTTTCGAGAAAAAAACTAAGCTCGAGCGCAGAGATCTAAAACAAAAAAAAAATACGACATTAATGCTATGAGCAACTCCAAATCCATATCAAAGGATACAATTATTGATTTTAAAGGATTGTTTGTTTCCATGCCTTAATAAGATCAAGCCTTTTACGAAGCTATATTTAATCAAGTAAAATAAATACTTATTTAAGGTGTACCTGATATAATAAGTTCATAAGCTAATTTTTCTTTACTTATTATTTAAATTGTATGGTCATAGGATGACTTTTGCTATATTTTTTTATTTGTTTTCAACATGAATTCATTTTAAGTTTACGGATATACTATATATATATAAATTTAAATAATTTAAATAATAAATAATATAAATTTATTTAATAAATAAAATTGTTAAGACTGGTATTACACGGCGCGTGAATGTATTGCGTGATATTTGACAGCTCTCTGTCCATTTGAATTCATCACCCATTGCGACGTCACCAAATAAAAAAGCCAAATGAAGCAAATTCGAAAAACAAAGGATAAGGAGAAAAGGAAATGTCAAAAACACACAACGAAAATCCTACCCACGACTTACCTGGCAAGTGTATTTCTGTTTCATCATCGCTCTCTTTTGCACTTATTTGAGTCTTCACAAAACACGCGCCGTGTAATACTAGTCTGAGTTATGAAAAAGTGATTTTGTTATATGTAAATAGAAAGTCATATTTTTAAGGAATTTTTCATATACCACTCAGTTTTGGACTATGTGGTACGTGCACTTACTTTGTCGTATGTATAAGTATTGAAAGCAAGTGTTCATTTTTGTGGCGTATACGACAAACTCATTTTGGAGAAAACACCTAATAATCTGAAAACCAAAAGATACTTGGGAGCTTGGAAAACATCAATCAAAGAAAATTTCTATTAAAAATAGGGAAATTACAAAATTAAATTATTGATACATATGAAGAAAAAGTCTATTTGTGCTCGAAGATCTCGGTTAAAACTTATATTTTTTATTGGTTTACTTTTTTTTTTAGTAATGATATACAAGACTTACATAGCTATTGAGGAATGGTATCATTATCATAATCACTAAAAATCATGTTAACAGACGATTGGAGAAAAGCATCGCCTCGCTCCACCATATTGTCCATGTGCATCCATAAAAACGTAAATACTGATGCGTAAAAAGCTAATGTTGTAATACGATCAATAATATAGAGACGACGAAGTAGTCTTTTAGCCCTTGGAATTGTTTCTGTGCTTTCACCCAACATAAAAGTACGCATGCCAATGATGTAGTTTCGTATGTAGTCTTCCCAATTTATTTGATCCACAGATATATCAAACAATTCCTGGTCTAAGGAATTAAGTTTAGAATTTAATTGTTGAAAACGATCATTTCTAAAATCCCACGATCTTGTTGTATAATACTGCAAAAGCTTTAAGCCTGTTGAAACTTTTTTTTGTACACGTATTAAACTGAAATAAAAGACATAATTAAACAACAATTAACAACAAATTATTAAACATACAATGGCTTTTTTCCAACTATCAACAGTAGAAAGTCAATAATGTATGCAGGTAAATAGTGAAAGAAAATTATGCAAAACAAATGATGATAGTAATTTTTCTTGATTGATCCATCAGGGTACCATAGCGCAAAACTTAAAGGATAATCGTAGAAAAATCGCTTTCCTGCTTCTATACTCTCTCCCCAGGAAAAAAGAGCTTTGCTTGATAGACATACATTGCAAAATTCAACTTTATTGGATTTTGTAAGAGCTCGATCCCACCCTGCTATAATAATTGCATTAATAGCCGTATCCACTGGAATAACTGTGGCTGGATAATCAGGATTACAGTGCATTGATCGTATTACACCACGAGCTGCACCAATCATAAGACCTGTTGGTCCATTGACACCTTCAATCCACCCCGGAATTGGTTCCTTTTTAGATGCTGTAACTTTAACAATAATTACAATTTAGTACAAGTACATAAGTCAATTTAAATTTTTATTATGTCCTGCGAAATAAGAAATTTAATATGTATAATGTGCCTTTATAAATATTTCTCCTGTGTCATTGGTGCTACACACATGACTTTATGCTTATAAATATTTAAGTGTGCTCGCCCCCATGACACAGCTTTCTTTATAAATATTGCGTGTGGTAACATCCGGTGGTCATTGCTCCATGTATTTAGATGGGACAGATAGAGTCATGAAACGTCATTCATTATTTTGATGAAATGTTTTAAAAGTAAAACGATGAATAAGCAATACACTCTGAGGCGTGTGAATGAAAGTCATTCCAATGAACCTTGTGGCTACACATAACGAAGCATTTGTGTGTATGCTCGACATGTTTTGTTGTTTTGCCGTTCTTGTAGAACGTCCATGCTTGCGCCAAAAGTCATTTTTTGTAGTTTACTTTCGGTGGATTCTCGGTGGAATCAAGCTTTCTCTTTCCAACTCACTAAAAACCTACCTGTTTCGATGGACATGACTTTCATTCCCATAATCGTTTAACCACGCTCTTAAAGACTACATATATGTGTCATCAAATTACTAATGCAGCGACTTAAAATTACCTTAACCAACATCAATTATTTTTAAATTCTCTATACTAAATTCACTTGCCCGTGGCACGGATTTCGGACGTCTTTCGGTCGTCGTGTAATCTTGCGATAGATTTTTAACCCACTTCCCAAAGCCTGATTTTATTGAAATTTTGCACACATGTGTATTTCCGGAGACACTCGGGCCACGGGGTCGGGGGGGCTCCCATACAAATATTTTACAAAAATTTACTCGATTTTCTTTAAATTTTGTACACATGTGTATCTCTGATGGACAACACTTTTTGTAGAAATTTTGGAGACCCCGGGCCCCATAACAATTTTTTAAAAAAATTAACCCGATTTTCTTCAAATTTTATATACGCGTGTATCTCCAATAGACAACACTTTTTGTAAAATTTTTGGAGACCCCGGGCCCCGTGTTCGTGGGGCACCAACATTTTTTTTAAAAAAAATTAACCCGATTTTCTTCAAATTTTATTTACGTATGTATTTCCGATGAAAAACACTTTTTGTAAAAATTTTGGAGACCCCGGGCCCCAGGGTCATTGGGCCCCAAATTTTTTTTTAAAAAACTTAACCCGTTTTTTTTTAAATTTTATATTCGTGTGTATCTCCGATGGACAACACTTTTTGCAAAAATTTTGGTGGCCGGGGTCGTGGAACCCCATAAAAATTTTTCAAAAAAATACATGAAAAATTTTATGGGTTTTTTTTTTTATTTATTCTTTTGGTTTTAGTTTTGCAATTACTAATAACTGTCAAAAGGATAGTAACAATGTTTAATTGACATTTCATGAATCAGTATTAATACACTGGGGTTTCAATTTGCGTCCTCAAACAAAAAATTCGGTTTGCGTTGTTTCCTCGATTTGCGTCGCTACAATCCCCTCAAAACCACCTAAAGATTCCCTCAAGACCCCACTTAATATCCTCACAAAGCTCCCTCAAGACACCCTCAAGACTACTTAAGGACTCCCTCAAGACCCCCTTAAGACTCAACTAACGACCCTCTCAGAACTACCTCCAGCCCTCCTCAAGAACACCTTAACACCACACCAAAGACCATCTCAAGACTCCCTTCAAACCAACCTCACCACCCTTAAGACCCCGTTAGGGCCCATTAGGAGCTCGTTAGGTCCCCCTTAAGACCCCATGAAGACTCCATTAAGATCACAACACGACTCCTAAGAACCCCTCAAGATCCCCGTCAAGATTCACTTAAGACCCGACAAAACCCTCTTAAGACTCAAGACCCTCTCAAACCTTCAAAAGCCCAACTAAAGGTTTCCTTAAGACTCCCGCAAAACCCTCGTAAAGAACCTCTCAAACCCCTCCAAAAACCGCGCCCTCAAGCAATCAATACCAGCATAAAAACCCTTCAAG
Organism: Nephrocerus scutellatus; assembly: GCA_947095585.1. NCBI lineage: Eukaryota > Metazoa > Arthropoda > Insecta > Diptera > Pipunculidae > Nephrocerus > Nephrocerus scutellatus. Next base: position 41,044,162 of record OX352761.1, read on the forward strand.
AACCCCCTCAACATCCCCTCAAGACTCCCTCAAGACCTCCCTCAAGACCGTGGCGGATTTAACGACAGGCACAGAGGGCGTGTGCCCAGGGCCTCACAAAGCCCAAACTTTACACTTTTTTCTAATCGCATTAAGTTTAGCTGCATAGAGTAATAGTTTATATTTGTTCATTTAACTTATGAGATAATTCAACCAAATTTCGTTTACAATATTTCTGCATGGATGGCAGTTATTATATCAGAAACACCCAGTTCCGTTTCTACTGTGTTGCATATTGCACTGTATGCACAAAAGAAGAGGCAAAATTACCGCACGGAGATAATAAGCGATCAATAAAATTTATATAACAGTTCTACCTTGAGGCAATAATTAGGGTACAACAATTTTAATAAAAGGAAAGGAGCGGCGTAGTCACAGAATTAACGTAATATTAAAAAGTTTTAACGCAACTACATCAATGACAATGTTACAGATAAAAACATTGATGGTTCCTTTAAATGTTCTTTAAATTCAGTTTTGTGTAATTTTAATTCTTATAGTTGTGGTTCAATGAGTTTGCGTTATTCATTTTTAGTGCCAAACACTGAGTCAAAAGTCACTTTACGAAACACACAGTGTACCCTGAAGGCAAAATTGATTTTAGTCATCCAGGTCGGAATACATTCTTTTAAAATTTATTGCGAGGGACCCGTCTTTTAATAATAATTCTACTAAACGTAGCTCTAAAAATAATTTCGAAAATATTCGCTTCTAAATTTAATTATTTGTAATGGTTAACTCTGAAGCTAAATATTGTCTTATACTGTTGTAAAAGGTGTGTATCATTTCAAGACGCATTATGTTGGTTAGCAGATTAACGCTAATCAATAGAAAATGCGTAAGAGAGCAAACTTTGAGTGTGATATTGATTTAATACGTGCATGTGCTGTAGATTTAACGACAGGTACAGAGGGCGTGCGCCCAGGGCCCCGCAAAGCCCCAACTTTACACTTTTTTCTTATCGCATTCAGTTTAGCTGCATAGAGTAATAGTTTATATTTGTTCCTTTAACTTATGAGATAATTCAACCAAATTTCGTTTACAATATTTCTGCACGGGTGGCAGTTATTATATCAGAAACACCCAGTTCCGTTTCTACGGTGTTGCATATTGCACTGTATGCACAAAAGAAGAGGCAAGATTACCGCACGGAGATAATAAGCGATCAATAAAATTTATATAACAGTTCTACCTTGAGGCAATAATTAGGGTAGAACAATTTTAATAAAAGGAAAGGAGCGGCGTAGTCACAGAATTAACGTACTATTAAAAAGTTTTAACGCAAGTACATCAATGACAATGTTACAGATAAAAACATTGATGGTTCCTTTAAATGTTCTTTAAATTCAATTTCGTGTAATTTTAATTCTTATAGTTGTGGTTTAATGAGTTTGCGTTATTCATTTTTAGTGCCAAACACTGAGTCAAAAGTCACTTTAAAACATACAAAACTACCTAAAACTAAACTAACCTACCTAAAATACCCTACGTCAAAAATGTAAAACTAAGTCCCTACGGGAGCGACAGTAATGTTCGAATAGCCAACGCACCCAGTTCCATAGCCCTGCCATCAAGGCAACGCCATAAAACCACATACGCTGGCATAGCGACCACCACCATCCCTCACTCAGGTTTAAATGTTGGTCACACTCCAGTCTAGTCACCAGTATTTGTCTTTATTCAGACGTTCCTCATTTAACAGGTCCCTTTCAGGCACGTTTCTACAGTATCTCCAAATGTCATTTCCATTCCCATTGAGCAATGAGGCATGCCGAATGGTTTTGTCTGTTGCCCTTCTAGCAACATGGTAAATTACAGGTACGTTGCATGAGTCGGACAAGTAGCCCAATGCATCCAGATACAGAAATGCCTCAGGTGGTATATATCCACTCTCTAATGTATTTCTAAATTACCCAGGATTAGGACAAAATGCTACCGATATAAAATCGTTTTCTATAGAGGCTGACCGAGCGAAGTGGCTCCTAATAAGTTTGAGAATGACATTATCAATTCTAGATACTCCTGCGGCATCAAGGAGTTTTTTATTAGAGACATAATGTCTGAAATCGGAATGTTCGCTTCTGTTTATATGCATACACGCTCTTAGGCATTTTCTCTTGAAGGCGCGGAGTTTTTCCATATATGAGGTGCTAATATTCCACCATATTGGACACGCGTACGTCAGAATTGGTCGAACAAATGCCTGGTAACAAACAATCTTCACATCACTTCTGAGGTAGCGTGAGTAGAAGAGCTTTTTAAGATACATAAATGCCGCTCTTGCTTTTCCTACCACATTATTTATGTGTTCATTATAGTACAAGAATTTGTCCAGATGAACACCCAAATAGCGCACGACATTCTTTGTTGGGATTTGATAATTATTTGCACCAGATATTTGCAACTTTTTCCAATTGCATCGTAGATCGTGATTTCCGCGTCTTAAAGGGGGGCGAAACAGTCAGCATAAGCAAGGGTAGCATCCTTATCCCTAAGTACTTCAGCAATATAAATATTGAACAGGATTGGTGCCGTTACTGTACCCTGTGGCAGACCATTAGCAATATTGAATATTTTATGTGTCGTATTTTCTCTATCCGTTACCACAAATTTCTTTCCGTACACCATTGATATAATCATTTTGATTAAATGATATGGGAACTCATATCTAATAATTTTATAAATAAGCGCGTCGGTCCAAACCGTGTCGAAGGGTTTTTCGATGTCCACCAGACATGCAGCCGTATTCCTCTTATTATTCAGATGCCAGTTGACATCTGAGATCAATTTGGTTACAGCGTGCACCGTCGAGTGGTTTCTTTTAAATCCAAACTGGTTTCGCGGTATAATCTCATTTGTTTCGCACGCGGTCAAAATTGACTTACTAATAACCATTTCAAGAACTTTCCCAATATTAGGCATGAGACTAATAGGCCTGTAGTTTGTTGGATCTGAAGGATCTTTCTTTTTCTTTATTATTGGAAATACCTTCAATGTTTTCCAACAATTCGGGAAGTAGTGATTATTATGCAAGTTGTTAAAAATAACGCAATATTTCCGTATGATTTCAACCGGAAGATGTTTCAACACAATATTTGGAATGCTGTCTAAACCTGTCGAGGGCTTATTGTTTAGTTTTTTTTAAAAATTACTGTCAGTTCGGTCAGCGTCGTAAAGTAGTTGTTTGTCTGTTGTTCAGTCATTTCGTCGGATTTAAGGTCAACAAAGTTGTTGTTGATGATTGGTGTCGTTCGGCTATCAATTCCTGCTTGCGAAATGAGAAACTCTGAATTCGTTGGAATTTTCAATTCCGGGACAGCGACAGGCTACGAGGTTTAAAAGTTCGATTTATGTTAGGAAACATGTTCCTCGAGTCTGCTTTTATTATATTTTCCGAGCGTTGCCTCCAGTAGTTATTGATGCTGTTTCGGAATTGCTGTTCCAAAAGAGTTTTAACATTTCTTAAGAGGGATTTCAGTCTTATTAATTCGTTATTGCCCGGTACATCAAGAAACTGACGTCGTATTCTGTTAATTTGCGTGATTAAAAACCGGGGGGCGAAACAGTATAACTTCGCATATTGAATAGCTGATCTTAAGCTTTCATGTTTCGCAGTATGTCCGAAATTCATTGAATTTGCCTTGCTGCCTTCTTTGAATTTCTTCGATTTTTGAGCCGTGCGCATATAATATGATGTCGTCAGCATAAGCAAGGGTAGCATCCTTATCCCTAAGTACTTCAGCAATATAAATATTGAACAGGATTGGTGCCGTTACTGTACCCTGTGGCAGACCATTAGCGATATTGAATATTTTATGTGTCGTATTTTCTCTATCCGTTACCACAAATTTCTTTCCGTACACCATTGATATAATCATTTTGATTAAATGATATGGGAACTCATATCTAATAATTTTATAAATAAGCGCGTCGGTCCAAACCGTGTCGAAGGGTTTTTCGATGTCCACCAGACATGCAGCCTTATTATTCAGATGCCAGTTGACATCTGAGATCAATTTGGTTACAGCGTGCACCGTCGAGTGGTTTCTTTTAAATCCAAACTGGTTTCGCGGTATAATCTCATTTGTTTCGCACGCGGTCAAAATTGACTTACTAATAACCATTTCAAGAACTTTCCCAATATTAGGCATGAGACTAATAGGCCTGTAGTTTGTTGGATCTGAAGGATCTTTCTTTTTCTTTATTATTGGAAATACCTTCAATGTTTTCCAACAATTCGGGAAGTAGTAATTATTATGCAAGTTGTTAAAAATAACGCAATATTTCCGTATGATTTCAACCGGAAGATGTTTCAACACAATATTTGGAATGCTGTCTAAACCTGTCGAGGACTTATTGTTTAGTTTTTTTAAAAATTACTGTCAGTTCGGTCAGCGTCGTAAAGTAGTTGTTTGTCTGTTGTTCAGTCATTTCGTCGGATTTAAGGTCATTAGAAAAATTCATAAAAGTTTCAGAATAAGTGTTTAGATTGCGAAATCTTCGCACTTCTTCTCTCACTATCAGAACTACTGGCGCGAGTTTCTATTTGGTGCACCGTCTCAAAGTGCGATCCAATAATGCTGAGCTTCTCTACACCGTCTTCAACAACAAAGTTGTTGTTGATGATTGGTGTCGTTCGGCTATCAATTCCTGCTTGCGAAATGAGAAACTCTGAATTCGTTGGAATTTTCAATTCCGGGACAGCGACAAGGCTACGAGGTTTAAAAGTTCGATTTATGTTAGGAAACATGTTCCTCGAGTCTGCTTTTATTATATTTTCCGAGCGTTGCCTCCAGTAGTTATTGATGCTGTTTCGGAATTGCTGTTCCAAAAGAGTTTTAACATTTCTTAAGAGGACTTTCAGTCTTATTAATTCGTTATTGCCCGGTACATCAAGAAACTGACGTCGTATTCTGTTAATTTGCGTGATTAAAAAACTTTTGTAATTTTGAAGAGTACGTATTTCACGGTTTAGATAGCATTCCGTAGAAATCTTGCTTTTGATTTTCGGGACTGTTGAGTTGATGCTCGCGAGTATCACCGAATTTAGTCTTTCAATGCAATTATCACATTCCTCGTTCGTAAGATTCCTGTTGTTGGGAACTTCAGAAGAGGAAAAACGATCTCTGCATACTTTTACGGCCCGTTTTTCGAACCTGTTCCAGTGTGTGTTCCTAAAATTTAATTTAGGAATTTCTGTTTGGGTTGCGAGGGCAAATATTGATTCGTCAGCAAACGAAGCTACAATTAATATTGCATTGTGGTCGCTACCATACGGCAATATCGGTATCTTATTTTCGTGAACCGTTCTTACATGGAGTCGCGCATCTGCAAGACAGAGATCAATGATTTAATGCAATCTTCAGATCAATGGTTAAATATTGTCTATAGCCTTTTGTTTATTTTTTAAAAAAACTTTTATGGGTATGTCCCGTCATGTACCAGACTAGTGTTCTTAGTGCATGGAAATAACGTTTAAGTGCTTTGTCTAAATGATAAGTATTGTATTTAAGAAGCTTTCTAGCCTTTCTCATCCAAGTCGATGATTCCCATTTCTCTTTGATGACCCTTTCCCCCAGTCTTTGATTTTGTTTTTAAGACGCTGTTGAAATACTGTTTTCAACACTATACTATGTTTCCTTTTTAAATTCTCTATATTAACTTCGCGTGCCCGTGTGTTTGTTTGTCGTAGAATCTTGCGATTAATTTTTAACCCATTCCCAAAGTCCGATTTCATTGAAATTTTGCACAGTGGCATATCTCCGATGACAACACTTTCTATTATAATTAGGGCTCCTCGGGCCTCGGAGTCGGGGGACTCCCATAGAAAAAAATTAACCCGATTTTCTTCTAATTGTATATACATGTGTAACTCCGATGGACAACACCTTTTGTTAAAATTTTGGAAATCCCGGTCCGCATGTATACATGTATATATCCGACGGACAAGTCTTTTTGTAAAACTTTTTGAGTGAACGGGCGCTGAGGCCCAGGGTACCCATATACATTTTTTAAAAATAAGCCCGATGTTCTTCAAGTCTTAAACACATCTATATCTCCGATGGAGAAAAAGTTTTGTAATTTTTTGGGAGTAGACGAGCGCTGAGGCCCGAGGGGTACCCATACAAATTTTTTAAAAATCAGGCCGATTTTTTTCAAATTTTTAACACATGAGTATCTCCGATGACAACACTTTCTATTGAAATTTGGAAGTGATCGGGCACCAAGGTTTGGGGCTACCATACAAATTTTTTACACATGTGTATCTCCGGTGACAATAGTTTTTGTAAAAATTTTGAAGTAAAGGCTCTAAAAAGCTCTAATATTATTTTTTTCCAAATTAACCCGGTTCAAACTTTGCACACATATGTATCTTCTTTTAGAGAATTTACATAAAAAAATTTGAATTTTTATGGGTTGTTTTTTTACTTGTATATTCTACACATATAATTCAACATTTTGTTGATATTTACACTTTCATGAAAAACGAATATAGATACAAATCTATATATACTAGGGCCCGCTTATGATCGAAATTCGACCATAATTCATTAAATTTTAAACCTCTATAATCATTGCATATTATTTTATTGAATTTCTTTCTCTTACGTGAGCAGTACAAATACGGCATTAGCGTGTTTTGTTTGGCTTAATTCCCTGCAATACCTATGAAATTATATATAAACTAAAAAAATTAAATTTTTTATAAATTTTAGATTTCTGCACTCCTTCTCCATTAACTATGCAAATTCTCATACTCCTCCGTGCGCGCAATATGCTTAAAAAAGTTCCCTTTTTTTAATATAATAATTTCTTCACGTATTACCAATATCGGACAACCGAGAAAAGACGCACATATAGATAAAAGAGACGTGTTTATACGTAACCGATACTTGCAACCCGAATTGGAATGAAATTAAAATCGCAAACTGATTGTCATGACATCACAGCACAAGTATTTAAGCAGAAATTAAAATGTGAACCACAAAGTTTTTGGCTCAGTTCGTTGCTGCTGGATGTGTTCGATTGAAAGGCAGAAGAAAACATTGCCACATGCTCATATTCTAATTTGCTGAATTAAAAGATTCAACCAAACGAAATTAATCGCGAGCCCGAGGGGCAAAGCTTATATTCAGAGGACATACAAATTTTTTTCGCGAGCGTGTGTACGTTTGTTTGCCGTGTCGTTTATCTCGGCTTCTACTAGTCAGAATTTAATGGTACTAGTTTTAAAACAATTGTGACGCGTGTTCCACGTGTCGCGTGTAAAAAAAAAAAATTTAAAAAAAAGTTTTAAAAAAAGTTTAAAAAAAAAAATATAGAGTATTGGGCTTTTAATATAATTCAGTGTTTAGACTGAAATGACAAATATCCATGTGGCGAGCTGAGAAGCTCGCTTTACTATCTTAGAGTAAGTGCTGCAAATATGGCCCATGTTTGCAATATGGCCCACCCACCAAATTCCTTCTGAATCAAATAATCAGAGCCAAAGGAGGTCATATCGAGCAGTAAGATGTTTTTCATAAAATGTAATATGTTTTCAACATATTCCACGAAATTTCAACAAAAAATAATCAAAATTAAAAAAATTACAGCGTTTTCATTTGGTAACACTTGGTCTCAGCCACCCGTATTTCCTCATGAAATTGCTCCTGTTCCTATCCGAGTTAAAAAGATTCCAAATCGAGGAAGAAAACCAGGAAAGGCAGAACTAACTTCATCATCACCATACAAACAGGCTCTAGAAGAATCTTTGATAAAGAAACATGAACGAGAATTAAAAAAGCAAACGACTTGACATGAAAAAGAAATCAGCAAACTAGAAAAAAAGGTAGATATAAATTGTAGGCACAAATTTTTTTCGCGAGCGTGTGTACGTTTGTTTACCGCGTTTGATGATGGGAATTGTTTTAAAACAATTGGTTAGCGCTCGGCTTGTGATGGCGTAATTTTTTTTATTAATAGGAAGCTGAGGAGACTGAAAAAAATACTCAATCTACGCATCGCTATCGTTTTTTTAAGACTAAAGGTTTGCAAAGTTAAATGTGCGTTTTTCAGTCTATTTCATGACTTACAAAAAGACTTATCGCTTAAGAATGAAAGACCTACATTTAATGTTGCATACTGTTTAAAAGAAAACATGATTGGCAACACCTAAATTGTTAAACGTATAAAAGAAAACATGATTGGCAGCCCCCAAATTGTACAACGTACAATCACTCACACACACCTAATGTATTTTTGACTTTTTTCACTTCAACTGCGACCTTGGCTTTGTCTTCTACTTCGAGACGTTTGGGTTAAAATAAATTAGAAAAGTAACTTAGTGTTTTTGGCTTTATTTCTTAACATTGGTTTTTGTATTTCCTCGCGTGTATATCGTCATATATATTTTTTGGTGCCTCCTGTACTGGTCGCCCGCGCAGTTGATGATGTTGAATTGGAGACACATCAGCAGTTGTGGGACGAATTGGCAAAACTCAATCGACTGATGGCCCTCAAGGCTGAGCCATTGGTTCAGGAGGATTCAGCAGAAATGCGATCTGCTGCCATGAGTCTAAAATTGGATCCAGTTACAGTTCCTAAATTTGATGGCTCACTTCGCAACTGGCTAGCGTTTAAGGACGCAATTCAAACGCTCATTGACAAACCAGAAATTCCCGAGTATTACAAATTGCAGAAATTGCGTGAATCATTGGTTGGCGATTCACTCGCAACACTTGTTGGTAACTTATACACTGGCGGCTATGAGGCTACTTGAGATGAATTGATGAGACGATACGACAACAAAAAACAATTGGCTGAATTTCACGTCTCTCGCTTTGTTGGCATCAAGCCAGTTACCAACGAAACTGGTGCTGGACTCTTGACTGTGGTGGACACCGTGCGCGAATCGCTTCGTGCATTGCGTGTAATGCAATTGCCAGTCGATCATTGGGACGCACTATCCGTGCCGATCGTCACATCGCAATTGCCACAAGTAACACAACATGCATGGGGCATGCATACCGGACAAAAGGACATTCCTAAATTGGACACTTTGCTGGAATTCGTCGAAAAACGAGCACAGAGTCTTGCTCTGGATGTTATTCATTGGGCTCTTCGAACAATGACACCGCAATTGGCTAATCACAGCGGCGTTCAACGAATCCAGTGTCCAACCCATCATCACGTTTGGTGAAGTCTAAGTTGGCAGCGACTTCTCCTGGCAATTGCGAATTTTGCGACAGTGGTACACATCGTATCAGTGGCTGTCCGAAATTGGTGGTTTTACCTGTGGCTGAAAGGTTCAACAAACTACGTGGCTCTAATTTATGCTTCAATCGCTTGAAGCCAGGACATGCAACCAAGGTATGTTCAAGTGGCAACTGACGAAGTTGCCAAGGCAAACATCATACATTGCTGTGTCGCGGCAACACCTCTGGGGCCGCACCAACTTCTAGATCAACAACAACATCGACTGCTGCTTCAACACTTGCAGCACCATGAACTCAACCACCACAAAACTACTCAGCATGACTACCATTAACGGCCAAGACGTTTATGGTAATTGGCGAACAATTGGTCTTGTTGGCGACCGCAATTGTTCAAATTCAGGACAGGCAGGGCTCTACACATTGTTGCCGAATCATTTGCGACCCGGGCAGTCAGGTCAGTTATATGAACTACCGCTTTTTCAATCAATTGGCTATTCGCAGGAAACCCTGTACAATTCCGATAGAAGATGTCGGTTCGGCCATCACACACGTGGCCGCGCTACACTCAATTTGGCATCTTGCGACAATACATTTGGCATCGATGTGAACTTCTATTTGCTCACTACGATCACTACTCTGACTCCAGTAGCCGACATTGCACCGTCGTGCTGGAAACACTTACGCGCATTGGCTTTGGCAGATCCGTCATTTGGTAAAACGGGTCGAATAGATGCACTTATTGGCGCTGACGTATGGGGTAATATCATACAAGAAGGCATAATACGTGGTTCAGTGAATGAACCATTTGCACATTCCACTTTGCTTGGATGGGTGGTATTTGGACCCGCCACAACTGACACTTCATTTGCGTCATCAACTCGCACACTACATACAATCCATGGCAATATTGACGGCGATGACGATCGTCTCGACTTGGCACTGGCTCGTATATTCGAAGTCGACACAGACAATAAGGCAACGGTTGCCGAGAACAATATTTGCGAAAATGTTTTCATGGCTACGCATCGACGGGACCCTGATGGCAGTTACGTCGTCCAGATACCCTTCCGTCTGGACGCACCGACTCTTGGCAACTCTCATCGAATGGCACTACGTCAATTCTATCAGTTGGTGCGTAGATTGGCGAACGATCCAAATCTCAAGGCGAAATACATTACATTCATTCAAGAATACATGGCTTTAGGACACATGCAGCATGTTTTAGACTTGCCGTCTGACCCATCACAACACTACATTATTTCACATTATCCTGTGCTGGCGAAATTTCGCGTTGTCTTCAGTGCTTCAGCGAAGACATCAAATGGCGTTTCTTTAAATGACACACAATTGAGCGGACCGCTCATACAGGAATTGCTCACTACGATCATCTTCCGCTTCCATCGCTTTGCAGTGGCTCTCTCGGCGGACATAGAGAAGATGCTTCGACAGGTTCGAGTCGATGAACGTCATCGACGCTGGCAACAAATTCTGTGGCGCGAATCAACTACTGAACCGATTCGTTCGTACGCATTGGCTACAGTTACATATGGCATGGCATCGGTTCCGTACAATGCTGTTCGAGCAATGCAGCAGTTCGGCCGCAACAACTGTAACATATTGGCAGATGAGAACAAAGCGACGACTGCTCTCACAAGCATTTTGCGCGACTTCTACGTCGATGACTATTTGGCGAGTGTCGAAACCACTCAACAGGCGATTCAATTGGCAAATGACGTCGATACAGTATTGCGGCAAGGTCACTTCCACCTCCGCAAATGGCAATCCAATGAGAAAATGGCAGTGGCTGGAATCATAGGCAATCCGGGGACAGCGGTTGACATCGAATTGAAATCTCCGGAGGTTACAGTACTTGGCTTACACTGGAATCCAACAACGGACGAGTTGTTCTATCGGAACGACATTGGCGGAACGACATCTACTACTAAAAGGCAGGTGCTGAGCATTGTTGCCAGATTGTATGATCCAACGAATATGCTTGCACCGGTTATCATCTTGGCAAAAATCTTTATTCAAACCTTATGGCGAACTGGCTTGGAATGGGACTCACCACTCCCAACAGAATTAATTCATGAATGGACCAATAACCGCAACAATTTGCATCGATTGCAGCAAATACGAATTACACGGTGTTTGCAAATGCGAGCATCCGCTCCAATACACTTACATGGCTTTTGCGACGCTAACATCAAGGCATATGCAGCTGTCGTATATGTCTGCACGATGAGCACCAATGGCGACTTCACCACCATGTTGCACCATGCCGAGTTGATTAACAAGGCAACTCAACGACAACGATACCTCGATTGGAGTTGTGCGCAGCACGACTATTGGCAGAGACTATTACTAGTATCAAACATGTACTGGACTTGGCTCCTGCACCCTGCACGCTTTGGAGCGATTCTACGATTGTACTTTGTTGGCTAACTAAATCTATTGCTACGCTCAAACCCTTTGTTGCTACATACAGCAACATACAAACATGGCTAATTGGCGACATGTCCGCACTCATCTCAATCCAGCCGATTGTGCGAGTCGTGGCATTCCTGCAGAATCTTTGGTTAATCACACGTTACGGTGGCATGGCCCGATTGAACTAATGCGAATCAACATGGCAACTAATTTTCCTTCTCCTTCGGAAGCAGACATACAGGCAATGGCATTGGAAACTAAACCTATCAAGGCTCATGTTGCGCGTGCTTCACCGCAGTCTATCATACAGACGAGATATCACTTTGGCGACGACGTTATCGTCATCGATTTAGTCGAACGTTTTGCTTCAATTGGCCGACTAATTCGAACTACTGCGTATGTGCTTCGTGGCAATCCCACGCGGCGACAATATTGGCATCACACCTTGGTGGACTGTGATGAAATGGCTATGGCTTTGAAATGGCATATTCGAGCAGAACAGGACAAATACTTTTGGCATGAAATTCAACAGATAACACATTCTCGACATGTTGCAGTCACGAGCAAATTGGCATCTTTGGCACCATATCAGGATTCAGATGGCATATTGCGAGTCGGTGGTAGACTACGTAATTCTGAATTATCGACTGAACAAAAGCATCCAATCATTATGGCAGAAGAAAGCACGCTATCACGGCTCATCGTACGTGATATACATCTCACTTACTCCCACGCTTAGGCAGCTCTCATGCTACAGATACTACGGCATCGATATTGGATCTGCAGTGGCCGTGCGCTCGTCAAGCAATGCATATATGAGTGTGTTATATGTCGACGACACACTCAGCGAATGGCACAACAACAAATGGCATCATTACCAGTGGCACGGGTTGTGGCTTCCCCACCCTTTTCATCGTCAGGCATCGACTACTGTGGGCCCTTTAACATTAGGATTGGGGCACAACGCACACGGACGACGAAGAAACCATATGTGGCCATCTTCGTCTGCATGACAACCAAGGCTATACACATCGAACTGGCGGAAGACTTGTCAGCAAGTGCCTTCCTTAATGTTTTTTCACGCTTCATCAGTTGCCGAGGCCCTTGCAATCATCTGTATAGCGACAATGGCGCGCAGTTCAAAATGGCGAACAAACTTCTCAAAAACGACTTGGTCGAACGGCACAGTGAATACACTAAGCAACAATTGGCAAATCAACAGACTCAATGGCATTTTATATCAGCAGCGGCGCCACATCAAGGCGGTTTATGGGAGGCAGCCGTTAAGTCGGCGAAAAGTCATTTGTTGCGCGTTATTGGTGGCCAGACGCTATACTTCGATCAACTACATACATTGCTCGTGCGAATTGAGGCTTGTTTAAACTCGCGACCGTTGGTTGCAGTACATGATGGCACGGATGAACGTTTGGCGTTGTCTCCGTTGGATTTCTTGATCGGTCGTTCGATCGTGGCATTACCTGAACCACCTGTACCAGAGGCTCCTACAAATCGACTTCAACATTGGAAACTTCTACGACAAATGCATCAATCATTTTGGCATCGTTGGCACGATGAATATGTGGCTTCACTACATTACCGCACAAAGGGGCGGCGACCAGCCGAAAATCTACAAGTTGGTGACGTAATCGTACTACGTCACGAAAATCTGCCGCCAGCCAAATGGCGACTGGCGCGCATAATTGCTGTTTATCCAGGCAGCGACGGTCTTGTTCGTTACGTCACTGTCCAATATTCCTTGGAGGATGAGCATACTGGCAGCAAATTGAGGACCACAACTCGACCGGCACAGAAGGTGTGTCGACTATTTAGCACTGTTCCTGAGCCTACCGGCCCAGCCGGGCAGTAAATGTATAAAAGAAAACATGATTAGCAGCACCTAAATTGTTAAATGTATAAAAGAAAACATGATTGGCAACCCCCAAATTGTACAACGTACAATCACTCACACACACCTAATGTATTTTTGACTTTTTTCAACTCTTCAACTGCGACGTTGTCTGGTGGTTGGCTTTGTCTTCTACTTCGAGACGGTTGGGTTAAAATAAATTAGAAAAGTAACTCAGTGTTTTTGGCTTTATTTCTTAACATTGGTTTTTTTATTTCCTCGCGTGTATATCCAAAACCTTCTCTATAGAAAGCCCAACTGTTCCGATCGTACACAGATACATGCTTAGATTGAGACCAAACGTATTTGTATTTAGTAATCAACTAAAGAGCAAAATCCATATAAAATATTTCTGTTTCCCACTACCACATCTTACGTTTCTCGCTCTTTGCGACTTCTTATTTTTTGTACACTGTATTCACATCCCACAAACACACATGCGTTTGGTCTTGGTTTACAGCATTAGTATGCGTAGAGTTGGGCTTTCTATAGAGAAGGTTTTGATTACAACTCAATATACGGGTGTGTGTAGTCACTCGCATAGCAGATTACATTAGATCGTATGTCTATAGTAGTGGAACGTTTTTGGTAGGAATTCGTATATCTCGGCTTCTACTAGTCAGAATTTATTGGTACCAGTTTTAAAACAATTGTGACGCGTGTTCCACGTGTCGCGTGATGCGCGTGTGTCGCGTGTAAAAAAAACGTTTTTTTAAGAAATAAAAAATATTCCAAAAAAGTAAGGAAAACATTTTTTTTTACAAAAAGAATTGTTACGAATTTAGTTAATTCACTGGTTACTATTGGGCTTTTAATATAATTCAGTGTTTAGACTGAATTACAAATATCCATGTGGCGAACTGAGAAGCTCGCTTTACTATCTTAGATATTTGTGCTGAAATACCAGATTTTACAATTGATCCAAAATTTTTCGAATTAATTTGAGAGAATATGATACATGGCCCATGTGGTGCACTTAATATACATTTACCATGCATAATTGATGGCATGTTCTCTAAACGATATCCAAACAAGTGATTCTAGAACCAATAACAGGTAACGATGGATATGAATGTATGGATATCACCGATGTGCAACAGATGACAATGATGTCGATATTGATAATCATTGGATAGTGCCATATTCGCCATTATTATCCAATCCAAACAATTTGTATGAAATCAGAAGATATCAAATGGAAAGATACATTATTAGCAATGCGCATATTCGCTTTTTTAATTCACGAGAGATATCCGACTGTAGTACATTTGACCGTTTATTTAGAAAATGGACAACGAGTATATTTTATAACCAAAGATGCTATCGAACATGCATTTAACTTGGAATGCATGCAGAAAACAATTTAATGCCTGAAACACAAACACGCTTCAGCTTCGTCTTCGCTGCGTTACAATGCAGCTACAGCTGCTTTGAATTTGCTTTGAATGACTTTTCTCTATATATATTTTCTCAAATGAGAGTTCTGCCACAGTTCTCTGCTTTGAACTGTCAGGCGAAGCAAATGTTCAGCACTTTTGAACTAGAGCTTCCGTTTGTAGCTTCGTTACGTTACATTACGTTTTTTCTTTACGATTGCAAAACGAAACGTTGAAGCCGAAGCGACATTGTGTTAGGAAGCATTGAAATCGTATGGCTGAACTCGGAACTCGTAAGCGTCAGGCATTATGTCTGAAACACAAACACGCTTCAGCTTCGTCTTCGCTGCGTTACGATGCACCCGCTTTGAATGACTTTTCTCTATATGGCATTTCTCAAATGAGAGTTCTGCCACAGTTCTCTGCTCGATGAGCTGTCAGGCAAAGCAAATGTTCAGCACTTTTGAACTAAAGCTTTCATTTGTAGCTTCGTTATGTAACATTACGTTTTTTCTTTACGATTTCCAAACGAAACGTTGAAAGCCGAAGTGACGTGTTAGGAAGCATTGAAATCGTATGGCTGAACTCGTAAACGTCAGGCGAAGCCGAAGCGTGTTTGTGTTTTAGGCATAAACGTCGCAAACAAGGACAAGCAGTAACTGGCCACCCAAATATATATGCGTTAGGTTGGTTATACACTGTACATCCAAATAATGCTAAATGCTATTATTTGCGTTTACTGTTGATTAATGTACATACATGGCCCGACATCAAAACTTAAGAACCGTAATCAATAGATTATGCGAATCATATCGTGACGCACGCTTACAATTAAATTTACTTGAAAACGATGAACATTAGGATAATTTACTTCTCGATGCGTCACTTGCTACTTCTCTATATATAAAAAAAATTCGTACATTATTCGCAATTACAATATCAACACGCTTTCCATCACATTTATTGGAATCGTGAGAAAAATATAGACACAATGACAAACGATATTATACATTAAACACGTAATAATAATCCAGATCCAGAATTACAATACATGCATTTAATACATTTGTTCAATAAAATATACCAAACATAAATCAACAACAAAAATACGTCTATCACACTATTATGCAAATTATCAATGATTGTTAGAATTTACTTTCTAGATGCTCTATAAGAGGTATTGGGAATACATATTCAATTCCGTAAATTTTCGGAACAATACGATCAAACATCAATATAGCGTTGGCAATGGCCTCTTCTGGAATTGCAGCCACTTTGTTAGATGGTGGAAGAATGGCACATTCTACATTAAAATTACCACTGAATATATGTAACTAACAGAAACACCAACATGCAATATTTTAAAAAAGATTGAATGGTAAACGTACAACAATGCAAGATTATTATATGGGATGAATGCACAATGACACAAAATATCATGAGAGGCATTGGATCGAACATTGCAAAATTTATGTGCGTATCAACCACCAACCATTTGGAGGTGCTATTATATTAATGGCAGGTGATTTTAAACAAACCTTACCAGTCAACACACGATCAACATCAGCAGATGAATTAAACGCCTGTTTGAAAGCATCTCATTTGTGGCGATTTATTCAAAAACTATCATCATCATATTTGGCTGGTCCTGGCCTCCCACAAAAAATCTCTCCACCGGTGCCGGCCTTGCTGTCGTGTTCCATAAATCCTACCGCAAAGAACTTTCCGAGCAGGATCATCTTCGCTCATGCTCCTTCCTTCCTCACATACGGGGCCAACAATTCTCCGTATGACTTTTTTCTCGAACGCGGCTAATAGGTCAGAATGCTTTTTACTAAGCACCCAAGTCTCGGATCCATGTGTAAGTACTGGTATCACCATTGTCTTATATACCAGCAGCTTGGATGTTATGGTTAAATTCCTGGATTTGAAGAGTCTTGAGAGACTATAGTAGGCTTTGTTGGCTTTAAGCAACCGCGCGCGTATTTCTGGTTCTATGCTGTTATCGGCTGCTACAGTTGACCCGAGATATTTAAATAATTGCACTACTTCAAATTCACGCTCTACTACATTGTACTTGCACTTTGTTTTGCTCTCATTTATGTGCAGTCCCAGATTTCGTGCCGCCTTCTCGATCTGGATGCCAGCTCTTCGGTTTCTACCAACGATGTCAATATCGTCTGCGTAAGCCAGTATCTGAATGGACTTATAGAGGATTGTTCCTCGCGCTCTGTTCTAGTTCACGGACGAGATTTTTCTCCCAGACTGCTTTCTTTCGCTGGAGAACAGTTTTTTCATATCTTCTGAGCTCTTTATATACATTTTCGCGTGGCCTCGTTCTATGACATTGTTGCATTGCTCGGTACGCAAAATTCTTACGTTCAGTCGCTAGCTTACATTCGTCATCGAACCAGTCGTTCCGTTCTCTACGACTACTGCTTAAGATGAAGACAGCAGTACTAATGACAGTATTTTTAAGGCGTGTCCATTGCTCTTCTACGCCCGGCATCTCAGCCCCAGGACTTACTCTCCCTGCATTTAGGGCTAGTCCTATCGCTTGACCGTAGTTGTTTCTGGTCTCTTCGTTGCGAAAAGCAGCCGTGTTGACTCGAATCTGAATCGCGGATGCTGTCTTTCTTTACGATGCAATCCGCGCTCGGAGCACCATACCAACAAGATAGTAGTCCAAGTCAACGTTGGCACCTCGGTACGTTCATACCGTCATCAGGTTCGGGTTGTGGCGGCGGTCTATCAACACGTGGTCTATGGAATGGATCCATCAGTAGATACCCAGGTGGCTTTGTGGATATTTTTACGCGCAAACCTTGTACTCGCAACGACCAAATTATTGCTTGCTGCCAACGAGTCTCCATTGTCATTAGTGTTCTCGTGTAAGCTATGGGTGCCAATATACTGCCTGAATACTGCCTCCCTACCTATTTTGGCATTCGTATCCCCCAGAATAATTTTTTCGTCATGCTGAGGACAGGCATGGAGTTCCCGTTCGACTAATTGCTGACTAGAAACCCCACCCCGAGCACATGATGTCTTACATGACAGCTGTAACATATGTCATATTCTGATTTTTGTAAGATACCATTCCCCGTCCACCGAATCTCCTGAATTGCTGTTGTGTGAGCATTATATTTGGACAGGGTATCGGCTAGCTACTGTGCAGCTCGAGCTCTATACAGTGAGCGTACGCTCCATAAGAAAATTCTAAAATCGTTTAGCCGTTTTCGTTGCCGTGGTCGTCGTCGTTCGTCAGTGTATCCGAGACTAATTTGGGGTTCCGTAATATGGTTTTTTTACGGGCGAGGTTATTGGCCTTATTATGCGAATCATCAATGGTTAAATGGTCGCGCTATATTGGCTACCAAAAGCAAAGATGTCAATGAGATTAATATTGACATTCAAATTCAAGATTGGAAAAAAATTCAAATCAAAAACTCAAAATTTTTTACAAAAAGTTCGGTCTATTTAAACACATATGTTTAAAATTTAAAGTAAATCGGGCTTATTTAAAAAAAAATATATGGCGCCGCCCCCGGGCCTCAGGGCCCATTCGCTCCAAACATTTGACAAAAACTTTTATCCATCGCTATAAACATATATTTAAAATTTAAAGAAAATCGGGCTTATTTTTAAAAAATTTATACGGGCAGCCCTCGAACCTCAGAGCCCATTCGCTAACAAATATCCAAAAAGTTTTGTCCATCGGAGATACAGATGTGTATTAAATTTTACCAAAATTGGGTTAACTTTTATTTTAAATTTGTATGAGGCCCCACGACCCCGAAGCCCCACGATCCCAAGGCCCAGCGTCTGTAATTTTTTTTTATAATAAGTGTGGCCCATCGGAGATACACATGTGTATAAAATTTGAAGAAAATCGGGTTAATTATTTTAAAAAAGTTTTTGGGGCCCCATGACCCCGGAGGCTAGGGTCTCCAACATTTTTATAAAAAGTGTTGTCCATAGAGATACACACGTATATATAATTTGAAGAAAATCGGGTTAATTTTTTTAAAATTTGTTGGGGCCCCATGACCCTATGACCCTATTTTTAAAAAAGTGTTGTCCATCTAGATACATATGTGTATAAAATTTAAAGAAAATCGGGTTTTAAAAATTTTATACGGAGACCCAAATTTTAATAAAAAATTTTGTCTCCGGAAATACACATGTGTTATTTCAATAAAATCGGGCTTTGGAAAGTGGGTTAAAAATTGAACGCAAAATTGCACGACCAACAGATATAACGACCGACAGACAGACGTGCCACGCGCAAGCAAATTTAAAAATTGAAATTTTTCTTGTAAATTCTCTGATCGGAGATTCGATTTTGTGGTAAATCCCCCATTTGGTATGAAAACATAGCAGCCACAGCGCACGGCTTGTACGACTTACACACAACGACGTATGAAGTACCACCAAAATTCTTTCTTTTGAGTTGAGTTAAGCTGTAAAGCAGTTGAGTGCGTAACCACTTCTTCATATACTCGTAATATTCTACAAAACACAAATTAAGAATGCACTCACACAACTGAGTGTACAACACATTTCAATTGCGGAACCATTCAGTATAAAAATATTTGTTCTACTTTCCCTTGATAGCTCTATAACTTCCGCTGCAACACAACAAAAAAACAACCACAATCGTAAAGCAAGCAGCGTTGCTTACAGAGCATCAGCTCATTAACGCACACAGAACACAGTCATTATAGTATGATATGATATGATGCCGCTAAATGGAAAAATTTGTGGGAACGATGGTTGGCCCCAAACCACTCTAAGCCCATTCAACAAGCCCACAAACCACACGAAGCCGCCTCCAAGCCAACAAACCACCCAATCCCCACCAAGCCCGAGCCCCTAGCCTACCCCTCCACAACTTCACAGCCAAGCCCCTCCCCAAAACCATTGAAGGCTTCGAAAAATCTACTGAAAGCCCTTCCCCACCAACAGTATTTGACTCCATGTTTTAATTGTTGATTTGAGACTTGAACCATTTCTGCAATGGACGATGGTGTAAGGAGAGTCGTTGGTGATGCTGTTTTTTTTAAAGTTTTTATGCGGCAAATCGTGTGTTCTTAGATTTAGACATATTATTGTTTTTCTTGTTTCGACTTTGGTTGTGTGTATTTGTTGCCACAATTACAACCGTAAACCAAGAAGACTTGTAAATTGAATGTTTTTTGTTTTGATGATTTATCACCCAAAGAGAAATTTTTGGTTTGCTGATTTTATACTTAACTCGGAGAAATGGAAAAGTCTGCGCAATGGTAATGCCAACGTTGAAGAACAGCTCTTCAATACTATAGCGGGAATACTATCAGGCCCACCAGATTTATGAATTTTGAGAGCATTTAATACTCTAGCCACTTAATGAGTACGAAAGTAAATCTGTCCCATAGAGGATTCGACTCTTGCAAGTCTAGTATTGCAAGCAACCAGATTGGCCTTGTCTTTAGAGCTGACAATTGGAACGTCATTGTAGATGAGCGTTGGAATTGAAGACGAGACAATATTTTTAATTCGTTTCACGAATGACCAAAAATGTTTACTTCCTTTGGGACATTGAAGTATTGTTTGTCTCAGTTTCTGGTCATAGTCGAATTTGGCTGGTCTAAGGCAGGCTGTTAAAGTGGACTGTATGAAATAGTGTTTTTATGATAACATTTTGTTTACCTGGAAAAGTACTATTGAAATAGGATGTCTCGCAATATATGTACGTAGTGATATTGCTTACCAAACCCAAGCACATTTCAATCATTGTTCCAACGCGGAATTCAACTTCATTTGGCTCAAAGTCAAAGTGCGTAAGCATATCATTTACTACTGCTTCATATACAGAAGCCCCAATTTAGACAGTGTCTCAACTTGTAGTGAGTTAGATGCACTGTCCGACTCTATCACTAGAATTTTTTCAATTGATCCATTGTCTGAAATCGTAATTGCGGGAGATTTCAATATTCACAATTCTAGTTGGCTTCGCCATTCAGGCTTAACAACACCGCAAGGAAAGGATGTTGAGTTATTTGCTGATTTTAACCATCTCACTCAGCTTGTGAATGAGCCCACTCGAATTCCAGACATTGTTAGTTATAACGCTAATACCCTTGACTTGTTTCTTACTTCTCTTCCTAACAAATACACCGTCAGTGTATTATCGCCTCTAGGCTCTTCAGACCATTGTGTAGTATCAGCTAAATTCTCGTTGTCAAACCACACAGTTAGAAGCTATAACTGGCCACTTAACGCAAATAGTGGTGTGGATGCCACTTCTGATACGATCACTAACATAATCCTCGAGGGTATGAGACAATTTATCCCTTCCAGGACAAAGTGTATTAAACCGAAGGAAAATGCTTGGTATGACTTAAGCTGCAAAGAGGTTACTAGGAACCGTGAGGTATGCTTTCGGTTATATAAAAAAAACCCCACTGTGGAAAACCGAACCAAATTTAGACGAGTCAGAAATGATTGCAATGCCTACCTTAAACGCGCAAAATTCGAATATGACCAAAAACTGAGGCAAAAAATACTTCAATGTCCCAAAGGAAGTAAAAATTTTTGGTCATTCGTGAAACGAATTAAAAATACTGTCTCGTCTTCAATTCCAACGCTTATTCACAATGACGTTCCAACTGTCAGCTCTATAGACAAGGCCAATCTGCTTACTTCACATTTCGCAGCTAGCTCTACGCTGCCAGATAGCGCGTTGTCGCCGCCTGTACTTGAAAGAGTTGAATCCTCTATGGGACAGATTTACTTTCGTACTTGTCAAGTGGCTAGAGTATTAAATGATCTCAACATTCATAAATCTGCTGGGCCTGATGGCATTCCCGCTTTAGTTTTGAAGAGGTGTTCTTCAACGTTGGCATTGCCACTGCGCAGACTTTTCCATTTTTCTTATTCTTCTGGAGTCGTCCCAAGGAATTGGAAAACAGGCTATATCCAGCCTGTTCCTAAAAAAGGCGAAACGTCATCTCTTTCCTCATACCGACCCATTGCGCTAACATCCATACTCTCCAAGGTTATGGAAACCCTGATCAATCGTAAGCTTATGCAATACCTTGAATCACGTGAAATCCTTAGTGACCAGCAGTACGGTTTTCGTAGGCAGCGCTCTACAGGTGACCTGATGGCTTATCTCACTGAAAAGTGGAACCAGTCTATTCACAAATTTGGTGAAAGTAAAGTCGTTGCACTCGATATTTCCAAGGCATTTGACAGAGTCTGGCATCAAGCTCTTTTGTCGAAAATGACTGCTTATGGAATTAACAACACCCTGCTCGATTGGACTATGAACTACCTTTCTGACCGTTCAATCCAGGTCGTATTGGACGGATTCAAATCCAATGTCCACCGCATAAACGCCGGTGTTCCTCAAGGCTCTGTTTTATCTCCGACACTCTTTCTGATTTTCATTAATGATCTCCTATCCACCACCTCTAATCCAATCCATTCCTTTGCTGACGACAGTACTCTTAGCTTTTCATATGACTTCTCGCTTTCTGCGCGCCCCTCTTCGGCACAAGTGGAACTTGAACAACAACGTATGTTAAGCACGTTAAATTCTGACCTTGACAGCATAACAAGGTGGGGCCTACATAATAGAGTTGAATTTAACGCTTCTAAAACCCAATGCTGTCTTCTGTCGTCCAAGCGTAATTTAAACCCCTAAACTTTAACCATGAATGGATCTTGCATCAAAGAAACTGAAAAACTCTTAATTCTCGGTATGTGTGTCAACAACAAGCTTCGTTGGAATGACCACATATTTGCCATCGCCAAAAATGCTGCGAGATGCTTAGGTTTCCTAAAACGGTGCAAGATGTACTTCACTTCTTCAGATCTGGCTACTATTTACAAGGCGTATATTCGCCCTAAACTTGAATACAACTGCATTGTCTGGGCAGGTGCTCCCAAGACCACATTGCATCTACTAGACAGAGTTCAGAACCGCGCGTTAAAACTTATTGGTGATGTACATATCGCGAAAACAATCTAATCGCTTGAACATCGTAGGAATGTTTCCTGCCTGTCACTGTTTTATCGCTTTTTCCACAAGCGGTGTTCAAAAGAAATATCCAGATGCATCTCGCCCATTATCCAACCCATCCGTAATACCCGTGCCTCAACTCGAGCTCATGGGTCCACCATTAAGCCTATCTTCGGACGTACTAACCAATTCAGAGATTCCTTCTTTAGCCGCACGATAGTTATGTGGAATGAATTGCCTGATTCTGTGTTCCCGCATATATATGATCTGCAGTCGTTTAAGACACGTGTGCATAGACATCTCATCCTTTCCTCTCCCTAATTTCCTAACGCCCACGCTGTGCTAAGCATTATAAGAGTGCAAACCCCTTTAGCGTGTGTACATTATAAAAAAAAAAAAAAAAAATTGTTTAAGTGGACTGTATGAAAAAGTGGTCTTATGATAACGTATCTGTTAACCAGGAAAAGAAAAGTGGATTGTGTGCTATTGCAGCAGAAAATAAACGTGTTCATATTTGAACAAAGGCGTTGCAATCATTTCTGACTCGTCTAAATTTGGTTCGGTTTTCCACATTGGGGTTTTCTTTATATAACCGAAAGCATACTTCCCGATTCCTAGTAGCCTCTTTGCAGCTAAAATCATACCAAGCATTTTCATTTGGCTTGATACACTTATTCGTGGAAGGGATAAATTGTCTCATACCCTCCTGGATTATGTATGGCGTTTACACCACTATTGGCATTAAGTGGCCAGTTAATATTCCTAAAGGAATTAGTGAGGCCATCCTAGTCGGCTTTCTCGTGTAACCATACTTTTCTTTTAGGGGATCAAGCGTCAAAATTATAGATATAGAGTCAGACAGTGGATCTAACTCTAACTCTAACTCTAACTCAGTACCAGTACTAACCCGCAAATATAAATTTTATTGTAACGACCCCTTGCCTCAGAACCCTGGTCACGCTGAGTTTACCCCGGCTGGGAAAACTCCGTTACATTACCCATTCTTCCCCATGTATATTTTCCCGTGGATTTCTAACACTAATTTCTAGTCTTACTAAATCTGAGTTTGTGTTTTAGTAAATAAATTGTGATAAGCTAAAAGTCGCATCTGCTCCAGAAGGCATAATTGGAAACGGCACATAGCAACGACAACAACAACAAACATTTCACATTCGTTTTGAAATATTAGCTGTAGGTATTGCTTTGGTAAAACTAAGCTGGTTTTACTTTAATTCTCAAAGCAACAGCTTTTGGTTTTACCGCCTTACGGTGAACACCATAACTATAAAATGGCTTTTGTTTCTTGATCCTAAAATTTTTTTGGTTTTACTTTCGGGTTTATGCTTATGCGATTGTTATTGTAAGCCAAGCTGGCTTTACCAAAGCAATACAGCTATTCCTAACTTCATTCTGTATTTATACAGAAGAATTAAAAGCTTGTTAACTTTTATGCTAAGTTTCAACCTACATAAGGAGTAAAAAATATTTTTCCCAAAACCAAAATCCATACTGTTTTGTAAGTCTTAAGAATGTATGGATTTTGGTTTGGAGAATAAAAATTTTTTGCTCGTTATGTTGGTGTAATGGTATTTATTTTTGTTGTTTTTCTTGTTAAGATAATATATAATTACAATGAAGTTTACCACAATTTTAAACTTTGCTGTCACAATTCAAAGCTTTGTGTTTTTATTCTGCGGGCTATTCTAAGGTTTAAGGTTCAAGCCTTTTTGAGATTTTAAGTTTTGAAGTAAACTTTTTTATGCGCGACTAAGGGTTAACGGAATTGAATTAGTGACTGAAATAACGAATGTAGCAGATGAAGTTAGCCGTCAAAGATACATAAAAGTGTAAATTCAGTTAATATGCGGTTGGTGTATATGATTTAACATCATATGTTTGAGGTTCATTTTAACGACACACCTTTCACACGACCTAGAGAGCTGAAATTTTGGAAGTGTCTAAGGCTCAAATAGCATTATGTATACATAAAAGTTTGTACCTAAAAACCGAAGTTTTTAAATTCTCTATATTAACTTCGCGTGCCCGTGGCTGGGTGGCTGGCTGGCGGACCGGCACACCAAATATTGTGATCAATTTTTAACCCACTTCCTCCCATACAAATATTTTACAAAATGAACCCGATTTTCTTCAAATTTTATACACATGTGTATCTTCGATGGACAACCCTTTTTGTAAAAATTTGGAAGTGATCAGTCCCCGGGGTGGGGGGCACCCATACAAATTTTTTAAAAAAAATACAAGTCTTAGTTTTAGAAAATATATAAACTTCCATTTGTTGATATTCTACTATTTTAGCTGATTCCGTCACTGAATTCTAAAAAAAGATCTGAATTTCTATCTTTCTGCAAAAAATAGCAAATTTAGCATGTAAAGGTAAACCCGATGTCGATATAAAAGACTGAACTGCAGTTTCCTTGGCTAAAGTAGCTTTTCCCGCTTTATTTTCTCCGCTGGTATATTCGATTTAGGACAAAGTGCTTCGCAAGTGTCCACTTATTCTGTAATTAAAATCTCTTACACTCGTTCTTTTTCTGCTCGAAATCAATAAATTCTTTCATCCAAATCGAAATTTGTTTAGTTGGTCGGAAATGTAAATTTAAAAATAAAATAAAATCAACGATTTAGTTGTGTCCAAATTACAGATCCTCTTTAAAGGTTCACCTTTACATTTAGTCCTCGTCTATGTCTTTTAAAAAATTGCGAGTATTAAGTGATCTGAACACTCAAAGATCCGTTGGGCCAGATGGTACTTCCCGATTAGTTCTGAACAGGTATTCTTTCAAGCTAGCATTACCTTTGTGTTAGCTTTTCCATCTACCCTATTCCTATTCTTTTCAACTTTTCCCGAGAAGTTGGAAAACTGCCTTTGTCGAGCATTTACCCAAAAAACGCGATTTAACAAGGTTTCTCCAGCCGGGGTATCCTCAGTGTGACCAGGGTTCTTTTTATATAGGGTCGTTACAATAAAAGATTTATTTTTTTAGGAACTCTGAGTTCAAATCTTTATTTCCTTAAAATAAAGAAAATGGTTATTATACGGGTAGATGACTTAGGTCTTAGACTTTAAGTAAATGTAGTGTATCCTGTGGTTTGAGGCCTTGGCTCTGCGTTATTGTAGTAATTCGTCTGCACAGTGAAAAGGATTCTACGCTTTATTCACTGCGCTTGATTTACCATCAGCGAAGTCTGTCTGTACAAGAGTATTTTGACCAGTGAAAAGTGTTATACACTTGATTCACTTTCAGCGAAGTCTGTCTATACAAGAGTATTTAGAGCAGTGAAAAGGGTTCTACGCTTGATTCACTTTAAGCGAAGTCTGTCTGTACAAGAGTATTATGACCATTGAAAAGGGTTCTACGCTTGATTCGCTGTCAGCGAAGTCTGTCTGTACATTAAGAGTATTTTGATCAGTCAGAGCATTCTGAGCACTGAAAATGATTGTACGCTTGATTCACTGTCAGGAGTCCGTCGGAAAGAAGAGCGTTTGCTTGATTACTGTCCCCTTTTAAAGGACGTGAAACGGTTTATAGCTTCGAACAGGTTTGTTCTTTTCCATGTCTTTCCCGTGTCCTGTAAATCACCGTTGTTGCTATGCGGGACTCTTCCTATGGATTTCCTATTGTTGTTGTTGTTTTCATTATTAGTTAGTTGTAACTGCATTGCGTATACGTAATGCCGTGTACTTTAATCACTTGTAATTTTATTGTGTACACACAACTTCATGTTGCTGTTGTCATTTTCATTGTGCAAAACGTAGCATCATTTCATAATGGTATTCATTATAGAACTGATATTGAGAAAGCAAATCTCTTATTTATTTCATTTCGCTGGTGCGTCTACCCTTTCTTTAACTAACCAAAGCCCCGCCAATTCTACCAAATCTAAGCCCAGGTATGTCTAAAATCTATTTTCGGAAACGGGTTGTTTCAAAGATTCTGAAAGAACTTGACCCCAATAAAGCGACTGGTCCCGACGGTATTCCGCCATTAGTATTGAAAAGATGTCATCATACTTTGGCAAAACCGCTTTGCAAATTGTTTCATCTCTCAATGAAGACAGGTGTTTTTCCATCAATTTGGAAAATAGCAAATATTCAACCCGTTCCGAGAAAAGGTGATAAATCGGCACCTACGAACTACCGTCCTATTGCTTTGTTATCGATTCTATCGAAGGTAATGTAATCTATCGTTAATTTCAGACTAATGAACTATCTGGATTCGAATGTTCTTTTATCCGATGTGCAGTATGGATTTCGTAAAAATCGCTCTTCAGGTGAATCAAGCGTTGTTTCCTTAGATATTGCTAAAGCTTTTGATAGAGTATGGCATGATTGTCTTATTAATAAGATTCGTGCGCTGAACTTACACTCCTCTCTCATTACATGGATTGAGTATTATTTATGGAACCGTAAAATAAAAGTTGTATTAAATGGTATATCTTCAGATTCACGTGGGATCAGGGCTGGCGTGCCTCAAGGGTCACCCTTGTCGCACACGCTCTTCTTTATATATATCAACGACCTGTTGTCTTCTACAACCTGTGATATCTATTCATTTGCTGATGATACAACACTATCGGCTTCCATTGAGTTTGACAGTCAAAAAGAAATTAATGAATGGTTAATGAATCGCGTGAATTAATGAATTTGACTATTCTATCTAATATTCAAATCATTCTTGATTGGGGCATTTCTAATAGAATAGAATTTAACCCAAATAAATTCCAGTCTTGTCTTTTTTCTCAGAAGACAACTCAACATTATTTTCCACCTGTTATTAATGGTACCCCTATTGCGAGATCTGATTCACTTAAGTTGTTAGGTTTAAAAGTATCAAGTGATCTTTCCTGGAAGGGAACATATTTATGAAATTTCAAAAAGAGCTAGCCAATGTTTGGGCTTCATAAGACGTTGTAACTGCTAGATCTGATTATATAGATCTTATGTTAGACCAATTTTAGAATTTAATTCATATGTGTGGGGTGGGGCTCTGAGATCGCATTTGGTTTATCTTGATGGAATTCAGAATAGAGTTATCCGTTTGATAAACGATGTAACCATTACTTCGTCTCTTGATACTTTGGAGCACAGACGAAATGTTTTCTACAAATTTTACAACGGTAAATGTTCTTTAGAAACCCGTTCTCTAGTTCCAAGTCTTTTTCTCAGTAACGTAAACACTCGTTTAAGATCCAATCAACATAGATTTGCATTAAAACTTTTGTCATGTAGAACCCAACACTTTAAATCCTCCTTTATTCCGAGAGTCTCTTCGATGTGGAATCAATTGGTCGAGTCTGTGTTTCCCGAATCTTATAATCTGCAGGCCTTCAAATTAGCAGTTAACAACTTCCTGAAGGATGATGGATAAAGTATTCATAAGTTGTTTATATAAAATATATATTTAAAAAAAAAATTGTTTATCAGTATTTTTTACATTATTTTTATAATTTGTAATTTTTTCTTGGTCAAGGTTTTTTGTAGTTTTCCCTGACCATGATCCATTGATGAAAGCATTTGGACTCGCGTCGTTTTAGTTTCGTGTTCGTTTTTTTCGCATTGCTTTTTCAATGAATCAGAGAGAATTCTGAGAAAATAAATTGAAACCGGCTACAAATGTGAGGAATGTGATATATTGTAAATCACATTCCTTCGATTTTTATTTCATTTTGAATTTTAATAAAGGTCTTAGCCCAACTTATTGCCGTGACGCAAGTCATTCAGTCCTCCCTTGGCAATAAGTCTCTATACAAAAAAAAACGGTGCTCGCTCGTTGAAATCGTCAGTTGGTTTCCTAGACTAAACGATCGCCATAACTTCTGTCTTGTATTTGTGTTATTTGGTGATTAGTGTTGTGTGTGTGTCTTCTTTATAACAGCGTCCCACGCGTTGTCTCCCTCACTCTTCTGGTGGTGTATTGTGTTGGTTGCAGTAGTGGCCACGGCTACTCTCAACTCTGCATTAATAATTATTTGTTATATGAAGATCATTGTCCCAAAAATGGAGGCGTGGCTTTATAATCGCATTTCCTTTGTAAAGAGAAATAAAACAACCCATAAAAATTAAAAATTTTCGTGTAAATTCTCTAATCACACAATCTGCAAAGTTTAAATAAAATCGGATACATTTTTTAAAAAGAATGTTTGCGAGCCCCGCCATCCCGATCATTCCAAAATGTTTATAAAAAGTTTTTACATCGGAGAAACACATATGTATAAAATTTAAAGAAAATCGGTCTTATTTTTAAAAAATTATATGGCAGCCAGTCGGCCCTGGGACCACTCACCGGACCGATCACTCCAAAATGTTTACAAAAAGTGTTGTCCATCGAAAGATACACATGTGTATAAAATTTAAAGAAAATCGGATCCTTTTTTTATATAATGTGCATGGGTGCCCCCCGACCCAGGGGTCCAATCACTTCAAAATGTGTTGTCCATCGGAGATACACACGTGTTAAAAATTTGAAGATAGAGTTAATTTTTAAAAAATTTATATGGATAACCCTCGATCCTCAGGGCCCGTTCACTCAAAAAATTTTGCAGAAAGTTTTGTCCCTCGGAGATACACATGTAGGAATTAAAAAAATGCAGTTGGCCTGACTCTGAGAAGAAATGTCGTCGGTATATAGATGGGATAAAATAAATGGTGTGGGGCGAATTCGAATTGACTCCTCACAGCGAGTCGTCGTCGCCTTCTTCGTACTAACCCAAAGCAGTTATATGCATTATTTTCAATGTCATTGAAACGCTGATAAATTATCAGCTCATGAAATATCTTGAAACTAACGAAATCCTTAGTGACCGGCTCTGCGGATTTCATGCGAAACGTTATACTGGTGATTTGATTGCATATCTCACCAAATAGTGGAACCGATCTTTGTATCAATTTGGTATAAGCAAAGGTGTTGCACGTTATACTGGTGATTTGATGGCATATCTCACCAAATAGTGGAACCGGTCTTTGTATCAATTTGGTATAAGCAAAGGTGTTGCACTCGATATTTCCAAGGCATTTGACAGTTTGGCATCAAGCTTTTTAGTCCAAAATACATGCTTATGGAGTCGATGATAAACTGTTTCATTGGATTAGAAGCTATCTTTTGAAAGTTCAATTCTAGTTGTATTGAACGGTTTCTAGTCTAAAATACATCACATTAATGCTGGCGCTCCCTAGGGCACTGTTTTGTTCCCGACACGTATTCTTATTTTTATTGTCAATTGTCAATTACTTCTAATCGAATTCATTCTTACGCTAAGGACAGCACTCTCAGCTTCTCATATAAGTTTGAGGAACTTCCCTCTATTTCTCGTGTGAAACTCAAATCACTACGTATGTTAACCACGTGATCACTTCCAAAATTTAAAAGAAAGTATTGTCGCCGGAAATACACATGTGTACAAAATTTCAGGAAAATCGGGCTTTAGGAAGTGCGTTAAAAATTGATAATTAAAAAAAAAATTTGTATGGGAGCCCCCCGACCCCGGGGCACGATCGCTTCAAAAATTTTACAAAAAATTTTGTCCATCGGAGATACACATGCGTATGAAATTTGAAGAAAATCGGGAACTTTTTTCATAAAATTTGTATGGGTGCCCCCCCCCGACCCAGGGGCCCGATCTCTCCAAAAAGTTTACAAAAAGTGTTTTCCATCGGAGATACACATTTGTATAAAATTTTAAAAAAATCGGGTAAATTTTGTAAAATATTTGTATGGGAGCCTCCCGACCCCGAGATCCGAATTTAATAGAAAATATTGTCACCGGAAATATACATGTGTGCCATTCAATATAATCGGCTTTGGGAAGTGGGTTAAAAATTGATCAGAAAATCTGACCAGCCAGCCAGCCAGCCACGTGCACGCGAAGTTAATATAGAGAATTTAATAAGAATAAGTGTCGGAAACAAAACAGAGCCCTAGGGAGCGCCAGCATTAATGTGATGTATTTCAGACTAGAAACCGTTCAAGACAACTAGAATTGAATTTTCAAAAGTAACGTTTCGCACGAAATCCGCAGAGCCGGTCACTAAGGATTTCGTTAGTTTCAAGATATTTCATGAGCTGATAATTTATCAGCGTTTCCATGACATTGAAATTAATGGATATAAGTGCTTTGGGTAAGTACGCTTTAAAAGAGTGCAGAGTTAATTTGCTAGAAAAATTGATTTGTCTAATGATTTGAACGCTGAAAACAAAGCAAAATTAATTTGTTCAGAAATAATTTGATAAAAGTGCTTTAGAGCTTATATCGAATACGACAACCCTTTATTGAAGTTTGACTAAACGAATACATTATTTTCTCTCTATTGGAACTTGTTTCCGAATCTCAGTTTCCCAAACTGTGGTTTTTAAACAGTCCTTTTAAGCAAAATTTTTTATAACTTAAATTTAAAATTTTTTTTTGAAAAAAAGGAAGCATAGTCTTATTTTGCTTTGAATAAAGTTTTTTTTATTAAAAAGATTGTTCCTTGCTGCTTACAGCATTTAGTAGTTTTAAATCCAATAATTAAAATAACAGTGTCTCAAGAAATCTTGCATGCAGGATATCCTTGAAGGAGAATCCAAAGTAAGTCTTACAACATCAATACCGTTTACCCAACTGCGACAAAGCCAAAAAGTACCTACTAAAAGTAGTAATTGGTTTTTTTATTGAGCATTTTTGAGCACACAGATATAATTGCTAATTTTTGTGTGATAATTATTATAATAATTATAAGAAAGCCTTTTATATATGAATTTGATTAATTGTTCAATCGATACGAACATTTGTGTTCATGGAGAGGTGTCACTAGTAGGTGACAAGGACCACCGGGTTCGTGGGGCTCCCATACAAACTTAAAATAAAAATTACCCAATTTTTTTCAAATTTTACACACATGTGTATACCCAATAAACAATACTGTAACGAAGTTTCTTACGGCTGAGGTGAGCTCAGCGGATACAGCGGTTCGTTACAGAAAATTTTTTAAGTTAAAGCCAACAGATTTTAGTTATAAGGACAAATCTTTTATTAACTCGCGGTAATTACAACAATCAAGTTTATATCAGCGTACAATTACTTACTTACTTACTTACTCACGAAATTTAATGGGGTTAGTATACTCTACTCACTCACTCGGAACTCTCTGCCGCGGAGTTGGTCTCGTCATTCGCAGGGTGCGTTGCGTAGGGTGGGGCTTACTACTATCGATTTTACCCTGCCCAACAACTGCGGAGAGGTATACCCTCTGCCAAGCTACAAGTAAATAGACTATTGATGGTTTGTAACCATTTACCACGGGTGGGGGGAAGCTACAAGCCGTAGAAAAACTTAACCTGAAACAAACTAAACCACCAACTGTGGAGAGGTATACCCTCTGCCAAGCTACAAGTGAATATACTATTGATGGTTTGTAACCCCTTACCACGGGTGGGGGGAAGCTACAAACCGTAGAAAAGCTTAACCTGAAACAAACTGAACCACCAACTGCGGAGAGGTATACCCTCTGCCAAGCTACAAGTGAATATACTATTGATGGTTTGTAACCCCTTACCACGGGTGGGGGGAAGCTACAAACCGTAGAAAAGCTTAACCTGAAACAAACTGAACCACCTGTGAGGAACAAAATTCTTCACATTAGAATTTCTCCCACACAACATGTCTGGAAATAATTTCCAAGCCTTTTGTCATAGACATAAAATTAAAGAAATAAAAACTCAAAATGTAGTTTTAACAATCATTCATAGGTTGGTAACTCTTGCACTCTCTACAAAGTAACTCAAAAGTCACTCAATTGTCGGCGAAACGGCCAATATTTCGTTTTCCCCTCTTTTTCTTTTCCTATTACGAGCAATAGGCGAATAACAGATCATCGCGCATTTAACAAAACTACCACCACGCAGATGCACAACGTATGGTCTTTTATCACATCAGTAGATCACTACGGCACACAACAGCGAATTCGCCGGAGAAAACGTCTGTCCCCCTCGCGCTCAGGCAGTAGGTGCAGACGTACTCCCACGCATAGCAGACAGAGTCAAAATACGATTTAACGGCTGGCGGTGTCAATGACCTGAGCACCGCTCAGACAAAAAACTACCAAATGGGCTCGCCAACGAATGCAGACAACAACATGCGTGTTCGAAACTGAGCTTATGCATACACACACACACACGGCGTAAGGCAGACAACAACATACATAATCGCAACTGAGCGATGAAGAATTTATGCGTACACACACGTTGCAAGGCCAGAAACATGTATACCATACATGTTGTTCTTCAAAGGAAACATCCTACGAAGAACATGTATATGTCAAAGGCGCATACATGCGTCTGAATTTATGGAAATCCAGCACAACAACAACGAACACGATGAAAACAAGAAGCCAACGGAAAACCAACCGCAGGGAAACAGTATAAAAGGAGCACGCAGCTCAAGCAAAAGGTCTATTCTTCCTGAGTTCCTTCCACTGTCCACACCTAATAGTTCAAGAGTACTACCTTGCTATTCTTCCTGAGTTCCTTCCACTGTTCACAACAAATAGTTTAAGAGTACTACCTTACTATTATTGTTGAACTACATCCTGCCGAAATCTCAAATCCTCGACTAATCTTTCTTTCAGCTACAGTGGTTCAAGAGTGCTACCTTGCCACTACGATTAACCCATAATCTTTCTTTCAGCTACAGTGGTTCAAGAGTGCTACCTTGCCACTACGATTAACCCATAAACTTCTTTCAGCTACAGTGGTTCAAGAGTGCTACCTTGCCACTACGATTAACCCATAAACTTCTTTCAGCTACAGTGGTTCAAGAGTGCTACCTTGCCACTACGATTAACCCATAAACTTTCTTTCAGCTACAGTGGTTCAAGAGTGCTACCTTGCCACTACGATTAACCCGTTCTCTCCCAATTCTAGGAGCCAAGGGGTACAAGTACTTCGTACTTAAACCCATCGCTAACCCATAGATTTTCTTTCAGTTTTTTTGTACTTTACTTTACAATTTTTTTTTGCAATTTTCTTTAACGAATGTAAATCCAATGATTGAACCAAACTCAAACAATTTTTTTTGAAATAATAAAGAGATTCACTTAATTTTCCACAAACCCAAAAACCATAAATTTTATTGTAACGACCCCCCTTTATTGAACCCTGGTCACACTGAGTTCTACCCCGGCTGGGAAACTCCGTTACAATTGGCGCCCGAGCAGGGACTCTGGAATTTAAAAAAAAACAAAAACAAAATACAAAGCCGACAACCCAGTAATACCAGCACGAAGACAAGATGGTCAGGACGAGCTGGGTGTACAACCTGTCGAAGGACGAGCTGAAGACCTATCTGAGTGAGTTCAGACTGGACAGTAATGGTGCACTCGATGAATTGAGGAAACGTTTCTCCAATTACATCACCGGGCGAGACGTTACGTCGGAGGACGAAACGCGTCTCACCGAATTAGAACGAATACACACTCGTAGCCAATCACCGCGGCCCCATATATCCCTGAACCCTCCGGATCCAGTGGACCACGATGAACCAAAGGGGGCTATAAGCAGGACAGCGTCCCCAGCCCTACGAGAGGCAACAGCCACTCGAACTCCATCAGAAACACCAGGGACATCATATCCCATGTTTATCGACCAGGTACGAAAGTGGTCAGTGCGGTACGACGGTGGCAAGGAACCTCTTTTATTTATCGAGACGCTGGAAGAGCTCGCTGACGCCTACTCGTTAAACAAAGACCTCCTTCCAAGGACTATGCCCGAGTTACTTCGGGACCGAGCCCTACTGTGGTTCCGCAATAATAACCTGAAGTGGCAGGACTGGAACAGTTTCAAAGCAGACTTCCTGCAATTCTTCTTGCCCACAAGGTACTGGGAACGTCTGGACGATGAGATTCGCCAAAGACGACAGAAACAACAGGAACAATTTAAAGACTTCGTAATTGTGATGCAGAATATGATGAGGCACGCAAATTACCCCGAAGAAGAACAGGTGGAAAGGATCTTCCGGAACAGCCGCCAAGAATATCAATATTATATCCGAAGAAAAGACTTCGGAAATCTTCGCGAGCTCATTGATCTAGCAGAGGACTACGAAGGTATCCAGGCAAACCAGGAGAGCGCAACGACGACACCTCGAAGAAGTCCACAGGAGAGGCATTGTATGGTGAGTCAGCCTGAAGAAGGACCATACAATCCTCGAATGACTTGTCGATGGTGCCGACAGGAAGGCCACTTTCAAAAAGAATGCACTAACCCTCGAGTGATTTTCTGCTGGGACTGTGGCCAACAGAGAATCAGGACAATTGACTGCTGCCGTCAACGTAACTCACACGCTGAGCATCGTCATTTGCCCCTGTCTGGCGAGAAATCAGCCCTGATCCAGGATAAACACAGAATTCTCGCCCGCATCATCATCAACCACGAACTCGTTCAGGCAACTATTGACACTGGCGCATCCCGCAGTTTCATCAGCGAAGCTTTGGCTGAAAAGTTTCGAAGTTTGGACAACGCCACCCCCGTGCAGATCCCAATCCAAATGGCTAACGGAATTCAGACAACTTTCCGTCAGGAGTTAAGCGTCAACATTCGGTTTGGGGAATCCTTATGTTCACTGCGCCTGCTAGTGTTGCCGAACGCCGCTGATAACCTTACACTAGGAATGGACTTCCTTACAAGAACCAGAGCCACTTTTAGTCTCGGAGGTGAGTACTTAACACTTCAAACTTTATCAGCAGATCCGGTTAAACGTCTGACATGCAACACATTCCGAGAAGTTAAACAACCACAATTGCCAAAGACCCAACAGCCGCTGAAGTCAGACTTCGTGTTAGTCACACCGTCCAGAAGAAGACGGCATCAAAAGTCGTCGCAGCCTAAGGTAACAACAAGGACAAGAGTTGACGAAAGTTACCTCCGTCCAAAACAGCGCAGTCCAAGAATTGACGAGAGACACTATAGTGTTCAAGGATTCCCACATCCGTTTGGACATAATGCAGTCAGGACTCTCGCCAAAGATTGTCACAGACGTCTTAGCAATCAGAATTACCAGAAGTCGCCCACAAAAGCTCAACAATCGTCATGGGTGACGAGTACTTCCGTCACTCTAAACCACCAGCAGCCAGAAAACCCATCGTCAGAAACCAAAGCAGCTTGTAAGAATCATCACCGTCGCCAGGAACATCAACTTGATCAAAAGCTGTCGAAGTCACCGCAAACGTCGCTACAGACATCATATTCATCGCAGAAGCCACAGCAGTCACAGTCGCCACAGCAGTCACAGTCGCCACAGCAGTCACATTCGCCACACCAGTCACAGTCGGCACAGCAGTCACAGCCGCCACAGCAGTCACAGTCGCCACAGCAGTCACATTCGCCACACCAGTCACATTCGCACAAGCAGTCACAGCCGCCACAGCAGTTACATTCGCCATAGCCGTCCCAGTCGGCACAGCCAGAAAACCAGCCCTCAAGAACCAAAGCAGCCCTTAGGAATTATCACTGTTGCCAGAGCCAGAAACTTAATCAAAGGCGTTCAAAATCGCCGCAAACATCGCTAAAGATACAATATTCATCGCAGAAGCCACAGCCATCCCAGTCGCCGCAGTCTGGAACCTCACAACACCTACCGCCGACAATAACTAACGCAGTCCCCAGAAGACTCAAAACGACAAGGAGCCGTATGACAATCAAAACCAGGTTTCGTGCACCTCCAACAGACCGTCCGTTTCCAAGTACTAACTTTTGGGAAGGGTAAGTACTTGTCCGCCGAAGCAACGGGGGAGTGTGAGGAACAAAATTCTTCACAATAGAATTTCTCCCACACAACATGTCTGGAAATAATTTCCAAGCCTTTTGTCATAGACATAAAATTAAAGAAATAAAAACTCAAAATGTAGTTTTAACAATCATTCATAGGTTGGTAACTCTTGCACTCTCTACAAAGTAACTCAAAAGTCACTCAATTGTCGGCGAAACGGCCAATATTTCGTTTTCCCCTCTTTTTCTTTTCCTATTACGAGCAATAGGCGAATAACAGATCATCGCGCATTTAACAAAACTACCACCACGCAGATGCACAACGTATGGTCTTTTATCACATCAGTAGATCACTACGGCACACAGCAGCGAATTCGCCGGAGAAAACGTCTGTCCCCCTCGCGCTCAGGCAGTAGGTGCAGACGTACTCCCACGCATAGCAGACAGAGTCAAAATACGATTTAACGGCTGGCGGTGTCAATGACCTGAGCACCGCTCAGACAAAAAACTACCAAGTGGGCTCGCCAACGAATGCAGACAACAACATGCGTGTTCGAAACTGAGCTTATGCATACACACACACACACGGCGTAAGGCAGACAACAACATACATAATCGCAACTGAGCGATGAAGAATTTATGCGTACACACACACGTTGCAAGGCCAGAAACATGTATACCATACATGTTGTTCTTCAAAGGAAACATCCTACGAAGAACATGTGTCAAAGGCGCATACATGCGTCTGAATTTATGGAAATCCAGCACAACAGCAACGAACACGATGAAAACAAGAAGCCAACGGAAAACCAACCGCAGGGAAACAGTATAAAAGGAGCACGCAGCTCAAGCAAAAGGTCTATTCTTCCTGAGTTCCTTCCACTGTCCACACCTAATAGTTCAAGAGTACTACCTTGCTATTCTTCCTGAGTTCCTTCCACTGTTCACAACAAATAGTTTAAGAGTACTACCTTACTATTATTGTTGAACTACATCCTGCCGAAATCTCAAATCCTCGACCAATCTTTCTTTCAGCTACAGTGGTTCAAGAGTGCTACCTTGCCACTACGATTAACCCATAAACTTTCTTTCAGCTACAGTGGTTCAAGAGTGCTACCTTGCCACTACGATTAACCCATAATCTTTCTTTCAGCTACAGTGGTTCAAGAGTGCTACCTTGCCACTACGATTAACCCATAAACTTTCTTTCAGCTACAGTGGTTCAAGAGTGCTACCTTGCCACTACGATTAACCCATAAACTTCTTTCAGCTACAGTGGTTCAAGAGTGCTACCTTGCCACTACGATTAACCCATAAACTTTCTTTCAGCTACAGTGGTTCAAGAGTGCTACCTTGCCACTACGATTAACCCATAAACTTTCTTTCAGCTACAGTGGTTCAAGAGTGCTACCTTGCCACTACGATTAACCCATAATCTTTCTTTCAGCTACAGTGGTTCAAGAGTGCTACCTTGCCACTACGATTAACCCATAAACTTTCTTTCAGCTACAGTGGTTCAAGAGTGCTACCTTGCCACTACGATTAACCCATAAACTTCTTTCAGCTACAGTGGTTCAAGAGTGCTACCTTGCCACTACGATTAACCCATAAACTTTCTTTCAGCTACAGTGGTTCAAGAGTGCTACCTTGCCACTACGATTAACCCGTTCTCTCCCAATTCTAGGAGCCAAGGGGTACAAGTACTTCGTACTTAAACCCATCGCTAACCCATAGATTTTCTTTCAGTTTTTTGTACTTTACTTTACAATTTTCTTTAACGAATGTAAATCCAATGATTGAACCAAACTCAAACAATTTTTTTTTGAAATAATAAAGAGATTCACTTAATTTTCCACAAACCCAAAAACCATAAATTTTATTGTAACGACCCCCCTTTATTGAACCCTGGTCACACTGAGTTCTACCCCGGCTGGGAAACTCCGTTACACACCAACTGTGGAGAGGTATACCCTCTGCCAAGCTACAAGTGAATATACTATTGATGGTTTGTAACCCCTTACCACGGGTGGGGGAAGCTACAAACCGTAGAAAAGCTTGCTTCCTATGCTAATAATTTGTAACCCCTTACCACGGGTGGGGGGAAGCTACAAACCGTAGAAAAGCTTAACCTGAAACAAACTGAATCACCAACTGTGGAGAGGTATACCATCTGCCAAGCTACAAGTGAAGTTACTATTGATGGTTTGTAACCCCTTACCACGGGTGGGGGGAAGCTACAAACCGTAGAAAAGCTTAACCTGAAACAAACTGAACCACCAACTGTGGAGAGGTATACCCTCTGCCAAGGTACAAGTGAATATACTATTGATGGTTTGGAACCCCTAAAGATAATATCTTACAACCCATTACCACGCGTGGGGAGAAGCTGTAATATATGTATAACTAACTAGAATAAGACTAAAAACCAAGGCTACTTACCCGCTCAGCACCGTGCGATGGTTCACCAAAAACTCTCCCTGCTTACCGGTCAGCAGCCTTCTTTTATACTTAACTAACGGTACTTTGGTTCAGCATGCATTAAAATAATTTTATGTGTGTTCGTCATGTATGTTCGTTTGTCCCTGCCGTATGTATACGCATGCATACTGCACTTGCCTGCTTGCAGCGTGCATGCCATGCTGATACCCATGTGTGTACTGTGTGTGTCAATACCCGTGTTCGTAATGTGTGTGCATGCTAGACCCAAGTACCGTGTTGTTGTTCTTGTTCTATGTTGTTGTTTTCTTATGTTTTTGTTTTCTCGTGTTGCTCGTTGGCATTCACTCGCGTAAATATGCAATTTACCGCTGTGTGTTGCCATGAGTATTGTTTTGCAATTGTCGGCGCAGTGCTATGGAGCAAGGCCCGTTACAACTCTTTCTTACTCTACAGGGTGCTTATTTCTAATCTTAAAAAAAATGTATTTAGGGTGGAACCTGGCCCGCTGATATGTGTTGTGGTGGTTGGTTGGTTGGTTGTGCTGTATGGGTGATTTTGGGGCGCCCAAAATCTTCCTTACAATACTCTTTCTAAAATTTGGTAATGATCGGGCCCCGGGTTCGGCCGCAAGGCCCTTATCTTAGCTCACGCACAAATGAACCCAGCAAATGAAACAAGACATAAATGTTTTATGCTTAATTCAACTTACTTACTTATTTACTGAATTGTATTTTTATTGATGTCGATATCAACTTACAGATAGAACAACAAGTTTTCACAATATTCTGTCATTTGGCGTTTTCATAAATTAGAGCAGTCAAATAGTTCTCAAGAAAAATGCTCGTGTTTCTTATTTGCTCAGAGTATGAGCATGCCACACTAAGTGCTCAGAATAAAATGATCTGAGCATTTTCAAATTTTATATCTGATGTCAAATGTCTTTTTCGATTATTTTCTCTTACAATAAAAAAATAAAAAAAATAAAAAATTACCCTGGATCGAGGGGCTCCCATATCAATTTCTGCGATTAGAGAATTTAGATGAAAAATTTTAATTTTTATGGGATGTTTTTATTTTTATTGTCAATTGTCAATTACTTCTAATCGCATTCATTCTTACGCTAAGGACAGCACTCTCAGCTTCTCATATAAGTTTGAGGAACTTCCCTCTACTTCTCATGTGAAACTCAAATCACTACGTATGTTAACCACGTTAAAATTCTAACCTGGACAGCCTAACAAAATGGGAATTCTACAGTATCTTACGCTGCCGCAAGAGAAATATCCATTTCATCGATTTTAGGCATTGTAATTATTTTATATAAAAAAAAAAGTGAACAACAAAAAAACTTATTTAATATCGGTTAATCTACTAGTATGTAGTATTAAAAGACTGAAGCAAGGAATGTCCTTATATGTTGGTTTCACTCGAGGCTTTGCCACTAGTAAGGAGACGACGACACGCTCGCGGTTGCTCGGCTAAGCTCGTCTGTCAGGTGGTCCTTGTCACCTACTAGTGTCACCTCCTCCTCCTCTCCATGAACAAAAATGTTCGTGTCGATTGAACAATTAATCAAATTCATATAAAAAAAGGCTTTCTTATAATTATTATAATAATTGTCACACAAAAATAAGCAATTATATCTGTGTGCTCAAAAATGCTCAATAAAAAAACCAATTACTACTTTTAGTAGGTACTTTTTGGCTTTGTCGCAGTTGGGTAAACGGTATTGATATTGTTCAGACTTACTTTGGATTCTCCTTCAAGGATATCCTGCATGCAAGACTTCTTGAGACACTGTTATTTTAATTATTGGATTTAAAACTACTAAATGCTGTAAGCAGCAAGGAACAATCTTTTTAATAAAAAAACTTTATTCAGAGCAAAATAAGACTGTGCTTACCTTTTTTTTCAAAAAAACAAAAAAAAATCAACTTTAAATTTAAGTTATAAAAAATTTTGCTTAAAAGGACTGTTTAAAAAAAAACAGTTTGGGAAACTGAGATTCGGAAACAAGTTCCAATAGAGAGAAGAAAATGTATTCGTTTAGTCAAACTTCAATAAAGGGTTCTCGATATAAACTCTAAAGCACTTTTATCAAATTATTTCTGAACAAATTAATTTTGCTTTATTTTCAGCGTTCAAATCATTAGACAAATCAATTTTTCTACCAAATTAACTCTGCACTCTTTTAAAGCGTTTTTTTACAAAACGGCTTTTCCTTAATAAAAGAAAATTCTTATTTCACCTTTTTTTCTTCTAGGAAACTTTTAAATTATTTTCCTTTTACTCTACGACTGCAAAATATGGCTTTTCCACTTTGAAAGCACTTTAAAAATGTAGAAATGTTTATGGAAAAAATATTATAGTACTGAATTTCTAGACTTTTCTCAAGTCATTCTCCAGTGTTATCTGTTGTCTATCTCCCGAATTTCAAGACTCAACTGACTTATTTCTTTTTTTTCGCCTGGCAAAAAATCGCCGATCTACCCGAGTTTTCTAGAAGGATTTTTGGCACGAAAATCTTTCTCTTTTCTTTTACCCTGACTATCTATTTTTGCCTTTATTTAGTTATACCAGTATTAAACCCAACTTCTTATTCTCTTCTTGTTTCAAAATACGAGAATCACAATTACTATTAAACATAAAACGTGTATAACAATCACACAACACTTATAACGATCATTTAGTACACGCAAACTTTTATATCTAGTTATCAAGTACTCGCACCAATTTTATACCAATCCTGACAAGTATTGGTCGAATTTCTTTTATGGTTTATATGATCTTCTACAACTCCAAAAGCTCCACAACATGGTAAACAAAATTTCTAATTTGTTCGTTCAATGATACAATTAAGTGACATTAAGAATTCATCTAATATGCAAAATTTATATATCAAATCAATTATGGGTCAGTAGTTCAATCTTCAGTAGGTAAGTACGTCGTGTGTGAAAAATAAAACAAAAAACATATACAATGCAATTTACAATTGCATTGGAAAGTGGTAGGATTTTAGTCAGTTGCCGCACAAAATCATCAGGTGAGTGAAATTTATTATTACAGGGACGTGACTTCTGCTTTTTCTAAATTCTCTATATTAATTTCGCCTGCCCGTGTGTTTGTTTGCCCGGGCACCGGGGTCATGGGGCCCCAACATATTTTTTAAAAAAATTTACCCGATTCGATGAACAACACTTTCTGTAAACATTTTGGAGACCCCGGCCCCGGGGTCGTGGGGCACCATACAAATGAAGCCGATTTTCTTCAAATTTTAAACACATATGTATCTCGGATAGACAAAACTTTTTGTAAAATTTTCGAAATTATCAGGCCCTGTGGCCCGAGGGGTGCTTATATAAATTTTTGAAAAATTAAAACCGATTTTCTTCAAATTTTAAGCACATGTTTACCTCCGATGACAACACATACTATTGCAAGCTGCAAGTGATCGGGCCCTAGGTCGGGGGCTCCCTGACAAATTTTTTACACATATGTATCTCCGATGAAAACAGTTTTTGTAAAAATTTTGAAGTGAAGGGGCTCAAATATTATTTTTTTCCAAATTAACCCGGTTCAAACTTTGCACACATATGTGTCTCCTATTAGAGAATTTACATGAAAAATATAAAAATTTTATGGCTTCTTTTTTTGTTTTCAGATTTTATTGATCAAAATGTAGGCGGTGTTGGCGTTGATGGCAAACGAAAAGGATTTTACACTTATAGGTAGGTGTAATTTTAATTTAGTGTACGTAAGCGCACGTAAAAGGTTCGTCTCCATTTCATGAGTGGTCGTGAGTGTAATGGAGACGTAAGCAAGTTAATGTAAAAAACTTCCTTATTCAGGTACAAACTTTTATATATACATGGAAACACGCCACAGAGTCTTTTATTATTTGGTAATATTCGCCAAAATATCTGTTTTGGGGTCGCGGCTATTTCAAAGTATTAACGTTATTCCACACTTCACACGCGCCACAAGCGACTTGCGACACGCGTCAAACGCTGGATATCAAAATTGGCCCTGACATTGCGCCGCTCACAAAAATTAGAAGTGGTTTAAAAAGACTCAAGAAACGAGA
Source organism: Nephrocerus scutellatus (assembly GCA_947095585.1). Lineage (NCBI taxonomy): Eukaryota > Metazoa > Arthropoda > Insecta > Diptera > Pipunculidae > Nephrocerus > Nephrocerus scutellatus. Next base: position 41,087,401 of record OX352761.1, read on the forward strand.
AAATGGCGCGATTTCATCCCTTCACACGCGCCACACGCGACACGCGTCATACGCAGAATATTAAAAATGCTATTTTGGACTTCTTAGACACTCACAAAGTTTCAGCGCTCTAGGTCGTGTAAAAAATGGTTAAAAAGGACCTCAAAGTAGTTGAAAAAACAGACAAAAAGGTGTCAAGTCAATTTAAATAAAAGGTTTTTAAAAAAGGAAGCGTATAAAGTTTTATATGCACATACCTTCAGAAAAGTCTCCGCGAGCGTATTGTCTAACTTGGGTCAAGGGCCTATTCCCTGGGATCATGCTCTGAATCTTTTCTTATAATACTTATGCCAGTGTATATATAATACCCATAATGTATAATACCTATAGTAATCACACAAGCTAAAACAAATAAATTATACATATAAGAACGGCAATAAATCTTTCTTGACATGGATAAATAATAAAAAAACTTATAAAATAGTCATAATGATAGCAACAAAAAAAAAACATCACCCTAAATATACTAAAATTTTTTTTTGCTCCTAATCGGTGTAGGACCTCAACATCATAGAATTTATTCGGTCAAAGATAGCGAAATAAATAAATTGCTTAAAATTTTCAATAATTTCTGAATAGTCATAAAAGTCATTTATAACTTATCTTTTGCCTTAATAATGTTCCGCAAGACCGAAATATTGGCATTATAATTTTTTAAACTCAAAAACTTTATAATTAAGCTAATTAGATTAAATAAGAATTTATCATGTCAACACAAAAAAAATATAAATAAACTATAATAATAAATAAATAAGAAACATAATAACTAAGCGATAAAAAAATATAATCTATAAAAAATTAAATAAATAAATCTTCTATATATATAAAATAGAGAATTTATTTGTATATTTGTATATATGTATATTTGTATATTTGTATATTTGTATATTTGTATATTTTTGTATCTGTATATTTGTATATTTGTACATTTGTATATTTTTTGTATATTTGTATATTTGTATATTTGCATATTTGTATATTTGTGCCTAACTAACTCTGGAACATCAGCATCTCATATTTGGCTCTACAACCTGGGTCCGGTCCTGGCCTCTCTGGAACGCCTTGACCAATTTCAACCAAAATTGGTATACATATTAGTTACTATTTGGAATCAAATATAGGTGGGGGGAGTCCTGGTAGCCGATGTTAGTGTCGGACCCGCCGAGACGAGTAGTGCTGTACACTCTTGTGGGTGAGTCATGTATCCCCGCAGGCGGGTGGGTGATCGATATTAGTGTTGATTTTATAGTTTTCGGGGTCGCTGAGTTGAATGGTGATGGTTAAACAGCTCTAGGGGGATGGGTTCGATAACTGGGGCCCGGTGACCGATATTAGTGTCGATTCTATGGTTTTCGGGGTCGCTCAAAACTAGCACATTTTGAAACGGTTGCGAGAAGAGGCCATTCTTACTGCTAAAAATAGAGATACCCACGAAATAAACATAACAGGCACAGTCACTGAATATAAGAGTGTCGATACCGTTCTATGTAGATACTGATGAGGCCAATTATCTAACTGAGTTCCTAAACTCACTTGATTCATCTGGATTGCCACCACATCGTCTTGCAGTGGGATCTTTGATTATTTTACTACGGAATCTCGACTCGCCAAAACTTTGCAACGGCACAAGACTGTGCGTAAAAGAGATGCTGGGCAATATAATTGAAGCGACTATCTTGACAGAAAAGGGACAGTGTTAAACCGTTTTTATCACACGAATAGCACACATTTCGACGGGTCTACCTTTTAAATTTAAGATATTGCGATTTCCAGTAAAACTTGCGTTTTCGATAACTATCAATAAGTCGGACAAATTATTAAATACTGCGGAGTGTAGATTTGAGATCGCCATGTTTTTTCCACGGACAACTTTATTTTGGTTGCTCTGGGATGGGTTGACCTACGAATTTATTTATTCTTGCTCTTGAAGGTGAAACTAAAAACATTGTATACAACTAAGTTTTGTTTTAAATTAATGTTATGTATCTTTTATTAATTTTATTTTATAATTTGAATACTAAAGCTATAATTTAAAATATATTTTTTAAAATAAATTTTGTTAATTAAAACTGCAATTTGACCTTATATATAGATATCATTCTTTTGTTTACAGCTGTCTAGAAGATTTGGGATGAATAAATACCTGGGCAACGCTGGGTAATCAGCTAGTGTAGTGTATAAGCAATCATAGTTAGTGTCCTAGATACCTAAACTAAAAGACAAAAAGATCCGCATGTAAGATGTCTACTTTTCTCCAGATAAGTTTCCTAGCTTGTATAAGGAATTTCAATGGCCTTTAAAAGTATACTTTTAATCGATTTCGGTCTCATATTGGCATTATAGACCGCCGCCTTATCACTCTGTCTGAGTTACGTCTGTAAACGGTTGGTCCAGCTTTGTATTTAATGTCTCGGCTTCTTAAACTATAAATTCTTTAGTCTTTGGCAGCTTTTTTTAACCTTTTAAAAATATCATATCTTATAATTTGTTGCTTGTGTTTTGTTTCTAGGATCCTAACGTCTGAATCTTTGATGTCATTTAACCGTCGTATAGTGTCAAAAGCAGATCCGTTCTGTGCCATTTGAAAGCCGAAGACAGCGTAATACGGCTCCAAGTCTTCGTGTGTAAAACTTCGTAATAATAATGCCGCAGAGCTAACATGTCCTAATCACGTTGGTCGCTTCCAAGGTAAGTACGGATCTTTGTCAACACGCTACGGTTCACACGTTCTGAGGCATTGGCTTGCGGTAAGTATACCGCAGTCCTCACGTCCTCAATCTGTAGCGTTTAAAAAGCTGGAAAACAATTCTGAGATGAATTGTTTTGCATTGTCCGAATGTAGATATTCTGGAACCGCAAACACATGAATGGCTTCCTCTAAGTACTGAAAACCAGCAACTGAAGTTGCCTTATAGGTTTAAAGAACACAAACTTGCGGAAGTGGCCAGTATTTTTTCGTAGTCTGGAGAGTCATGTGGCGAACTCAGGGTACGGATTTTGGCCGCAAATGTGAAAAACTTACCTGAACGTGAGATGTCAGTTCGTATGCGTACGAGGTGTACAGCATACAATTTTAAAGTTGTGTGAGTTTTTCTCTTTCTTTGGGTTAGTGTAATTTAATGACAGATTCTAGTATAAGATTCTAGTACAAATTCTGAATTGGTTCGATTTTGTCTCATGCAGACGACAACTCACTCACTCAAAACTAGGTGAGATGTAAAAAAGTCTCAACAAAGTGTTACTCATTTTTTCCACATCAAATAACAATAATGCTACAATAAAATAATTTGCTTGTTTGCATGTACACGTATTCGGTCCTCAAATAATACTACAAGAAATGTAAGCCGAATTAAAGGAAAAATGTTGTAGGATTATTTTAAACGATTTTCAAGGTCAGCACAGATCAAAATGGCGAAATTTGAAATTGAAGAGCAGGGAAGAAAATTTAGAACACATGTATTAGTGGGCGTTATAATTGTTAGCTGTGATCAAAACCTTCTCTATAGAAAGCCCAACTGTACCCATACTAATGTAGTGAAACTATCCCAAACGCGTCTGTGTTTGTGGGATGTGATGGGAGTGTACAAAAAATAAGCAGACGCATTTTATGAAACGCGCGCTAACTGGCGGTAGTGAAAAGAGCGAGAAACGTATATACTGATTTTGCTCTATTGTTGATTACCATTACATAAAAATTTGCTTTGATTTTTTTAAGCATGTTCCGTGTTTCAGCGAAACAGTTGCGCTTTCTGTAGAGAAGGTTTTGGCTGTGATCACCGAAATTATGAACGAAACCAAATTTAATGCACTACCAAACTCATATAATTTTTATTTTTATTAAATTTTTATTTCAAATATATGTTAAAACAGATGTTTTCTCATATGCGATAACATGTGTTCTAAATTTATTCTTTAATTTTTGCCATCAATGCATTTCAGCGATAACTCCATAATTTTACTCACCCAAGAAAATTATTTTATTGTAGCATTTTTGTTATTTGAGGTGGAAGCAACGAGTACCACTGCTGTTGACATTAAAGCAAAATCATGCGCATGCTTTAAAAATCATACTACTACACACAATATCTACTAATACTTCGAACTTGCGTTAAGATGTGAGTTTTTCACATTTGCGGCCAAAATCCGTACCCAGAAGACTCTTCCTCAACTTTAGCGGTATCCAGAGCTTCCACGCTCTGTCATCGTGTGTAACGTCCCCAGTACGCATATTAGTCCGTTTATAAACGTAGTGCGGGCGCCGTGGCTCAGTGGATAAATGCATGGCTTCTGAGCAGGAGGTTCGTTGTTCGAATCCCAGTAACACCAAAAGTATTTTTCACGGTATCCCACCTCTTGCGAATGTCCGACAAACGTCCGAGAGTAATAACATGTCACGGAAAGCTTCTAAATTCGCCGTTCGGATACGACATTAGATTGTAGATCCCCCTCCATTCATACTCCTCCGAAGAAAAGTGTGGCGCGTTAAGGTCGACACCCAATCGCTCTGTGTCAGAAGTGATTTCCTCCTTATGAACACGGAAAGTGCATCTAAGACAACATTCTACGTGCCTTTTCGTTGCTCAATTTAAAAATTAAACGCTTGCGCTTAAAACTCCATCTGGCCAGACGTCCAGCCAAGTCCTTTTGTGACATAAGCCATTCCAAGCTAGCATGGTGTGTAATTATGGCAAAGGGTAGCAGTTCGATATAAGCACGAAACTTCTGCACGCTTAAGACAACTGTATAAAACTCAAGTTCCATGATGCTATAATTCCTTTGAGCAGCGTTTAATTTTTGTGAGACGTAAGCTATTGGTCTCCCCCGGCCCTCCGAGTCAATTTGGAAGATGACACTCCCAACATCAGTCGTCGATGAGTTGTCGATGATTGTTTGTAGAAATGCTTTGTAAAGTAATATGATCGGCGCAGTCATCAAGAGCTTTTTGAGCTTGAATTGCGTCGTCCATCATTTTAAAGTCTTTGCCTTTTTCAGGCATCCAGTCATTGAAGCAGCAGCCATCGTTGAAAACGACAACGTCCTCTAGCAAACCCATATGCCTTTTGAAATCCGGAGAGCAGACAGAAGATCTTCAAGGTATAGAAAAACATTGTCTTTGAGCCTTTTTAGGTCGATCGCTGTAATAAATACAGTATTCTGTATGCGACTCAACAACCCTTCTCGATGGGGCAACATGTACGCGTCCTTTTTTTGTTACCGTGTTGAATTTATGCGAATCTAGACAAAGTCTATTGTTAACGCCAGAGCCATTGTAATTGCAATTATTAAATAAATATTACGTTGTTACTACTGAACGCGACCATATTTTCGAACCCAAAATATGGTTACGTTCAGTGGTCGAGAGATGCAGTTCAATGACGAGAGGTGGCTTCGCGTCGCTTGTCTCTTGTTCTCTTTATTCACTTCGTTTTTTTCTGCCCGATTGAAGGCAATGGTTTTTCTTCCGTTTTTTGCATTGAATCGAACAAGTCGTCGCATTTTCTCATCCGCCATCATCATATTTTAGAATAATAAAATAAACCCGATTTTGTTGATTCGAAGACAACGAAACGAGAACTTGTTTTGACGTGACAACGTCTCACTACAAGGTTTAAGGGGGTACATGTTCAAAAAGTAAAATGTTAAATGTCCCACTGTTAAGTGATACACTGTTGTGATAACTGTTAAGTGAGACACTGTTAAATGTCCCACTGTTGTGATCACTGTTAAATATCACACTTTTAAGTGAGCCACTTTTAAAAGTCAGTACTTTGGGAACTAAGCCATTTCCAAAGCGATTCGCATGAAATTCGGAATGTAGGACTAAGATGCGGCTATAAGATTTCTTCCTATGGAAATTCTGGAATATGATCATTATGGTCTGGAATTTCTGGAACAAAGCAATTTTTCAAGCGATTCGCTTGAAATTCGAAATGTAGGACTAAGATGCGACTATAAGATTTCTTCCTATGGAAATTCTGAAATAAGATCTTTATGGTCTGGAATTTCTGGAACAAAGTAATTTTTCAAGCAATTCGCATGAAATTCGGAATGTAGGACTAAGATGTGACTATAAGATTTCTTCCTATGGAAATTCTGGAATATGATTATTATGGTCTGGTATTTCTGGAACAAAGTAATTTTTCAAGCGATTCGCATGAAATTCGGAATGTAGGACTAAAATGTGACTATAAGATTTCTTCCTATGGAAATTCTCGAATATGATCATTGTTGTCTGCAATTTCTGGAACAAAGCAATTTTTCAAGCGATTCGAATGAAAATCGGAATGTAGGACTAAGATGTGACTATAAGACTTCTTCCTATGGAAATTCTCGAATATGATCATTATGGTCTGGAATTTCTGAAACAAATCAATTTCTCAAGAGATTCGCATGAAATTCGGAATGTAGAACTAAGAAGCGACTATCAGACTTCTTCCTATGGAAATTCTGGAATATGATAATTATGGTCTGGTATTTCTGGAACAAAGTAATTTTTCAAGCGATTCGCATGAAATTCGATATGTAGGACTAAGATGTGACTATAAGATTTCTTCCTATGGAAATTCTCGAATATGATTGTTGTCTAGAATTTCTGGAACAAAGCAATTTTTTAAGCGATTCGAATGAAATTCGGAATGTAGGACTAAGATGTGACTATAAGATTTCTTCCTATGGAAATTCTCGAATATGATCATTGTGGTCTGGAATTTCTGGAACAAAGCAATTTTTCAAGCGATTCGAATGAAATTCGGAATGTAGGACTAAGATGCGACTATAAGATTTCTTCCTATGGAAATTCTCGAAAATGATCATTATGGTCTGGAATTTCTGGAACAAAGCAATTTTTCAAGCGATTCGCATGAACTTCGGAATGTAGACTAAGATGCGACTATAAGATTTCTTCCTATGGAAATTCTGGAATATGATTCTTATGGTCTGGAATTTCTGGAAGAAAGCCATTTCTCAAGCGATTCGTATAAAATTCGGAATGTAGGACCAAGATGCGACTATAAGATTTCTTCCTATGGGAATTCTGGAATATGATCATTATGGTCTGGAATTTCTGGAACAAAGCATTTTTTCAAGCGATTCGCTTGAAATTCGGAATTCATATGGACATTCTCGAAAATTGATATTTTACTGATATAGAACGCAAATACGATTGAATAGAATTTAACCGCCAAAACCGTAAAGGGTGCGTCCTTGCCTTTTCAAAGCATATACAACATCCATTGCTGTGACTGTAGGACCAAGATGCGACTATAAGATTTTTTCCTATGGAAATTCTGGAATATGTTCATTATGGTCTGGAATTTCTGGAACAAAGTAATTTTTCAAGCGATTCGCTTGAAATTCGGAATTCATATGGAAATTCTCGAATATGATCGTTATGGTGTGGAATTTCTGGAACAAAGCAATTTTTCAAGCGATTCGCATGAACTTCGGAATGTAGACTAAGATGCGACTATAAGATTTCTTCCTATGAAAATTCTGGAATATGATTCTTATGGTCTGGAATTTCTGGAAGAAAGCAATTTCTCAAGCGATTCGTATAAAATTCGGAATGTAGGACCAAGATGCGACTATAAGATTTCTTCCTATGGAAATTCTGGAATATTATCATTATGGTCTGGAATTTCTGGAACAAAGCAATTTTTCAAGCGATTCGCTTGAAATTCGGAATGTAGGACTCAGATGCGACTATAAGATTTCTTCCTATGGAAATTCTGAAATATGATCATTATGGTCTGGAATTTCTGGAACAAAGTAATTTTTCAAGCGATCCGCATGAAATTCGGAATGTAGGACTATGATGCGACTATAAGACTTCTTCCTATAGAAATTCTGGAATATGATCATTATGGTCTGGAATTTAGGGAACTAAGAAAATTCTCAAGCGACTCGTGCCTTTTAATTTAATCGTAATAGTGGCCACAACGTCAAAGAATTTCACTTCAACCGTGCGTAAAGATTTCACGCACATATTTTTTTAACATCTCTTACTTCTCCTGCTACTATCGACGCAACTGCATTACTGTGTTTGGGCAGTTATATGCAATATTTAATATGTACCCACCTCTCAATAAATTGTTAAGAACATTTAAATCAGCTTATAAATTATTAATACTGTTGTATGTGTTGTGATTGATGATCATGTATGTGGCTTCAATAACATACAATCAAGCTCATAGCTTGAGCAGAACGAAACAAAGATATGCAGTAGTAGGCTGCGGTCAAGAATTCAGCCGTTGGCCAGTTTATGCTGCATGTTGGTCAAAAATTCACTTTTCAGCCAATGCAGAAAAGAAAAATCGACTGCGCAGTTTTCGCAGCCACTTTAATTTGATGCAAATAGTAAAATGTAAATGTCAAATTGTCGCCCTACAAGCAGACTGTAAATCGGTTTAAAACGTAGCCGCAATTTCGTGCATACCGACTGCTTGCCATTTTTTTGTGCAGCACAAGCTGCACAGCCACTTAATTCTTTACCGTAGCCGTAGCGATAGTATAGTCTCTGTTCATTTTCTATCGGTGCTCTGCTCTGCTCGTTCTATCACCATTGCATAAAGTGATACAGTGCTCTCGTGTTGGTCGTCTTAGAGAAAAAAAATATTACTATAAGTTACAAAAAAAGAGGCATTTAACAATGAAAACCTGCAAGCTTCCTTGCAACTATTTCCTTTTCTTTTCGCTTATCTTGTCCTTACTCATGTTTACAGTAACTAGAGTAAAAACCTCTTCGATCAATTACAGAAGGGAGAGAACCACGCAAAAGAAATTTAATGATGAATAATTGGCCTGCATGTATTAAAGCGACATTCTTCTCTCTTCAAATTTGATTTCTCTTCAAATTTATTTTAAAACTACTCAATTTTTTTACAATTTGTATAACTCTTCGATCAATTACAGAAGGGAGAGAACCATGCAAAAGAAATTTAATGATGCATAATTGGCCTGTATGTTTCAAAGCAACATTCTTCTCTCTTCAAATTTCATTTCTCTTCAATTTATTTTAAAACTACTCAAATTTTTTATGAGTTGAAACCAAAAGCTGCATTACTCTGTTTGGGCAGTGATCTGCAATATGCAGCCACTTCACAGTTAGTGGTTATGAACATTAAAATTCGCTTATAAATAATTTATATATAATGTGATGTAATGATGATGTATGTGATGAGCTATGGTCCAAGTCTGTCATATTTTTTTTATAATACTAACGAAAACAATTTTAGACCTATCTTTGGAGGTACCGATCAATTCAAACATTCCTTCTTTAGCCGCTCAAAAATTTTGTGGAATAAATTGCCCGACTCTGTATTTCCGCATGTGTATGATATGCAGTCATTTAAGATCCATGTGATTATGGCTTGGCAAAATTTATATTTAAATAACCGTGAAATATAAATAGTATTTTACCCTAATTGCTTTTAGCCAATAAAGCTGCACCCTCTGAAATATACTCGTATGCCGTCTAAACGTCGCTATAGACCATGTGAGCCCGTAAACCAAAACCCTCTCTAGAGAAGTAGTAGTGTAGTATAGTCTCTGTTGGTTGGTTCTCTGCTCAACTCACATTACATTACTAATTGAATTGAGGTTTAAACTCGGAAATTATTTTATAACAACATAACCTGGAAAACTAGATATATATTTTAGTTTAAGTTAAATGTACATACATAAAAATTAAATAAAAAAAATAAAAATAAACAGTGCATTGTCAGTAAATGTTTTTAACCGTTGTCACGCTCAAAACCCTCGCGGCCGTGTAGACGACATAGCCTACCCTGCTCTTTATTTGATCACAATAAAACATTGTCGGCACGACAATCAGTTCATCACGCCACATATTTGTCGGCTCGACCCCATATTGATGCTAGACATACTGCGTGCAAACGCATTTGATCACACGAGACGACGTCATCTTGCTAACAACACGTGGAAACATCGTCATTGTCCACAGTCAGCTAACATAACCTCGTTACATGATTCAGCAGTAATATACAGTCCACATCATTAATTGAAGTATTCATCGTGCACAAACCAGCAGTAGCAATTTACGCATACACCAACCCAGGCTAATCAGTTCCAGCGAAAGGCTTGGTAAGATATCATCGGACAACGGTCTTCAGGTTCATGTAAGGTTTAAATAAGCCTAATTAAGATTAGTTAAGCTATTATTATTTGGTAAATTTTAATATTTTATTGTGATATTGAGGTGGTGATTGGCGCGAAATCGTAGCTTCACTTCACTATTTGTAGTGTTCGTTCGATTCTGGTTCAATATGCCTGAAGACACCACTAAGCTCGAGTTGCTTAAAAAGCAACGCGCCGCATTTAAGGGGCAACTCACTTATTTCAAAAATCAATGTAGCACAACTTCCACGTTGGGAGCTTTTGAATCATTGTTACGGAGGATTCAGTTGGCTTATGATAAATACAGCGCGGCACAGTCCAAAATAGAAACTATGGATGAATCCACGGCAGGTGATCGTGATTCCTTTGAGGATGACTATGGCGTTTTGGAGTCCACCTTCATCAATAAAATATATGGGTTGAAAAAATCAGGTGATACTTCGGCAACGCTCCAAAACTTATCAGTCCTTGAGACTTCGTCGTCTAATTCAGAGTCTGTGAGCATTCGATTACCCGAGCTTACTCTACCGTCGTTCAATGGTAGAGAGTCTGAATGGTTGGCATTTCGGGATATATTTACTGATTTAATCCATCTTAAAACTATAAAGCCGACCGTAAAGTTCGTCTATCGCATTTCCCAAATTCGCTCGGGGTCAGCCTACAGTATAATTTAACATCTTCCAGTTACGCCGAAAAGTATGAAATCGCGTGGAAAATGATATGCGACAGATACAATAACGAGATTGCTATTCAAAAATACCACATATTTTACGATCTTAAGGGTCCTACAGAAAACTCGTTCACGTCACTTCAAATATTCATTGATAAAATTACCAAGCACTATAAAGCATTGGAGTCACTTAAGGTGAAGATGAACGAATGGGACCTCATGCTAACCCATCATTTAACACTCAAATTAGATCCTGAGTCATTCGCCACAGTTATCAAAGGTTCAAAAACAACAAGTGTTCTATCATTTTCAGAATTCACAACTATACTTCGAACGCGCATCCAGCTGCTTCAATCATTACACCGCAGCATTTCACAGATATCATCGAGACAGCCTAGAGATTCAAACCGGAGGTCAACAACAAGCTTCAAACTATCTTCGCTAGTGTCCAGCTCATACAATTGTATCTACTGTGCAGGATCACACATTATACCTAATTGTCCATCATTCAACAGCGAGAGGTTAACCTCAAGAATGCGGTTCCAGTTTATAAAGGATAAAAGGTTATGCGTGAACTGCCTTACAGAGAAGCATATGGTGAGAGACTGCACGCACAATTCGTGCTCAATATGTTCGCTCAGGCATCATGTCTTGCTTCATTTTAAATCCAATCAGCCGTCCAACGCACCACGTACTGCAACATCGTCAATCGCAAATTTAGGAAACCGCAATGTACCGGTCAAGCCGAACACATCATCGAACGTCAATAATTCGGATCCAAAACCATCACAATCTTTCACCAATATGTTAAACCCAGTTGCGTTAGAGTCGTCAGAATCAGTGCCCAGCCAAGGAATACTCATGATCGGTACAGCACTCGTTAATACTACAGTTTCGACTGGTAACCAGTCAATACTTCGAGCACTGCTTGACAGTGGGTCACATCTGAATTTCATTATAGTGAACGCGAGCAATCGGCTAGGAGCTAAAATATATCCAACGACTAAATCAATTACAGGCATTGGCAGCAAGGAATTAAAAATCCAACATAAGATATACCTCACTATATCATCGAGAATCTCAGATTATAAAGTCGAATTATAATTGTATGTCCTTCCCAAGATTACCAATAATTTACCGGCGCTTCGTTTCAACTTCGAATTCGCTTCTATACCCGTGGAAATAGTGCTAGCCGATCCATATTTCAATATACCCGATTGCATTGACATATTGTTAGGTATTGAAATATATAATCAGTTATTTTCAGGTGAGTCTATCACAACGTGCAAGGAACTACCACCATTTTACAAAACTGAATTAGGTTACGTCGTCTGCGGAAAGAATAAAGGCAAAGCTACTTAATTAAAAGCGCCGCAATCGAATGTAGCGCTATGCAGCATTCAAGCACTTCAAACCCAAATGAAACAGTTTTGGGAATTGGAGGATATCTCGGTCACCAAACATACTCATCAGAAGAAAAACTTTGCGAGGAATTCTATCGTAATTCTATAAAGAGATTGCCAAAACGGACGCTAGTCTGTTACATTATTAACAAAACCTAACATAGTTGAGTTGGGGTCATCGCATCTTTCAGCTCGGCGCCAATTTTTATCACTCGAGAAACGTCGTCAGAGATTTCATGTCCGAATACATAGAACTAGGCCACATGGTTCCAGCCACGTAAATCGACGCCAAACAAACCTATTATCTACCACACCACTTCGTACTCAAAGCTTCGAGTCGTGTTTAATGCATCAGCTAAAACATCATCACAACTATCGCTCAACGATTGCCTGATGGTCGAACCTACTATCCAGTAGGATCTCTTTTCCATCATCACTCGATTTAGGAAACATACTTTCGCGTTTTGTGCGCGTCTACAATTAATGAAGCCAAAAAATTAAAATCCGATTTGGTTGATTTATTGAAATCAGGAGGTTTCGATCTGCGTAAATTTCGGTCCAACGACGTATCGCTGTCTTCGGAGAGTCTACCTTCTTCACCTGCTACATTGGTGTTGGGCCTATTATAAAACACAGAGTCTGATCTTTTCGAAGCCCCTTTAGATTTATTTTTTTATTTATAAATTACGCGTATCATCGTATTGCTCCAAACGCAACATGTTGTCTGAGATAAGCCAGCTCTTCGACCCCTTAGGCATATGTGCACCAATCATCGTAACAGCAAAATTATTCATGCAGGCGTTATGGAAACTACAAACCATCGGTTGGGATGATCCCATACCGGACAACATAAAGACAGAGCTCATCCAATTAAAAGCTGTTACTGTTCCTAGAGCCATACTCGTACCAAATTTCAAACGCGTCGAATTACATGGTTTCGGCGACGCGTCAGAACGAGGTTTCGGTTGCGTATTCTACATTCGAGTGACCGACCATACGGAATGTCATCATGTCAGACTGGTTTGTGCCAAATCGAGAGTAGCGCCACTGAAAATGCAAAACCCTCGATTGGAGCTTTGCGCAGCATTATTGGTGGCGGAAATAACAAACAGATTGCTGGGTATCCTAGACATAGCTTTCGACGCAATTTATCATTGGTCTGACTCTGAAATAACGCTATACCGAATCCGAGCCATACAAATATGCCACGTTTGTGGCAAACCGCATCGCCAGGATTCAGGAGTACATGTCGTCCTCGAACTGGTACAATGTCGAATCTTCATCGAACCCTGTGGACTTAGCATCTTGAGGTCTTATGCCATCGGAGTTCGCTAGTGCAGCACTGTGGTGGAATGGTCCCGAATACTTACGTCAATCAGAACAAACTTTGCCAAGGGCTTTAAATCATCAATTAAGTGTAGATCAGACTGATCTAGAGGCACGCAAATCTTCAACCACAGTATTCACCCAAACCGACAATCACCACCAAGGGATGTTTCATAAATTTGAAACACTCGGAACATTAACACGTGTTGTAGCTTATTGCATTCGCTTCCTACACAACGCTACAGACAAGGCTCTTCGTGCATTAGAACATTCGAAACATCTTCGACCCAGTGAGCTGGATGGCGCATTGAATCGATTGGTAAAATTACTCTAACTAGATACCTTCGCAGAAGACATCAAATGTCTTCTAATCAACCAATCAGTTCCTCACAAAAGTTGACTACGTTCACTATCCCCCTTTCTAGATACTGATGGAATGCTTAGAGTCGGTGGTCACCTCGACAACGCCTCGATTTCATATGACAGCAAGCACCCGTTACTGCTACCAGGAAGTCATGTGCTAAGCAAGCTAATCGCACGACACGAGCATTGGCGACTTCTTCATGCCGGCCCATAAGCGCTACTATATAATCTTCGGTTACGTTATTAGATAATCGAAGGGAGAAATCTTTGTAAAACGATCGTTCATCAGTGCCATAAGATGCTTCCACGCTCGTCTTCACACCAATAACCAAATTATGGGTAATTTGCCGACTGACCGAGTGGCGGAATCTATCCGACCGTTCATCGTTGTAGGTGTTGATTTTTGCGGTCCTTTTTTCGTGAAATCTACTGTCAGGTCAAAATTAAATATCCAATGCTATGTATGCTTATTCGTATGGTTCACTACCAAGGCGGTGCACCTAGAGATGGTAATGAGTCTCACGACAGAATCATTCATCGCATGTCTTCGTCGTTTTGTTGGCAACGCTACTAATTTCGTTGGCGCTCGCTCTGAACTCAAAGACTTATCAAATTTATTTCTATCTCAACAGTTTCAAGAGAAAACACTTCACTATTGCGCTTCTCAGTACATCGAGTGGCTCACCATCTCAGCACGGTCACGACACTTTGGAGGGCTTTGGGAATCTGCAATTAAAAGCGCAAAACACCACTTAAAACGTGTAGTAGGAGCTTCGTCGGTGACTACTGAAGAATTCTTCACCTTAATTTCGCGTTGAGGCGTGTCTAAATTCTCGTCCATTGACACCAATCTCCAGTGATCCATCGGACCTAAACGCATTGTCACCAGGTCAATTTCTCATTGGAACTCCGTTAATTTCGCTGCTGGAACCATCACTGTTCGATTGTCGAGATTACAATTGATCCAACAACAATTACAAGTCTTTTGGAATCGCTGGAAAATTGAATATCTCACCAAATTACAACGTCGACACAAATGGCAAACTGGCCAAAACATGTTTCAGATCGGTTCATTAGTGCTTCTTCACGACGATAGTTTGCCACCCATGAAATGGAGTCTAGGACGAATAGTCGAGACACATCCAGGTAAAGACGGCATAGTTCGGGTCTTATCTATAAAAACGTCGCAGTCAACTGTAAGGAGATCCGTAAATCGAACAAGTGTTTTGCCTATAGATGATGATGTAACGCATCAGGATCAATCAACCGCTCACTCAACGCTTCAATACTAGTAGGTTGGTTAGTTAAGAAATAATTAAGAAAACACACATTGTAAAAAATTCACATTAATAACTTATTTGTTTCAAAATTTAAAGCAGAGACTTTAAGGCCGCGGGAATGTTAACGCCAAAGTCATTGTAATTGCAATCTATATATATAAAAATCAATTGCTGTGCCTTAGACTGGCTAAAACTCGAGAACGGCTGAACCGATTTGGCTAGTTTTGGTCTTAAATTATTTGTGGAAGTCCAGACAAGGTTTAAAAGGTGACGATTCTATAGTTTTCTGGATTGATGAGTTGGTTAGTTATTGGGGTGTAAGTGGGCGTGGCGTCAGTGGGCGGGGGTCAGAGGGCGGGGGTCAGTGGTACGGGGCACCCGGGAAACGCGGGTGTAAGTGGGCGTGGCGTCAGTGGGTGTGAGGTCAGTGGGTGTGAGTTCAGTAGGTGGTGGGTCAGTGTGTATGAGGTCAATGGGTGGGTGTTCAGTGGGCGCGAGGTCAGTGGTTGTGAGGTTAGTGGGTGTGAGTTCAGTGGGCGGTGGAGCAGTGTGTATGAGGTCAATGGGTGGGTGGTCAGTGGGCGGGAGGTCAGTGGTCGGGAGGTCAGTGGGTGTGAGTTCAGTGGGCGGTGGGTCAGTGTGTATGAGGTCAATGGGTGGGTGGTCAGTGGGCGGGGGTCAGTGGGATGGGGCAGCTGGGAAAAGCGGGTGTAAGTGGGCGTGGCGTCAGTGGGCGGGTAGCAAAGCTCCCGGGAACAGCTAGTTATTAAATAAATATTACGTTGTTACTACTGAACTGAACTTTAGAACCCAAAATATGATAACGTTCGAATATCGAATATATTTTCGAACCCAAAATATGATTACGTTCAGTGGTCGAGAGATGCAGGTCAATGACGAGAGGTGGCTTCGCGTCGCTTGCCTCTTGTTCTCTTTGTTCACTTCGTTTTTTTCTCCCCGATTGAAGGCAATGTTTTTTCTTCCGTTTTTTGCATTGAATCGAACAAGTCGTCGCATTTAATCTTGTCCGCCATCATCATATTTTAGATTAATAAAAAAAAAACCCGATTTTGTTACTTCGAAGACAACGAAACGAAAACTTGTTTCTTATTTTATCACAATAAAATATTGTCGGCACGACAATCAGTTTATCACGCCACATATTTGTCGGCTCGACCCCATATTGATGCTAGACATACTGCGTGCAGGCGCAGGTGGTGGTTTTCTTACCAGCACAACAGTCAAAACCAACGCACACTGGCTTTCTTCAATCACTCCCAAAGAAATCATGCGATCATGAGTTTCGCGTAAGACGGGTACTTATCCTTCACCGCCTGTAGTGCCCCCGTCTGTGCCGGTGAAAGAACCTGCATCATCGGGTCTGTTGTCGTCGTGTCTTTAAGGTCGATTTCGGATACTCGGATTATACTCGGATCAACTTTAAATGTTTTGCAAAAGTTCACAACAGGATATAGAACTTGTCGTAATGACGGAACCAAATAAAATTCTGTTTTTCCAAGTGATGGGAATGGTTACTATACCTATAATATCCTGTCTCTTTCCGTCAGCAGTCCTGATATTGCAATAAATTTTTTTTTATCTGAAGACCATTTCTTTCAAAAACATCATTTCTCCATTCCCTAAACTAAGCTGAAAGAAGCACCACTATCTAAAAGGCCTAACATTGCTTCGTTTACTAATTTGATCCTCTTATATGGTCTTCCGGTTCTGTTTCTCAGGACCCTTGTCTTTCCGGATCCATCTTACACGAGAGATACAATAAAATTGGAAGATAAGGTATACAACACTGAAAACATACTAGAAAATGGAAATGAGACAGACACGGATTTTGAACATCTTCGCACGTTTGTCAATTCCGCCTGTCACAGTGAAACACTCGTCTTCTGTTGTCTGGAGCTCACAAACTGGTCTACCCTTAAAACGGGTTTCCTTTATACTGAAGTGCTTCTCTGCCCGACGGCAGGCAGATGCAAGATCAGCAAGAGAAAACAGAGAACACCAAAAAATCAGCGCATAAACTATCTCTCTGAGGTTTTGGCGAAGAATTCTGACAAGCTTTGTTTCTGGCAACTTATTCCTCATCTGGAACTGAAAAGAAGTCGTCACAATTTTCGCCGGGTATTTGCTTCCTATCCATGATCTCGCGCATGATTTCATGATCAGAAAACGATGCTCTGATATGCTGCAATATGAGCAAATGGCTCGTTTTCAAAAAACGGTTATCGACACTTCGATAGAAAGGACCGATAGCGGTGTGGGCGCAGTTTACCGGACCATATCTCAAATTGGGGTGGCTTATTTTCGTTTCTATAGACAGTGCTACTATATGTGCACTCCTCCACCTCGTATTGGAGGTTGATGACGCCTCCATGAGTAGGCTTAATTCCTACAAAAGTAAAGTGGGGTACCGCTTTGGCAATGGTTTGGTTTTAGCGTCTGGTCGCGGCACCTCAGATAAAAAAGCAGCCTCTTCTACTTCTAACAGCGCAACTTAGCATGCTAATCATGACGGTTCGGGAGTAATACCCGCTAAACAGGCCAAACAATCGGCCACTTCGACCAACAACCATTTGAGACATAACCTTCTTAATTCGGTTCAAAGAAGCGGTAAGTTGTGTTTTGTATGTTTGTTTTTTGTAGTTATGTCTGATTTCAGAGTGGATCTCAGCAACATACGGCTGAGAGTAATGGTACAGGGGCGCAACATCCACTACTGCTTTCTTTATAGGAGCCCCAACTTAGACAGATTTTCAACTCTTCACGAGTTTGATGCACAGTCTGATTCAATTGCAAGAATTATCACAATTGATGATAACACTGAAATCGTTATTGCGGGCGATTTCAATGTATACACAATTCTGGGTGGCTTCGCCATTCTGGCCAGACAACACCCATAGGAAGGGATGTTGAGTTGTTCGCTGAGTTAAATCACCTTACTCAGCTTGTAAATGAGCCTACAAGAATACCTGACATTGCAAATAATTCCGCAAACACCCCTGACTTGTTCCTTACCTCTCGTTCTGATAATTACTCCGTCAATGTATTATCGCCTCTAGTCTCGTCTGACCATTGTGTTGTATCAGCTAATTTCTCGTTAATAAACCACGCGGTTAGAGAAAAAACTCCCAAAAAAACAGTATGGCAATACGAGAAAGCCAATTATGACGGCCTTAATAACTTCTTTGGGAGATTCAACTGTTCGCTTTTCTTTCGCGATAGCAACGTGGATGCCGCCGCGGATGAAATCACAAACATCATTCTTATTAGTATGAGATAGTTTATCCCTTTCAGGGATAAGTCTATCAAACCAAAGGATGATTGATGGTACGACTCGAGCTGTAAAGAGGCTTCTAGGATTAGAGAGGTATGCTTTCGGTTTTACAAACCAAACCCTACAGAGGAAAACAGAACTAATTTAAAACGAGCCAGAAATGATTGCAATGCTCATCTTCGGCGAGTCACATTCGCCTTCGACCAAAAATTGACGCAAAAAATACTGCAATGTCCCAAAGGTAGTAAACATTTGGGGTCATTCGCGAAAAGAATCAAAAATACAGCCTCGTTGTCTATTCCAACGTTCATTTATAATGACACTCCAGTTGTCAACTCTAAAGACAAAGCCAATCTGTTTGCTGCACATTTTGCAGCTAGCTCCACGCTTTCAGATTGTGCATTGATGCCGCCTGCACCCCCGAGTATTGAACATTCTATGGGACAGATCTTCATTCGTACTCGTGCAGTTGCTAGAGTTTTAAACGATCGCAACATTCACAAATCTGCTGGGCCAGATGGTATTTCCCCATTACTTCTGAAGAGGTGTTATTCCAAGCTGGCATTACCATTGCGTAAGCTTTTCCATCTATCCTATTCTTCTGGAATTTGGCCTTTGTCCAGCCCATACCCAAAAAAGGTGAGCCGTCGTCTCCTTCTTCTTCTTTCTAAGGTCAATTTTCAGCTCATGAAATATCTTGAAACCAATGAAATTCTTAGTGACTGGCAGTACGGATTTCGTGGGCAACGTGCCACTGGTGATTTGATGGTATATCTCACCCAACAGTGGAACCGGTCTTTGCATCAATTTGGTGAAAGCAAAGCTGTTGCACTCGATATTTCTAAGGCATTTGACAGAGTTTGACGCCGATGCGAACCGAGCCGATGATCAATTAGGCTGGGGGCCCATTTAAATAGCCCAGTCATGATCAGAGCCCTCTGGATACCTGGCGACCTCCAGGGGTACCCCTAGCAGATGCCTTACCTGGGTAATTCGGATCTCTGCCCAGGTAGACCACCCTTTCTCCGACACTCGTGGAAACAAAAATGGACCAAAATAATAAAATTAAAATTCTTAAAAAACCCGAGATCGGCGCTCTCCAAAGGCCGAAAAGCGAGACCGGTGCTCACCAAATACTGAAGACTTCAGGGGGGAGCTACTCGAACCTTAAAGGTGGGTCTCCCTCCAGAGTAATAGTGTTGTCAGATCCTAAGGATTCAACTCCAGGGACCAGCAAAGCATCAGGGGGAGCTACTCGAACCTTAAAGGTGGGTCTCCCTCCAAAGTAATAGGGTTGTCTGATCCTAAGTCATCGACTGGGACCAGCAATGCCAAGTCTCTTATTTTGGGCAAGCGAGAGTATAGAGAACGTCGTTCAGCCCATAGGATACTAGGAAGGTGGGCTGAGATCCACAAGGGGCAGCTCACTAAGGAGCAGAAGGACTCTCTAGCATGGGCGAAAAAGACTGCTGACTACGTCGGTAACCCTGAAAGGACTCCGTGCCGAAAAGGCAGAGGTCTCTGGATGAGGTGGAGGTGGCGAGTAGTAAAAAAGCCAAAGT
Source organism: Nephrocerus scutellatus (assembly GCA_947095585.1). Lineage (NCBI taxonomy): Eukaryota > Metazoa > Arthropoda > Insecta > Diptera > Pipunculidae > Nephrocerus > Nephrocerus scutellatus. The sequence goes on from OX352761.1 coordinate 41,107,470, forward strand.
GCATGAGTCGGGAGTTCTTAAGGCGCACAAACCCAAGTCGTATAGTGACGTCATAAGGGAACATGCGTTAGTGCTTGCTGTCATTGACAGAAATCATGAGGAAGGGAAGGGATAGATGGAAGTCAGTGGCTAATGCTCTTAACCGGGTATTTTTAAAGTCCTTAGGGACTTCTCCTGCAGAGATGCGGCGAAACTAACTGCATGCTCAGACCAGAGATCTGCACTTCTCTATAAGAGGGCTATCTCTAAGGTTGGGGAGGTGTGGCCGGGCGCTAAGCTTGAAGCAGTCAGTAGGGAGGAGGTTCCGAACAGGCCTAGAGCACGCGTTTGGCTTCCAACTGAACCGACAGAGCAAGAAATTTTGCAGATAATTCATGCTAGTAACCTGAACCTTCTAACCAAAAACTGGAATATTCTAAAGCAGGAAGAAGCTAAGGGCGACTCCAGATTAACAACCATGTTAATCAACAGAGAGTCCCTAGCACCACTTTCAGATACCAAGGGGGTTATAGATTTCGGTTTCGGGTCATTAACCTTCAAGAATTCAGAAAGGATGAAGTCAATAATAAGGCCACTGTGGATAAAGCCACAGTTAACAACCAGTCCCTTCAAGGGGAGGATGCCACTGCACTCGATGGTGACAGTCGTTCCAGCGAAGACCTGGTCAGCAGAATGGACGGCCTGCTCTCCATTGAGTCCAACGAGGAATGTTTGTCAGATTCGTTGGGGGAACTGGCATACACTACAGTCATAGAGGCCTTGAGGAACGAGACGGATGCATCCGACGTGTCCTCGGGGACAGAAAATTAAACCGCTATAGCGGTTATAGAAGAAGAAGGTAAGGTAATTTTCTTATGATTAAAATCCAGCAAATTAACTAAGGATAACTGCTTCGGCGGCGCTTATCCTTAGACTGTCCGAATCGGCAGAAGACCTAATTCTTATCCAGGAGCCATGGATAAGCAATAATAATAGAATCTGTGGACTCAACTTAAAGGCGTACACAATCCTACATTCATGTAAGACTGGAAGGGTCAGATCATGTTTAATGGGAAAGACTAATTTGAATATTTTCTACTCCCACAATTTAGTTACGGGGACATAACCGCGGCCAGCTAAGAGTTGGGCAACAGCACGATCTGGCTGGTTTCTGCGTACCTCGATCGCGAGCAAAATACACCGCCGGATAACCTGGCTGAAGTTATTCTGGAAGCAGACAAACAAAAAATCAGTGTGATTCTCGGGTGCGATGCTAATGCACACCGCACACTCTGGGGTAGCACTGACATTAATGACAGCGGTGAGTCTTTTTTTGAATACCTTTTAAATACTAACCTCCTAGTCTGTAACATTGTCCCTTTATAACTATTAATAGACGGGAAGTGCTAGACGTAACTCTCGTTTCTGATAAGATTTTCCATATGGTAAAAGAATGGAGGGTAGCGAAAGAGCACTCCTTCTCTGACCACAGGTATATCACTTTTAATCTCGACATTCATCCTGTCAGACAGAACGCCTTCAGAAATAAAAGGAATACGAACTGGAACTTGTACGGGATGGTGCTAGAGAAGTTTTTATTACAAAATAACCCTAAGCCCCCAGTGACAGTTGAAGAACTTGACTGCATGGTGAACACTTTCACTAACGCATGCAATAGTTCTATGGGAACAGCGTGTTCTACGGTTTACCCAAGAGGTAAACGTAGCCCAGTATGGTGGTCCTCTGAAATTTGGGAGCACCAGAAAACTAGTAGAAGGGCCTTTAACAATGCAAAGAGTACTAATAGTACCGAAGATTGGGACTTATATAAGGAATGCCTTAAACTCTACAAAAGGGAACTAAGGAAGGCAAAGAAAAAATCTTGGAGACTCTTCTGTGAAGAAATGGAAGGAGTCTCAGAGACCACTTGCCTTAGAAAGATTCTCTCCAACAACCCAACCAATCCTAGCTACTTAATAAAACCGGATGGTTCATGGACGACTTCGAACAAGGAAACTCTGGAGCTTCTCTTGCAAACCCACTTTCCAGGCTCGACCGACTTGAGGAACGAGTCAGAACTCAATACTCAGCAAGAAACTCACACGCTAGGTATAAATGATATCATTAGCACTAAGCGGATTAAGTGGGCTATTAGCGGATTCATGACTTACAAAGCAGCTGGTCCAGACTAAATCATACCAGCGGAATTACAGAAAAACTCAGATATCATCCTACCATGGTTAGAGGTGATTTTCAAAGGGTGTCTGCGCTTAATGCACATTCCTAAGAACTGGACGGAAGTCAAAGTGGTCTTCATTCCAAAAGCAGGAAAAAGCTCACATGGGAACCCAAAGGACCTAAGGCCAATAACCCTATCCTCCTTTCTGCTGAAAACTTTGGAGAGGTTATTGGATGTTTACATAAAATACCAGGTGGGTTACGACAGATGGGCTCAGTCTCAACACGCTTACTGCAAAGGTAAGTTGGTAGAGACAGCGCTGCACACACTGGTACGTACGATTGAGAAATCACTACAGTCGAAGGAATACACACTCATAGCATTCCTCGACATTGAAGGTGCCTTTAATAACGTAAAAACGGAGGCTATAATGAATGGCATGTCTCTTCTAGGTATTGACCACACAGTTTGCAAGCTAATTAATCATATGCTCTTAAAAAGGATTGTTAACGCTAAGCTGGGTGGCTCCACCATTAGAAGGCATGTAGCTAGAGGAATCCCCTTTGCTCTGGAACATAGTAATCGATGGACTACTAAAAGAGCTCGAAAGAGAGGGCATAAGCGTAGTTGCCTATGCTGATGATGCAGCCATAGCTGTCACAGGTAGGTTTCTAGTAACCATCACAGAGGTTATGCAAAATGCCCTCTCCATAGTCATAAAATGGGCCAAAGGCTGCGGACTAGGAGTAAACCCGTCCAAGACAGAGCTGGTCCTCTTTACAAATAGATATAAAGTGCCAATAGTCACTCCACCAACTCTAAACGGGACCAGTAAACTAAGCTGGAAACCAAACATTTTAGAGAGAGTTAACAAAGCTACTAAAGTCCTATATGCGTGTAGAAGCGCCATCGGAAAAAGCTGGGCATTAAAGCCAGAGCTGGTACACTGGCCAATACTCATGTACGGTGTTAGCGTTTGGTGGCCGGCTCTTGGAAAATCCACCTATGTTAAAATTCTGGAGAAGGTGCAAAGGGCAGCCTGTCTTGACATTAGTGGAGCACTAAAAACAACACCAACACGCGCCCTACAATTAATGATGTACCTGACTCCTTTAGATATATACGACAGGCAGAGAGCAGCCTTTACGGCCGCGCGACTGTCAGCAACACGTCAGTGGAAACCTATTCAAATGGGACACTCGACGATAAACAACTCGCTAAAGGTTGAACTGGCGAATTAAGATTACATACAACCAGTGTTATTCTTTAGGAAGGGTTTGCGAGCCATCTACTCCTCCAGGGATCAATGGAGAGATAGATCGCCACAAGAAACTGCTGCTATCAAATTCTTCACGGACGGCTCCAAACTCGACGGTAGGGTCGGTGCCGGAGCGTGAGCATTTCCGTTCGACTCCCGGACCATTGCAGCGTGTATCAGGCTGAGGTAACAGCGATTGCGGAAGCGGTGACCTGACTGAAACATAACATATTATCGGTAACCGATATTATAATTTACATAGACAGTCAGGCGGCAATCAAATCGCTGGAATCGGTCTTGATGACATCGGGGGTAGCGATAAGCTGCCACACATTTCTCAAGGAGATGAGTGAGTTTTTTAACATATGCTTAGTATGGGTCCCCGGTCACTCTGATATCGTTGGGAATTGCAAAGCAGACGAATTAGCCAGAAATGGCACAAAACTCCAACTGCTACCGGAAAGGGCAGGCATAGGAAGACCATTATTAACGGTCAAGCTAATGCTTCGGAAAGAGGCAGAAAAATTAACAAACGCGAGATGGTTGCATACCAACACATGTACTATTGCAAAGCAGGTCTGGCCTAAGCTGGACCTAAATCGCTCTAAAGCATTGATATCCCTACGAAGAGGGGATATAAGAATGACTATAGGTATTTTAAGGGGGCACTGTCTTCTTGGAGTGCATGCGAGAAAGATGGGCCTTGAGTTCAATGACTTATGCAGAAGCTGTTATGAATCCGAGGAGGAGGAAACAGTATCCCATTTTCTTGCAAACAGAAGACTAAAATATCAGGGATATGGTACACTAAACAGCCTATCGCATGTCAAAAACTGCAAAGTGGGAGACATCCTAAAATTTACAAGGAGCACGAAATGGGCTCTGTGATAAAAGGGGAAAGGCTCTGATCCTGTGGTATCACAATGGACCGTACTTCGGTCTAAGTGTGCAATAGCAGCCACCGAACCTACCCTAACCTGACAGAGTTTGGCATCAAGCTCTTTTGTCAAAAATGCATGCCTTCACCTGTTATGTGGAACTCAAACAACTTCATATGTTAAGCACGTTAAATTCTGACCTAGACAGCATAATAAAATGGGGAGAAAACAATCGAGTAGAATTTAACGCTTCCAAAACCCAATGTTGTCTCCTGTCGTCAAAGCGAATCCTTAACCCCATGCCATTATCCATGAATGGCACTTGCATCGAGGAAACTGAAAATCTCGTAATTCTCGGTATGTGCGTTAACGATAAGCTTCGTTGGAATGACCACATATTTACCATCGCTAAATATCCTGCGAAATGTTTAGGTTTTCTAGCCCGGTGCAAGAAGTATTTCTCTCCCTCTGATCTGGCTACCATATACAAGGCTTTTATTCGCCCAAAACTTGAGTACAATTGCCATATCTGGTCTGGTGCGCCTAAGACATCTTTGCATCAGCTAGATAGAATACAAAACCGTGCGATAAAACTTATCGGTGACGCAAATATAGCGAAATCAATAGATTCGCTTGAACACCGCAGGAACGTTTCTTGATTGTCACTGTTTTATCGTTTCTTCTACCAGCGGTGCTCAAGAGAAATAGCCAGTTACATGCCACCTCTCCTTGAATTCAACCGCCATACTCGTGGTGCTCTAAATTCGTTCTTCAGCCGTACAACACGAATGTGGAATGCTCTACCAAGCTCTGTCTTTCCACATCACTATGATCCACAGGCATTCAAGACACAAGCTAATAGACATCTCCTCTCCTCTTTTATTATTTTCCTTAACGCGCACGCTGTGCTAATCATATAGACGAACATAATAAGGGTGCAAACCCCTTTTCGCGTGCGCAAGTTATAAAAAAAACAACGCTATTGGGCATGTTTATCTCAGCGGTTCTGGAACCATCACTAATAAGCAGGTCACAAGACAGGCTGGTCAATCTTAGGAAGAAAAATAGAAAGCTCTTTAACTATGCTAAACCCATGAAGAGCTGCGACGCAGTTTATCCGAAATGAGCTGTAGGCTCCTTGAAACAAATCAAAGCCCCCGGCGATGATGACATTTTTCCAGCGCTCTTACAGAGGGCAATCGATCTCATCCTGCCGGGTTTGATTGCTTTATGAAGAGCCAGCTACAACTGGGGTAGTATTCCGAAAACCTGGAGAAAGGTAAACGTAATTCTTGTCCCTAAACCAATTGGCGATAGGCCTAGTGAGCTGCCTAAATCATACAGACCTATAAGTCTAACACAATTTGTTCTCAAAATTATGGAGAGACTTATTGATGTTCATATCAGAGGCTGGCTAGAAACGTCTAGCACTCTACACTCAAGTCAGTTTGCATACAAAAAAGGTAAAAGCACAGAGGCCCTTTACTATCTAGTTAAGAAGATAGAAGGAACTTTTCGTTTCAAAGAAATAGCTCTGTGTGTATTCCTTGACATTGAGGGTTATTTTGATAACATTGGCTACGACTCAATAGGAAGAGCAATCAGTAGCAGAGGTATCGAGGACTCGACCAACCAATGGATAAAGGCATCAATTGAAAGTCGAGGTATCACTTTCTCCACAGCAGGAATTTCTGTGTCGCTGACTGCAGTTAAGGGTTGTCCGCAAGAAGGAGTCCTTTTTCCCATTCTGCGGTCACTGATCATCGACAATCTTCAAGCGATCTACATCGCCATTGGTTATGCTGATGACCTAGTGATTTTAATTAATGGCAAGCGTGGCGTTTTAGAATGGTGCAGCAGAGAAGGGTTTTCCATAAATCATTGATACTTGAACGAACAACGGCAACTAAGCTTCAGAAGCTACAAATTGTCTGTTTCGGTAATACAGGTGCCATTGGTACCTGCCCAACCGCAACATTAGAAGCTGTCATTGGACTTTCTCCTTGGAAATCTTTATACGGAATACGGCTGCTAGATGCGCTATTAAGCTGCAGCTAGAATACCAATAGAAACCATGTGACCTTGTAGGACACCTGAAAATTCTTGACTCAATTCCAGAAAGAGACACTACGACAAACCCAAAAAACGAAAGGTTTTGCACTATCCCCGACATCATGGTCTAGGAGTATTGTTTCGGCAGGTTATTTGAAGTAGAAATATTGGACCGTGTAATCAAGTCAATGGTGTTCCAGCACTGGACGCTATAGGTCTGGTCAGATGGATTGAAGATGGAATCTGGAGTCGGAACTGGTTTTTTTTCGACCCTACCCAAAGTTTCAATACCAATTGGAAGTAGTCCCACGGTCCATGCCCTTGAGGTCTGCGCTAGGATTAACCTTAGTAAATGTATTATCGGCGCTTAGATTTATATCTTTTTAAATAGTCCGGCAGCACTGAAAGCGTTATCGTCCAACTTTAAGGGCTCTGAATCAGTTAAATGCTGCTACGATCCACTGCAATCCCTTTAGTTATGTCCTATATCCCATTGTGGGTCCTAGGGCCTCTACTACGCCTACGCGCCATCGCATACGGTTCCTGGAAATGAGCTTCAGCTCTCTCTAACTCTTCCCCTACGGATTCTATTGCATTGCGTAGTTTGCTATGGAACTGTCGCCTTTTCGGAGTGTATGACCAATCCACTGCCGCCACTTCCGTCGTTGTATGGTTGTGCCTATTGGTTCCTGACCCGTTATCTGGTAAAGATGTTCGTTAGAGATTCGGTTAGGCCAGAAAACCCTTAAGATGTTCCGTAGGCACCTATTTACAAACGTTTGTAATCCTTTTGTGACAGTAGCGGTCACCTTCCAAGTACTGCATCCATACAACAGCACAGATTCAAAATTTGAACGGAACAGTCGTAGCTTGGTGTTTAAGCTGATCGCATTGCTTCACCATATCATGGACATCATTCCAAACACCGATTTTGCTTTGCCGATTCGGTTGACAATGTCCTGTTCGGTTCCACCTTCGGTCAAGACAATACTCCCAAAATATTGGAAACTCTCTACTCTCTCTACCGGCTGTCCAGCAATGTTAACTTGAGTTGCTGAGTTATTGCCGAGGTCGCGTCGAACCATCTTACTTCACTTACTCCCAGCATGTGCAAATTACATATATTGAAGAAACTCACGTTCCAGTTGAATCCCTAGCAATCCATAGCAATGCATAAAAGGGTAATGCTCGGTTCGGTTCATCGTCACCAAGAAATTGCAGGCCAAGGAATTGCAGGCAATTGTCAACTGGGCTGCCACCACAGCGATGATTAATAGGTAGGAAATAAAACTTCGTCTAGCCCATTGGGAAAATATCCCAGGGCTGAAATAATCCAAGAATTAATCAGACCTTTTTCCTACAAGGAAATCTTAATGTAGACAAAGATAGCATTAGCAGGCTGCTAAGCTTTCTCACAGCTCATTGTGGCTTGCGGTATCACCTTAGCAAAATAATCGCAGACACGGAATGAAGGTTCTGCTCGGAGGAGGATGAATCATCTGTGCACATTCTCTGTGAATGCTTAGCATTACTTTGGTTTAGAAGA